>CM062844.1:26002450-27202450 GCA_031772345.1 Himalopsyche anomala
TCAACCACTGTTAACTAGAAATCATTTTAGCCCAAAATGTCAACAGAGATGTCTTTTAAACAAAAAAATGCATTTATCTTATTTATGTATGTGTCCTTGTGGGACTGATTCTGGGATCCGTGTTTTTATAACTATCACAAAAACATAAACTATTAATTCAGAGTGACTTTTATTCGTTTATATATAAGCCGTAATTATAATTTTAGTGTAGTGTAAATATATGTACGTTTACACTTTCAAATAATGTGAGTAAACATGAACATTTTACGAGATTTTGTCAGTGCAGCAGATTTCCGTTATGCAAAAAAACTACTGTGGCAACAGCTGATCGAAGTCTCTTTTCATGGTAAAATATTATTTTTTAATTATAATTATTTGCTGCATGAAAATTATTTAGTCTATTCACCATTTTATATTTACTTGAATGAATATCATTACGTCCAAAAACATGTTTGACGGTAAATAAAAAGGTTATCGCGTTTGTAAGTGAGCGAGTGCAAGTAAAATTATTACGTTCCGGTAAATATTATTTTACGCGCGGTGATGGCGCAGTGTTCCCTATTTCCCCTAAGCAATGGCGGCGATTTGATACAATTGTATGAAGAATGATTATTCGAACATTAGACCGAAACTATAAGAAATATTATGTTTTGCATAATTAAAAAATAATACTATAGATGCCAATTAACATATCTGGATACTTATAAAAATATTACAATCTATATTTATGGTCGAAAATCGTATTAACAAATTCGCCAAAAAGGTGCCGCGTATGGACGTCGTTCTCTATATTCTTAGGCGTGGTCAAGAGGATAAAGCAATTACAGCAATTCCTTAAAATATATATAAAGAAAACGCCATTTACATGGAGAATACTTAATGACGTAAAATTTACGACAAGCGCCCTCTCAAGGGCGCGTCCGCTGAAAGGTTAAAGCCGATCGATAATCGAGCTTTCATAACGATTATAATACAAAGTGTGAAACTATTGTTTAAAATAATATAGTAACCAGGTAATTGATTTATTTACAATTTTCCCGTGTAATAACATAGATATCAAAAAGAAACGTCTTTTTACTGTTGCAGTAAATCAGCAGCTTCTGTTACCTTTTTACAGTTTTTCCGTAGTCAACCCGTATTGAGTCAAATTGTTGCATCGTTTCTGGAGATTGGAAGAAGTCAACATCAGGACGCCCATCCTTTTTCGGCCCAAAAGTTAACATTTTGGTTATTAACAAAGATCTGCCAAAATTCAGAGGACGCTTAAAAACAACGCGCACATACTAGTATACTCTACAACGCGTCCCCACGCACAGATAATCCGACCCTTTCACTGCCGTGAAGTTTGCTGCAAAGCAATACAGTACAACCCCCAATTACACTACCCTGAATTGAAATATTCGCCGCAAATTATTCACAGAGGCTAGCCAACATTTGACTGTATGCGAAGTTTTGCGGTGTGATCAATCTTTTGCACTTTCAGGTAAATACATATTACTAAATACTTTTTGCTTTATCTATAACATCAAATGAATTTTAAATCATTACAAAACTTTACTGACTGCGCGATTTATTATTATATTGAAATAGTTTTTCAGTCATGCAAAAAAAAACGTATTTCTATCGAAGAAAAATATACCATTTTAGAAAAACTTAGCAGAGGCGTAAGAGCTTATGTTATTTCCAAAGAATTTAATATAAATGAATCTACAATTCGATCGATTAAAAGAAATGAACGTATAATAAGACAGTGGGTGTCTATCGGTTTATCTGATAGTTAAATAATAAAACAAGTTTCATATGTTAAAAACACTCGAATAACAAAAATGGAAAAAATGTTTGAAAATATGGATAGAAGATTGTAATAAAAGACATATTCCTAAGGAAACCAATGGTCGTCAATTTTTTAAGCCCACGAGCAATGAAAGGAATCGATAAGTCTAATTTGCCCGTTTACTGGAGGGCAAATAAAAAAGCGTGGATTACGGGAATTTTATTTCGCGATTGGGTTTTTAACTGCTTAGTTCCAGAAATAGAAAAAATCACTTTTAGAAAAAATATTGCTTTCAAAATAATATTACTTATTGATAATGCTCCTGGCCATTCTACGGATCCTTAAAATCCATCATTGGAACTGAATATTTTCTGACAGTGAATGATGTATGCTTATTTGTATTTTATTTTTTTAAATCCTAAATTTGAAAATTCCTAAAAAAATATATCAAACCAGCGTATAATAATTGGGGGTTCTACTGTACAGTATCCCCAATTATAGGGTCCCGACGATCGATAAACGGGGGTTTTATCGTACTAGTTAGCTGAATGTGACCGGATGGTAACCAATGGTAACTGACTAGAAGCGCCCTCCGGTTTAGGCGTCATCTGAAGAGACTACAATATCGACTTCGGAAAGGAAAAGGACGTAACCAACACATATCAAATTTTACAGGAGGCGCTAAAAACGTGTATTGATTATTTTGTGACATATGCAAATTATGAATTATACGCAACCTTGAAGTGCACGGATACTTCTAAACTGGTGTTTAATTGACATAACCTAATATTAATTAAAGAAATTGTCTCGGAAAAACCTTTATTTCAGTGTTTTTTCTTGGTTTTAATTTTTTACAAGGTCACCTTTTTCTAACTTAAAAGCTAAATTTAGATACTTATTCGGCATCTTCAGCTTCCATCCTTTTGATAGAATGTGTGTCTAGTTGTATACATTGTGATTATCGAAAAAAACTATTTTGGAAAATTGAGGGTTACGTCCTTTTTCTATTCCACAGTCGATATGATAAAAAAAAATTATTATCACAAAGCTTATTTTATTATCACAAAAATTTATTACCGACCCTTATTTTCACAAAGCAATAATAATGGTCATTGGAATGAATTGAATTGAATCATTTTTTGAAAGGTAAGAGATAAGACAAAAACAAGATTATTTTTCGTATTCAAAATTCTTTTTATCACAACATACTTCTTATCCATAACAGCTGCTTATAAAAAAAATGTATGTGTTAGTTTTTATTTAAGAATAAAATATTTTTATATCACTTTAGCCGTATTCATAACATCAAAATATAATGTGTAGATTAAAACTCTTTAATCTGTCCTCTGACTTATATTGATTTGTCTGTTCTGAAATAAAATACAAAATTAAATAAACATTTTTGATACTTTCTTTATTTTTAATTATAAAAAGCTTAAGAAAATAGAAATTCACTCCATAAATATAACAATAAAATATTCCAAATGAAAATAAAACGAAGCACCTAACTTCTTTAAATATATATATATATATATATACTATGTCCGCTCCCAATGTGGATCATATGGACTCCTAATGGAGTTTATCTCAACAGAAGTGTTCCTACGACAACTGCTTGTTACTCAGTTGCTCAACCTCTCTTTTTCCAAAGAGAGTAGGAATATAAGGATAGGGCTAGGACAGGACTATTTCATTAGCTTATCGCTCTCGATACGCCCAGTTCATATGATAGGATGGGTTTGGAGGGGGGAATTCAAGACGTCACATACATCCATGCCTTCAAACAGAAATTCATAAATCGATTGAAAAATCAATTTATAAAACTGTCCGTACTGAGATTCGAGCCCGTGACCTCCGTAACCGAAGCCAAAGACGTTGACCACACAGAGAGCACATAGATTTTTATATTTAGCAACATTATACATATTGTTAATTCTTTCATTGAAAATTGTTTTTAATTTATAACTATAGTCTAATTTTTAAATTACAATTTGATAAAGTATGTTTGAAATTTGATAAACCTACACATTTTTTAATTAAATGTATAATATATGAGTATCAGTAAGATAATAAAATCATGTAAACATACTGTGTATGTGAATTTTCAATATTAAATACCTATATGAATGATATTTTCTTTCAATACAATCAAAGATATCGGCCCTATCAGGATACAGCACAATTTTTCTAAATAAATGATCCAAAATACGTATTAAATGATAAACTGTTCAAACACAATATATACATACATTATAAATAAATATTATGCTTGTTTCAATTCTGAAAAATATTTGGCATAATTGCCATAAAACATTCCACATTACAATAAAACAATGATTTTTCATTCAAAAATATTTAAATGTTCGGAGTATTCGGTGTGCGAAGTATTCTATATCCGGAAGTTTCTGTGTGCGGAAGATTCCGAGTCCGAAAGAATCGGTGTTCGGAGGATTCTTGTTCGGAGAGTTCGTGTTCGGACGATTCTTGTTCGGAGTGTTCGTGTTCGGGAGAATCATGTTCGGTAGAATCCGTTCACCAAATATGACACCTCTAATGTCTTTGATAAAAAAAATACTGAAAAATATATTTTCAATGGTAATAATATTATGACCGATGTACCGTATACAGTACTCAATTTTACGTAAAAATATTCTTTAAAAATGGCATTTCCTGATGACGACACCAAACGTGGCAGATTGCCGTAAATTAACAAAAGCTAACGGAAATGGCCTGGGTCATAAAAGTGTTTTTTTCGAGTACGTAGATGTCTAGTGGATGCAGTGCCGGCGCGAGGCTATTCGGCGCCCTAGGCAAATTTTATTTGCACGCCCCAATTTTAACAATTTCAGCCATTTTATTTAGAAATAAAAAAATAAATACCTCATTAATTGCACAAACTGGTGATGTCACTTTTTATCCATGTCCGCTTTGTGGACCTCTTATGTGTGTTACTCAGTTGCCCAACCTCTCATTTTTAAAGAGAGTTGGATCGATAGAAAGGGTAGGCAGGGCAGGACTAGTGGTTGCCTATTTACTCTGGCTTCAGCCCGTCACTTTAGAACTAGAATCGTGGGGGGGATTTTTATACGTCTCAAACATACTTGCATTCGAAGAGAAACCGATAAATCGATTGAAAACAATGGTGTTCGTACTAGGATTCAAGCCCGTGAGATCCGGCATATAAGCCAACGACGTTGTCTACCGTGCCATGAACCCGGCACTCGGAGGATTTATGATTTCTTTATTATAAAATCAGTGGTTCATTTTTAATTCAGTTAAAATGAAATTAAGTAACATTACTCACTGAGTAATAAATATCCTCAGTCCTATATATTGGAATATATGGCGCATTACAATATATTACAATATAATTACAATTTCAAGACATTTTCTTACCTAAGACTACATCTTATTAAAAATTAATTGGTACTTTTACAGACATAATATCTAAGAAACTTATATCGGTTGTAAAAAAAAGATAATGAAATTCTACCATGTGGAATTTTTGAGTTATATTTTAAATTCTAAATATAAATTTAGTTATAAACACATAGAGGTCCGCGGATTTACCTACTAAACAATGTGCGGAACCGGTCAATTTTCACTCAAATGGTAAATTTTTTGCACCCACATTTAAATTGAGATAACTATTGACCCGATTGATGTATATTATTACTTGTTTCAGAAAAGCTTTTGATATGGTTTTACATATGAAAATATGATTAAATCAGTGTTTCTCAACCAAGAGTTGCATATAAAGAGGTTTGACAACTGTAAATTTTGGTTATTTAGTAATAAATGGCTATAAAGAGTTGGTATAGTATACTTACACTAATTTAAAATAAAGTAAGAGGATACCCCCTCCCCTCCTCACTCCAGCTCCGATCACTATTTAAGATTTGTTGAGATATGGTAAAACCGAAAATAGACATTTGCTCTATAACATAAGCTTTAATTCACAACTCTCGAATATTTAAAAAAAAATCTTGTTATATTTTAATAATATAAATATATGAAATGTTTGAGAATCGTTTGTGTTTGTAATATTTGAATGATGCTGCGCCCCCTTATGATTTACGCCCTAGGCGGTTGCCTATTTCGCCTGTATGGTGGCGCCGGCCCTGAGTGGATGGGAAATAATGTAAACATGTCACTTATACTATTATGTCTTTATTTGATTCATATGTAATGCAATTTCACAAAATTAATGCAATAATAGTAAGGGCGCTGCTTTAAATTCTGCCTAGGAGCGGCTGAGTCCCTCGGACAGTGTTCTTGCTTCCACACCTTACTGAGAAGTTGGCACAAGGGGTGCAGAAGAATTTTATATATTAAAAATGTATTGGAGCTGGAGGTTCGTAATTAAACAACACATTTATAAATACTTCAAAACCTTTATTATAAAACATCTATCAAAAAAAATAAAATAATGTGGCACTATAATATTTATTCTTTGCCAAATACTAAACAACACAAATTCATTGTTAATATAAGCGAGCCTTAAAATAAAAAAAATATTATGTTTGACATCATTGAATTTCACTTAAGTAATATTGTCAATAAACTTAGGATAAATTACGTCCAATGAAGCATTATTTTAATATTTATAATAATTAATTCCTTAATAGTACTAATTCCTTAATAGTAAAATTATCACAAAAGTTTAACTGGTAAAAAGGGTCTACATTTTTTAAATGTTAATTTAAATAATTTTATTATTATTCAAACTTTCCATAAAATTTTCTATAGATTAATTTCAAATAATTCCCATAATAACCAAATTACGGAAAACATGTTTTCCTCATGAATACACAAGATGTAAACATCTTTGCAAAGTAAAAATTACCAGAGAATATGAAGTTTTCACTCTTTCTCTTTCAAATTTTCTCTTCTCTTATAAACCTTTTACTAAAAATGACTAAAATTTTATAATCATCTTCATGGGATGATAAAAAATAGAAGCCGTTCAGTTTGTTGCTAAAAAAAAATTCAATGCTGAAAAACTTCTATGGAATTTTACAAAATGTTAGTATTTTCTGGGTTATCACACGCACATATTTTAATCTCTTCATGTGTACCCTAATATGTAGAGATATGTATTTTTAGCAACTATTTTTTTAAAAATAGCTTTTTGCTGCTTGAATTTCGTGTTTTGAAACAAATAAAATTATAAATTGTAGCATTTATTTCTTACTCATAGTAAATAAGTTTAAAAGTCTAAACAATATATAATTTATTTATAGAAAAGATTTGAAATTATAATAACAAATACAAAAACAACAAGGACTTAATTCATAACAGAGAAAAACATACATACACACAAAAGTACAAATAGACTATTCCTGAGTAGAAAACATTCGAAATAGTACAATACAATATAAGAAGAAATTGATTAAAAATAATGAAAAACATGCGTTCAGAAACATTTATCATAACTTTCCATAGAAAATGTTTAAATAGATGGGTGTTTTAGTCAAGTACGGCGATCTGTTTCAATTAGATAATAATGCTAAATAAACCCTCTGCATCTAAACTTCTTAGCACGACATGAAACGGATTGAATGGCAGTACGGCCGAATTCCAAATGTTTTGTTTTAGCAGAAGATTATCTGCTTTTATCTCAAAAATCTCAAGAGTTAAGAAGAAATTTTGCTGGTTGTTCTATAGCTTTTCCAATTTCTTTCCATGCATCTCTTTAATATTTTTTTTCTTGTAAATTTCTGATATAAGATAATTTCAATGAAGTTTGATAAAAAATAAGCTTTTTTCTTCCCTACTCCATTACGAATTATTGTTATTCGTTTATGTAAACACGGTGTTCACACTACTATTCTTGGTTCACTAACGTTCACAAATCCACTGCGCTCACTTTTGTTCTCTCTGAAAAACTGACAGCGCTCAGATTCACGTACTGTACAAACTCAGAGCATGGAAACATATCCACTACCAACGTCTGAGTGCTATTGGTTTGGGAACATAGTGTATAGAAGTATTATATGTAGAGCAATAACATAACTAAAATGTAACGCAGTACTAAACAATAATTTATTATGTTGAATAAAAAGAGGAATAACCGCTGTAAATTTTTTTTTGTTCAAATTATTTATGTACAGTAGAATCCATTCACCAATATGTACTATGTATGAGTGTTTTAAGGGTAAGGAAAAGCTAAGATTTCTTTAACAGTAGATTTCTTTAAAGCTAACTAAAATTTTGTCAATATGCCAGTTGATTAAGGTTTTCCTTTTAATGGTACTCTTATTAACCGTCTACTGCATAGTAGGGATAGGGTGCCATTGGCGCTAGTAAAAGGTGGCCTATTATATTTTTTCCATAAATTAGTTCAACTCAGCTAAGGTGATCAATTTTATTTTGAAAATTATTTCAAACTTCAAAGGTGTTTATTATATATACAGTGGAACCCCGATCTACCGTTCTCGCATTGTTCGTTTTCCCGCATGGATCGTTTATTTTTCATAGTCCCGGCCAAACACCCATAAGAACAATGTAAAAGAATCCCGCATTAATCGTACCCCGATTTACCGTTTTCCTCGATCTATCGCTTAAATATTTTGGTCCCGTCACGAATATTATCCCGATTGACCGTTTTCGTTGAATATTTTCCATAAATAGTTTTGCCTCGCATTTCGTTTCGCGTTTTTTTCAGTGGAACCCTGATCTACCGTTCTCACTATCTTTGTTTTTTTGCATGGATCGTTTATTTTTTACTCAACCAAGACCCCGTCATAACAATATTTAATAATTCCACGTTTATCATTCCCTGATTTACTGATTTCCTAGATCTATTATCCAAATATTATCGTCCCGTCCCAATTATTATCCCGATTGACCGTTTTTGTAGAATATTTTTTTTCGCTCAAGTAGTTTTACATTGCTTTAGTTACATAAATAAATAAGTTTTTTGAAAATTTAACATTTTTTGGTATTATTTGAAGATTTCCCGCATTATCGGTTTCCCGCATTCGTTCATTTATTACGGTCCCTTGAAAAACGTAGAATCGAGGTTCCACTGTATATGCATAATAATATTCAAAGTAGTTTTATTAAATTTATAGTAAACATGAGAAACAGTATAATGCAATTAGATCTATACCCTAGAGGTATCAGATATCATGTATTTTTTTTTTCTTTTGGTGAAATATTTGGAATAAAACTCATTTCTGTAACTTCAGACAAGGCAAAGACTGTAGACATCACAATAATGTTTAAGACAATAATATTATTGTTAATTAGTAAAAAATAGACACATGCCTCTATCTACAGTTATACTAAAAGAAAATAATAACAATAAGTAGTAAATGAAAAATGAATCAATATAACATGCATCTTTAAAATAATACCATTTTACTATAGTTTAATTCAGATTTTTTTTCTGAGCAACGATACTTCTTCATTAAACAATACAAGTTGGTTTCCCTCCACCACCCGTTGTGTATATGCAGCCAACGTTTAATGGCCACTTTCCACAACGCTATCGACATAAAAGTATATAGCATAAGAGTCTACCCCTTACATTCATGGCCCGAGCAGAACTGCACGAGACTGATTTTGAACCATGCACTAATGTGTTTAAAAAAAGAAAATAATAATAATAATAAAAAACTGACTATCTCAGACACTTAAATCAAGTTGATATTAACTTTTCCGGTTCTAAGCTCAAGAAATGCGACCCCAATACCCACATTTTCTTAAATATCTATTTTAATATGGGTGATACAATGTTTATAATTATGGTATTCTTATATCATAGTTTTTTGGACCTTTTGTAGTTTATATAAATACGATAAGATAAGAGATAAGCGCCCGCTTATCAGCGATCGTTGGTAAGATAACTAGACTGAACACCGCTCAGCAAAGCGCGCCAGTCGCACATTGACATTTGCATTGAAACGACGTATATTTTACGCGCAACTTAAAATATGATTATTTATTAAAAAAACCACGGATTTTTATAAAAAAATGTTTGAGGAATGATGCAGAGAGATATTTTAAAGCCCTTAGACTATTTTTTTTTTTGAAATTCATAATAATAAGGCCAATAATGAGGAAACCACTGGGGTCCCTAAAAGACCCCCATCGGCCGAGAAGTATTTTTCTAGTCTCCGAGCCGCGAGAGTTAAGTATCTTGTGTATAATCTGTATACTGAGAGCTCGTTGATGTAGACAAGTTTAATGAATCTAGAGAGGAATCAAGGTTGTGACGATCCCCATATAAATTGGCAAACTTTTCAAATGCTGTGAAGTTAGCTTTGGTTGCAATCAAGTCAGTGTGGCCTATTGGACCTGTGTGAGGACGGACCACAGCAAACAATTCTGCTCGTTCGGACTCCATCTCAGGGCAGTCCCATAGAACATATTAAACAATTGAAAAATAAAATAATCTGGAGTAATTAGAATAATAAAGGTATCAAACCAATTATCTTTAAGAATGGCCAAACTTAATATTGTGTTATTTATATATGTAGCAAGTTTACTGAAATAAATTTGAAACTTAAGGTTAAGTTATAACACTGAATTATCACACCTTCACAAATATATATTTATTTATTAAGTAAATCTTTAAAAATATATTAACAGTGTATTATTTTGACTGAAGACCTGGAGGAATGTGTGTTCTAGTTGTCCAAATAAGTTTGCGAGACACTGTTCTACAGCATAGTAAAAATCGTTGGTATACTTTCAGATGGCGTCACAAACTGGCTGTTTTGAGCTATTAAGTCTAATATATAGATTTTAACATGGAACATCTTCTGAAAAAACAAGTTCAGCCTTCTGCGTATTTTTACATAATTTAAGCATAATATACGTTGAGTCAATTCCGATCAAAGTTATTTTTGGTAACAAAAAAAACTATAAAAAACTTATTGCCTAAGAAAATGTGGATTGAATTCGTTATCATTATCAAATTCAATAAAAGCAGTTGGAACAATAAGTGATAATAATTGTGCATAGACAGAGATGTTAAAATTTCACAATTATCAAAGATGACGATTATCTCATAACAAGTTTTTTTGATTTATCGTTTTCTGCCAGTATACCGACGAAATAAAGTAACGTACAAGTAAAGTAAAAGCATGTTAGTAAATGGAAAAGTAATCGTTAAACTAGGTAAATCTAATGTCTAGATGGTTTCTTCTAAATTAAATTAATTGCAAAATTATTTATCAATGCTTTATAACAAATTTATTTATCAATGATTTATAAGATAAGAATCAAAATGATTATTTGTAGGTCTGTTGCTCGTAATTATTAAAAGAAATGCTGCAACAAGAATAAACAAAAGTTTGTAGATTGTTGTATCTACCTAAATTTTTAAATTGTTTGTTTATATGTGTATATCAATCAGTTCAGTAATCAACATTCACATTGAGAATGTTTCAATAAATCTCGACAAATAAAGTTTTCTGGATTAGAATCTCGTGCTTCACAACTTCCCAGACGTTCTTACTAATAAATGTATCATTTCAGGCAATTGTGCAAATACATATGAAGAATAACTTCACCATTTCAGAAATGATTTCAAAGCACACACAGGAATTCTAGCTATCCTTAATGGCAGCTAAAGTCCTAATCATAATTATCATCATTTTGTAAATATCGGCTCAGGTTCCACTGTTGAATGTTTATTCTATCCATTTGTCATAAAAAAATTCAGAAAACTTAAACTATCCATTTCACTAAAATGAGGTTCAAAATTGAATCACATTATATTAATTAGAATATCCTGACCACAATTGTATGTTTATTTTAATTAAAAATGTGAATGCTAGGTGTCGATGGACAGAGGAAATATTACTATTTTTGCAATCATTTGATGATGAGGTTAAAATTAATGGCATACAATAATTTGTCAACAAATTATTGCAAAAAAGTTGACACGGAAGCGGATTGATTGTTTTAGTTTTTGTTAGGAATATTTGTTGTTAGTAAAAAAGAACTCTCCAGAACAGATAGAAAATAATTGTTCAAGAGAGCTTTATTTCCCATTCATGATTAATATCTATCAATCCCTTCAAAACATGTGTCGAAAATCCTCCTATATACTAATAGCCAAGGACAAAATAATAAAACGAAGTAATGTAAACACCGTTGGTATGACTTTATTTTATATACATCGATTCTACAGATCATTACGAGGTTAATACTTTACACGTTTTATTAAAAATAAATAAATATCATTCATTACACAATAAATATTTTACTAACATAATTTTACATAAAATATTAAAATAATTTCAATTAAATTGAAAATAAATCATTTCAAATGGTAGATTTTTTATAACACAAGGAATTTACTCTATATAACAAGGGTACCTAAGCTTTGTGAGGTTTGGAGCAACTTTTCACACAATTGTTTCATGGCGATTGATTTCGTATAAGAATTATAGACAATTCTTTTTTTAGTTGCATATTGTTAAAAATATTCATCAAAGAAGCTAAAAACTTGTTAAATATCTGCAGAAACGTAATAATTTTAATACTTTCGTGCTTTTTTATAGGTATGGGAAAGCAAGGAAGAATTACAATCTTTGTTTTGCTATCGATCGGTTAGGTACCCTTTCTATAAAACAAAATTCTCTACTATCTAAAAATGTTCATTTGAATATGGATTAACAGTAAGCGACATGATAAATAATGGAGTTATTTTCACACCATAACAACAATTACCTATTCTACTTACATTTTATCATATCTATAAACAGAGAAATAATTTTGAGTATAATTATCTATACAATTCATTAAATGTATTGATGTCCTTTTGTGTTGACTGTGTTGAAAAAGTGCATAAATAATGAAAACATATTTTTACTATTAAAGTTTATTTAACTTATTTTAAGTAAGTTGATTGAATCTGTGCAGGTCAAATGTGGCCACCTTCATTTTGCTTTGAAATAATTTAGAATGAAAGGTTAACAGTTGAGGGTTTTGTGATAAATAAAGATATTATTGTGGAGGATGTTTAATTTTTGAAATTTGTTTAAATATTGGTTACGCACTTAGGAAAAATAAATGAATGTAAATATGTATTTAATGCTCAATATAAAGAAATTCTCAAGGACATGATAAATAATACAAATTATCAGAGAAGTTTTTGCAAAAATAATGAGCCGTTGCATTAGTTATATACAGTGTTATTAGGAAACCAATTAGGAAAATAATCGTTCCTTTAGAAGACAGTAGTAAAATGAAAAACTTTTTTTGTAAATGTGACATTAAAAACAATAGATTACTGTAAATTTTTAAGTGTTTTTTCTGAGACATATCTCTGAATTTTCTATGAATCATAGTTTAATATATTGTGGATATACGGATTCTATCCTTTTATTCTGTATGATTCTGATACTCCAATATGCGCTTCTTCCATTTAGACGACTTCTCTCGGATTATATGTACATACAATGTAAATTGGAGTTTGGGTGTATAAATTAACTCGCTTGAATATTGCCATCTTAAAAATATAGAAAATCTAAATTTTTCATTGGATCTCTGAGTAACTGATAGTAGCCGATGTATGATATCTTAAGTGATACCGTATTAACGTCTCTTGAGATAACAGGTTTTGGAATAAAACTTTTTTGGGGTCTCTCATATTTTCTGAATTCAAAAGCAAAGTAACATTAATAAATCAGATTTAAGAGGCCGGAAAATTAAGGTTTTTAGATTTTTATTAGGAACATATTATTCAAACGCCTCCAAATTACAGGAAATTTGAATTTTTTGATATTTGAAAACATATGAACAAGGGTTACTTTCGTTGCTTATGGAAACAAAAATATCAACTCTTTCACTGGCGAGATCGCTCCAAATGATCTGTGATGACTAAGTCAATAGCTGTGCAAACATTCAATTTTTCGATCCTTAAGACAGAAATTTTAAAGTTACGGATAAGATTTTATCACAAACCATAAGTGTAATGTAAAGTAGCTATTATTCTTTTGAATTTTCTTATTACTGGCATTTTTGTCAATATAAATAAATGCATGTGTATAATTTATATGCTAAGGGAATTAAGATTTGCTTTCTTGAAATGCGTTTAAATGAAATATTTAAACAATATCACACAACATAATGCTCTAACATTAAATAATATGGACATTTTGATCATTGGCTTCAAAGCTCATTGATAATTCTTAATCTAAACTTAAATAATTTAATACTAATAATATCAAACTTCACAAATATGAGTAAGTCAGTATATACTTGTGCTATTTATTACATGAAATATTTCAATGGCATTAGGTCCTATTTATTTACATGACATGGGAAATAAAATAATCAACAAAAGGGCTCTTAACATCAAATATAATAAAACTATGATTGTCTAACCTTAATGCAACATATAAGATGAGTTTAAGAAAACTAAACTGCTGTCCGAAAATACATACGCAAAAGAAAGTATCTTTCAATTAGTATATTTATTGTATGCAACCATTTCATGCACATGTTTCGAAAATTTCAATAAGATGACATTAAGTCAGCCTGTCTAGCTCCTTTTCTTGATTTGTGACACAGACCAACAAATGATCATAAAGTAAATGATATTATGGTTAAGAGTATGCTGAGACGCAGGCAACAGCATAGTGCAGCACAGCACAGCATAATTTTTGTATTACACGATGAAGCACACACCTTAAATACTTCCACACAGGCATGCGTCTTTGTTCTTTTGATTTTTTTTGCAAAAATGACCGATAAAATAATAATTGAATTAGTGCAAACTGAACTTTGTTTATACGATACTACTTTTATAGACTATTATAAAATACATTAAAAAAGTTATTGTGTATCATTCAAATATGTCACTTGTGGGACCCAGCTGTCGCAGCATATGCTGGTCGCACTTGTCTGCTTTGCTTACCTGCACCTGCCAATTCTGTCACCTGCGTTTCAACATATGCAGTTTGATCTTTTCAATAATGTGTACATGTATTATATTCAGTTAAGTTATACTGCTTAAATCAGTTGCTGCACCTCTCTTTTTTTAGAGAGAATAAGGATAGAAAGATAAGGCTAGAATAAGACTAATGGTAAACTTATCTCTTTATCAATGAACCATTTTTAGAATCAGATGGGTTGGAAAGAATTAGCCATCACAGAGATTTATTACTTCGAACATAAATTCACTTATTAAACTGTCGATACTGAGATTTAAGCATATGAAACCACAACTGTATTCAACAACGTTTGAACACTCAGCCACAGGTTCAGTATATTATAAAACAACTTTCAGTTTATATGTTTGCTTAAAATATATATGACATAACAACTAATTGTTAATGCGCCAGATATTTTTTAAATTTCAATATTATAAACTCAAAAAGAAGAGTGTCAAAAATGGTTATACTCAAGTTCTTGCATATTAAATTGAAAGAATCCACATTCCGAATATACCTTAACAGGAATAGTTCCTAGAATATTTCGGTGAATATGCAGAAATTTTGCCAATTTTAAAAATTTACATTTATATGAAAAATCAGAAGAATGGTAAACATTTAGTTTGAATTAAATGAATATATCACATACTTTTAGTGAATATTTTTAGTATTATTTACTACACGGTCATAAATTGGTTTACTTCACAATCAATAATAAACATTGGTGATTAAAAAATAGAATAAGATTAAAAAGAGTTTTTTTTTTTTTTTTTTCCATGTCCGCTCCCAATATGGAGCATATGGACTCCTAATGGAGTTTATCTCAACAGAAATGTTTCTACGAGAACTGCTTGTTACTCAGTTGCTCAACCTCTCTTTTTCCAAAGAGAGTAGGAATAGAAGGAAAGGGCAAGGACAGGACTAGTGGTTAGCTAATCGCTCTCCATACGCCCCGTTCATAGGATAGGATGGGTGGGAGGGGGGAATTCAAGACATCACATACATCCATGCCTTTGAACAGAAATTCATAAATCGATTGAAAAATCAATTTATAAAACTGCCCGTACCGGGATTCGAACCCGTGTCCTCCGTAGCGGTAGCCAACGATGTTGACCACTCGACCACACAGGCTGGCCAAAAAGAGTAACAAATGAATAAATAAAATGGCACAATTGAGATCTTCTTTCATGCAATAAGGTATAATGAATTAATGAATAAATATTTATAATACAAATACAGCTATAATTTTGAAACAATGAAATCAATATATTATTTTATATTGATGTCACTATTCATTGGGACAAATAATAATATATATAAAAAGTTAATCAAATTGTCTTTACAAAGTATTTTGTGAGGAGTATTGTGTGTATTTTATTTGTTTATTCTCTCAGATTAAAGTATCATTTTTCAATTTGTGTCAAAATATATCGTTGATATGCTGGCAGGAGGTGAAAAATCAAAACACCTTGTCTTTAGATAATCATGAAATTTTAACACCTCTATTGAATTTAAACTATTATTTATTATTCTAAAAACTTCATGAAATCTGATAATGATAAAAAGGTTTATGTTATTTATAGCTTTATGTTGCCAAAAATAATTTTAATTTTGATTGATTGGATGTATATTATGTTTAAGTTATGTAAAGATACACAAAATATGTTCTTTTTTCAGATTCGTGTTATAAAATTCGATTAATTATTCGATTTTTAATCTATCTGGAATCATAACTCAAAACAGCTGTTTTTTTACATATCGCCTTCTGCCAGTATAATGACGATATATAGAGATCATTTTTAATGAAAGTTGTCACGTTAATTATCAGAATGCCAATATAGTGGCTTAACATTCTTATGCAAAGACTTCAGCTGGCCTGAAATCTCAGCCACGCACTTCATAGATTTCATCTTCGAACAGAGCATTTTAACGTGTGAAAATATCAGCAGACTAGCAATAAAATTGTCACACAAGTATTGATGCTGCTTATTTTGACAGATAGCTCTTTAAATGTCATAAGCTAAGATGTATATAGACTTATTATCATCATCATTGTGTAAATTGATAATTTTTACTGCTTGCTAAAATGGTTTATATTAAAAAAAAAGAAATCTTTTTCAACTTTATTTACAGTAAAATTTTAATAAGGACCCAATTATTTTAATTTGTAATACATTGACTATAATATAAACTCTAGACCAATATAAATTTCTGCAATCAATATTAATTTATATTGAAAATTAATGTTTTTATTTTTATAATGAATCTTCAACAATAATTGTAATGCTGATTTGTTTTGGTGGCACTTTTTTGCAAATATTACATTCTAAATATATATGTGTATATAGAAAGAATTGATACACCAAACATTAAAATGATTCTAATATTTCTTTTTACTTTTTGTGTTATGTATGGTCTTTTGACTAATACAATTTTTTAAATAACCTTAGAATGCATTGGAATGGAAACAAAAATAAACTAATTCATATAAATTTAAGCTTTCTAAGAATATATCTTTTGATCAGGCTTATATTTTTGTAAAGTAAACAATAGCAGAGTATTTAGTTCAGTAAAGATTATTGAATAAACAGGTCTGACTGACGGTGGGGTGGTATGGTGCTGAAATAGCTTTTAGCTATATTCTATATTTTTTGTGGGTACTTATACCTTATTAAAATGGCAATGCTGATTCAAACAATATGAATTTTTAATTTCACTATTGATAATCAACTATATGGGTAATTTCAATTTTATATTGAGATAACAGAAATAATCTTTGCTGTGTGAATGTATGTGATGAGTATGTAAGGTCTTTCAAGAGTTATCTCTTTTATAAGCGGGTGATCTCCGATGTTGTCGAAGGAAGAGTGTGATTTCTCAAGTTCTGTAATTGGGGGCGAGGTATATGCTGTGAATAATATCCTGTGTTCCTCTGATCGGTAGGACTAATTATAACGCCACCCTGATTTTGCTGGAAAAATCTAGCTGTCGCCTTTAATGTGCCATCTGGCGAAACTACATCCAAACATTCACAAGAAATACTCGAGTCAGACATAGTCGGATCATGATATTTTGATACTACCAACAAACTTTCCGTTGACTTGGTTGGAGGGGTATACCTATGGTGACCATGGTGTTGCAAATACATACCATGCTGAATTTGCTTCTCATTAGCTGAATGTCTATAGGCCCGATGTTCTTGGGCACTTTTTGTGCTGTGTGCTCTACTATGTCCTTTAGGGTTACCACTCTGTTTGTTAGAAGTATCCGAATATCCATAACCAAACCCATAACCGCCAAAAGCTTTAGTTGTTAGATTATCCCAAGATTTGGGCTTGCATTGAGGTGGGTACGCCTGATGGTGGTGATTTAAATTTGGAACTTTAGGCGGAGTCCTAGAATGTCTTGCGTCATTTGGATTATCCCAGTAAAGTGTATCGCTACTCAGGGATGTCGTATAACTAGTGACTGAACTTTCACAGGTTGGGACTGTTACACTCATCTCACTAGATGTACAGGATTGCAAACTACATTGACTTACCAGACCTGCTCCGAAATTCAAATACCTATATTTACCAGTTGAGTGCTGAATACTTGGTTGACACTGTGACTTAGATCTGGTCTGAGAAGACGACTCACGCTTGTTACTCTCTCGCTCTGGCAATCTAGGTTTTTCTTTTTTGCGATGACTGTGCTCTTTGTCGTGGTGTTTATGATGCCGTGATCTTCTTTTAGCGCTTGGGACACAGTGTGGATCACAGCAGGGGCTGGCGAGGTCGTAAGCTTCTAGGCTGGCACTGTCTTGATTGTTTTGAGGTGGATAGCAAGGGTTACATCTATGAGAATGATGATGCGATCCCTTTTTGCTGGGCTTATTTACAGGGTTTTGCATCCCGTTTGACTGATGGACAACTTTCCCACTCGGAATATGTCTAGAAGTAATATTTATACTTTGTCCTGTACATGGCGTCTTAACGATAAAATGGTGATGGTCACTTTTACTTCTCGGAGGGCCGAGGCTTACCACATAATCACCGCTTCTTGAGGTAGTAGGCTGTAAAATGTAAGTCCTGTAATTCGGATCCAAATACTGATACGTTAATAATATTTGAGATTGCTTGTGTTTGGTTGCGACATCTTCAGTAGATACTGTTGGTCGACAGTAAGAATAAGTTACAATATCTTCTTCCGAAGGTGTCACTTCACCGGCGTCATTGCCCGTAGTCTTCTTCCTTTGAGAAGGTAAGCTGTGAGTTTTCCATTTTCCATCTAACATTTCTCTTTCTCTAAGGCATAGTCGTTCCAATTCAGTCATCTTATCTTGAATGATTCGCTGTAGTTCAATGTATCGTATGTGAAGCTCCACCTGGAATATTGTATCAATAGAATCAAAGTATTATTATCAAAATTGGGTTCAGCCATACAGTAAGTGGACCATGGTCTCCTTGTATATCCAATCAATTTTATTGGAAACCTGACATACATGAGATTATTCTGGATAATTTTATACAACGTAGAATGTGATAAGAATAATTGAGTTGAGTTATACAAACGTAATGTGGTGAATGTACATGGTTATCTTAAGATATTATCCATCCTTACATCACTAGTTAATAAAACATTACAGTTACTTGTACTTGGTTCCTTTTTCATGACACAGCATATGAGTTCTAAAGAATTTGCCTGCTAGAGATAGATTTACCTTTGCCGTTTTACTACATTGATATGCTTTGTGTATAATACACAGAACGTGTAGGTGTATTAGTATGTATTTCTTCTGTGATTGGTCAAAAGACGCAAGGGTAGCAGGCACACGCTTTTTTCTCTCGAAAATAAGGGTGACCAGAATATAATATCAGAAGTAACGAAATTAGGATGAGGTAAAGCACTGTGCGGTTAGATTAAAGAAGTAGTTATAAATGTGTATAACTACATAAAAAAATTGCACGGAATGTTGACTAGGTAAATATTTATTGATTAATTCATTTTTTAATGTTTATAGAGAGTACCTACTTATTGTGATCGAAATTTCTGTATACAGTGCATTTTTTTACATTACATAATACATTTATAGAATTCACATTCATTGTCGATGAAGTCGAAGCCACATACTGGAAAGGGAAATAAAGACTTAGTCTGTACCCACTCTAGCAAGAACTTTAGACAGGAAACTAGGTATCCGCTTTGTGGACCCCACACATAGTTTCAATACAGAGTAGAGGTAGGAAAAAAAGATATTCTTATAGTTGTGAGCAAAACCGGCCCTCATACTATAATGGAGAGTTTTAGTTTTTGAATATTGAACATTCGTCAATTTTAGTATGCTACAATCCTCAATGTTTTAATAAAAAAATATGTGCAATAAATCGACATAATACATTAAAAAAACTATGGATAATTTAATTATCAAAAAATATATATTACATCATGGTCACCCTAGAGCCCGACGGCAAAGTTATGTTGAACTAGCTCTAAAGAATAATTAAATAATCCAAAAAAAAAAAAACAGAAACCAAAACATATTTCAGTTCGATCTCATTATCAAATTGAAGTTTGGAATATTTTGGACTAGTTCCCATTCATAATTAAAAACGTCAGTTGATTCCTTTTTGGCTAACTCAATCTAATTGTAAATTAATGATTTGTGTCCACTGTTTAATTTTGTTAAGATTATTTCTTATTTAAAATATTTACTTACTTTCCGTACGCAGTCTTCAAATAAAACAACCATTCTCATTCGTGTGTCACATTGTTTTATAAAGTTGACGAGAGTCTTGTGATCTGATTTTTCCATATCTGTTCCATTGATAGAGAGGATGACATCACCTTCTCTCATTCCGGCTCGGTAAGCTGGTCCATCAAACTCCACGTAGTCCACATAGGTGATCATTTCAATCTCCTGCTCCTAAAAGTACACATTATTGCAACAAATATCCATGAAACATTCCAGTGATATACAAGTCAATGAGAATAAACAACTATATATTGGTATATTTTTGATAATAAAACCTGTATTCATCCAAATATAAAGTTACATTTACAGTAGCAGAGAGCTACCATTTTTTTTTATCAACACCATAATGTCGGTATAATTATAAGATATGTTGTGTGGAAGAGGCAGTAATATCAGCATATTTAAACATACATAATCAAATTTACAAGTTATTTTTGTTTTTATCTTTAATCCTTATTCTTTAATGAAATTGATGCAAGTATCCTAAACATGAAATCATTGAAATGTCAATCACAATATGTTAGAATTATGCCAACCAAAAACATTAAATAAACACCGGGCAGCAATTCATTATAATTTTATGGGAGATTTTTCATTATGCAATATTGCAATATAAGATACATTTTTTTTAAATATTACAAGCTATTATTAAAACACAAAATGCAACGCGCAATCAGTCAAAAAAATAAATAAACTGTGGTAAAACATATACGACATAAACAAAGGCAGTGCATCAATTTGTTTTATTTGAGGTTTATTAATGAGGTTGTCACTATAAACCAACAAATTTTATTATTTATTTATGAAAAAGTATATTTCTATAAAATGACTCAATCTTTTCTCCACTCATTGAAGACGAACAATAAATTTTGTAAGTACGAATATATACTATATACGTATAATATAAAAATAAAAAGAGCTTCAATAATCAACAAATATTGTAATGAATAAATATGTGCATTATAAAAATGTAAAAAATGTTAAAAAAAAACTAAATGAATTATAAAAGCTTTATAAAAATATAATTTTCTTTATTAAAGAATTTTCATGGAAAACTTCTAGTTTTCACATTGGGAAAATCTGGTTATCTGTTAATTTAACAACTGTAATTGTAGGCCAATCTGAAATAGTGCTTAATCTAAAATATAGGCGAGATCAATTATTTTGATGAAATGAGATTATTTGGAAAACTATGTATTGTCTTATTTAATCATTTTATTTTTAGTATATTAAGTTATTTTTTGATATATACTGCTATTCAACTACTGGTGATTGCTGTCTAAGGAAACCGGCATATTTATGGCTTTGTCATGAATTATCATATTTTCATTCGCGGCTATTTTCATGAAGTCAACCATCACTGGTGAAGGAATGGTATGCATGATAATGTTTTAGTGCATTCGATAATATGATAATAATTGGCTATGTTTGACTAATTAATGCTCTTATAAATATAATGTATGAGTTTGCAATAAATGATTAATTTACTCATAAATACTTTTCAATTAGCATTTAATTACAAAATTAATTGAATCATGTATTTCAAAAATATTAGTCACATTTTTTCCAAAAGTGAGTTAGGTATGCAAACATCTTCAGAATACCTAAATATACAAATATGATACAAAAACGTTCCATGTATGTATGTTATTATCGCATTTTAGAGTATTGCAAAAATAATAATAATAAAAAAGTTCACATTAGAAAAAGTAGATTTGATCAAAATTTATAAATTTTGAAGAAAAAAACTGTTTTTTGTTTGAATACAAGAGTTAAAACCTACCTTATTGATCAATGAAAAATTTTCATTATAAATTCTACAGGAGACATATTTTACAATATTCTGAATAATTAGAAAAGTGTGACTCGTAACGTTTTCAAAATACACGAATCAATTATTCTCATCATTTCATAATTTTCATACCATTCATGATTAATTAATATACCAAAATGCGAGAAAAAGAGATATATAATATATATAGTAAGCAAAGTATTTTTTTTGAGAAAGTAATGATTGGTTTGAAAATCACAAATTTTAGCAAAAACAAGGTCGCAGCAATAATAAAATATTATTAATAACACATGAGTTGTTCTAAAAAAAATGATATTGTTTCAAAGATTTCATCAAATGTATAAATCAAAGTGAAATGAACCAATCTTTGCTCATCTTAGCATTATCATATTCTTAAAAATCTTATAATATTTGTGATTGAATGAAAAAAACCATTAATGAAATATACTGAAACATTATTAAATTAATAAAATTTAGTTCTCCTCAACGTGTTAACCTTCTGAAACATATAATACCATTGGTGTCTGTAAAAAAATCAGACGATTATTGAAGTAGTATTAAAAAAAAACTAAAACCAACTGTGAAAATTTTAATATTTTAGTGAGAAAGATATTATTTATTTCAGGAATATATATTTTTTAATTTCTATTATTATTTTTTCTTAGAAATAGATGTCACTGTTATGTTCAGCATTGCACATTGCATGATTAGCATTATTTTGATGTACGAAATTCCTGTTATAGTCCCCCGATTATTTAATTTAATCATGTAAAATATGTTATTCTTCACTAATCTAATTTTTCCATTTATAATAAATGATTTTTAGACAATAGTATAATTTAAAAATTACTTCTAGTGTCAATGGCTGTGAGAAATGTCTATATGATACAAACATTAAGCACAAAATTCATACAATATTTTCAATCAAATAATTTTACTTTTAAAGTGTCAACTGTCAATATTTGATGGAAAGGAACTATTAATTAAGATATAATTTGAGTTTGTAAAAATTATCATCATCATTGAGAAGCTGATTCAAGGAATGAAAAGGATATCGGTATATTTATTTCCAGCATAATTTTAACGATGACATAAAAAAACTTTTCGTTTCTTATGTAGCTTTGAAGAAGTGTCACAATATTTACAAGATCATTGCTTATTATATGAAAATGATAACAGGAAATACTCAATAATACATGTTGCAATAACGCAAATTCCAATACTGTACTGTGAAATTTTAGATAAGATAAACTTAGTTCATATGTAGGGTCTTGAAAACTAAATGAATATGTTAATAGCAAAAATGTCTGTAAAATCCTCTTTTATGTACAAAGCTTCAAATATTTAATTATTTACACACTGCACAATGAAATTCAATATTTTATAGTAAGCAATATAGTACGCTAGGTTGAAATGCCAATATATCTAAACCAGCGTTGTCCAACTGAAATCGTTTGATGGGCCAAATAAAATATTACCGGTATATGGTGGGCCGCATAAAAAACAATTTATTAATTAATAATTACCATGATACTTTCTTTATTTTAAAAACAGCCAAGCAATTATCAAAGCATCTTATTTACTTAACAATTAATGTGACACTTGTTTTTTTTATACTATTTGATTTTTTTTTATATCGACTGATAATTTATTCGATGCACATCGCAGTTGATTGGCCAAGTTTTTATGGGCCAGCCTGTTACGACATTTCGTTTTTTTTATTTTCAATTCTGAAAAGAACGACTCGCAGCGATTTTGTGTTTCCAAATGTAGCTGTAATGCACATTGCCAGCTTTTTTAATTTTGAAAATTTATCCTCGAAGATATATTTCTGATAAAACTCACGTTTAATTTCTTCAAACATGTATTTTAACTCGATGCTTGATTGGAGGTCTATTTGCGACCAAGATGTCATGAAAACAATTGGATGTCATACACAAAATGCTGATATAAATTTGGCAAATTCACATCATTACTTTGTTTTAAAATATATGTGTAGAAGTCTATAAACTCCAATAGAGCCGCAGAAAATCTTCAACTGGGTCGCGTGTTGGACATCGCTGATCTAAACACTCATGCTCAGACACGCGCTCCCCATTGGTTTGCGCACCATGCATCGCCAAGTGTTGGATTGTAATGTGTGTTGCAGACATTCAAATATATATTGTAATATAGTCTCGTGTTGAAGAAGTCAGACACATACATATTGATATAAGAAAGATATTTAAAAATCCGATAGAGATTTTTTTGAGAAATACATAGTAATTAACAACAGCAAAATTTACCAAGATCTCCCTCAAAGTTAAGGTAAGGTTAGGTTGGCCAATTGATTATGTTACCTTTTTGTAGTGTATTCCATAGCTTTGAAGGGTGAATCCGAAGGTGCCATTCTTCTTTTCAACTATTATTGTCCTTCTTCTCCAGTCCTCTTCAGGCTTCGTCACTGCAATTCTGTCTGACTTAACTCTCTCCAAAATCTGGGACTGAAAAGAGAGACACACTTTTAAAAATCAAGGATGATTTCAATGTGCACATAGTGGCTTTTTGTTTTTAAAAATCGTAAATGCCACATTTTCATTCTTGTCCAAGAACAGAACTTTGATTAGGGGTACTTACTAATATTATTCATAATCTATAGACTATTGGATATAGATTATTTATTATCAGGACTAGGAACCTATATTCAAGAATAAAGAACTTTACTTTCTAAATATAAACTAGAATACCAGAGAAGGTGAGAAGATATATATATAATATTATCTATCTCGTATCAGCTAGTATATAATATAGTGAAACTAAATAGCATAATTCTTGTGGAACTGAATAATTCGTTATTGTGACCTTAATAAGATGGAGTTTTACCAAGTAAATGCCAATTCAATCAATACCACTTAGTTTTAGTCTTAATGTTGACTTTTTTCAACGTCATCTTACTAACAAACCATTAATCAAAAAGTCAAGCCATTAGTCCAGCCCGGATGATGTGCACAGTACACCGTAAAAGTTTAACAATTTTATTCAAATAACTTGTCTAGTTATTTTTACTTTTTGTCTCATTTCCTTAAAAGATATATTTTTGAAAAAAAAAATGTAAATAGTTTTGAAAGTTAGTAGAATTTTAGAATTCGACACATTCTGAACACATAAAAAAATATTTTTACGAGACTATATATCTAAGTGTTATATAAAATGTTAAAAAAAGAATACGTTTTTCAAAACGAAAAATCCGATTTTATATCTATAAAAAATCAACTCAATAAATATATATACTAACCGGTTCCCGGAAAGCGTTGCAATGCCACTCAAAGAAAGAAAGTGTTTGTGTTTTAATTGTGTTTATTGAAGTGCATGTTTTCTTTTTCTGTCTGATTGACGTTTGACGTTTGCTGCCGATTGTCTATGTTACGGCACACCCGCCACCCACTGTTAGTTAATTGTACTATGTAACCTTCGCGTAAGTGCAAGCGTACATTGTCAAAATGAACTGTATGGCAGACATACAAACATTGATTTTTATGTATAAGACCTACTGTAAGTTAATTTTAATATGCCTATAACCTTCTCGGAAATGCAAGCAAAAAGTTTGTCAAAGTTTTATTGCAATCGGATGAGCGGTTTGGCAACGCATAAAGTACGAACAAACAAACATTCATTTTGATATATATAGATTATGTAAAAAATACCTACATATCAAAAAAAAGTTTCAACACTTCATATAAGTATATTACTTCGAATGCACGTTTTGAGTTTGACTATCTTGGGTAAGGGAGGAATTATATTCTGAACAATGGTGTAAAGGGGGAATGGAACGAATAAGGTTGGGATACCCTGGTCTAGCTAGACTATTATTATTCTACTTCATTGTACCTCTAATAACTAATGTCACACACAGTGAGTGATATCTTACAAAAAAATTCAAAGTCGTCAGGTTGTGTCATTACTGCACTTACTGCAACGTTTGTAATATTTGGTACGATAGTGGTAAATTATTTAGGTCGACCATCAAGAATTTGAATTATTATTCAAGAAGTGCAGGTTCGTACTTAGGTAAGTGCTGTTGGCCCGAGTTTGGTGTTGCGGAAACAGTAGTACCAAATACGTATTCAATACCAAATCGGAAATCACACCAAAATAATTCTGAATACTCATTGAACAACAATTAAAAAAATGTTCGTGCGACAGCGTTGATTATATTCATATTACACAAGGAACGAACTGGGCTATAAATCAACCATATCCTTTTCTTTACAGCATATACCTACACTGAAAAATAAATAATATAATTTATTTTGCAGAAGGTACAGGAGTTTTTCGATCAACTTAATATCGATCCGTAATAGGCAGAAAAAAATATCCGACAATTCATAAAGGTTTTTAAAATTACTTTCGCAATAAGTAAGAAAAAGGAATTAATTAAAATGCATATCCTGGTATTATAATAAAATTGTCTGACTACTTTCAGTTCTTTATTAAATAATGTTATTTTGGACTCGTAAAATCGACTTATAAAACGATAACTAGGCAAAACGCTAAAATGCACAGGTCTTAAAAAAGATCAGGCGAATGTGATAACGCTCTAATATTTTTATCACTGACCCCCTGGGCGATATTGAACAATTATTAACGGCTTAAAATGCAATTTACCAAATTGTGTCGCTTACGATCGTTTGCCGATTATGTGTCGATATGTATACGCATTTTTTTCGTGTATATTATAATAACGCAACAGTAGCAGTTGATAAGTAACAGATTGATAGCCAATGAAAAAAATGATAATTTCGGTAAAAGCTTCTAGAAGGGTTTCCCAAACTATGTTCCGTAGAACACTCGTGTTCCGAGAATTTTTTTAATGATAATATACGCTGCAACACATTTAAGCATCTTCTACATCTTCTTAAAAATCGAGTGATGGAAAATCTCCACTGATGTTTAAAACGTCAAATATCCAAGTACAGGCTGAGATTTTTGATCACTAAAAGCTTTGTTTACTCATATTTTTATGTAAGATGTCTTAAAAATAATTAATCGATAAATAATAAGTGATTTAATAACATACTAGCTGTAAGCCAGTTGACCTCAACGAGAGGATTTTTGTTGCATTTTTAAGTAGTCAGAAAATATACTGGTGTGAAAAATAAATTACAAACCTATTTATTGAATAAGCCAGAAATTCTGATAGTAAAAGAAATATATCTCGGGGAATATATAGACAGCCTTGCCCTGTAGTGCTTTAATTTCGTAAATTATGTAATATTTGGAATAATGTTAAAGTTTGCTAACAACTATTTTTCGTAGTAGCAGAAATTTCGTAAATTATTTAATATTTGGAATAATGTTTAAGTTTGCTAACAACCATTTTTCGTAGTAGCAAAAATAGACCTCGTAAATTACTTAATTCTTGGAATAATGTTAAAGTTTGCTAACAACTATTTTTCGTAGTAGTAGAAATTTCGTAAATTATTTAATATTTGGAATAATGTTTAAGTTTGCTAACAACCATTTTTCGTAGTAGCATAAATCATAACGAGTAATACGCATAACGAGAAAAACAGATTATGAGAAAAATGTTCCCTTAACGAGTAATATTTCTCATAACGAGTGACGAAGAGTTTTGAAAAGATCACTTTCACATCGTTACTTGCCTCAAGATGATTGATAAGGCGTGGGAAGGGGTTACCAAGAGGACCCTTACTTCTGCTTGGAAAAAGCTTTAGCCAGAGAGCGCTGTAGAATGGCGCATTAAGAGAAATGCTGAAAGCATGGGAAACTGTTGCATCGTACATTGAGTAGCATCTCTCTAATAAGGAGGTGACTCTGCGTTTTACAAATTTATTCAATGATAATCCTGTACATTTTCACCAAATTTTGAAGCGTTGGCTAAAACAAATGTCTCTAGACAGCTGTCTAGTGAAAAAGAATTATTTATTTGTCATAAATAATAAACTAGTCAATTTTTATATAGTTTTTTGCAAATCTAAAATGCATTCCAGGTTGTTACGCTCCTTAACAATTTATAAGTATGTCATT
Source organism: Himalopsyche anomala (assembly GCA_031772345.1). Taxonomy (NCBI): domain Eukaryota; kingdom Metazoa; phylum Arthropoda; class Insecta; order Trichoptera; family Rhyacophilidae; genus Himalopsyche; species Himalopsyche anomala. Next base: position 26,030,674 of record CM062844.1, read on the forward strand.
TTATTTGAATATACATACGTTAGAAATATAAAAAATGTTTTTTTTCCGGCATAGAACGAATTATTGTATTTTACATTGTTTTATATGTGAAAAATTGTTTCGCTTGACGAATAAGATTCTGGAACGAATTAAACTCGTTATAAGACGTTTCACTGTACAGTGATTATTAAATAAAATAATAACTACCGATAAAAAATGCTGTGTTTTTCAAACTCTCATTGTGTACTTACTTAAATTTTGTCACTTGTTAAATTCTGCCAGTACGGTGACGATGTATTCTAGATTATAAACGTCACTTGATATAAATAAAATTAAATAAACACAAATAGTTGTGCTGCATCTTACATACGAACATTATACAATAATCATACTCTTCGATTTACGACTTCCTCGGCTTGCGATCGCACTTTTTTTGTTAGAATAAAACGTAATTATTTGTCATTAAATACAGTTTTTATTCGATCATTTTTAATGCCTAACGTTTATGAGTAATGATTATATTTTTTCAGCCTCGGATAGAACCATATTTTTTGTCATCACTGTAAGGAATTATCATATTTAAAAAAGATAGATTCAATCGCTGTAGAACGAACATTTTTTTATTATTTTTGATTGCATTATCTTTGAGACACATTGTTGGCAAAGAGTGGATTCATAGTTTGTAACTGAAATTTTTCAGTGTAACTTAAAAACGTGTATAAAAAGAATTATGTTGATAAAATTTACACCATTATTTAATCAAATACGTGTGTTGTCATAATTAAATACGAACAAGAAACCATGATTTTGTATCAGGCTCTAACAAAATAATATTGATTATATTTATTGCAATGGTTTTACAATAAAAAAACACATTATTTTAAAATACTACGTAACATGAACTATTTTTTTTATTCATGTAGATTTCGGGTCTTATCTGTCATAGAAATAATGATACGCTTTATTTAAAATATTTTATAAAATAATCGGGCTTAATTTGAAAAATAATATCTACACAGTGGCGGATTACCCTATAAGCGCAAAAGGCGCGTGCTTGGGGCCTTCGCATTTTGGGGACCTCAAAGATAGCACATATTACATAAAACCTTACATTTAAATTTCAGTTTTCAATATTCATTATTATTCTACGAAGAGGTCTGCAGTTCTTTTATGGTATGAGAAAAGCAGGGCCTCCAAATTTTTTTGCACCTGGGGGCTCCAAAGTGCTTAATCCGCCACTATATCTACATATTGTAATTGATTAAATCTAGCTAGAATTTCAAAAATGACTCAGTTGATTTAGGTATTCCTAACACTCTTTCACGAGCTATTTGTGGAAAGAAGGCCAGTGGCGCTCGTAAACAGTGACATACATTATTTTCTAAAAAATCAGTTATTCTCCACGAAAACATCGAAGAAAGGAAATATATTAAAACTGCTACCTCCTTTTAGTATTTAAATTTGACATTCACGTTTACTGCTCAATAAAATACGCCAGCATTGATGCCACTCTAGGAAAATATGATATCTTATGGTACTCTTTTACACCGATACAAACTTAGGCACCCAACATAACCTAACCGTAAAAAGTCATAATAGTACTGACACGCTGTGATTTGCTAGCGTTGTCTTGGATTTTTAACGATGATGTCATTATTTTGTTTAATGGTAACTATTTTAAGATGTATTTATAAATATGGTGATTTTGTTGAATATAACTAATTAGTAAAAAAATAGGTCTTCGTTTAAGAAAGCAAACGGTGCCTTATTTAGTTATTCAATAGAAATTGGAATAGTGTAATATGGAATACTTGAATCAACCGAGATAAAAAAAAAAGCTTTTGAGATCATTGTTTTTAGCGGGGGCGCTATGGGACATAGCAACTCGGTTCGTGTTCTTCAATGAGGTCGACTTTTTTTTTAAACGGAACGATAAAAAAAAAATCAGAAATACAAATACGAAAACATATTGGTACGGAACTTTTACAAATATTTTTCCATAATAGAATGCACCGTTAGTTAAGTTTATTGACGGATGAATAGATCTGCCATTTAAAGAGAATTATCAAGGAAACATAAATAGGATGTAATTAAATATTCGTTACAGATGAATTAAAATAATATTTTATATTTAAAATGGCAAGGTCGACCAACAGGTATTTTTCGGAACCATTTTATGTAACCAGTGGTTGGTGAAATAATAGCTGGAATTAAAAATTAAAAAAAAGTTTATGCCTCATTTATACTTAGCGAGTACACTGTCTAGCAGCAATGTTGGCCGAGTAAATGTCTATAAGTTTTTAGTGAGTCATATTTACGTGCGTTTCGTTCAGTTCAGGAGTGGGCTGCCAATGCGTTAACAAGGGGCTCGCTTAATATCAAAGTAATTTATCAGTCAAATGCAATTATATGCAATACTTTTAAATAAACAAACGATTGTTACATAATACACTTAAAATACGCAACAATATGCAGTTTAACATAAACTAATCAATGTAAATGGCTAAAAATGTACTACTGTGTATATTAGAAGCTGTCGTAGATAGTATATGTCAGAAATTGCAGTTATGTACTAATGTGATCTGAGAATATTGTTTTATATTAATTTAACAAGGGGCTCGCCAGCCGTGGTCAAATCTAACAAGGGGCTCGCGCGAGCCCCTCCGAGCCCCCTCCAACCCACCCCTGGTTCAGTTCAACATGTTTCATGGGTGGGCTAGAGGGGGCTCGGAGGAATGGATATTACAAAGAGAATCTTCTATTTTATATTAACAAATACATCGATGTTGCGCAATCATATTGTTGTCAATGAACTCTCCACTAGACACTCGTCAAACAACTGTTCAAACACGTGAGCAGGTAAATAACCTACAAATGGTGGAATATTTCCTAGTCACGGGAAATAGAAATTGTCTCAATTCACTCGTCGGCTCAATAAGCCGAGTACTGTACTTTGCGTTCAGAACTATTAGTATTCCATCAAGTTCACTATTTCAACAGCGTTCTCGGTAGGTCTAATAGAGGTATTAGAATCGAGAAGTAATGCTAAAAACGAATCGAAGTTGGTGATTTTTAAGCAAATCTACCACCTTGGTACTATAAACTAGTGTTTAGGATTATGCAGTAAATACTTGAAAAAAAACGTTACTTCTAATACAGTGGAACCTCTCATAACGAGCTTAATTCGTTCCAGAATCTTACTCGTTATGTGAAACACTCGTTAAGCGAAACAATTTTTCCCATATAAAACAATGTAAAATACAATAATGCGTTCCATGCCGGAAAAAAAAACATTTTTTATATTTTTAACGTATGTATATTCAAATAAAATTACATACTTAGCGTAACAACCTGGAATGCTTTTTAGATTTGCAAAAAACAATATAAAAATCGACTAGTTTATTATTTATGACAAATAAATAATTCTTTTTTACTAGAAAGCTGTCTAGAGACATTTGTTTTTGCCGACGTTTCAAAATTTGGTTAAAATGTGATAGCATTATCATTGAATAAATTTGTAAAACGCATAGCCACCTCCTTATTAGAGTGATGCTTCTCAATGCACGATGCAACAGTTTCCCATGCTTTCAGTAATTCTCTTATTGCGCCAGAAGATTGCTCTGCTACTTCCTCCTCCTCCACTAACAAACTCTCTTCCATAACATAACTTCTTGCTGTGAAAAACAATGTCAGTTCCATAAGCTCTTCGGAGGTCAGCTCTTGACTGTGCCCTTCCACAAGCTCATCAATTTCATTGTTATACACCTCTAGTCCCATGATATTGGATAAAACTTTTTCCAAGCAGAAGTGAGGGTCGTCTTGGTAACCCCTTCCCACGCCTTGTCAATCATCTTGAGGCAAGTAACGATGTGAAAATGATCTTTCCAAAACTCGTTATGCGAAATGTCGCTCGTTAAGGGAGCATTTATTTCTCAATATGTTTTGCTCGTCATGCGAATTACTCGCTATGAAAGGTTCCACTGTATTTGTAAGTTGCGATATCATTAGGCGATAATTGTGGTATGGTGTAGACGAGTGGTATGGGGCAAAAAAATGCTACAAAGTCAATCGCAAATAGTGTCCAAAGTGCGATAAAAATTGGCTGTTTATATGTTTAGTAGTGTTATGTGCGTGCATCTCTCTCTTGCACTTAGAAAAACAAATTTATTATCGCATGTTGGGTATGGTGTCACTATGTTATAACATATTTCAAGGTAAAATAATAATTTATTAAGTAATCCATTTACACTACACGCGTTAAAAAATCTTTAGCCACGTTCTTATGATTTGCGAAGAAAATACGACATTGCAGTTAATTTAAAGGCTCGCCGACCTAAGTAAAATTGAACAGGGAACTCGCACGAATCCCTTTGAGACCCCAGCAGCAGTGGCGGATTAAGAACATGGGAAGCCCCAGGCGCAATAAAGTTTGGATGCCCTGTTTTCCTGATAAAATAAAAACGTCATCAAATTCCTAGTAAACTAGTAAAAATATATAAAAATCTAAACAAAAAGTACATTGGTTATTCGAATTGTCTGAATGCTATACTCTTCCATTAATCTTGTCGCTAACAACCCGGTTTCGCATTTTGGCATCTGTAGGCTATAAAAGTTCACGAATGTTCTTGAACTGAGTACAGTTAGCGACAGGATTAATGCAAGAGTACAGCAATCAGACAATTCGAATTTGATATTGAATTTTCATCGAGCACCTTCAGTAAAAAATCTAAATTATATTGGTTATAATTTAAGATTTCGACTGAATGTGCTTGGTGGAATTTCAATATTAAATTTGGTAGATTGAAAAAAGACACGTCTACTTTTGCTAATCAATTAATTTCGGAAGGACACGTGTTCAATCAGAAACAAGGGATAAAAATGTTACACCCAAATACGGACGGTCATAAGCTCTTTTTCCATGAAATTTTGGAAATAAACAGAGCGCAATTTAACAGCCTTCTGATTTTAAATGAAATATTAAACATGCCGGGTCTCCACTCCTTATATAACAAATACATATAATTATTAAAACTAATCATTACTCAAATCTGTGGGCATTCCCATGAACTTATCCTTTTCGCCAGCAATGGCTTTAAACTCAATGATACATTTATTTCTTATATAAACACGAAACATTCATTTACTAAGCGTCAGTTAAAGTTCATCCGTGCACTTGAACGCCTGAAGATGCCGAAAGGCGAAACCCGGGTCGTTAGTGACAAAATCTGGGTGAATGTACATAATTTGAACGATTCAAATTTTATAATGGTTATATTATTTAAGCTAATCTTGAAGCTCCGAGCGCGCGCTTCATTTGCTTATAGGATAATCCGCCACTGCCTCCAGCCAACCCCCGGTGCCTTTTGTGAAGTACATGTATTTATTATTGAGCATTTCAATGTGTAATATCGATCTCCAGTTCACGACAAAGACAGCTCTAAATAACCTGTCCTGCAATAGAAGGAAAAACAATATTCAAGTGGTCAACAAAATTCACCGGCGCCCGAGATGTATTCATTGTATCAACAGGTGTCTCAGGATTATACAATTAGGTCGGATTTACGAGTACGACGTTAAGAAATATTTGCGTAATAACCCAAAATAAAAACAAAATAGTGATAAAATTTCTGTCAGTATGATAATATGAAGCTATCGGCAACGAAATACACACGTAACGAAGTATTCTGAAAAAGGTGACCCGTTATTCAGTGGGCGTTTCTGCATATATTTATATCATCCTCAAATATGTTGATGCAACCAAAACTGTTGTACAGTTATATTATTGTAGGCAACATTGATTTAGATAATAAATACTATATCTCAAGAATGAGCCATTATTTTATTATGATTAATTTTCGGCCAACGGTTTAAATATCGATACTAAAATTTATATAGGTAATAATTCTGTAACAGTTTTATTCAAAAACAGTTTATCGATTATTACCAGCTGTAAAGTACAGAAGATAATTCAAATGCATTGTCCAGCCATTTTAAACTATACTTCAGACAATTTGATAAGTCACTTTTCAATAAACAATAAATTATTCCTTTGAGATGATTTACTGATTAGAAATTCACTGTTTTAATTTTAATTTTTAATGTTTTGATGATTCCGTTTTAGCGAAAAGACTGTGTTACTTTCGATATATTTTTTTACTATAGCACGACTAATTATTGTGGGTAAATTAATCATGGCTGTGGAGTCGGAGTCGTGAAAAATGAGCGGCTCAATTTTTTTTTTGAAATGATGTGTACTCAAACCAAATAGCCAAAAGTGTTGACATTGCATGTTTGGCTGACTAAAGATGATCTGATGGTAACATATGTATATATAAGTTAAAATGAAGTTATTGAAAAATTTCTTTTCAAGTTCTTGAAAAGTCGTCTTTTTTTACACGACTCCACAGCCCTGAATTTAATGTTGTACATTTGCATATTAATCACAATATTAAAAAAAAAAAAAAGTGTGATGAATAATGTAAGCATAATGTAATAATGCCGCCTGTGTGGTCGAGTGGTCAACGTCGTTGGCTACCGCTACGGAGGACACGGGTTCGAATCCCAGTACGGGCAGTTTTATAAATTGATTTTTCAATCGATTTATGAATTTCTGTTCAATGGCATGGATGTATGTGATGTCTTGAATTCCCCCCTCCCACCCATCCTATCCTATGAACGGGGCGTATCGAGACCGATTAACTAACCACTAGTCCTGTCCTAGCCCTCTCCTTCTATTCCTACTCTCTTCGAAAAAGAGAGGTAGAGCAACTGAGTAACAAGCAGTTCTCGTAGAAACATTTCTGTTGAGATAAACTCCATAATTGTCCGTATGCTCCATATTGGGAGCGGACATGGTAAAAAAAAAAAAAAAATGTAAGTACGTGTAGCGGCGAATTACTTGGCGCTTGCGGCCTCTGAATCTTACTGGCCTCAAAAAAAAACATATATATTTTTAATTCAGTTTTCAATATTTATTATTATTTTACGTAGAATTTTACAACGCTTTCATGCTATTCGAAAAACATAGCCTCCAAGTTTTATTGCGCCTTGGGCCTCTCAAGTGCTTAATTACGTGAATTAAGGTATAATATTAAAGTCGGGTACAATGGCGCGGTTAGCGTTGTTGGCTTCCGTGCCGGATCTTACGGGTTCGAGTCCCAGTACGAACAGCTTTTTTCAATCGATTTATCGATTTCTGTTCAAAGGCATGGGTGTTTCTGATGTCTAAAAGTTCCCTCTCATCCTTTCGATCCTTCAATAACTGGGCGTAGCGAGAGTGATTAGTTAACCACTAATCCTGTCCTAGCCTTATCCTTATATCCCTACTACTCTCTTTGGAAAAGAGAGGTTGAGCGACTGAGTAACAAACAGTTCTCGTAAAAAAACTTCTGTTGAGATGCCACCATTTGGAGGCCAAATGCTCCACATTGGGAGCAGACATGGATTAATTTAAGTTCACTTAAGCTATATCATATGTATTGTCTAAATTTAATTTTTGTTTTTCCAGATGACAAAGACAAAAAATAAAAATGTTAGTACAAACGTCTAAAAAGCCTTCGAAATAACCAATTATTACTTTATGGGTTGGATATAAAGGAATAATAAAAATAAATCAGTATTATGTATAATAAAAAAACAGTTTTGTTCAAACTGAAAACATATGTTAATGATGTAAGTTACTTTTTATATCTCGTGCTTACTGCACACAAAATAATATAAAATGTGTGTATTTTTTTTTCAATTATGCTTCATATGTGTGTACATAATATTCCACAGCGTAAGTACACCCCAAGTCTTTTTGGTAGCCACTACCCTAAATTGTCATACTGACATATTTTAACCCTCCAAATTATATGATTAGTTTTTATGACATGAATGACAAAATAATTTATTATCTGAATACGAATTTTGAGGGCTGTAAAAATAGTATACTAGTATTCAAGTATTATTTATTGCATACTGTTTGTAAAATCACATAGTTAGTAAATAAATTATCGATACGAAATGGTGTCATCGATATTATTAATATTATTTATAGACGTTTAATTAAATACTTAGTATGATTACTAATAGTTTTACCTTTATAAATGAATATTTTTTATTCAATGTCGATTGATATATTAAGTAAAAAAAAAACTCACCGTGGTGCTAAGCATAATAATGTTGTAAATACAAATCGTATATTATTCCGTATTTGTAGCACGTTAGTTGGTAGCGAACTGTCGTGTTAATTTTTCCACCGACTTATTGTCAGTAGGTGATTACAAGATTGAAAACAATGACAAAAAACACGAGCGATCTTTAGAACACGAAGGACGCGTCTAGCATGATTGTGTACGAATCTGTGACCTTTACGGTTGGCTCGATACAATAAAATTTGATAAAATATCTTACGGAGGAGGCTTCCAGATCATCATCACAGTGCTCCGAAGAATGTCCGTGTCGTTTAGTGGCCCCACCACCCACAGATGGACAGGTCCTATGCACTTTTTCATTCAACTTCGGCGAATCCATTTTGTTGTATGTGTATTCAATACAGCATAATGTATGAAGGTTTGCCGCATATTTTGACGCGAACCACAGAGCCGTATTCAATTTTCCAGCATTTTCATAACACTGCGGTGATCGATTTCTCCCTTATTATAAGCCCGAACATTTCTTTCTTTCGAGGCGCGAGGCGCACCCGACTGTCGGCGGATCGCGCGAAATAAAATCGACACCGATCATTCCGCGAGATGTGAATGATAAACTGGCCCGGGGTTTTTTTTATATATATTTATTGTTATTTGCGAATTAAAAACATATGTCGACGGTTCTGTGTGTCGGCGGTGAAAAACGAAAATCGTGTCGAGTCGATTTGCGGGCGCATGCGCGATGCGATCGGTCATGTGCCGCGCATCCGCCAGAGGCGTATCGGCGATTCACCTACGGCCCGGGCAAATTAATACTATTGTGTCTGTAACGTACAACATACAGGCAATTGCATCGAGATATGTATGCAAACTATATGCAGTGAATAATTCATGAAGCGGTATGGGTCGAAACAAGACAAAGGTGTCATCTTTTATGATAAAAGGAAAACATATTTTATGTCTTGTTTTCCACAAGTTACCAATTTAAATAAAACTGAAAATATAATAACGACGGAGTTTTATGTATAATGCATAGGTTTTAAAAAAGGGTTCTTATAACACCATTTCAACCATGAAAATTGAATTAAAATTATATTTTTACCCACATTTTTCATTAATTAAAACATCAAATGGAATAAGTATAATATAATATGAAACATTCAAATACATTAATATTACATTTTTAGAAAATATTATACATTTTGAAATTATTTATACCTTTTTTTTGTCTGATGTTTTTCAACATTCTATCACAATTAAATTAAATTTATGTGCATCGATGTATAAATTATATTAATTTAATTAAAACAACAATATTACAACATTGTATAAGTGAGACAGAGAGTCTATTGCTGTGATGAAAAATTTAAACAGTAAGGGATTTTTTTATTGCACAATAAAATTGTTTACGAGGTGAAAAGCTTAGCCGAATGTTTTAATTATAATTGATTCCAAGTCTAGGCTCACTAAACTAAACTATAATTGTATCAATCCATCGACAATAGTCAACCTCGCATCTTATAATAATTAAGCCATAATTCTCCACGAGTACGTACCTGATATCAAATTTCCCGCGCAGCACATAGCAAGTCTTGGTGCTGGCTAATTCAAGATTTATTCGGATTCCTACATCAATCTAGCAATTTATTGAACTAATATATTGGTTCGAAAATTGTGCAATTTTATTAAAGCATATTTTTGTTTCCTTTACTTATTAGCGATTGATTTTGTTGACATAGTTATTTTCAACGTCAATCAATTAGTCTGTGAGAAAGTCGTTAGATATATCGCGAGCTGAGTACTACAAGGTTCTATGTGGACAGCTGCTTGAAAAAAGATATGGGCATTTGAAATTTTGAATGCTTGTATTTTGAAAATTGTAAATGTTTCCAAGTTTCTTTTTGATTGTATACATCAATGATAGTACTGGCATGATATACCAATTAATAAAATATTGTTAAAAATAGTCCTTCATAGTTAATTAGAAGTACCTAAACTTCAATTAGAACCTTGTCCACCTGAAATTCAAACAATCCGCCAGAGCTACAAGATATCTAATGTGATCATTATTATTGGAAAAAATATATTTAAAAAATGGAGAATGAATAGGAAAAGTAATTAAGTTAATAGTAAGTAAGTTTTTTTTCTGTAATTTGTGTTTGATATCATTAATGTACTAAGTTAATATTGTAAAATGTAATAATACCACACTGCAAGAATACAAATCATCGTAATGGTAAAAAATAACACCACTGTGTTGAAGAATAAAAATAATTGATCAAAAAGATATTATTCAACCTATGTACATTCACACAATTTTTTTCACTAACGACCCGGTTTTCGCCTTTCGGCATCTTCAGGAATTCAAGTTGTAACCTCAGATATCTTGCGACGCACACCTAAAACTACGGCTTATTGGAAATTTAAGCCAAATTTCGACTTCATATTAATACAGCATGTAGATAATGCTACGCTTAAGAATGCCTCATTATTATTTTAGTTTGGTCAAAAGTCGACACTTTGTCGAAACCTTGTAGTAATCAGCTTGCGATATATATATTTTTTCATTTAATTTTATCTATTGCCTTATCTATCTCACGTTCATATTTTTCCTGGACATAAAAAGGTGAATGGAGATAACGAGAGTTTGTCTCCAAATCACTGGACGAGTAAATTTATTACTGGAGCCGGTGGTTTTGCTGTCAAGTTCTATGAACTTGGACGGTTAGTGGATAGGCCAACATGCAAACGTGACTCTATACATCAGGATCATGATTATATGTAAGTTTCACGTAATACACGAGAGGGAAGAGCTGCGCAACCATACATTGGACAGATCGGCAATGTCGACTTGGTGGCGAATAACGCAAATTAACACGTTTTTAAGAGATTCGCGGCGTCGTACGGGGAGCGAGTAGATATCAACTTATCGAAGCTTTTCGTCTATCTAGATTCTGTCAGGATTGATTTTTTTAACACTTAAGTGCACGCCACAACGTTTCAGGCAATTGCTCCTAAGACACTCCCAGTCAAGGAAAAAAATATGTACGCAACGCCACTGTATTCTAACGTGTAAAAACTAAGCATGGGAAAGCGGTGGTGGGTGGAGAAGGGCGAGTTAATTGTATTAAACATTTATTTCAAATTGATTTTATTTAATTTTCTCTGTCACAAATTTGTATATAAAAAAGCTCGTGGAAGGAAAAATGGACGCGTAGAGTTAACCACACATACAGTTATCGACGATTGATCGTGAAGAGGATTTATCGCTATTTTCCTGCGATATTTTACATTTATAAATTTAGACCACGAGAAAAGATGAAATAAATGAGCGTCTAATTAGCGAAAGATTGATTTGAAAATCAATATTTCAAGTTGATAATGATTTCTTGCTCGGTGAAAGCGGTTTTTGTGGACATTTGTTAATAATGGCGGTTAATATCCAATGCGAATGCTAGTATGAATATTTTCTTTTTTTTAATGTACTTTCGTTCTAATTAATATAACGCAAAAATAAGAGTGATTTTTTTTTTGAAAACAGAAATTAATATTTTCTTATTCAGAACTAAATTTAGTTCAGTGGCGTAACTACCATACAACGGAGCCTACGCCATGCATAAGAGCTCTTGGGGTCAGGGGGCCTCAAATTTCTATCTTAATTTAAATTTTCAAAAAAAATATGAAAATTAATACGTTTTAAAAGTCCCTGCCAAACGTTGGAAATGGTGAGGGTAAGGGCCTTTTTCACTCGTACGTGCGAAACCAATCATTAGTTCATTAGTCAGACAACTCTGAAAAAAAAAGAAATTGGAGTGTGCAGATAATATGTGTAAAGTTTTACGGGTCCAGTAATCAGATAATTAAAAAGTGGCAACACAAATTGATAGCGCCAATAGATTTTTAAATAATTAAAAAAAAATTGGCACTGTCCAGGTTATTACATAAATATTTCTTAATGTCCTACTATTGAACCCGACCTTGCAACTAATCTGTCAGCACCTATTGATAAAATGTATGGTGATCATTTGAATTTTTTTTCCTGTTTTATCAAAACAGGTTGTTTGGAGCTGTCTGACTTATGAACTGGACAATAGACATAATATGATGGTGGGGAAATGTTTTAATTTTTTTATGCAATAAGATTTTTTGTGACAAAGTAGGATACATTGGTATTAAAGGTAAATTCACAAAAGTAGCACAGTGTATAAAATTTTAAATGTTTTACATAAAACATGTTATTTAAAGAATTAAAAGATTTTTAAGGTAAGGCAGGGCATGCCATAATTATGATGTAATCGAGGGTACGTGGTCGGGTGGTAAACGTCATTGGCTTCGGTTAGGAAAGTCACGGGCTCGAATCCCAGTATGGACAGTTTTTATAAGTTAATTTTCAATTGATTTATGAATATCTGTCCAAAGGCATATGTATATGATGTTTTGAATTCTCTCCCATCCATCCTATCCTAAAAACGCGCGTAACGAGAGTGATTAGTTAACAACTAGTCCTATCCTTATATCCTTACTTTCTTAGGAAAAGAGAGTTTGAGTAACAGAGTAACAAACAGTTTTTGTAAAAAAACTTCTGTTGAGATACTTCCATTTAGACGTCATATGCTTTATATCAGGAGCGGACATGGATTTAAAAAAAATGAGGGAGGGGGGGCTTTGAATATACATAATATTGATGTAATATGTAATATGAGCCCTCGAGAAGTGAACTAAGCAAAGTAGTAAAATGGTAAACTTTCCTATTTGACTTTTAATTACAATCACGTCTTAATTTGGTGTTTTGGTGGTTTACATATTTTTATTTTGGTGTGTATTTACTAAGTTCACTTCACTTTTATGATAATTTAAAACATGTAAAATGTTATAACGCATCTAACTAATTTTTCTTAAAATACCATTTGACTCACTTCACCTCTCAGGGGCTCATATGTATACACATCTTTCAATGACTACAGTTGGTTGTATTATACAATAAATAGTAATTTTTATGTCAAACAACAATTAAATATGAAAACAAAAACTTGTTTTATATTTCACAATATTGTAACCTATCGCTATGCATTATGTGCAATATTACACGCAATGTTCATGACATAATGCTTTCACCTGCAAGCATTTTGGCACACTGTCTCTTTTCTCAAAACATTGGTATTTATATCTTGGCATGAAATTGTTATTAGAGCTATTAAAAATTACGTTACTCGTCAGTCAAAATTTCGTGCTTAGACAATCTATATTAATAATTTAATTAAAATGTTTCTGTTTTATCAGTATGAATCATAAATCTCAACCCTGCCCAGAGCCATACAATGTCTATTTAGATAACTTATAGGAGAGCAAAAAAACGTTTTCGTCTAGTGAATTTTGGTGATACTTTTCTAATAAAGTCATTTTTTAATTTATTATATGGAAAGGAAAAAGGATGTAGCCCACACATAAAAAAATTTACAGGAGGCACAAAAAATGTGTTATGATAATTTTGAGCTATAGGCAAATTATGAAATATACGCAAAAATGAAATGCACGAAGATTTGTAAACTGGTGTTTCATTGACATAAATTTAATAAATTGTTTAAGGATAACCTTTTAAGTCTTTTTTCCTGTTTGTAATTCTAACAGGCCCAACTCTTTTAAAACTTTAAAGTATAACTTAGATACTAATTCGGCATTTTCAGCTTACGTCCTTTTGATAGAACGTGTATCAATATACATTGTGATTATCGAAAAAAAAGCTGTTTTGAAAAAACTGTGGGCTACATGCTTTTTCCTTTCCACAATTGAAGTGTATTGATTGAATTATCATTTACTTGGTATAACTCTATTGTAATGAAGTAAAAATATATCAAAGTATTTTAGTTCTACAAATCGTTATCTTGAAAATCTTATTTGATCAAAAAAAGAATTCTCCATCCCTAGAAATAAAAACAAAAGAATGATGTATTGAACAATGAAGTTATATATTTATATTTTCAACATAGTAAAGAGAGATTTTGTTGTAAATAAGACTCATTATGAAATCATTTATTGAAATCAAGTAAATTTTTCTGATGTCTCCCAGAACCCTTTGCACTCGAGGCTAATGACATCTCCCTGGTTAGTTATAACGTTCTCCTAGAAACATATCGGCTACTGTAGGCAAACATTAAGCTACAGCTTTTTGTAATAGTAAAAATCAATGCTCATGAATAAATGTAAAATTGTTTACGGAGAAAACCTATAATTTGAACTTAAACTTAACAAATTTTTTAAATTTCATAATAATTTCTATATTTATTTATAAAATCTGTATTTAGTACACGATGGATTGAAATGCTTCATAATACACATTAAAATTGAAATATATATATGATACAGTCATTTAAGAATATTATTAAAGTGATTTAGTGATGATATATATATATATACACGCCTACATTGTAATAAAATAAGTAATATTTGACAATTACCACTCAATATCACACTACTTAAGTGTCAACGATTCACCGTTCTCCATCAGTCATTTTGCTTTCTCTGAAGTCATCACATAGGTACATTCTGCTGTTGAGTAAATCTTATGAATGATTATCAGCAGCCTTATGGAGCAGTGCAATCCATCTAGTTAAAGAAGAGTCAAAAGAGATTTAAACCCCCTTTGCGTACCTGCATCCCATGTTCAAGGCAAGCAATTACCGATATTCAATTTTGGACATTGTAAGGAATCGATTAATGTGCTCTCAGAAAATGTAATATTAATTAAATTAGTTGCAGAGGGATTAAATGCAGTCAAAAATATTTTGTTTTATTGTTCTTAGCAGTTAGTATTTGGTCAACATTGAAAAAGTATCTATATTGGTCATTTCAAGTTAATATCTTTGTTTTCATATTATTCTGCGCTATGTATTTTTGAATACCCATAAGGACCAATTGATCAAAAGTGAATTTGTCAGCAATTCAAGATAACATAATATTATTACAGTATTTGATTATTTGTTTCTAGATTATGCTTCTGGTAGAATTTAGTAACTATGTAGGTTCTTAAAATTGTTTCATTTGATCATTTTCATTTTGATCACAAGTTGACTTTGACATAAGAAGAATGCCATGACAAACAAATCTGCTTATCTCTGAAAAATTGATATGTAATAACCAGCTTGCAGCTACTGAAAACCAAACACTATTATTAAATTTATATTTCTGTATTAGAGTTGAGTGGCACGTTAACCGTGCAGTAAATTCACGGTGTATCTAGATAATAATGATAGTATAAAATCTTGAGAATATCCAAATTACATATATATTTATATTTTAATAAAACACTTATCTGGGAATTGTGAGCCCAATCATTGAAATCTTTTATAAAAGTCACATTTGAGAATTTATGCTCTTTCTGGTAATTGTGGGTTCTCATCATAAATTCTGCAGTTCTAACAGCATAGTAAATACAAGTTTGAATTTCATTTATAAGTAAGGTTTATTTATGTGACTTTTCTGCTTGCAATTTTCCTGATTTCAAGAATTGGACAACATGTGGTTACTTGTTTGTTAAAAGAATCATAAGCATTAAAAACTTCAAGCAATCTAAAACACATGGATATTTGGATAGTAAATTGAATGTTTATTTGAGAATTTTCAAAGATTTACCATACGTAATTTTAAGCAATTTTCAGTCAGATAATGAGAATTTTAGACCAGAGTGTGGTAACATATTTTTACTGAAATTGCAGGTGTGTAAAAATTAAAAAAATAGATTGACCAATTGAATATTAAAAACATTACACACTGTTTGAACAAGTTTTCTCAATACATGCACACAATGTGGACTGTTTGACTGTTTTGGATGCAAACGATAAAATTATTCAAATTGAAAATGTTAAATTAAGCCAGTAAATGCAACATTTCACAGTAGTTTGTTTGTCATTCAATCATATACACATTTGTTTTCGATGGGAGCTGGTGCCCCACATTCAATGCCATTAAGTCGACAAAGACACGGTTCCTGAACCAGACCATTACCCAGCTGTGCGCATATTGACACAATATTGATAGAATTAACAATATTGCCTGAATGAATATTTTTCAAAATATTGGTACAAGTTTTATTTGAATTGAATTTTGATGAAGTACTGTGAATATAATTATAAACTTAACAAATTACCTACAAATTTATATTTAAAAATCATATATTCTTTTTCTTTTACTTCGTTTTAATATTGGGTAGAATTTTTTGTGAATATTTGATACATTGAAACTTGAAACAAACAACTGAAAATTGGGGAACATGTAAACGTATCAATATTTAGAAAGATATTCAAAACATATTTAATGGCAATGTCTTTAAGTTATATATAAATTGTGTCGTTTGTGGCCTGGTTTCATTGGCCTAATGGCAATGAACTGTGGCAAAGTTGAGTATGTCAGCTCCAATCGAAAATAAATGTGTAAGAAACGACTGGCTTATGTCATGCTTGTCAGTTGCGGTGTCCCAGAGCTTGAATACAAGCCAGGACATTTTCATGAATTGATTGTTTAATTAATTTATGGATTCATATTTGAAGGCATGAATGTCTTTAATGTCTAATTAGCTAAGTAGATATATGTGAAGAAGAAAATCTACACATCCTTTCCTCAAAATAGGGAATAGTGAAAGAGATTTACTACTGGTCTTGCATTAGGAGTGTTGCTCCATATAGTAAAAAAGATACTCCTTATAGTACTAAATACCTGCAAAAACGATTTTCCTACAATGAATACTTTCATTCTGTCTATAAGATATTTACAATCTCGAAGATTAAGGTACCCTGTTACTAGCCATATAGAGCTGGTCTTAACAGAATCTTAAATGTGCTATGTGGTGGCAATATGCGCTTCATATGAGTAGATATGGTCAAAAAAGTATGGATCTAATTCAGGGATGGGCTGGAAGGGGCTCGCTGGGGGCTCGCGCGAGCCCCTTTTAAATTTGGCTGCGTCCGGCGAGCGCCTTGTTAAAATTCTCAAATCAAATGAGTACAGGATTGCAATGTTCATTGATAGTTTCACTGTAATTTGAAATATAAAACGTGGTTGCCCTTTAAAATTCCTAGTAAAGTGCATTTATTTCGGGTGCATAATAAAAGAGATCTAACCATTTTTTGTGTATTGTTTCACAAGGCACAAGCAAAGATGTTTGATATTGTATGGTTTCCAGATGTTGTTTTGTTTTGTTTGTCTTCGTCTTGTATATATCCTTACATGCAGACTAGGGATTCTGAAGTCTCAAGTTTTTCAAAGTCCCGGGACTCGAGACGTGATAAAGTCAAAGTCCCGGGACTTCCCGGGACTTGGGACTTTTATTTCCCCTTCAATAAAATTATAAATTCATTAAAATTAAATATTTGCATGTATGTACTAAAAAAGGATGATAACGATACATGTATTGAAAAAATAACAATGAATTGGTAAAATTATGACCGGTACTTCACAAATCACAATACAGCTGAAAAATAGTGAAAAACATTTGTAAATAAAACAACATCAGGTATGAACATTTAATTATAAAATTTTGTAATTTGTTTTTACTACAGTTATATTTTTTATACGAATATAAATTGATTTAAACAAATTTCTAATAACATAATGGGAGATATCTTTCTCCTAAACGTTTTTTAATATTTTGTTTCAATTAAACTATTTTTTTTAGCGTTTTTTACGCAGTTAAACGTATTTTTTTTTTCGTACGTACTTTAAAAGGCCGCCGAAAGTATGCGTTAATTAAAATAAATACATCTTTTGAACACATTTATTTATTAATAATGAAAATATTAAATTAATTGAATAATAAAATCAGAACCTCAAATCATACATAGTATGTATTATTTACACAAAAGTTAATATTTTATTTTTGCTTATCAAAATATGATTTTAAAAATAATAATGAATTTAATGACGAATCAGACAGTCGATTTCTTATTTTTGTAATAAGCGTTGTTGCAACATTGTTTTTCCAAAACATTGATCTTTCTTGTATTCATTTCGAAAAACAATTAGTCCCAGCTGAACTGTTGATAATAAAACATTTATAATCCGCCTTGATTTATAACATAATTATCTAGAAATAACTATCGGCTTCATTATTTCTTGGAATTCTGTGAATCCCAAATTTTAAATTGTTGAACTATTGAGTTAAGCGAACATGTGTCTAAGTTTTTTTGTATTTCTGCATGTCTAGACCCATTGAAAATGGTTGTTTCGTATTACAATATATAAATAGATGTTATTTGAAACTTCTACAATTATAAATCTAAACAGCTGTTTCTTTCATAAGGTCCCTTTTATATATGCATACTTAATTTTGTTAAAACCCCGGCCTTTAATCCTTAGCCTGAATATAATGCATTTTTTTCAAAACTGATCTCAAGGACAGACACGATGTAAATTTATTTTAAATCAAAATTAACTTTTTAGGTCACATTAGCGATTGCTTGCATCCAATTTTATTTTGTTAGAATGGTTTTTTCAAAATTAAAATGTAAAATTTGGCTGTCTTAAGTACCGGGACATTCGACAACAAAGTCCCGGGACTTACGACAGCAAAAAAGCTTAAAAGTCCCGGGACGTCTCGACACAGAATCCCTAATGCAGACGTTTTTTCCCTGTACTGTAATTACTGTGCACAATTTTGTGAAGGACAAACTCTAATGTTTACTATTTGATTTATTAGAGCTTTCTTCTCAGAACTACGAAAATATATTATCACTGTAGATAAAAAGCAAAAACAATTAAACATTTTAAGCCAACTGAGAGTAGAAAATTACGACTTAAGTAATTTTGGGTTTTTATGAGTTTAATAGAATAAAAAAAATGATAATATGCATGATTGTATTCAATTTGAATAAAATATACCTAATTTATATTGAAGATTATTTTTAAATACACATAAGAGAATTACAAAAAAATAACAACAGCTAAAAAAAATTGTGTTGCTGAAATAATTTATTTCTAGAAAAATATATGTAAATATGTACTGTGCGTTCTTGCCATAAACTATTAATTAGTTTCATTACTTTTTTAAAAAAATTGGTTTTGGTCACTTTATAGTAATGTTGTTTTTATGTATAGTCGGCTGTTAATTACTCAACTTGGTATGGTGAAACACAGTGGCGGTTCCTGACCTAAAATCTTGGGTGGGCTAGAGAAAAGCATATTTCTACTTCACCTTATACATTAATCTACAAGCAAATTAACAAATACTACGATACTACTGCAATGCATAAATTATTATATAATAAAATCAATGCTAATGTAACTAAGAAATAATAGAATAATAACACGGAATCCTTTAATTCGTCTCTTTCAAAGTGAAATAACAAGTACCTACTAAAAGCAATACAGAACTGTCACACTGAAAGTCAATACCTGTCACTTTCATACAATACAACGATATTGGTTTTGTGTTTCAATGCATAAGTATGTGTAATGGGCTGAATCAGTTCAGCCCCCAACGATCAACAGAAGTTTGACAGATTGAAACACAATCCTTTGTGTTTGATGACGTTTCCGTACATACAAATATAAAAAAAATCTAATCGTGCTTGATTGCGCCCCAGTGTAAAGAAAAATTTCATGATATTGTCTGTGGTTACGGTCTAATCACATAATAGCCCCTGAGTGGTGTTGCCAGAGTGACGTTGCCTTTTCCCTGTGAAGTATTTATAGGGTTATTGTGCCGGCTCAGTTTAAAATTGTAATACAAAACACAATCGGGAATATGATTGTAGGTAGACGTAACATTGTCTTATATTGACAGAGGATAATTAAAACAAAGATATTAAGTATATTCATTTGGGAAAGGTTAGTTACGCTTATAAATGTATTTATTTTGTTCAGCGGCCGAATTGCTGTTCATTTTTATTCAGCCATCTAAAGTTTTGGGTGAAAAATGCAGGTCGGGCTTAGCCCACCTAGCCCAGTACCTAGAACCGCCACTGGTGAAACAGCGGCTGCTAATTTTTGTTGGGAATAAAAGTTATCATTGACTTCAATATGGCTTAAAAAAAAAAATTATCGGAAAAAAGCTCTCGTCTCTGTAGGGTTAAGATTGTGAATGGGATATTTAAAAATAATGGATAATTTTCTGCTCTATCGTTTAATTTTACGATAGTAGCATTATAATATTTTTGGTTGCTAAGCAATGACATGACAGTTTGAGTGGCAATGACATAAGGTGATATTCCCATAATTCACATAGGAAAGAAAAACAATTACAGTGATCAATTAAAAGTCTAACGTTGAAAATAGCACAGTTGAGATAGAAATGGCAGCCAGGAATATTTTACAGTTTGGGAGGAGTTCTTGTGAAGGACAGACAGACTTTCTGCTTTATGAAGTGAGTCATGTGGTGTTTTAGGAAAATTTAAATTAGTTAGATGCGTTATAATAATTTCTCATGTCCTCAAGTATCGTAAAAGTTAAATGATCTATATTATTAATAGTCGATAATGTCCGTCCATCCGTCCGTCTGTATGATTGTCCCTGATTTCCCCTCCCTCTCCCCAGCCCCGATGTCGCCATTTTTTTATTCATACTAGACATATTTTTTCATTACACTGTAGAAGTACATTTTGTAATGTTAAAAATCGTTGATCCCTGAAAATTTGAATTATCATAGAAAAAAGCGCCGTGGTCGTGGATCGATCCCATAATTTTGGATTATGAGCGAAACACGCTACTTCTGGGGCAAAGCCGATACTGTCAGAAGCGATAAAATTAGAATATATGTAGTAAACATACATTTGAATTATTCTAAAAATTCCAAAATAATTAATACTGCATATATTTTTCGGTTCGGTGATTCTACCGAACATTACTTTTCCGAACACGAACACTCCGAACAGGAATATTTCGAACACAATCTCATTCACAAAGAAGTATTGCAAATTAAAAGAAAAAGTCACAGTCCTAAGTATACTAGTCTATGGTCATCAGTTTATCTCAACATAAGTGTTTAAACGAGAACTGCTTGTTACTCAGTTGTCCAATCTCTCTTATTCCAAAGAGAGTAGAGATAGAAGGATAGGGCTTGGACAGGACTAGTGGTAACCTAATCGCTCTCGATACGCCCCGTTCATAAGATAGGATAGGTGGGAGGGGGGAATATAATATTAATCATCAAAAAACAGAGTAATAAACAGATCTAAGAAAACCTTCAACTATACTTTCATTTCTTTCAATAATAATAATTGCTAAATTTATTTATTAAAGTCATTGCAATAAAAAATTTATAAACACATAATATGTTTAAAATTTGATATACACATTTTTGCATTTGTCAAGTGAATGTAAAATATGTATAATATGTGTATCAATAAGATAATAAAATTATGTTTAAAGTACTGTGTATATCAATTTGCAATTTTAAATGTTTATATGCATGGTATTTCCTTTCAATATAATCAAAAATATCAGCACAATTATAATACAACACAATTTTCAAAATTAATAAGCCAAAATACGAATACGGGGCTGTCGATGTATGCCCCGAGGTCGATTTAAGCTACTACGAAAAATGATTGTTAGTAAACTTAAACATTATTCCAAAAATTAAATAATTTATGAGGTCTATTTCTGCTACTACGAAAAATGGTTGTTAGCAAACTTAAACATTATTCCAAAAATTAAATAATTTACGAGGTCTATTCCTGCTACTACGAAAAATGATTGTTAGCAAACTTAAACATTATTCCAAAAATTAAGTAATTTACGAGGTCTATTTCTGCTACTACGAAAAATGATTGTTAGCAAACTTAAACATTATTCCAAAAATTAAATAATTTACAATTTAAATACTGCGGGGCTGTCGATATATGTCCCGAGGAATGTTTCTTCTTTTACGAAATATATTTGTTAGCAAACATAAATTTTTTAATTATTCTAAAAATTATATTATATATAATTTAAATACTGCAGGGCAGGGCTGTCAATATATGCCCCGAGATATATTTTTTTTACTTTTAAAATTTCTGGCTTATCAATAAATAGGTTTGTAATTTATTTTTCACGCCAGTAAATTTTCTGACTACTTAAAAATGCAACAAAAACCCCCCCCGTTGAGGTCAACGGGCTTACAGCTAGTCTCAGTAAATAACGCTGCAACAGTGTTATCTTCTTAAAATAAAAAATATTCTATCCACCAACACTAAACCAAGTAAAGACGTGACTGAACTAAGTCCAATAGAAAATTTTTGACCATTTTTCTACTTGATGACTTTCCTTCTCGAGGGCTCATACATAATATATTCGTTGATTTCTATTGGGTAGATTGGCAATTTCTATAAATAAAATAATGTGTTCATTGTCCAGTAAACTTTATTTGAAAATATACACTCATACAAATAAATTTTATAGTAACATGCACAGTAACAATAGTATTAACAAAAGTTCTAGTATTGCTTTCTACAATTCTATGCAATAGCAATAATATAATATAAAGGTTATAAGAAATTATAACAACAAACGCGATAAAGTTAAAAAGAAAGAATTACATCTAGTAGGATAAACCAATATTATATTAGCCATTAAAACATAGCTATGAAAGATGGCTTACTGATAAATCAATGAGATAATTTTTTATGATAAAAATATCGCTAAAAATTAAATATTTTTATATTATTTATTCCGCCGTGTAGCAAATTCACTGGAATTTAGTTATTACAAAATTTTAAATAATGATATAGTTGAATCAAGTATGATTAAAAGATTTTTTTTTATTGCTGATTTCTATTTACACGAGAAAGTAATTTTATAATATCCCACCTGCACACAAAACTAATTTAATCATTACAAGTTAGTATGATAATTATATATATAGAGAATCTTCGTTATGTATAACAAAACTTCTACTCTTCTGTATCTTGTAATATATTTTCTTTCGAAAGTTGTGCTGTTTGCTAGTAATAAGAAAATAGTTGATAACACGCGTATTTTTTTTTTAAACTAGAATATTTCTTTTTTTAAAGGCAATTGGTAATCACTATTGCAGTATAAAATGGAGGTGATTCTACATACATATTAAAATACACCCTTTGCACTAACATGGCGCCTCATAACGGCATTAAAACATGGAATATCGGAGGAGACAGGTTAGGTTACATTGATTCACATGGAATATATTGAATTTAGGCATTGCTATGAGATTGTAATTTTTATGAATAGATAGTAATAAAATAATATGTAGTACTTAGCTTCAAAACCAACTGCGAATATGGTTGTGCGAGAATAATAGTAATTGTGAGAAATAGGCAAGGAGAATTAATTGTTTTTTTTTGAAAAAAAAAATGTTTGAGTAAGTTTCGTGATTTAAAAAAAAATATAACATCACAGGATTTTTATTTTTGCTCATTAATATTTTTACTATTCACAGTGAAGGTTTTAAAAAAATCAACACAGTTGACAGTGTATAAGACGTCTCCCCCTATATCGAATTCCTCCTGTATATTTAACCTTTAGAGGAGTGAATAGATTTATACAGACTTTACTTTAATTTACTGCCTTTTCTTAACACATTGGCTACGGATGATTTGTATACGAGTCTTTTCACTGGTCTGACTGACGCGTTGAAATAAATACATCCAATGCGACAAATGTTTTAAATTCTCTACAGAAATGGCGTAACAAATGTTTGATGCATCATTTAAAAAATGAAATATTAAAATAAATGCACAAATTGACAGATATATGACAGTTAAAATATAACTTTAAAAAATAGGCCACCAAAATATAAGCAATTAGGTTAGGTTAGGTTAAAAATGAACTTTTATGTTTTCTAATTTTGTTTTGAAAGAAAATAAACAGGAGCAAATATGTATATTTGGCATGTTATTTATCACGTTTTCGGTGAAATTTATAATACTATGTCAAATACCCGATTTTCTATATTAAAAAATACAAAAGTTGAGTATCACTAATAAAAGCAGGCTAAAATATATAAAGTATTATGCAACAAAGTGTTGTACAACTGGTGTCAAAAATATTTTTTTTTTAATGTCAAATAGTTTTAAAGTTATAGCCTTTTTTCGAAAGTACCTAATTTTTTGCAAAATGACTTGAATGCTTACAGACAGACATTCCTGTGTTGAATTTAAGCTACTTTTATACTCACTTACAGAAAAATGGCACCGACGTACATGTATCCATACTCCTCTAAAGGTTAAGTGAATTATAATTATTTTGCTCACCCAGAAAACTATTAATGAACAACAATTCTAAAGGTTGAGCAAAATGATATTTAAAACAGATTTTTCTATATAAAATTGCTGTAATAAATTTTAGTGTTTGTGTCACAATTGTTACAGTTTTAGGGTGTTTTTATTTTGAAAGTATAAATAATAATCAAGCAAAAAACACTTAAGTGCCAATAGTTAGGGTTTTCAATTGTGAGACATAAATGACAACAATGATTACTGACAAAAGATTTCAGTAAAATATAAGATAAATATTTCAAATAATTCTTCAATATTTAAGAACCATTAAGAATCAAGATGCGACATCAACGCACCGCGGTGAGAGATCTTGCTCTACGCAGGTTTTGATAAAATTACTAAATTAATTAATGCTTTTTAAGAATTCTCCTCAGCTATTAAAATAATTCAATTTTATTACACTTCTGGTGCATTATTCAATTTTCCATGCCCCATTGCGGATCAAATTTATTTTTAAGTTTATGAAAATAATAAGTGTTTTTCACGAACAAATTGAATTAATTATTCACATTGTTGTTAAACTCATTCTGTACACATTTCAAAAATTAATAAAAAAAACAATTATGTATATTTATGCAAAGGATTAACAATCATTTCAAAATAAATATGTGATTAAAACGAGATCTTGACGATGACAAACGGTGTCAAAAATTGATAGTCAGGACACAAAATTTCTATTCATGTGTGCTGTGGAATACTACAATTTTCCATTGGCGGCTTATTTAATTGGATATTTCTTTAAATATCTATTTACATCACAACTTATTCAGACTCTGAGAAACGTTTATAAACGATAAGATATATAATTTAAAATTAAGCTCAGAGTTGACTGATAGCACAAGCTTTACGAATCACAGTTCCAAATGATCAAGTTTAAAAATAACATTGATTGTACTAATGGGGTACTTTCCATGTATCTGGAACCCTAAACGGTATAAGAGGCTCTTTTCCTAAGCTACTTAGTATACAGTAATAAAATAATCTTTATCACTACGGTCATATTATTAAATTATGACTGAATAGTAAGAAAATTCATCTGTAATTATAATATTATCTTATCACTAACAACTCTTTAATAAAGACCTACACAATTATTTAAAGTAAGGCGAATTATAATAGACTGTAATAATTTATTCCTTCCATTTAACTTCCGTCATAGTCACAATGAACAAAAAGAAATTCTGAAAAAAGAATTGACAATAATATTTTTATATATATTTGTAATTGACACAAAAATAATAAATAAAATCTATGGCCTATCAGGTTCCTTTAAATTTCCAGCAGGTTAGAATAAGTATTTAATTGTAAAAAAAATAATCTTTATATAATTGTATAAATAATACATTAGAAAAAAATAAATAAGGAATAACATACTGATCGCCAACAAGTTTTGTGTAAAATAATTAGAAAATGATTTTTTTTTGCAGTATTATTTGAGTATAATGTTTGTAATTTTGATTCATTTTTTATCACACTAGCGAGCTAGCTGAGCTTATCTTTAGTGTCTCAAAAAAAATATTCGCAGACCAAATTGCAGTGACATTCAATTCACGATATGCATGCCCGTTGGTGCTATATAACAAACAACTGCTCAGTTAGGTCTTCTTTGCCGGTCACCCGATACCTCCAAGGCATTCAATGTGTTAAAAACAATTAAAAAAACATTTGACATCATACATACAAAACATTGAATTTTACACGATAATTAGCGAAATGATTTCATATATTGCTGATGAACTTAATTTTATTTTTGTTATTTTTAGCCAATATGGGCTTCATTTTCAAATCAGGTGGGAAGGCAAACAATCCATTCTTTTACATGAAGCAATACAATGCTTTTTTAAATATCGGTGGTGAAATGTAAACATTATTGAACATAATACCGTTCTACTTGTCTACTGTGACTACTTTTCCAATGCCTGTATGTGATCTGGTCGTTCTCCTCTGCCGTGTCGATTCCACATCTTCGAGTAGAGCATTTCCATGCCGTGTGCATATTGTTTACAGTCAAATAGATTGCTTTCCATGCGGGATACCCATACTTTGGCACGTATAGCTTTAAGGCTGCAAATAAATAAAGTCCATTATAAACAACTTAGTAAACAAAAACACTGTGATATAATACCTCCTTTCTTACGGACTTATATAACATAACAGTTATAGCCAGAATAAGATCACAATAATTTATTACGTTAAATTGCATGACGAGTAATAAATTGTAAGTGATGAATGATAAACTTAAAAGAATTGACTGGGCAAATGCAGACTTGTCAAAAATAAGTGGGATATTTGAATTTTCAATATAAATATTTCATTAACTTACTATTCTCTATCTGTTCCTAATCGTATTGCGATATCTTGATATTCTTGCCGGGTTCTTGCAATCAGTTCTGGACAGCCGAGGGTATTAAGTTGTGACGCTGCAACTCTGAAAATATTACAATATAATATTATAGCTTAAGATATTTCTTTTAAGAATGCATTTCATTTTGTCAGGTTACAAATATTTCCCTTATTGATGATGGATAATGCAAAGACTGTGTTAGATAAGTTATAACAACACATTAGTCTGTGAAATTGTTTTCTGGTGGGATTGCATATTATATTGACTGTGCAAAGAAAAAAGGACATAACCCACATATATCAAATTTTACAGGAGGCGCAAAAAACATGTTTTGATGATTTTGGGCCATATGCAAATTATGAATTATACACAACCTTGAAGTGCACGGAGACTTCTAAGCCAGTGTTTAATTGACATAATCTAATATTAATTAATGAAATTGTCTAGGAAAAACCTTTATTTGATTCTTTTTCATGGTTTTAATTTTTTACAAGGTCATCTTTTTCAAATTTAAAAGTTAAATTTAGATACTAATTCGGCATTTGTAGCTTGCATCTTTTTGATAGAACGCGTATCAAGTTTGATACATTGTGATTATCGATCATTGAAAAAATTGTGGGTTACGTCCTTTTTCCTTTCCACAGTCGATATTATTAATAATAAGTGATCGAGAGCCTACTGTATTTTGTTAAATGAATAATTGTAAAGTTACCTTGATGCTAGAGTTTCTCCTGGTAGAGTAACAACTGGCGTTCCGGTCCACAATACATCCATGCTTGTTGTGTGGCCGTTACATAAAGGTGTGTCGAGGCAGACATCAGCCAGCTGGCCTCTCCTCACGTGTTCCTCTTTAGCAGCAACGTTTGAGAACAAGATTCGTCCAGAAGGCAAGCCTGGATACAAAAAAGTAAGTAAAAATAAATAAATTACACGACAAAATTTAACACTTAAATCACTTACATGTCAAACTATTTTGAAAATATCATTGTAAAATTACGCTGCGAATATATTTTAATTTAAATGGTAAAATAAACTGCCAACATTTATCAAATAGCATAGTCAATAAAAAAAATATATATAAAAACAAAACAGATTTTTAAAAATTAATAGTCAGCAAGCGATCAGTCGCAGTGTAAAAATCACATCAGCAAAAAGTATTCAGTTTGATTAACTAGTTTAGCTCGCGCAAGATATACAAACAGTTTAAATGTATCACTAATAAAGTTGAACTAATTTTTGTATGAAGTGCAAGCGCATAATAATAAACAAAAATAATTATAAGTGATGAAATATTACGTGCACCAACCAATGCAATAGTCTAGATTCAATAAGGATATTCCTATAATACGCAAACATTAAATAATAACCAAGAAAAAATGAATAACAATACAATTATAGACATGTCCTTCACATATTGATTGTAGTATGTCGCTACTGATTTTTGATTTGTACTGTAATAAAAAGATGGAATTCAATGTAAAAAAACAAAATCAATTATACATGTCATGTAGACATAGAAATTTTGGATAACTTATTCAATAAAGAAAAAAAGATTTACTTCTAGTTTTCTTTAATTGTAGCAAGCAACCTTGATATAATTATTAAGAACGAGGTGTTAAAATTAACTTGTTTTGGATTCACATGGTATAAGTAGACGAATTCCTATATTAAGTTGAATTTCAAACATGCGGCATATTTTCTGTGATACTGCGACAGCCGCCTGCTGGTTAGTTGGACAGTTGGTTGGAGCTTGCTCTACTGATCAGGCGGGTTTGGGTTTGATTCCCGGTAAGGTCAATGTTAAATTTAGATTTTTACAATTTAAATTTAAGATCTAAGACGTGGGTGTTTGCGATGTCAATTCTCCTCGAGTTTATCGCGTATAATCTAACAAATTAAAATATTTGATGCATTGGCATTAGCTGTAATACTAAATTTGTTTTTTAAATAAATGAAAACTATTCAATTTAAACATGATTGCTTGCAAAAATATACAAAATAGGCCAAAAGTAGGCGTATTTGCAAGATAATTTATTGTTTATTTAATTTGCTCAAAAGCTATTAAACAAATTCAAATGTTGATATATTTACCCAGCTGCTCAGCAGTGATTTGAAGATTGGGTTCTCCGACGGCAGGGAAACGGAGGAGCCACAAGACAGCATTGGGCACATGCTTCAGAATAAACACCCACATATGTAAAGTCAGTGGGTCGATTTTGTACAGCTGGTTAAAGTTACAGTAAACGATGGCATCGTCGGGCAGACCGTACTGCTGGCGGGTGGTTATCATGATCGCCTGTGGGACTTCTTCCCCGGTTGCAGCTTTATTGTTTGTTTGGGTTGTAGCTAAGCCGTTCTGAACGACGACTCCGTTCACTGATGTCTGAAACAACAGAGACAATGGTAAAACACAACTCTACAAGCGTAATGAGGTTTAGTGAAAACAAAAAATCCACTATATTGATTGAATTGGCATTTATTCTATAAAACTGTACTTGATAAACATAGCATAAGACAAGAATCAAATAATCAAGTCAGAACTAGATAGTGTGAAGGTAAATATTATGTTTATATTTGCTGTTGATATATGTTATGTATTTTTTTTAACACAACTAAGTATAGAGGAGTTTACAGATAAGTAGGAGTCTCCTGTGAATATCTATATCGAGATAATGGTTAACCCTTCAGGTACATATATAACTGAAATAAATTTTGAATATTGGCTTGCTATTCCTATCCAATGAATAGCAGAAACCATTTAAAACACATGGAAATATAACCTTGTAAAAATAATTCATTATGGGATTAGAGCGTGTCAAATTCGGAAAACTACTTCCTTTCCAAGCATCGTATTAAAAGAATAATATAAGTTGTATTGAAAACAAAAATTTCAATCTAATATTTATGTGGATTGCAAGTTATTTCAATGAAATCGGTGTGAACATTTGTCAATGAAGTTATAACAGATACATACGGGCCTAAAGGGTTAAAAGTAGAGATAATTAGCTGGGAATAATAAATACTTATGATGCTAACGGTTGCTTTAGAATAAAATTACATTAAAAAAAACTACTTACTAATGGTTTAACAAACTGAAATGATAAATAATTATCATTAACATTTAGTTGTTTTGATAATGTACGTAAACATATAGTAATTATGCATAATTTACCCAAGTGTTAAATAAAAGTGTATATGCCTCACCTGTACTTGCCCTGAGGCTATCATCGTCTCTATGTGTGTGGTAGTAGGCAACTCGGCTATCTTCATGGATATTTCAACAGGCCGAGACGATCGGACAACTTCCCTGATCTCTTTGACGGATGTATTCTCAACCAGCGGCGACAGATCAGTAGCATTGATGACGGCGACATTATCAGCCACTGGCCCCGTCTGATGTGACCTATCACTTATAATAAGTCTCTCTTGCAGATGTGGAAACATTTGCTTGTGATCGCCGACGAAGAATGTATTCGGCATATACGCTAGTTTCTCACTGTATTGGCTGGCGAGTTCCAGAGGACATGTGACGGCATCAGTTATCAGATAGTCCATGAAACTGGCTCCGCTGGTTCCAGGGTATCCCAACCACATGACTTGAATAGGAGCCGGTCTCATTGCAAATATTTCATTTCTAGCCCCTTTTGTGTAGCCATTCATGTTAACAAGAATATGTATACCGTCTTTATGTATTCTGTCGGCTGCTTTTCCATTGCAATGTATCTGAGAGAGATCAACAAAGTGTTCGGATTCTCTTGCGATTTTGGATCGGAAAGTTGTTCCATCGTCTGGGCTGAGAGCGTAGCAGAATATTTCCACTTTAATTCGATCGTGAAGTCCAGGAACAGACTGCATCAGATGAGAAGTTGGATGATTTCCAAAATCACTGCTTACATAACCAATACGCAGCCTACCTTGTAGCTCACGAGGAGATTTATAAGCAGGTTTGTGTAAAACGTGAATTTTTTCCAGACACAGGTTAGCGTGTCTAGCTGCTATCGCTTTTCGGAATTCATGAGATAGGGGATATAGCATCGAGTGATGTGGATGAATCGAAGGCAGGCGATTCTTTTCAAGTTGTTCAGCAACAATGCTGACTAATTTCTTCATGCGTGCCTCATAATCGGTCCAGTCGCATACTATCTGAAGACAATGTGCCAAGTTGCAGTACGCGTCTGGGAAGTCCGGTTTAAGTTTCAGAGCTGTTCTGTAGGATTGGATTGCTTCGGGAATGTTGCCGGAGTCTTTGTGAATGCTGGCCAAGTTACTGTGGGCATCGGCGAATGCGGGATTGATCTGTATTGCTCGTGTGTAGCATTGTAAGGCACCTGTTACGTCTTGCATTTCTTTCAATGTATTTCCCATGTTGCTGTAGGCGTCAGCAAAAGTAGGCTGAATTCGGATTGCTTCTTTATAGTGCATCAGAGCCTCATTCAATTTACCTAGGTGGAACAAAGCAAATATATAATATAAACACACTTAAATCTTACTTAATAAGAAGAACTGATCCAACAAAGCAATGAATTAAGAATTTTTAAAATTATTCACAGAAGTATCATGTGACGAGACCTCGGGCTTCTGGGGAATTTACAAAAGAAAATATATCACAGAAAAGGTAAAGTGGTTGAAAAATAAATTTTTTCGATGCCTTTAGAGCAGTGGTTCTTAACCTTTTTAGTGGTCTACACCAGTGTTTCTCAACCTTTTTGGGAGCGTGGCCCCCTTTGAATGTCTTTATTTATCTGTGGCCCCCATACCATTGTTTTGTCTTCCCATGAAAATTATAATTTCAAAAACCTATCTTTTTTATAGCTCTTCCGAGATTTTCGAATCTAGAATGCCAGTAATTTATTTTATTTAGAGATTTACAAAAAATAGCTGCGCGACGTCCGCTATTATGCTCTTTCCTGTATCGTTTTATGAGTACTCGTGGCCCCCCTAAGCTGTGTTGTGGCTTCCCAAAACAAAAATAAATCGCTGTGGCCCCCTGGGGGGGCACATGGCCCACCGTTGAGAAACCCTGGTCTACACCACCTTAAATCTGAAAATGTGTTCCCACACCACCTTAATTTTTTTTAGATTTTTTAATTTTGGAAATTATAGATATTTTTTTATATATACTACAAAAAAATATCAAAATTTTTAATGACTAGGTTGTTATTTACAGTAAAAAGTATTTGAGGCGGTTCCCTGCATCTTGTCAAAAACAGGGCGGTGTCGCATGGTAATTTGGAGCTTACCTTGTTGTTGTAAAACAGATGCTAAATTGCTATGCGCTGCAGCAAATTCTGGGAAAACTTCTAAAGCTTTAAGATAAAGTCTCGTGGCCTCTTCGATGAAGCCTTGTTCTCTCTTTATGTTGGCCAAATTGTTGAGTGAGTCTGCGTGGCAAGGGCAGAGACTGAGCGCGGTGTTGTAACATTCCTCAGCCTCGGGTACTTGCCCCTTCTCCTTGAGGGCGTTTGCCAGATTACAGTACGCATCTGGGAAGTTGGGTTGCAGCTCGATGGCCCTGCGGTATGTATCGATTGCCAGGTCGATAAGACCCTGCTCATAGTACACACATGCGAGGTTACCGTGGACCACAGCATTATTGGGCGACAGATTGAGAGCGCGCAAATAAGCTGCTACCGCTCTGTAAAAGCATACAATGTCAATTAACAAAATGGTATTACATAGAGGTAAACAACGAGACATGATACATAAAACATAGTAACAAAGGAATTAATATTTTTGTATAGATTAAGTTTACGTATCTAATTAAAAATATGCAAAAGATATTGTGTTTTATTTTTATAAAAATAATAACCCTTTCACTGAAAATTTTAAGAAAAAGAAAGAGATAACACACTAAAAGTGATAATCCAGTTCTTGGTTGAAGATCAATTATATATCATTACCTCAATAGTACAATTAGGTTATTTTATCATTGCTTCAAATAAAAATGAAAAAGGGTGCTTTGTATGATATGGAACAATTTAATAATGTACAATTGGTTATAAAGGGTGATTCATTACGAGGTACTTTTTTCAAAAGACAAAAAAACGTTTATAAAAAAAAAATTATTGCATAGTCTTTAATATAATAAATAGAGCCATTTTCTACATTTATTTTTTAAATGTTGGCCGTAACTACGCTTAACATGGTCCATTCGAAAGTTCCAATTTTGGATGACGCGTTCGAGCATTTCGACTGGTATTTGGGTAATGATGCGAGTAGTGTTGGCCTCCAATTCCTCAATCGTAGTCAGTTTAATTATATAGACTTTCGACTTTACGTAGTCCCAAAGAAAAAAGTCTATAGGTGTTATATCGCAAGATCTAGACGGCCAATTCACTGGTCCGAAGCGTGAAATTATTTGTTCACCGAAATGTTCTCTTAATAAAGCCATGCTTTCACGGGCTGTGTGGCAAGTAGCGCCGCATCTTGTTGAAACCAAGTATCGTGGAGATTATGGGCTTTAATTTTAGGCACCAAATAGTCCGTTATCATGAAACGATAACGGGCGCCATTCACGGTTACGTTCTGGCCAGCCTCATTTTTAAAAAAATATGGACCGATTATTCCACCAGCCCATAAACCACACCAAACCGTTGTTTTTTGTGGATGTAGTGGCAGCTCTTGAACCTCTTCAGGTTAATCTTCAAACCAAATACGGCAATTTTGTTTATTGACATATCCATTAAGCCAGAAATGGGCCTCATCGCTAAACAAAATGTTGTTCAAAAACAGTGGATCTTCATAATTTTTTTCAAGAGCCCAAACACTGAAACGGTGACGATTCGGAAGGTCCATCGGTTTCAATTCTCGCACGAGTTGAATTTTGTATGCTTTTAAACCAAGATCCCTACGTAAAATACGCTAAGTTGTTGAATACGACAACCCCAGCTGTTGAGAACGGCGCCTTATTGATTCTCCACGGTCATCGTGTACACTCTCAGCTACCGCCGCTATGTTTTCTTCACTACGTGCTGGATGTGGTCTATTTGGTCGTGTATTATCCAATAATGAAAATCGGCTTTCAAACTATTCGATGGTAGAGCGAATTGTTCGTTCAGTAGGCCGATTATGTGGACCATAAGTTGTTCTAAGCGCACGACAAACATTCCTTGCAGAACGCTGATTTGCGTAACACAGCTGAATAATTTGTAGGCGCTGTGCCGGCGTAAGTCTTTCCATTATGAATTGTAAAACAATACTGAACAAAAATAAAACAACACTTGGGCACAACTCACGTGTTATCTATTATCAAATCCCAATAAGAAAAAGTACCTCTAAATGAATCACTTTAGTAGAAGGAAATACGAGATTAAATTCAATAGCCACCTCAAAAACGTAGAAAATCAAGTTACCGAGTTGTAGTATTGAGTTGGCGATACAATTTAACGTCATTGATCATATGCTACATTTTATGTTAGTGTAAGTGCTCTTGATTATAATAATAAAAAAATACACCTGTTGATTTTCAATACTAGATTAAATTTTGGAAAATAAACATGTTCCTACGTGAAATTGCACATTTGAGATTGAGAAATTTTATACATATAGTTATATTAATAATGGAACATCGCTCCTATACTGCCAGAAAATTCACTATTTTGAATATCATAAAGTGAACTGTAATATAGCGTGTGACAAGCACACAATAATACAAATGAACAAAATGTTTACAACTAAAAAATGTCAAGTCGTCTAATTATCTTTGCGTAGCTATATAAATATGAAATCCCTACAGATAAAAGGCGTATAGATTTCTGGCAGTAATAACTGTCAACGAAATTGACAGAGTTGTTATTACTTCTTTAAATATCAAAATAAATGTAATATGAGTAAGCTTGTTTTTTCAGGTGATTTAGTGTGATCCATCGATCTGCATTCATAACTTAAAACACCCAATTTATGACAACGTTTTCTGGTAGTATACCGACGATATGAAACAGAACTTTCTCAATCTGGTTGAATAGTTTAAAAAGAATTTCAACCAAGCAGTTGGAATGGATAAAATATAAATACTTCTTTATAAGACTTCTTATAAACAGAGATGGCGAACCTTTTTGGGTTCGCGTGCCAAAAATCCTCAAATATTATTTCTCGATTGTGTGGCGTACCCAAGTAGTAGATTTTTTAACCCTTTCCGGTCCACAAAAAAATAAAAAAATATTCCACCTGGTCCACAATAGATTTACAGTATCACCAGGGAAACTAATATTTGCAATTTTATTTTTTTTACTAGATTTATAGCAACAGTATAATTTTTTCTAAATATCAAAATAATAACCTTATTATTTACATTTAAAAAAATTCAAATATGATATATATGTATCAAGTTGCTTTTTTGCGTTTTTTTTTGTAATTTTGGGCATTTTTGCAAGGTTAGAATTATTAGAACAATAGTAAATATCGGTATTAATTTTCAAGTGCACGTGGCAAGTGTTACTGTTGGAAAGAAGAATGTAGAACTTAGCGCCCGAGCTGCGTGAGCCGACCCAGCCCCTAAAACGACCCTTTTGTATCCATTGCAGGCATACGGTTTCACATTACAATGTTCATAAAAACCATTTGATTCTTTGCTCAGAATACCGCTGTAATAGATACGAGTGGAAAAAAAAATATATTCAATACATTTGAACTTATTTTAACTCGATACCAATAAAGAAAAAAATGTCGAATGACATTCGACATAGGACTGGAAAGGGTTAAACAACAAAGTAAAAATAAAACTTGATTTTTTTTTAACGATTGTCATTTATCTTGGGAAACATTTCAAAATTATAATTCGCCGATTATTCAATCAAAATTTTAATCTTTTAAACTTAGAAATATTTTTTCTTAAACTTGGACATCGTTCGCGTGCCATCTCGGCACGCGTGCCGTAGGTTCGCCATCCCTGTTATAAGAGATGATTGTGTAACAGGAATAAAGGTACACTTGTTTTTTTTTATCTAACTGGTAAACACAAACAAGTGACTATCAAAATGTTATAAATAAATGCGTCTATTATACATCTATTATAATTTGACCATTTTATAAGCGGGCGTTTTTTGGTGATTAGCGCAAAAATATATTACATTCCTAAAATCAACATAACTTCACTACTTGTCTAAGCTGAATATAAAAACCTGTTATTAATTTAGTAGATAGAACTCCACTTGTTATCAATATGAAATATTCAAAATATTAAAAATATTCTGTATAAAAAATAACATTAATCCATACCATACAATTATATAAATAATTATATTATAAAATCTTCATTCCTACAAATTTACAATCACTGGAAGTGTGAAATCTGATGCCCTAAATATTCGAGAAACATGTGTCGCCTTTTTAAAAAAAAATACGATGTGTGAACGAAAATTCAGGGCATAATAAATTATGAGGTTTATTGCAATATGGTCAAAAAGGGTCACTTGCCGCGGCAGTTATTTTGAAGAAACCATCAAATTATGAGTCAACATACCAACAAAACCGATAAACGTATTTTTACGTTTCCCGCCTATAATGTGTTAACACTTAATAGGCGGGAAACGACAAAAGTCGTTTTTAGCGTATTGTCGGTAAAATGCGGTCACGGCATAAAACGTTTTTTTATATCGTCGCTTGTTTGCGGGACACAATATCACGGGTTTGTTTGTCGGCGTTAAATAAAATGCCGTAACTAATTAACATTAGTCCTAATTCTTTGCTAGAAAGGGTGACACATGTGTCTCGAATATTTACGCTGTGATTTTTACGGCATTAGATTTTACACTTCCAGTGGTAGTAAAGTTGTAGGAATGGCGATTATATATTACAATTATAAAATATTGATAAATATGCTATTTTGTTACATAGAATGTTTTGAATATTTAATAGTTATAACATGCGGAGTGCTATCTACTAAATTGATAACTAGTTTTATATTCAGATTAGAAACATAGTGAAATTATGATGTTATCGAAATGTTCTAATTTTATTTTTAATGATTAAATGTCACGTATGATTTTTTTTTAAATTTCAATCGAAAATATCGTTTGGTTTAGAAGTTGTGTTGATTTTAAGAATGTAATATATTTGTGCGCTAATCACTAAAAAACGCCCGCTATAGACTTGAGTCTATTTTTGAAGCGCCCGACTAAGAAGTGTTAATACGACAATTTGTAAAAGAGAGTAGAAAAATTATAAAGATTGACGGTCCCTAAGGTGTTAACTGAATAAAAAAATATTCTTGTTTTGTTTTTATCTTGTAAATGATATGCTAGTTTTTAAAAAAAACAATTTATATGAGACTAGCCGGTACCCGGCAAGCGTTGCAAAGCCACTCGAAGAAAGAAAGTGTTTGCGTTTTAATTGTGTTTATTGAAGTGCATACTTTCTTTTCTGTCTGTTTGACGTTTGCTGCCGATTGTCTATGATACAATACACGCGCCACCTACTGTAATTTAATTGTACTATAACTTTCGCGCAAGTGCAAGCATACGTTGTCAAAATTAACTGTATGGCAGACATACAAACATTGATTTTTATATATAAGACCTATAACCTTCCCGAAAGTGCAAGCAAAAAGTTTGTCAAATTTTTATTGCAATCGGATGAGCGGCGTGGCAACGCATAAAGTACGAACAAACAAACATTCATTTCCATAACTTTCCACGATTTGTTCCATTCTCTGATCATGATTGTGTGACTTTTATTTCATACGTTCAGTCTTTTTTCGTATTCGAAATTATTGTTCTATGATTACCGTTTCTATAAAGATGTGCCTCACTAAAAAACTGCCTAAAACAAATATAAATAGTAAAAATAATGTTATTGTGTTCTTAATGTTAATGATCTGTAGTATATGGGAACCTTAAAAATATGAATTCCAGAATATAAGATATATATTTATTCATTTACACTTACATGACTTGACACACCTTATAGATTAAAACCTCGTTCAAAAAGACTCTCAAACCTAAAACGTATAATCAATGCATGCATAACCATCAAAATACTTTTAGCCTTTACATATAATAGTTGAAAAAACATAAAAAAGAAATTGTACATATAATGTAACACGAAACACGAAATAAAACACGAAACATTCATTTACTAAGCGTCAGTTCATCCGTGCACTTGAAAGCCTGAAGACGCCGAAAGGCGAAACCCGGGTCGTTAGTGACGAAAACTGTGAGAATGTACATAATTTGAACGATTCAAATTTAATATTGAAATTCCACCAAGCATCTTCAGTCGACATCTTAAATTGAACAATATTCGTTGAACATCATGAAAATAATCACTTTAAACTCTCTTTGTTAATAATTTTGCATTCGAGATTGTATAAGAACATTAAATAAGAGAAAAACCGTTTAATAAATGTGGAATGAATACAAATTAAATATAGAATGCTTTTCCATCAAGGACAGTGACAGTGGACACAGGAATTATGTACCATTTAATTGATAACCATTAAATAATGGCTTACTAACGTTATGTAATATAATTCACAATGTACTTTTGCTGTCAAATATCACGAAATATTTTTTTGACGTTCTATATATAAATAGTATAGTATTAATTGAAGTGTTTGTCAAAAGAGTACAGTTTCTAATTCCAAATAAAACCAATCTAAGAACATCGCATAAATAACAAACAAACAATCACACCTAATGCACGAAACACATTTAAATGTAATGTCCATACGATTTGACAGATCTGAAATGGAAACAATCGAACACAATCGAACATCAAATTTGAAATCAAACGCCGTACGGTGTCGGTGTCAAAATTCAAATGGCGGCCATTTTCTTTTTGGAATACTTGGCAGGTTGAATGGTAAAAAAACATTGAAATCTACGAATATTTTAGTTTTTCGACACTGTTTGTTAATTTTAATACGCCTATGTGCTTCCCGGAAAAGCAAGCTAAATTATTTTCGTAGTTTCATCGCAATCGGACCTGTGGCTTCCGATTCCATAGACGCCAAAGTTTTTGCATACATACAAAAAATCATTTATATATATATAAATAAGATTAATACAGTATGCATAATCTTTAGCATCGTACATTAACAGTAAAAAAAAAAAAAAAGCTGAAAAAGTAAAAAAGTTTTCCGAGCATGATCATGTGCTCTCGTTGACACTTTTAATATCCCATAATAACTTGAACAGTCATAAAAAAGTTGCCATTAAAATATATATATATATATTCCCTGATTGTGATCGTAAACATGTAAAAAATTCCATGCTGACAGTTTTTTTTAAAATTTCTTTCTGACTGCCAACATAAGCCACAATTAAAAATTAGAATATATAAAAAAAGCAGATTAAACTATAAGCAACAAAAAAAAAACTGTTTCAAGTGGTAGTAATGAAAATAAAACATTTATTTAGTATGTGGGAAAATTCTTGCAATGGACGCCAAATTTCATAATAATATTAATCCGTCAAATGAAAATAAATTATTACTGGCTATAATAATAGTAAAAGAAATTTTAGTTCAAAGTATTCTAAGTATTTCTAAAATCGATGGACAGTCAATGCCTGGCTTTATTTGATAATTCGGCTGACAAGTTAAACTGGCGAACGTCTTGCAAATAGTCATTAGCAAGGTTTACACTGGGGCGCAGTCATCCAATCGCGGATGATTGCTCCCCAGTGTAAAGCCTGCTATTGTGGAAACAAGCACAGAAAATCGCCATGCGGTGCACGGACGTATTGAATGACAAAATATTTTTGCAAAAAAAAAAAATGCAACTTTATCGGGCGTTAATATCGCGCGTTATTATGAAATAACGTGGTACTAATTGTGAGCGAGCGGATCGAGCACATGGCCAACAAAGATATCGCGGGTTGACTAAATAATTAGGTTCGGCGTAGGCGCGCGCAGTGTATGTGATAGAGGTCTGCACGGGCCCGGGCCTGGCCCTCGGGCTCTTACCCGGCCCGGCCCGCGGCCTAGGCTCGGGTAAGGATGCAGAAAAAAAATATCAGACTATGTTCGTGTCATAAGTCAGCCATGACGATTTTAATTATTACCAGTTCTATAGATAATCGTAAATTGTTGTAAATTTGTAAAACACGGTTTTTTTTCGGGCTGAGGAGTATAAATATGGGCTTCGGGTTGGGTTCGGGTAACAAGTGTGGTATTAGACTCGGGCCCGGGCCGGGTCAGGTCTAAATCTTTCGGGCTCGGACGGGGTAATTTTGTAAAATTTCGGCCCGTGCAGACCTCCAGTATGTAAGCATCGGGATACCTTCATGTTCACGTATGACGATGAGCGGACTTTAGCTCAATATTCACAAGCTTTCATACATAATAAATATTCGTTTACAGTTTTTATTAGAATATAGCGGAATTCAAATTTACTTTTATTATACGCGAAAACTGTATTTTTATTTAAATCGAATAAGTTTCAATTTCGGCGATTCGAAATGATTACATATTTTATTTTAAAGAACAGCAGTTAGTTATTTTAAATGTTTTTCATATGTTCTCCTTACGTGTGACATAAATGTATTCAAGACTACTACTACATGTAAATAATAAATGTGTCGCGACTGACAGAAACCAAAAA
The DNA here is from genome assembly GCA_031772345.1 of Himalopsyche anomala. Lineage (NCBI taxonomy): Eukaryota > Metazoa > Arthropoda > Insecta > Trichoptera > Rhyacophilidae > Himalopsyche > Himalopsyche anomala. The sequence goes on from CM062844.1 coordinate 26,070,892, forward strand.
AAAAGTACTTGCAAAGTGGGCAGGCTCAAGAATGAACATGGGAAGTTTTTGAACCAAGTAAGGAGGACGATAATGTTAATAAGTTTTCCCAGCCACTGAAAACTTAAAAGAAAATCAAATAGAAAAAGAAAACGACGCCACGTCGCTACAAAGGTGCCAGAAAAGTGAAGCACCCTGGGCTCAAGTGATCGAGATACGTGATTCGACTGGCACTTAGGCACGTAGTTTCATGCACGCTGAACCTTTTTCATATCGACTGTGGAAAGGAAAAGGGACGTAACCCACACATATAGAATTTTACAGGAGGCGCAAAAAACGTTTTTTGATGATTTTGGGCCATATGCAAATTATAAATTATGCACAACCGCGAAGTGCGCGGAGACTTCTAAGCTGGTGTTAAATTGACATAATTTAATATTAATTAATGAAATTGTCGAGGAAAAACCTTTATTTCAGTCTTTTTTCTTGGTTTTAATTTTTTACAATGTCAACTTTTTCAAACTTAAAAAAGCTTAATTTAGATACTAATTCGGCATTTGTAACTTGCATCCTTTTGATAGAACGTGTATCATATTTGAGACATTGTGATTATCGAAAAAAAAACCTGTTTTGAAAAAACTGTGGGTTACGTCCTTTTTCCTTTCCAAAGTTGATATGGTCAAATAAGTACACTTGGGCCTCGTACACGGTTTTATAAATTGTGGCATATTTTTCATACAACACGCTTTATATAACACGGCTTCAATTTAAAAAAAAAAAAAATTAACAAGTTTGATTTGTACGTCATATCGTCGGATATTAATGACATCCATGAAATATTGGAGGATCGTACGTTGAACGAAGAAGAATTAATCGAAATGTTGGATGAACCTACTACAATTAATGACTCAGAAAGCAGTTGCAGCGAAGAAGCTACACGTTTCACATTAAAAACAATAAATGACGGCTTGGAAATGGCTATTAAATTAGAAAAAAAATATTGAAAAGGATCCTATAATAGAAAGTTCGAAATTTAAAAGGGCATTACAACGAATTTTGGAACCTTATAAGGAAATACGCAAATATTTATACGTTAAAAGCAGACAATCGCTTATTACCGAATTTTTGAAGACTAAAATCACAAGAAATCCAGAGTCCTCTTCGGATGATGATGAAAACTTACAACTAATCTCGAAAAAGAGTAAAATATGTAGAATTCTAAGTGATAGCGATGATGAATGAATGCTATATTATGTTAATAAAATTTCTTTCATTAGATATGTAAATGTATATTTGTTTATTTAAAAAAATAAAGTACATATTTATATAAACCATCTTCGATATATTTTTTAGAACGCAATACCTAATTTTGTATGCACTTCAAAACCTTGTATAACACGGATTTGTATTACACGACTTTTTGTGGAACCATTTAACCGTGTTATACGAGGCCCAAGTGTATATAGTTTACGTAGGTAGCTAGACACTTGATTTTTTGCGACTAACGGTATTTGTTGTAAGCATTGGAATTTTAAAAAATATCTAAGACGAGATTGAAATGTCACCGTGAAGTTAAATTTTGTTTAACTCATTCAGTAAAAATATGCAAATGACGGAGCTGTTCTAATCGTGTAAATTTTACTCTGTAAAACACCACTACGAACAGCTTGGTAATACAACTAATTATAACATTACAACGAAAACAATACTAAGAGAGATAAGAATTTTCATTTTTTTGCGTGAAGTTATAATTGTTTAAATACCAAACGCTAGTCTATCAACAGTATGCTCGGTGCATCGTTGAGTGCATATTAAGGCATCCAATCCCGGACTATCGTTGTGATCCCGGGAGTGATCATTCACCATAAGATCGTGTCACAATTGTTTGGGATTTACAAAATCGGACGGGATCAATATCATACACTAACTGTTAGATAAATGTAATATAAACGTTGTCTTCGCGGTTTCGGTGCGCACGGTTTCGAATAAAATTAGACACCGACAGTTAAAGAAACTGTTTTTTTTTTTTTTATATAGTTTTATAGATTTCTGTTCGGTGGAATGGATGCTTATGATATCTTTAATTCTGTCTTCCCAACAGATCCTAAAAACGAGGCGCGGTGATTTGCTAACCACTAATCATGTCCTAGCCACCTATTTATACATCTAGCCCAGTGATGCACAACCTTTACCTTCTAGCGGGCCACATAAAACAAATTATCGCGAGTTCGGGCCGCAAAGAAAAAAATGATTTAAAGTACGCTCAATCCTTTGTTATACAGAACTTATGTACGTTCCATGTAAAACAGCCTTAAAACCGTGTAAAAAAGATTAAGTGAATTTAGATAAATGAGTAATAGGTTCCATTATATTATTTTGACCACGCAAAAAAGGATTATGAGTACTTGCTTATTAAAAATCATTTCGATGTGAAATATTTTTGTTTCATTTATATGCAATTCATAAGTTAATGCGTTCTTGGTCACTGTTAATTTTTAACTATTTTTTCAATTTGACATAATATTTGTAAGCCTGTTTCTATAAACCGATTTATTCTCCTTCATTGAAGAAAAAGCTTGCTTACATGTATTAAATAAATGTTTTACGTGAAAAAGATATGTTTGAGGAAAATATTTAAGGGACGCCAAAAAATTCTAAAAGGGCCGCGGTTTGTGCATCACTGATCTACCCTATTCAAAAATAAAAGTGAAGCAATTGTGTAACAAGCAATTATTTAAGAAATACTACTGTTACGATAACCTCCATTGGTCTATATTATTATTTAAATTAGGAGCGCTAATTGTTAAAAAAATGATATTTGAACTTTAGCATGTTTATCTAAGTATCGTGAATATTATGAAGAGTTCATAAAAATGCAATAAAAAAGAAAAAAAAAATATCAGCAATCGATTGAGAAGGATTCGTTTGGCTAAGTATAAATAATCTACCGTAAGTGTTGAAATAACCAAGTCATCGATGGTATAATACTGGAAGCAGATGAGAAAGAAGAGCTTCAATTCGTCCACCAACGTGTTCGAAGTATGCATGTCCCCGCTGATATTAAATTTATTACAATCGGAAATACTTGCAAGCAACAAAGACGAAAAGTGGCCCGACGGTTGCTTTTCACTGGCTTAGTAAGAAGATGACGAAGCACTATACGAATTGCAACACAATGTCAAGTGGCTATTTGAGAATAATGGTTTATCGCACTTAATTATTAGTTTCAGATATTTTTTGCTCTAGAATCTAGAGCAAAAAATGTCAGTGTCAGATTTTTTTTGAATATTAACGCCAGCATTTTTTTTTTCATATTTGTCTACGACTTTATACCCCTTATCAACTACGCATAGATAGTTTACGCCTCATTCTTGATTTGCATAGTATTTCGATGCACACACTTACAAAAATAATAACATTTTGTAAGCCGACCAATTTTCAATTTAAAACACTATATTATACCTTTGTATTAAACTTTGTTTTTGAAGAACAACTTAATCTAACCATATTTTTTTTCTGAAATAGTCGTCGTTACGGCCAGTGGATTTGACAGACCTTAAAAAAGACTACAGTTAAACCCCCATTTACACTATAGTCGGGACCGTGTAATTGGGGGTAGTGTAATTGGGGGAGTGAATCTAATAAAAAATGGGCATTTGGTTTTTTTCGCGGAAAATGCTAAACTAAGATTTCCCTTAGTTTTGGAAAAAAAATATGGACGAAATATTTAGTTTTTGTAGTAGTAAATATTCTGCACACAGACAGATGCCCAGATATGTGTGTATAGCCTGGCACGTGTTATATAATACACAGACGGTAGCCAACATTTGACTGTATGCGCGGCACAGACCACCGTCTCGTTGTAGCGAAAATGGAATGCGACCGTGCAATTGGGGGATTTGCGGCAAATATTTCAAGCCAGCGCGTAATTCGGGGTAGTGTAATTGGGGTTTCACTGTATTTCGGCTAGGAGTTTCTCCAGAACCGATACGATATTTTAATTATTAGTATGATTTGATCATACACATTTAAAATTACTATTTCAGTATTGGCGGTAACCGAGTTGAATTTTTTATTTTGCACAGCGCCAAATAAACGCAACGTAATGCGAGTCATGATTGCGCTCGCTGTTCGTTTATTTTTTATTTTTACAAAAGCAGTTTCTACGGCTTATATTCCATCAAGTCTATATTCAGTACAGTGTTTCGTGGACTTTAAAATAAAGTGTATCTCCGAGGCTCCAGTGTTAATGATATGAATAAATACAACGTCAGCAAAATGTTGAAAACGTCTTACTTGATTTAGAAAATGGCCGTATCTTATTATTCGACAATGATGCCACATTTACTTTCGTTGCCGTAGAAAAAAATAAATACAGAAAGCAATTAAGCTTCACCGATGTCACACGGAAATGGCGTTATAAATATAAATTTGAACCAAATCTAATAAAATACATCACGTTCATTATGGCCGGGTGGGTTATTGAATCGGGCGATGTCTAAATTGGATATTTTCATATGCAAGATTGATTATTTTGTTACACTTTCCGTCCGTAAATAGACTTCAATGCCGTGTTTGCTATACAACCATAAAACAAACAACCGTTGACTTAGGTTCTCTTTGGGTCATCCTTTAAACACCGTGTTCGAGGAACATTTTATATTAACTTTCCCAAGCCACACGACTTAAGCTGGCAATTCATTTAATCTATTTTAATTATACTTGTTTAGGGATTACAGTCACGAAAACCTCGACTGTTTTTACTGTACCGAAATACGAGGGATTGAAAAACAGTTTTGTGTCTTAAATAATATGACGCGGCGAGGAATGGAGAAATATGTTTTAAATATTGAAGAAGTTTCTTGTTTGATCGACATCAGATATGAGCAAAAATTGCATTTCCCCAGAGAGTATGCAAAATTGTGATTTCGTGCCGATTTATATTAAAATACGACACTTTTAATGAAAATCAGTATCTTTCAATACACATTTTATATCTTATGGTATATATTAAAAATAAAAATCTAAGCGTATGCGAGAGAACGAACAATTTTAAGATTAAATTTGTAAATAATCAATTGCATTACATATATCATTCCTTTTTATACATAAATTATAGTTTATGGTGAAATTTTTCCATATGTGATTTGGATTTTGGTCAAATTAAAATATCGAAGTTTGGTATTTCCAAACTTTCGAGTGAGACGAGCCAAATTGTTATGAAAACAGGACATCAAAGGTATGGATATGTAATATATATTGTTTTTTTGTGGAAAAAGGTTATAAGTTCAAGAGTTGATATTTGAAAAGTCTCAGTTTGCCAAACCCTGGCCTAGGGCGTCAGTGACAACAGTTTTAGAACGTTATCTCACTCGCCTGATATTTTTAATGGCCTGTGCATTTTTACTTATTATCGTTTGTTCCACGTGGACCCCGGTTAAGAAACACTGATCTAGAGAACTGAAAGTAGCCAGTATATTATCAGGATAGACATTGACAATATATTACTATTTACTAACCGCATTTAAGGAATTATTTCATCGAAATTAGTATGAGTAATTATGATATTGTAGAAAAAAATAACAACAGTAGTTTTATAACAAACAATTCACGAAGAAGCTTTGATCAGCAACAGGGGAAAACTGCCATTTTTTACATAACATACATAGTTTAGTTTAATTCCCATGTAAACAACAAAATAACTGTCGGAATGAATGTTTTATAACGAAGATATTACTTTAAATTTTTTTTTTTTTAACGATTTAGCCTCCGTGATTTTCGCGAGAGTTTGGTCAATAAAAACACAACGTGTGACTTTTAAGTTAGCGAGACCATTGGATCAGATTTGATTCTTTTTTCGTAACATTTATGCAACTTATATTTTGTTTTTGTAATGTATATCGAAACATCGGCCGGCACGCGCGTTTAAGCCAGCCGCACATGTGCGCGATCGTGTGCTTGTCATGCGAATTACCTCTGGGTATCAGATTGGTTAATATTTCATGCGGCGAGTCCTGCCCTTGAAATAGGGTGGTTACAAAACGCGATGTATCCAAACATTCCAACAAGTACATAAAACCACGGAGCAAACTTGAATCAAGGTGTGTTATATCGATGTTTTTAGTATTTCAAACAATTGTTTTCTTAATGTATGCAATATTTAATACAAAATGCTCATTTACAAAGGAAATTAAGTATTTAATGGTGATTTACACAGAGAAACGTGATTCATACATTGTGATTGTTTTATCTTATCTACTTAACGACAAGCGGGGATACTTGAGAAACGTTACGAAACGAAGTTTGATGTAAACGTATTTTTTTAATATTCTTAGCTCTGTTTTCATTCTTACAGGTTCAGATTACTTATAGTTGAGAAAAATATGACATGGTTACTAGGGATTCCAATCCGGATATTCAAATATTCGATATCCGGATATATTCGGCCCCTTTTCAACTATTCGATATTCAGATATTTGGGGAAATATCCGAATAGTATTCGTAATAATTTTTAATGAAATATGTTACAAAATCTACGAAAGATCACATCACAATTTCTCCACATTCAAAGAATAATTACGAATTCCCCAGGTAGTGGTGTTTTCGCTTTCACCCAACTCGGGGGTTATCAATATCTTATCATAATATGTACTTGAGTTTGACGAATAGGCTCGAATTCGGGGCTATAAAAAAACCTTCAATGCCGTAATTTGATTCATTAAAAAAATACCGTTGGAGTAATCCGATGCGGCTGCAAATTTTAAATATTGTAATACAATGGAACGATATTGAAATATGAATTTATATGTTTTATGTAACATATTTAGTCTTAAATTATTATATCAGTATATCTGTGAACAAAGAAACTTTGATCGTGCAACATCTCTTTTTGCGTGCGAGTTATACGATTATTTAGTAAAAACTCAGAAATGGAGACCACTGTCTACTAGCAAAAACAGTCGGTTATTCCTTATTTATTAAAATATGTTTTTTCAAATTATAGTTTTAAAAATATTTTGTACATGATATATTTGGATCAATTAAAAAAAAAACAGAAAAGTTAGACGTGTTGTTTAAAACATTTCTAAGAATAAAGCCAACGTCAACTGCTACTAAACGAGTATTTTCAACGGCAGGAACAAGTAAAAACTAAGTTAAAAGCAAATTTAAAATATGAAACATTATTTTTAAAATATGTATTTTTGATATTTAAATAAAAGACTCTCATTACAAATGAGCTCGTTTTTAATGTGGGTACTATTTAATGTAATATTTTAGTGTAAACATATAGTGTACATATGTATATATTAAAAACTATCCGGATATCCGAATACATCCGGATAGTTTCAGTTTTGCTATTCGATATTCGAATAGTTGAAAATGACGAATAGTTGGAATCTCTAATGGTTACTCGTTTACAAAAGATAAAATATAGAAACTAAAAATCTTTCCTTGGCCGAAACCTCAAAAAGAACCGAAAATACACAGTAAATTATATTAGTAGACTTGTGTTGATTCGTATAATGGATAGGGAAAACTCAAATAAAGTTAAATTTTATTTAGTGATACGTTTGTAAAATTTGACAAAATATAAAATACGCTATTTTTTTTCCAAAAAAAAAAAAAATATGTCTTTAAAAGGAAAAAAAAATGTACCGTAATTGAGAAAATGATACCAAAATATATATAAAAGCAGTCAAGACAAATAAAAAAAAAACATCCAAAATTGCTATGGAATAGAAGACACTTTTGACTTTAGTATAGAGCGCCTAAAATGAAGAACATTTACAACTAATTTCAATTCACTATATTAATTATACATAATAATATTTACCATTATATATATATAATAAAGATAAGACATTTTAAAAATATATGCATACAATGATGAAAGAATAATTACCCGCCGGATTAAACAACACTGTTTGACCAAATAAATTAACTAATTTTATTAATTCGTGAATATACAAATGACGGAATTTATTTATGTTTCTGTTGAGAAGTTAGTTTGTTTTTGAACAACTCATATGGGAGTAGGCAAGTGTATTTATAATATGCCGCAAGGATTTCAAGAATATATATACAACACGAATTAATGGAATATACAAAAAAAAATAATCGTACAAACAAACAGGAAAAAAGTTTACTTAAAATATAGAAGAATTTTAAAAGAGTATAACAAAGATATGAATAGCTACCAAGATATGTGTTATAAAAAAAAAGCAAAGACGTTTAAAAGTTTTCCAATGCAAAGAAGCTATAGGAAAAATACTAGCGGTTCAAGCGGCATAAAATAATTTTTAAAAAAAGTTGTATTTACTATAGTCATTTTACAAGTTGAACTGCACCGAAGGAGATTCAGAAATAATAAAATAATACCGGATACGGCAAACATTTCTCTCTAAATATAAACATACCATTGCGGATATGATATGAAGTGCAGCGGGCAGCTTTGCTAAAAGTGAAATATTATGTACATCGTTCCGAAAACTAGAATTATTGCATAGTAATTGATACAGGGTAATTTTATCTTTGTCAAAAATAGCAACATATAATATTGCTATAAAAATAAAAAAAACATGCAGAGAACACGACGGAACAATTGAGGATTGAAATTAGCTAATTTGTTTGTAATATGATGATTGTACCATTAATCAAATACTTAAGTGAAGGGTTGAAGGTAAAAAAAGAAGGGTTGGGAAGGGAAGGGGTTTGTTTAGAAAGTAAAATAACCGTCAGGCTGTCATGCGATGAGGCGAGATGTCAGGGGTTTTCCAAGTGGAAATACAACAAATGCGGAGGAAAATAAATGGCCGAGTGAGGATCGGAGAGGTGGAGGAAGAAGAAGAGTCTGTCGAACCTTTTGATTTGGTTTTTGATCCAGTCGACGCAGCCGTAGGCGTTGTCAGTCGGGGCGAGCGCGAGCGCCCTGGGGGGCGGTATGTGGATGATCGTGTACACGACGATACATTGGTAATCCATAACGCGGACATGTCGCGGCGTGGCGCGGCGCTCAACGGGTCGGAGTGCGGCGACCCGCCACCAAAGGTCGACTGACAGACTTCAGAACGATGTCGCGATCCATGCACGCGCGGCTGCTTCCGTCCGGTCCTCCTACCGCGTCACCTCTTGGCAGCGGACTGATCAGCTGCGAGGACGGTCCGCTTGGCGGGTTCGCCTCGTCAAAAACACTGGCGCTTATCGGAGCGTCTCGAGTCGACGCGGACGTCCGTTCTTCCTCGCGTCTGACGGAATTTTGGCACGCAAATATTCAACTAACGACTATCTCGGCACGACTCGGCCTTCCCGTTTATAGCTGTTTACAGCGGTCAATCAAAACACAACTCGCGGGGAGGGCTTCATAGACTCTCGGCGGGTGGACCGGTCGGGACGCTGCGGTTTCCTTCAGACAAAAAATCTTCTACGGACGGACGGGTCTTGATAATTTTAATTTATAATAATTCTTCGGGAATTGACTCGGCGATCGGTGGCGCGTCGATCTCTCAGTTTTATCAGCACTGGACGTTCGCGAAGAGCGAGCGATGTCTCTCAGAATATTTGCAATGAAATAAAATCACAGTTCCAGAGGCAGTCAGTCGGTGAACTAATTCTGATTTTAAGTTTACTAAATTACTCTTACAATACTCGATAAAAAAATAATTTCAACGGAACAGTACGAGGGTTCTAGTAAAATATACAAGCTCTAGTTTTAAAGTCGGTACAAGTATTAAGCTTTTATTGTCTGGCATCGAATAATGCGCCGAGCACGCATGCATATGAATACAAGTACGGGAGGCTTTGTGCGTGTTTATCACGATTGTCCGTCGGTTGAGGGAGACGACGACGATCCCTTACTAAAATTACTATAATCTAAATCACAAAGTTACTCTGTATAAACAAAAAGAAAGAAGGAACGCACTACCCCCGTCGGGGTTAGTTTACATGACGATTAACGAGTGGAGAGAGACGGATTAGATAACGTTAACATCGCGTTTGTGCGTAAATATCAATCACGTGAAAAAGCGTTGCGAGAAGATAGATTTATTGAGAGGATGCATTTCTGTTTAGATCGGTAATTGTTGGCTTGCAGTTAATTCGCTGTCGAAACGGTGACAGAAGCGAGCGGGCGAAGTGATTTTGCGATAAGTTTCAGTCCGGTTAAGGGTAAAGAGAGTGCGACAGGAGAGGCGCTACGCTAGGCTACTGACTGGCGGCGGGGCGCGGCGCCGAGCGCACCCCGCAGCCCGGAGGCTGCGCGCGCTCGAAACCCCCTGGACCGTCGCCGTGGAGCGCTTCGACTTCGCCTTATATAATGATCAGGAGCGCATCTAGGTTATTGTCTGTCGGGTAGCCTGGATTGCGGGAATTCTACTACATTCAATATGATCGCAGCTGTTTTCAATGAAAATATTAACTCGCCACGACATAAATGCTGAAAGAACCCACTCAATACTTTCGTTCGTGACAAATTTGAATACACAAAATATATAATATTATTAAACTACAATAAGGCGGAATAAGATTCCTAACTAGATCATAAAAACCAATAAGTATTTTCATGATGGGTTATTTTTGTTTTTACATAAAAAAAAAACGATAAACCGAAAGCCTAAAGGGCATAGTACCGATATTTACAAAATAATCAAATACAGAACAAATATTTAAATGAAATTTTTCATATCATACTGACTTTTTTTAATCATAAAAAATCAATTATTGTAGAGTTGTATAAAAATATAGGTTCATAATAATCTCGCTAGAATATTTACTTGTGTCGTTGGAGTCATAAGCTTTAAACCAGTCACTATTTCACGCCTCTCCCTCAACCGGAGTATATTGATTTTCGCCGTTTTATTGAATTTACGCATTCTGAATTGTATAGTTAATGGCAAGGTATTTCATTTTCCGCACCTATAGGAAGCGAGAGACGATGTACCAGGCACTTAAATCTGCAACGCATACTAAAATTATTTTACCTTTAATGGCGTTTATTGATAAGAAGACGTGACTTGAATGCCAGTTAACTTCAGCTACAGGTTTAAAATTCTTATAACTTTTTTTTTAATGGAATCAATACACTTTTTAATATCTCGACATTTTTCCCTTTCAAACTTGCTCAGATATAAATTTAGTTAGTTTAGTCCAGGGCTTCACAAACATTTTCGTCATCGGGACAATTTTGAAAACAAAAATATTTGATGTGTCATTTTTTTTTTAATATTTCCTGTTTTTGAAGAGGAAATATTAAAATTATTTCTTTTTCCTGTAGAGAGCATAAGGCAATCTCTGATCCCTTTATCCCTGAATATAGAGTAGCATTTGGGTGATCATGTCTATTCATTTTTTAAAGCATTAACAAGATCTCACAGTGCAACGTTGCCAAAAATTTGCTCAGTAAGCACGGGCTTTGGAGGGGGGAATCGAATCATAGGGATTCTAGTACAGACAGTTTTATAAATGGATTTTTCAATCGATTTACGAATTTCTGTTCGAAGGCATGGATGTATGTGATGTCTTGAATTCATTGAACCTACCTGTTGTACAAAACTGTTCAGTTAAAAAATACTCAGACGGCCTTGGTTCGTCGCGATTCGATTCCCCCCTCCAAAGCCCGTGCTTACTGAGCAAATTTTTGGCAACGTTGCACTGTGAGATCTTGTTAATGCTTTAAAAAATGAATGGACATGATCACCCAAATGCTACTCTATATTCAGGGATAAAAAAGTATATAGTAGCATATTTGCTGCACGCGAAATTCGCACTTATTTCATCAATTATACATATTTACACCATTGGTATCAGCTTGTCAAGCCCATCACAACCATATATAAATCTCCATCGAACAATGATCGCATAAGTGACAAATGAGCCAGTAAGTCTAAATGATCGAGTAAGCCCGGTAATTTGAAGACGTGGGGAGCAACAAAGTGCCGTAAGATATACTTATATATATATATTTAATCATGGGATTTATGCAATTATTTGTTTGAAACTAAATCCTGCAGTCTATGTTACAAATACGCTGAATACGCAAAACAGATACGACATGCTTGACTGCTAATTTTGTTTTAAATTATGATATTATTAAGATCATTGTAGAAACATTTTGTTCAAAAATATAAATATTTTTTTTATCCGCTCTCAATGTGCACCATACGTTTTTTCCTACGAGAACTGTTTGTTACGCAGTCGCTCAATCTCACTTTTATTCAAAGTGAGTAGTAGGGAAAAAAGGATAAAGCTAGAACAGGACTAGTGGTTGAGTAATCGCAATTGCTACCTCCCCATTAATAATAGATCACAAGGATGGGAGGAGGATAAATACATACCTCCAAATAAATAAACCATTTGATGAGCATGTTAAATATCAACATGTCGGACCATTATTTTTTTAATATTCCGCATAAAGAAAAATAAAAACATTTGATTTAAAACAAATCTCGCAGGACACACCAAAAAGTTACGCGGTACACACTTTGTGAACCCCTGGTTTAGTACATTTTCTGTGAAAAGATACTTACTCTCAGGGGTATTTTATTATTTATTACTCACGGATATTGAATTCGGTGTATTGTTCTTCTACGTGATTTTAATTACGATTTTTTTTCAGGTATATAAATTTTATTTTATTTATAGACCGTTAGTATTTCTAAAAGCAAGATTAGAAGTGAAGTCAACATAATAATTTCCCTACTAGAGACGATGAGAACTTCGCAAGGGGTCACCGAAACAAAATCAAAGAACTAGTGTTAACAATATAATACTTTTAATTCATTCATTTAGTTGTACCTACTCTAATCCACGTCTAAAGTGTGATAATTGAATTCAGTATTTCGGCGCCCGTTCAGCCGGAGTGATAAATTTGTATAAATTAACATAAATCCAATAAATATAACAAAGCGCCGACACGAAAACTTTGTCACTCAAGAACGAACGGCGCACAGTGGCTCCACTTCCATACATGGCTTCAATTTTGCGCATGTACTAGAGGTCTGCACGGGCCCGGGCCTGGCCCGCGGGTTCTTACCCGACCCGGGCCGGGCTCGGGCGGGTAAGCGCAATGGAGAGTCGGGCTCGGGCCGGGCCGGGCTTTGGAATTTGGGATATAATCTGGGGAAAAATATAGCAAATCGAGGATTTCAAATTTCTCGGTGAGCTAAAATAAAGAGTTTCGGGTCGGGTTCGGGTAACAAGTGCGGTATTAGACTCGGGCCCGGGCTGGGTCGGGCGTGAGTTTTTCGGGCTCGGACCGGGTAGTTTTGTAAAATTTTGGCCCGTGCAGACCTCTAGCATGTACACATGTATACATTTGGCTAAGGTATATTATAGTGAAAACTCTGAATTCACGGCTATGCGAAGTTTGCAATCCTGTTTCATTAAAGTAAATTTTTAGACATTTGATCTAGTCGTTAAATGATTTACATTAGTGACTACGCATTCCCAGTAGGGATTCCAATCAGAATATTCGAATATTCACAATATTTCACTACTTTTCTAAGCTAAATATAAAAACCTCTTGTTATCAATATGAAATATTAAAAATATTCTTTATAAAAAACTAGCCGGTATCCGAAGAGCGTTGCAATGCCACTCGAAGAAAGAAAGTGTTTGCGTTTTAAATGTGTTTATTGAAGTGCATGCTTTCTTTTTGTCTGTTTGACGTTTGCTGCCGATTGTATATGATACAACACTCGCGCCACCTACTGTAATTTAATTGTACTATAACCTTCCCGGAAGTGCAAGCAAAAAGTTAGTCAAAGTCGGATGAGCGGTGTGGCAACGCATAAAGTACGAACAAACAAACATTCATTTCCATAACTTTCTACGATTTGTTCCATTCTCTAATCATGATTGTGTGACTTTTATTTCGTACGTTCAGTCTTTTTTCGTATTCGAAATTATTTTTCTATGATTACAGTTTCTAAAAGGATGAACCTTACTAAAAAAAATACCTAAAACAAATATAAATAGTAAAAATAATGTTATTGTGTTCTTATAATCTGTAGTATATGGGAACCTTAAAAATATACAATCAATGCATGCATAACCATCAAAATACACTAAGCATTTACATATAATAGCTGACAAAACATAAAAAAGAAATTGTACATAATATAAACACGAAACATTCATTTACTAAGCGTCAGTTCAAGTTCATCCGTGCAATTGGTCGCCTGAAGATGCCGAAAGGCGAAACCCGGGTCGTTAGTGGCAAAATCTGTGAAAATGTACTTAATTTGAACGATTCAAATTTAATATTTAAATTCCACCAAGCACCTTCAGTCGAAATCTTAAATTATGGTAATTTATTGTAAAACTAAAAATAGTTTTAAAATGTACATCGTTTTACAGAATGAAATTGAAATTTTAACATTTTGAGATGTTTCGAAGTTGCAAATAATAGTCTCATAATATACTAAATTATGTATGATACATAACATATAGGTATATCTAAAAAAAATAATATATATTATATTTGTATTGCTTAATAATTCAGACAATATTTGATAAGGTTTCGTAATGATGTTTATATACGAAGGCGACGGATTGATTGAAAACAGCGCTAAAAAGAGTTTCGTCAAAATACATATTTTTATGTATATTTGTGGAAATTGTATTAATGGTACTTTTCGTAATTTTTGGTGAGCCTTTATTTTCATATAATTTATCAAAAATGATATAACAATTTAATAATTAGACGAAAAATAAAAATAGGTGCAAACGGGAACCATAGTGCGGCGTTCAATATAAGGTTAATACTGAATACTGAACTGATTAAAAGCTACAATAATTAAACTCCAATACAAAGCCGATATAAATCTAAATTATTATACGGCACCTTCTTTCGGCAACGGTTATTTAGTTCTGATATAATGCTTACTAATTCTTATTTATCGAGTCGCAGCTGGAAAGTTAGCTTTTATTTCGTAAATAAATAAAATTCCCTGAAGCAGGTGGGTATTACGCTTTTATGTTAATAACACATTGACTACGGATAACTCGTATACGAGTATTTTTGCCGGTCTGACTGACGCGTTGAAATATATACATCCAATGCGACAAATGTCTTGATTCTCTACAGAGATGGCGGAACAAATGTTTGATGCATCATTTAAAAAATAAAACCGTGCGAAACCGGTCCAGATCAAATAAATTTTAAGTGGAAAAAGTACTAAAAATCTTTTATTATTTTTATTATAATGTCATTCCACCAAGTATTGACAGCGAACACCTTAAACGTGATAAAAAATAAATATTAAAATATATGCACAATTTTTTTATTTATTCGGTGATATCGGCGATGAAAAATCAGCAGACAGTTAAATTATAACTTTAAAAAAAAGGCCACAAAAATATAAGCAATTGTAGGTTAAAAATGAACTTTTATGTTTTCTAATTTTGTTTTGAAATAAAATAAAAAGGAGCACATGCATATTTGGCTTGTTATGTATTACGTTTTCGATGAAATTTATAATTCTATGCCAAATACCTGATTTTCTATATTCAAAAATACAAAAGTTGAGTATCACTAATAAAAGCAGGCTAAAATATAAAAAGTATTATGCAACAAAGTGTTGTAAAACTGGTGTCCAAATATTTTTTTAAAATGTCAAACAGTTTTAAAGTTATACCCTTTTTTCAAAAGTACTTAATTGTTTGCAAAATTTCGCAAAAATGCCCCGATGCGAATGTGTTAAGTCAACATTTCTTTTAAATCACGTGATAATTCTCATTATTTCAATAAATAATACAATACAGAATTTCGAGATACGATTCGAGTGAATAGTTAGTGGATAGTGATAAGAAAAGTTCATTATGTATTTCAGTGTTTCTCACCCTTTTTGGGCCCGTGGCCCCTTTTGAGTGTCTTGATTTTTCTGTGGCCCCCCATGCCAGTTTTGTCTTCCCATACAAATTCGAATTTAAAAAAACCCAGGAACTTCGGATCCAAAAATCCAGGAATTTGCGGAATTCCCAAAACGAACACCTGAGACTTTTTTTGTAGCTATTGTGAGACACAACAATTTACGAGTTTCGGAAAATTTGCCCGTGGCCCCCTAAGCTTTACTGTGGCTCAATTAAAAAAACTCTGTGGCCCCACGTTGAGAAACCCTGATGTAGTTTATATAATATCGTATTGATAGCCTATAATTCATTACAAAACATTTGTCATCCTTCATTATAAGCATAAAAAAAATACTTTAATTAATTTTATAAAAGTTTGACCAACGTAATTTCTATCGATTTTTTTTTATCACAAAACCTAATAACTGCCTAAATTATCCAACAATTTATTTTGATTTTAACTATTTGGCGATATTTTAGCATCCTTTTAACTCTGTTAGCATTAATAAATTATAATAATATATTATATAATTATTGCTAAGACACTAATTTTAACTCGCTATGAAAAATATCAGATATAAATTTATTGATTTTAGATTTCAGCTGAGAAGTAACAAATATTTTTAATTGTGTCAGTTTCTGAATTCAAAGTGACGGTTGAGAATTTATTTCACTAGTTCACATTATAGTGAATCAAATGGTGATATCGATATTACAATAGAATAACAAAGTGAGAGCGAACCGTGTCAGAATTCAAAATAGTTTTGACTTGCTACACTGCTGATTTCAAGTTCAATCTTCGAATGCATTATTGTAAATTGTAACACTCAAGCGTGCCAATGGAGGGGTACAGTAAATTCAATTGTGACAACATGAATTATTACCTAGCGTAAGTCGTGGGACTGTCGGAATAATTTTCCCCGTGATGGAACGACACGAGCTTTGATAATAGCTGAAATATTGTCCAAGAGCCAAGAAGAGTTTATTCTACGGCAGTTTCCGCACACGTTTAAAATTCACGCCGCAACATCACCTACCAGAGAATCAGAAGATTTCACGTTGAGCCAGTGCCTACACTTGGATTATTTTAGTACTAGATAAGGGCCAAGACGTAACATGTTATCGCCGTGCACGATTATTAAAAAAAAATATGAAATAACAATCATAAATCTATTATCAGAGCACGACACTGAAATAAGATATGTATTTTTCATTACTAAATATTATAATCAACATAGAAAGTTATGTACATTTATTTATGACAACTTTATATTAGATGGTAATAACAAATTAAATCCATTTTTTATAGCTACGATGATGTATGACAATTCACAAGAGTAAAAAGAGAATCGTATGCTGATTCTACAATTTTATAATATGACAAGAACTCGAATTACTCGGAAAATTATCATATCGACTGTGGAAAGGAAAAAGGACGTAACCTTCACATAGCAAATTTTACACGAGGCACAAAAAACGTGTTTTAAAATGATTTTGGGCCATATGCAAATTGCGAAATATCCACAAGCTTGAAGTGCACGGAGACTTCTAAGCTGGTGTTGCATTGACAAAATCTAATATTAATTAAAGAAATTGTCTAGGAAAAACCTTTAATCAGTCTTTTTTCTTGGTTTCAATTTTCACAGGCTTATCTTTTTTTCAAACTTAATTAAGATACTAATTCGGCATTTGCAGCTTACATCCTTTTGATAGAACGTGTGTCAAGTTGTATACATTGTGATTATCGAAAAAAGCAGTTTTGAAAAAACTGTGGGTTACGTCCTTTTTCTTTTCCACAGCCGATAGAAATGAAAGGGTATATTATTTACACATAATTTATTGCTGATAAGAATGTAAAATGGGATACAGTAGAATTTCGTTTTTTAAAACCCCCCAAAAAACAATAAACGAAGGAAAATCTATAAGACAACGATAAATGCGGGAGTGGTAGATAGAAGTTCCACTGTAATTAGTGGAGGGTCATAGATAGTTCATTATATATAATCTTTTTTACAGCAATACTTGCTATCGGTGTGGATGGATGTGGACTCTTAGAGGAGAATTTGAGTATGGACAATTTAAGAGAAATGACAGAACTGTAGGCTTATCACTTTCTCAGCCTAAAGTGGAAAGGAATAAAATCCCCATAGGACACAGGCGTCGGAAATTATTGTATGGACATGTACTTTCGGGGATTATAACTTTTACCGTGCAACATAGTACAAAGAAAGTCTTAGAGCGTTATCACTCAGATAAGGGACCAGGGTTACCAGGGGATAAAGTAGGAAAAACGGGCGCAGGACAAACGACGAAAATCTAGTCTCGAGTGAAATTCATGCGGAGTTCGATCTAAAGTCTTAAAATCCGGTCAAGACCGGATTTATCCAGTCAGATGGTAACCCTATACTTCCGCTTCGTTCGTGCGAGTGGTTTTCAGTTTACTTTATTATGAATGAAACAATCAGAAAACAACTCCTCTCATAAATAATATATTGATTGAACGTTTGATATACGCGATATTGAAAACAAGCAATATCTCAGCGGATACGCAGCCACGAAAAGAAAACAGCGAAAACAAGGAAGACTGCGAACAATAAAATTATTATTGAGGTATTTAATGACGCAATATAGTCGACTACCTAGACCTCGAAAACGAGACATAGAAAAAGCACAATGCTCGTTTTGCTAGCACAATGTCTGGCGCGTCGCCAACTTCCCGCAGGGGATATCATTGTAGGGGCCACAGCAGTCAACTATACTAATAATGTCATTGTTATTACTGCGAACTAAAAATGAAATATGTACGAGCGGGGAGTTTTTCAAGTTATGGAACGCAGCGAAACGGCACGGAAAAATAAAGTATTTTTTATATGGATAGTACGAAACAAATGTAAAAGAAAACAATTCAAGAAAAGGTTTTTTCGAATATCACTGTGAAATATCAACTGTTTTAATCCATTCGTGATCAGATAATTTACAAGTGCGCGAGAAAAATTAAGTAAACGTAAAAACAAAATATGTAATTTAGATCAGTGTTTCTCAACCTTTTTGGGAGCGTGGCCCCCCCTTTTTTTTAGCCCACCGAGAAATTTAAAATCTCCGATTTGGCATCCTTTTTCCCAGAATATCTCCAAGAACACCTTTTTTTCAGCTTACCGAGAAATTTGAAATCTCTGATTTGGTATACTTTTTCCCAGAATATCTCAAAGAACACATTTTTTTTTTTTTAGCTCACCGAGGAATTTGAAATCCTCAATTTTCCCGTGGCCCCCCTGAACTGTGTTGTGGCTCCCCAAAACAAAAATAAATCTCTGTGGCCCCTTGGAACACGCTGTGGCCCACCGTTGGGAAACCGTGATTTAGATAATGTATAAATAGATAAATATCTTGCATATCCTAACATTTGCAATTTCTATACCGTATCCCATTATTTTTTAACAGCACACCCTACTTCTACCAAATATCCCATTAAAAGTATACTCAACTCTTTTTTACACGGAAGATAAGTTTCACAAAAAAAACGTGTAAAAATGTGGTAGAATTCATAGAATAATTGAAGATTGGTTCCCTAAATTTGTTTAGAAAATCGTTTGAAGAGAAGCAATAATGAAGACACAATAAGTAAATCACACACAATATTATTCATATGTATTTTAATTAAGCGCTCTTGATTATAATCATAGACTTTTACGAGGGAATGGATATAAATCGCTTTCATCGCTAGAAATTTCTGATACGTTTAATGTTCTTTTAGGATCTAATGAAGTAATTTGTTTGTTATAACGGTCTTGTGTTAAAACAAATATTTCGTGTAAAAAAATAGTATTCGTTTTTTTTAGTGAAGCGTGTTATTTCAAAATAGTGTGAAAAAGAGCTGAGAGTATTTGGTTGGGTTGATCATACCGTGAATTAAGAGACTGCTAATAATAACCATGTTATGGATATATTTTTACTGGAACACTATTCAATGTTGGTTCAACTTTATTCCATATATAATTTACACTTTAAAATAAATCACTTAATCATATTAATCTAATGATACGATATGAGTATCGAGGCGTCTTTACTGAGCCGTCGGCCGTTCAATTTGAACTCTCAAATTTAACTGGCTAGATTTGGAGAGAAGGAATTGGATATCGATATAGGTTTATAGATTACAATAATTTGTCATAGATAATTTAACATAGCATAGAGGTAGGATGTTGTGTATACATAACAACCATTCAGAGATGAAAACTGATTGGAATCATAATACATATAACGAAAGATAACAAAATTGCACGAGGGCACATTTTCACACAAAACCAGACGGAGTCGGATTTATGTTTACTTGAACAACTTTTGAAAGTGGTGTATTTGATATTCAGCCTAGGATATGAAGGCATACAGCAACTGTTCGCCAAAAAAACAATATCAGAAAGTCCAATAATTTCATTAAAAAAAAATGCTTCTTACTTTGCTCAGTTTGTCGTGTTTGGGATTCGCTGAATCAGCGGATGCTGTCGGAGATGGGTGGTTGTTTTTCAGCAGATATTATATCGTCAGAAAACAGGCGCCGAGGCGGGGGCGAAAGCACTTCCCGGGGGTTCAAGAACAAAGGTGAACCCAGGTTTGATTAATTTTCCGCGCGATAAATCATTGATGGTTCATAAAATTTTGCGAGCGGTAAACCAATACAGTCCGCCGCATTCGAAACGGTATATAAAGCGTGCCAGCAGGAAAAACAGATTAACTACGTTCTTGGAATTCAATTCGTCTCTGCGTTACGTTTTAATGACTTCTTTTAATAATAAGATGTTTTCAAACAGATTCAAAACGTATAAACGTGGGTTTAGTTATATTTTATAAATACGAATATTTATTATTTTAACGTGTCTAACGGCCATCAAAAAGAAACTGTTTGTCCGTACGACTTCAATTTAGTATGCCAACGTGAAAAAAATCTCAATGTTAATTAACCACTTGAATACCAAGCGGACACAGGTGTCCGGAACATATGCATGCGAACACGGATGTCCAAGTCATTTAATCAAATAATTGGTATTCTAATAGAATATAAGCAATATTTTGATGAATATGTGCAGTGCCATCTATACTGAGACAATATATGTTTTTAAAATATCGAATTCGAGTGTTTATTAGGCGAAATTATTTTTCTCAAAAACACACAGAATCTTTGGGACATTTTATTGATTTATTTGCGCGGTATTCAAACGGTTAAAGGTAACATAAATCGGAAACAAATTACGTAATAATTAAAAAGGGTGTTTTTTCTAGGGCTGTGGGGTAGTTTAAAAAGACGGGTTCGACTCTGACCTTAACTTAAAACAATAATTGTTTTTATTTTTATTTTAGTAGCATTTTAAATACACATACAATGACAATATGTGAACATTTACAAATGTAATGATTTATTCTAAAGTGTAGTAAAGTGTAGTTGAGTGGTTGGATACCATCTAGACCACGTAAACTAGCGATTTTAAAAATATAAATAATCACTAGTAGCTTCGAATATGTTTACTATTTACAAGTCAACGTCGTCTAGAATTGAGAGATACAGTAAGAAAAAATATAACGGAAGGGTCAGAGAACGTGTTGCGAGTCCACGGGGAACAGTGGTGGTAAAAAATGTCGTTCCCGGCATCGTTAAAAAATAAAGAGTTAAACTAAAGCTTCATCAAGCACCGCCATTCTGTATTGTCGAAGAAAATCGAGGGTTTTAGGAATTTATTTTTAATTAATACGTTTTAAGCACGCAATAACGATGTAATATTGTATTGAATTAAATTGTTTTTGACGTGAAATTTTGGACCCACGAATAAGTATATTGAATGAATAGTGACAAAATAAATCATTGATACAAAATTGAAAAACAAAAACGTCATATACTTCATTATAAGTGTACCTAATCTTTGCAAATTCTTCGTCAAACTTTCAAATTAGTTTTCATTATTCTTTCGATATTCAAAATTTTAATATCGCCATCTCTGTAGTGCCCTTTAGGATTCCCGATTCGATGTTCAAATTACGAAATAGTTATTAAAGCAAACACACCAGTCACGTCAAGTGTTGCCATGATAGTTTACCTTCGAAATCCCTGGACGAGATTATATTGGGATCATGCTAATATAGGTGAAGGGTGTGAGGCTTGGTCTACTTCACATTTCAAGTGGGTACTCAGCTCGGTTCCGTATATTATGTACATTTAAGTTCCGTCAATCAAAAGTAATTACGTGCCGGTAGCGCCATCACGTCGCTTACAGTAAGTCATATTGTAGTAATGTGGTTGGCTGTTATCATAACAATCTGTCAGTGTTGCCACGGCGGGTGGGATTACTTCCCATGGGGAATTTTCATTTTCCCTAAATAAACTTTTACTGTGCAACATTAAATTAAATATTATACACTTCAAAAATACAACACTCTTTGTTAATAATAATTCCACATTTATTTATTAGGATCAGGACCGGTTTCGCTCACCATGATAATTTTCAACCGATAAAGGTTATTTATATGTACTAAGTAAAGTAAGGTTGTAACAGACAACTGGTAATATCGACTATGGAAAGGAAAAAGGACGTAACCCACAGATAGCAAATTTTATAGGAGGCACAAAAAACGTGTTTTGATGATTTTGGGCTATATGCAAATTATGAAATATACACACCCTTGAAGTGCACGAAGACTTCTAAACTGGTGTTGAATTGACATAATCTAAAATAAAACCTTGTTTTCAGTCTTTTTTCTTAGTTTCAATTTTCACAAGTTCATCTTTTTTCAAACTTAAAAGCTAAATTTAGACACTAATTCGACATTTGCAGCTCACATCCTTTTGATAGAACGTGTATCAAGTTTGATACATTTTGACTATCGAAGAAACTGTGGGTTACGCCCCTTTTCCTAGATAATAATAAATATGAAACGATTGTATAGATAATGATACTTAGTGTACTAATAATTGTTTGCTACACCTTCATTAGTCTTACGTGGCTTAGTGTAAACGTAAACAATCCTAGTTCAAAATATATTTTAATCGGTTGAAAATGCACATAATAAGCGACACCGGTAATACTAATAAATTTATGTGAAATCAGCACAAAACATTGTTTGTTCTGTAAAAAAAATTGGAAAGTGAATAACTTAAAAATGATATGCGATACTTTGTTTATGTTGTCAACGACATCAATGCATTTGAATGCGATGTCAATCAGTTGAAACTACTTACTCATAGGGCGAACTCGGTACTGATATGATTTAATTTTGTAGAAGGTTGAAATGAACGAGTTATTTTACGTAAATTATCCGTAAATTTATGCGCCCCGCGGCAACGAGAAGTTTTTGAAACGCACATATTTGTGCGTCCCGTAAACGACGTGTTAAAACGGTTAAAGTAATATTATTTTACACTTGAACTCGAAAGCGTGTTAATTATGCTATAATAATATCGACTGTGGAAAGGAAAAAGGACGTAACCCTCCATTTTACAAAACAGCTTTTTTTCGATAATCACAATGTATACAACTTGACACACATTCTATCAAAAGGATGCAAGCTGAAGATGCCGAATAAGTATCTAAATTAACCTTTAAGTTAGAAAAAGATGACCTTGTAAAAAATTAAAACCAAGAAAAAACACTGAAATAAAGGTTTTTCCGAGACAATTTCTTTAATTAATATTAGGTTATGTCAATTAAACACCAGTTTAGAAGTATCCGTGCACTTCAAGGTTGTGTATAATTCATAATTTGCATATGTCACAAAATCATCAAAACACGTTTTTAGCGCCTCCTGTATAATTTGATATGTGTTGGTTACGTCCTTTTTCCTTTCCACAGTCGATATGCAATCAGGATCAAGGATTAAATGATTTTTCATATTGGGTTTGTAATTTACGTGTCAGTTATTCTATTTTTAATATAAAATCAACACTTTAAGCAGGGATAAAAATATTTATATATACATGCATATTTGCATAAGTTGTCTTCATTTATGTACTTATATTTGTGAATGTAAATGTTAATAAAAGTCAGCGGTAAATATGTGGAAATTTATTTTTAATATAAAATGTAATTTGACAGCTTTGTCGTCACTGATTGTGTTATTGTAATTATAACTATCATAATGCCTGTATTTAGCCCCTTGACAATGAATATTCCAAGTTAACGATCAAGCTTTTCGTGCACTAAGCTTTTGTCTCTAAACCACTCAAATGCAAATTTCCGATTTTGAAGTAAAATTGAACGTAAAAGTAAATAAAATAAATCATGTCAAGTAATAGAGACCCCTTTTAATTAGGGACTAGATCCTTATAAATTGAAGAAAAGCCCCGCCATGCTGCTAGCATTATAAGATGAAATCATTTGTCGGAAAAACGAAAGATCCACATTTCAAAAATAATGGGTACATAACGTATAATAAACAATTTTATCTTTATTTCATGTCTGCTATCTGAACATTTAAATGTGAGTGGTTACAAATGTGAGCATCTGTCGTGGACTATCCGCTTTAGGAATAAAGGCGATCATTTTCTAAAGTAAAAAGACAAAGATAAATTCTCTAGACGTATCATTAAAAGTGTCTAGGTCTTAATAAAATTGGGAATACTCCCACAGATCAATTGATTTAACGTTAAGTACACACACTTTGTAGGACGATCAATATATGTACTTTCAACACGCTTGACTGCTTCAGAAAATAAATGACAGATTAGGGTTTGTTGTTGTTTTTTTTTTGTTGTGTCCGTGTGTAAAAACGGGTGGCGCTGACAACTCGCTTGACGACAAAAATATCTCATCCACTTAACTGCCCACCGTAATAATTTGGCCAGTGTCTATTAACGATGTCTCGTGGGATATTAATACATATTTTTGCACGAAAATAGCACGATAGCCGATGTACCAATACGTGCACGCCGTCATAATCATCGATAGCGGCCAAACATGTGTGTAGTATTTGAAGATCCGGGGCCCAAAATGTTTGAAAACGGGGCCAAAAGTCAATTGCGAGAGTTTAGCCTTTTCTTGTAAATTTTTTAATATGCATGAAGTTCAGATGTTAATTGATAACGGTCTGATTTAACGTAGTAGGTATGATAAACAAGTCAAATTCATATAATGTATGCTACTACTGTTGAAAAAAATAATAATTAAAGAATTTCATTTACTCGACGATGCTTTTATCTTGTGAAAAAAAAATGGGATAAGGGATCCCATCCAATTCTGTGAGCCCGAAATTCCGCGATTGCGATATTAATAATCCCGAGATTTCGGGATTGAGAAAATGAAACACGGAAGAGGTAAAAAAAAAGCTGTCGTGATGTTATTTTTGGTAAATTCGTAAATTCCTGGGATTTTGAATTTGAAAATTCTTGAGAGCTAAAAAAAAAGGTCCCAATCTGATAATTTTGCCGACAAAAAAATCTATATATTAACTAGCTGTAAGCCCGTTGACCTCAACGGGGGAATTTTTGTCGCATTTTTAAGTAGTCAGAAAATTACAAACCTATTTATTGAATAAGCCAGAAATTCTAAATATAAAATAAATATATCTCGGGGCATATATCTACAGCCCTGCCCTGTAGTATTTAAATTGTAAATTATTTATTTATTGTAATTATTTTTAAGTTTGCTAACAACCATTTTTCGTAGTAGCAGAAATTTCGTAAATTATTTATTTTTTGTAATAATTTTTAAGTTTAGAAAACTTAAATATTATTCCAAAAATTCAATAATTTACAATTTAAATACTGTTTATATAGGCCCCGAGAAATATTTCTTTTACTATCAGAATTTCTGGCTTATTCAATAAATAGGTTTGTAATTTATTTTTTACGCCGGTAAATTTTCTAATTACTTAAAAATGCAACAAAAATCCCCCCCGTTGAGGTCAATGGGCTTACAGCTAGTAAGCTTAAATATAATATTTTCAACGCATTCACTGATGTATACCGACTATTCAACTAAATATTTCATGTCATTTTATTTGTAACTACGGCAGATTCATAATATTTTCATAAAAAACAGGGTTACCAATTTGAAGACACCGGCTTTCGAATGCCCTTGTGCAGTGGTTTCCAACCTTTATGTTACTGCGCCTCCCCATACTATATCTCAAATAGTAATGAAGACACGTTTCAAAGGGTAAATACTAGGGCTTATACAAAAACCGACTTTTGAAAAAACCGGTTGTCGAATGTCAATATTGTTCGAAAACCGGTTTTATCCGGTTTTCAAAGTTTTACAAAAAATGGATAATTCAATTTAAATAGCGAGAAAATTTTCATTTTTTATGTTGTTTATTTAATATACATAATAATGCACAAGAAATTATTTGGTGTTACTTATGGAAAAACTTGTTTATGGAAATATCGGCACAACCGGTTACGAAGTTGAAAAACCGGTTTTCGAATGTCACAAATTTAGCCAAAAAAACCGACAAGCCCTAGTAAATACATATTTTGGACTGTTCGCGCCTCCCAGAATTGGAAATCGCAGCCCTAGTGTGAATATGTATATTCGAAAAAAAAGCCATCCATCCAGATTTTGGACCAGGCTCGCAATTCCGAGCACTCCGCAGACACTTAAACACACGTAAGCGTGTTCATTAATTTAGATTAAAACTCCTATTAAATTATGGAGCAATCTCGTGGCTTGGCAATCAAATTAGGCTGGCCCTGTGGGGGTCAAACAATTACAGTTCAATTACGAAGTTAGTAAGCGGCGATGAAATGCCGAGCCTTTCGCGGGGCGAAATACCGCATCCATGAGGCCAACGAACATTAGTTAACAAGCATTCGGAAACTATTATCACGCTGGGCTGGGGGAGGGGGCGTTGGATTTAAGCCCTCAACAACACTCTAAAATTAAATGGTTTTGGGATCGCAAAATCGAGTACAAGCCGCGAGTCTCCGACTTGAGCTTGGTCGCTATTGAGTCATTACTTTGAAGTAGAGGTCTGCACGGGTTGAAATTTTACAAAATTATCCGGTCCGAGTCTAATATCACACTTGTTACCCGAACCCGACCCGAAGCCCAGATGTATACAGTTTTTTTTTTACAAATTTACAACAATTTACGATTCTCTATAGAACTGGTAATAATTAAAATCATTATGGCTGACTTGTGACACGAACATAGTCCGAAATATTTTTCTGAAGAAATAAATTCCTTACCCGGGCCCGGCCCGAGCCCGAATCTCAATTGCGTTTACCCGCCCGATCCCGACCCGCGCAGACCTCTATTTTGAAGAGAAAAAAATCATGCTTTAATTGTCAACTTGAAACTATTATCACTTCGTTACGATTTCATCCGTTGGAAAAAATGTGTATTCGGATGTTGAATTTTGTTTTATATTTTATTTTATCAAGTGATTATTTCCATTTATGACGGTAAACTAAAGTGTCAAGTAAAATTATTTGGGATTTTTTAAAAACATAAACCGTCACGCCACATTATTGACACGTCCCCTAAATGCTAAAAAATACTTCTGTTACGTTGCTGGCCCTTTAGAAATAATGTGAAAAACACGTTGTTTTTTCAATATACGTCCTGGGTTTTTACCGTCCATCAAATGGCGGTAAGTGCTAAAACATGTTTTTTTCACTTGGTTCTTTAATGGCCAGCAACATATCGGAAGTATTTTTTAGCACCGCAGGGATTAACACATCATGATTCATGAATACATGCGCTTGAATAGAATTGCATAGCAACATCGCGATTTGCTTTGGTAGCTTTTCCACTAGTCCTATATTAACCATATCCTTTATTAAATTATTCATTAAAAAGATGGGTTGAGTAACAAGCACTTCTCGTAAAATAATTTCTATCGAGATCCCTCCATTAGATCCTCCATCATATGCTCCACGTTGGGCGCTGAAATATATTTTAAAACAAGCTTGATAATTGAGGAGCCAACATTCAAAAAGTTATTTTTCACACAAATAAAGAGTTTGGGAAATGATAATTTGAGTGTTGGAGAAATCACGGTTTGTTTTGAGTGTGTCAACTTTCTTGCCAAAAAATCTTTTTTGAACACTAATTGTGGATTTCCATTCATAGATTTTATTAAGGACTATCAGAACTGATATTAAACGGCATGAATAAAAATTTGCGACGAATCACTTTTTAAATGTTTGCCCCTGAATTTCAACTGGAGACGATGAAACTTTGCTTTTCTTAATTATATTTTTAAAAAAAACATAGGTACAAAAGCATAAAGTTGTTTTGATAAAATTTTAAAATTCACGTTAAGTAACATTGGGGTTTCTAAAATGGAAATTCTTAATGCTAGAAAGTTATCGTTTCATTTTTAAAACTTAAATTGAACACCTAAGAAAACTTGGTTACAGGCTTGGTCCATATGTTTCGGCGGCGCTGTCCCGAACGGTTGGAGACAGCTGATTCACTTACGTAATTTACGCGATCGTCATATCTGGCACTGTCGAATTTTCCTTGATTCTATTTCCGAGAAATACTTTTGCGATAATACAGAAAACTAAAGAAAATCAAGCGAACATAAACAAACGTAAATTTGAGTTCACACCGAGAAAGCCAGTCAGCCAGCTATTGGATTATGGAAATAATCAAATAGGCGCTGGTTACGTGAGCATAAGCGAGGCGAAATCCACCTTATGATAACATATATAAATTAGGGCGTAAATTCTCCTTACCCGTGGGAAAAATAGTTTTTTTTTTGGTTGCAAAAAAATGTTTTTTTCGAATACGGTTAGCTATCCTAAAAACTCTTGTTTTTCATTCGTCGGTTTGTGATAATATATTATATAATACGAGATAAAATCGTGGGCGCGGTAAACGGAAAGCGAGGCTTGGGGATAAAAAAAATAATATATTATAGTAATAAATGTCAATGACTTGATTACACATATGGAAAATTATTTAAAGGCATTTAAAAATTGAAGTTACAACGAGAGGTAATAAATTCACATTAGCTCTTAAATTATAATAAACTCTAATACTTTAGACACACTTAAACCGCGTCTTAAAACATTGACTGATTAGCCTGTTACGTTGTATTGGCAGTGTTTTTTTTAGATAGATATAATTAAACAAAACATCCGTTGTGCCGTTGAAGATTTAAAAAAAAAAAAAAAAAACACTAGCACATTACATCGGGTCAGTACAACAACGAAATTCGTACGGTTAGGTCATTTCGGGTGTGTTTCGAGCAAGCACCAGTATACACCAGTGTAAAAAGGTAACATAATATATCAATATTAGCCTGTAGCTTAGCAAATCTCAAGTCTTAACTCGATAATAAGGGTATATGACCGAACGTTTTTATTATTCTACGTATGTGGTGTTTTTTTGTATGAATTACTCTGTGGTCTATCCGTTCAGAAAGTGTGCAGCGATCTTTGTTCCGCGTTTTATCATGCAACACTGTAACTGATGTACGTAATGACAATTGCGCAGATGCAGCGATGTGAACGGAAAATAATTTCCGATACTTAATGAAAAGTTTTTAAAACTGAAACCGGAAATATACATTTTTTCCCCTCTAAATTACGTTTTTGATATTTCCGATACTACTAGCAGCGATGGACATTTTACACCACTAAGAACACATTCATTACGATTCACTTTTAGTCGCCTTATGTTTGGTCAAAATATCTTATATACATAAGGATTTGTTTTACAATTTTCCAATCTGATTATAATTTTTCGTATCCAAAGAATGAATGCAACGACATCCCTTTTTGCCAATGATTCAAAATTATTCACCGGTTACAAGTAAAGTAAAAAAAAATGATAATCAAATTGTGTTCACTAACAAATTTACCTTCGGGTTCCTATGGCGTGCATTCGCATTTCAAAATTCTTCTCATTTCAAACATTTGTTAAATATCAATTTATTCTAATTTACAACCAATGCAAAGAAACTATTACGCAAATTTGTCTGGGGTCAGTGTTGTAGTACTCCATCGCTTCTCGATCCTATTTCTGACGTTTCGGTATTCGAGTGTTAACATCAAATACATTCATTGTTTATCAAATATACATATTTAAAATAATAAACAATAGCCACAGTTGTTATATTTTATAGCTACAAAACAATCGTAAGGGCACGAATCTACATGTATGTATACAACGGTTTTATATACAACGGTTTTATACAACACGGGTGTACAAATTGTGGCATATTTTTCATACAACACGCTTCATATAACACGACTTCAATTAAAAAAAAAAAAAAAATTAACATGTTTGATTTGTACGTCATATCGTCGGATATTCATGACATTCATGAAATATTTGAGGATCGTACGTTGAACGAAGAAGAATTAATCGACATGTTTTATGAACCTTCTACAATTAATGACCCAGAAAGCAGTTGCAGCGAAGAAGCTACACGTTTCACATTAAAAACAATAAATGACGGCATGGAATTGGCTATTAAATAGGAAAAAAATATTGAAAAGGATCATATAATAGAAAGTTCGAAATTTAAGAGGGAATTACAACAAATTTTGGAACCTTATAAGGAAATACGCAAAGAATTATACGCTAAAAGCAGACAATCGCTTATTACCGAATTTTTGAAGGCTAAAACCACAAGAAACCAGAGTACTCCGATGATGATGAAAACTTACAACCGATCTCGAAAAAGTGTAAAACATGTAGAATTCTAAGTGATAGCGATGATGAATGAATGCTATATTTGTTTATTTAAAGAAATAAAGTACATATTTATATAAACCATCTTCGATATTTTTTTTAGAACGCAATACCTAATTTTGTATGCACTTCAAAACCTTGTATAACACTGATTTGTATTACACGACGTTTTGTGGAACCATTTAACCGTGTTATACGAGGCCCAAGTGTATATAGTTTACGTAGATAGTTAGACACTTGATTTTTGCGACTTACGGTATTTTTTGTAAGCATTGGAACCATATAACCGTGTTATACGAAGCCCAAGTGTAGTTTATTCATCGAATTGAATTCATAACACAATGATTTTTTTTTAAAATACCATGACTCCTGTTCTCGACGTAATTACCAGACTATTCGATAATACAAAGAGATACATATACTTCACTCTGAATTTGTACATTAAATGTGTATATGTACATATAATATATTGATAATGTATTTATTTATCTTTATACTTTCGGCATTTCATGCATCAACGGTGCACTTCCGTACGTTGTTTACGATTAATTTTTAAAATTGTAATTTCGAAAGAATTTATTACGATGCATGGCAGAGTAACAGACTTTGTAAACAAAATTATAAATAAATTTCAAAAAAATTACATAACAAATAATTGAGTGAATATACCTACGTAAAGAGTGTTCATTATTTATGTTGTTTGATGGGTTATATAAATATTTGTTCGCTATTGATGTTTTCTTAACATTTCTGTTTATGCTACAGTAAGTTAATTATTTACCCAAGGAACATCAAGGCTATGATTTGTTTTGATTATAATAATATTTATATAAACAGTTTATGGGGAATCATAAAAAATAATTTAGTCGCCGGTTTAATTTTTTACATCGACACACCCACTTTCTGTTTGAAATGGAAATGTTATGTTTCCTAAGAGTAGATTGTATACGAATGTAGTGACATTTAGCGTTAGCATTAAACTCGGTTCATAACATCGAATATCGATTGATAGCATTCGGAGATTCGAGTCTTTTACCGCTACACTTGAGTAGGAAGAGTGTTACTGAAACATTGAAGTGTAAAAAAAAAGGTTATTATGAAAACTAACGCTTTATTTTTCATTAGTTTAAATTCAATCTACTGAGGTGGGTGAGAGTTTCAAATTTCATCTGTTGAGGAAATCATTTAGAAAATTTGGATCACTTGCAAAAATAAATTTTGAGAACTGGATTTCAAAAAAAAAATCAAACTTTTGATACGCGTTATCTGCATACAAATCAAATGGTCATATTACGTTTGTTAACAAATATACAGCTATTCCAAAAAATAATACATTTGATGTCAGGTTCGTCATTTACTCAAAACATGAAAAAAAACTTCAAGATCGCTTTTTGCAATTCAATGATTTATCATTATCGGTTCCGATATATTTTATGTTATATTTAAACATATAATTGTCTGGTTTATGGCGCAGCGATCAACGTCGTTGGCTTGCGTGACGGATCCCAATACGAACAGCATTCTTTCAATCGATTTCTGTACAAAGCCATGGGTGTTTTTAATGTCTAAAAATTGCCTACTAACTACCCTTCTGATCCTTAAATAACGGAACATAGCGAGACTTTCCTGCCGTATCTTTCTATCTCTACTAATCTCTTCGGAAGTGAGAGGTTGAGCGATTAAGTAACAAACAGTTATCGAAGAAAAATCTTCTGTTGAGATACCTCCACTAGGATGTCATATGCTTCACATTATAACTGGACATGGGTTAAAAAAAGAAAATGCAATACAGATTGAAACACCGATTTGAATTTTTATTTTAAGACAAAATTACACTCTTTTTTTAGACAATATTAAATTGTAGGTTGGTGTGGTGACCGCGCTAAATAAGTTAGGATAGATAGTTAAGTAGACTAATGTGAATTAACCCTCCAAGGACGAGCGTGACCATATGGTCACAGTAAACACCGTTGTCTATTGATCCCACCATTCATACTTATTAGTATATTTTTATTAAAATTATGTTGATCTAAAGAGGTCAAATTGTGAATATTTAAAAAAAAATCACGTTTAGCTATATTTCAACTCCGAATGTTTGCGTGCCCATACGGTCTCGCTCGTCCTTACTACTATCCGTACACAATATTACAAGATAATAAAAGGATGAGCATGACCATATAGTCATGCGGGGTTTCTATACAACGACTTTGCGTTTTTTTTTTTTTTTAATTTTTGTTAGGAATAAAAGTTATCCGTGACTGAAATATGGCTTAAAAAATATTTTTTTTATCGAAATAAAGCTCTCGTCTCTGGAGGGTTAAGAAAATTAAAGATATAGAGGCAAATTAATTAAATTCAAACATTGAATCTGCTAATGCGGGTATCTCTCATATTCATAATTTAGTTCATAAAGAATTCTATGTACGTAATACGTCAAACGTTCAAAAGATTTTGCTGATATAATCCCTTTGAAGTCGCACGCAAGCGAAGTCAGGATCAACATTTTTATATTGCGGCACGCCAGTTTGTGGCAGATACTTAATTTCCACGGTGACGTCTTTGACACTGGGGATTCACATTATTCGACGTCGTAAAAATTCGCCTCTGGCAACCTCGGGGCATTTTTTTTCCAAATATTTTACTTTACACGGATGTCAACGGATTTCAAAGGCCAAACGACCAGGGATAGTCAACATGGAAAACAATTTGGTGTGTAACATATATATATGTATGTATATCACCATGTCGGCTCCAAATGTAGATCATATTGACTTTTATAGAGTTTATTTAAGTACATAAGTTTTTCTACGAGAACTGATTGTAAGCTCAGCTGATCAAACTCTCATTTTCAAAGAGAGTAATTTAAGACATCCATGTCCATCCTTTGAACAGGAATCAATAAATTATTTGAAAAATAAGTTTATGAAACTGTGGGTGTCGTAGAGGTCGAAATTTGATAAAGTTACCCCGTCCGAGGCCGACCCAGCCTGGACCCCAAGTCTTAATGCCATACTTGTTACCCAAACCCGACTCGAAGCATAGATTTATATTTTTCGGCCAGAAAAAAATCCAATATTTTTTAAAAATTTGAATAATAAATGATAGGAACTGTTTTGTTATGAATATTGCCTCATGGTTAACAAATGAAATAATTTTCTGAAAAATAAAGTCCTTCCCAGGCCCGAATTTCGATCAACCTTACCTACCTGAGCCGAGCCCGTGGAGATCTGTAGATAAGTATGTCTTATAGATTGTAATTATCGAACGTTTACTATTTTTAAAAAAACTGATCATTACTTCCTTTTTCCTGACTACAGTCGATATTTTTTCGATAAAACAAACATAATATCATTAAACTTTCGTCATGTAGCAAGGTTGCAGATGAGAGTTGATTGCACAAAGATGCCGTGGAAGAAACGCATTTGATTCTACTGCATGGGCGGAATGTATGATTGTCGCCCGCTGTGGTCAAGTTGGTAAGAGCTTGCTCTACCGACCAGATGGGTCTGGGTTCGATTCCCGGTAAGGTCAATGTCAAATTTAGATTTTTCAATTTAAATTTGAGACTTAAGACGTGTGTGTTTGTGATGTCAATTTACCTTGAGTTGATCTCGAGTGACTTGCAAGAAATTCTAATAGAGTTTTTCCCGTATGATCTTTCAACTTTAAAATATTTGGCGCATTGGCATTAACTGTAATGCCAAATATTTTATTTAAAAAAATATATTAATTTTAAATTTAAATAAAAATGACCCTATTTGGATCACAAACCATAGATTAAAAATGACTGGATCTCTGTATTTGAATCTTTGCCAAGATCTAAGTTGTGAGAGGGCTTTTAAAAATGCTGTGCGAGTTGTAAGGATGATTCTTAAACATTTGACTGAAGTTTATTTCGTAATTTTTTACATTAAATAATTTATATCCGCTGTTAATACTGTGTGAAATGAAACTATAAAATACAACGGGGGACGTTTGTATACTAATAACTGCAATAAATCAAAAATAATTTCACTAAGTAGGCAACCAGTTTCAGAAGTTTTTTCTTAGTTGAAAATGCTCTCGTTAAGCAAGACATCAAAACTTTTGAACGAATTGTAGAATTTTTATTATATGTTATATTAGTTGTTGCATTTTTACTAATTAACATGTTTCAGTGGTCGACTCTATGCGTTTCTGTGTGATGAAAAAGGGTTGAACTCCTAATCAATAAATTGAAAATGGGAGCGACATAATAACTCACATTGAAAGCCAACACTTAACGATGATTTGTAAAAAGTGTGAAAATCTTGACTGCGCATACAAAATTCGATAATGTGTACTGAAAGAGAAAATATGTAACTCGTATTATCTAAATTCCGGGACGAGCCAGGCAGTAATTAAATAAAACCAATTCAAAACAAGTTTTTCTTTATACGAGAATGACAATATTTTAGTTTGAAATAGTTTTAAAGAACAAAAGTTTGGAGGAAATGATCTTATTGTATTACTGTATAAAGTTCACATCCAACCTAAATGTTTCCCATAGTAAAAAGAATCATACATAGTAGAGGAATTGAGCACTTGAATATAGAATTAATACAACATAGCAAGATGTTGGCATCTGTGTTTAATTGAAGAGAGTTTGACTATAATAGTCAGAAGTCACGGCAAGACCAACATCAATTTAAGATTTATTCAATCTGATAAATAATATTGACATGCAACAAAACGTCAATGCGAGCCGGTAGATTGAGAACCACTGCATGGCAATGATCATCAATTAAAATAAAACAAAAAACGCAAAGACCATGAAATTTACAAAAATTCTGAGTATACAAAAACAAAAAGAAATTAAATATACTGATCATTTAGCGATGATTAATTTAACTACTGATGTTACACCCACTGAGGTGTGCGAGAAGGCTAGAGCAATGTTTAGCGATTACAGTAGAGGAATGGGGTATTTATATTAACCCAAGTAAATCTTGATAGCATTACATTATAAATAGCTGAGTTGTCAGTCTCCAGCTGTTTAACAAAACTAAGACAAACAATTGTATATGGAGACATCAATATCGTCACTGTACTGGTAGAAGTTGGCAAGTAGCAAAATTGGCAAAAATGTACACAGGTTTTTGGATATCAATTCATTGTTCGGAATAACTCAGTAAGTGCATTCTTAATTCCATTGTCTCTGTCTATCAAACCTTAACTTTATTTGTGTCAGATCGGCATAAATCCATTAAGATTTTGATATGATAATTTATCACAAACATATGATAATTTGACACATAAAATATTGAGGCTAAAGGCTTCTTCTCAAATGCAATTTATCATTTGCTGTTTACAAATAGCTATTCATTTGTTTACTATCAACTTCTGCCAGTATGGTAGATAATAGATATCTATATATATAAAACAAAGTGGGGTTATTTACACCACGTATATCTCGAGAAATACTGCATGGATTTCAATGATCTTTGATTTATTAAATTTATGTTTGCCTAGAATAGCAGAATAAGCATTAAAACATCGGAAAAATATCACGGAAAAGAAATTATAAAGAAAATTAGTATCTTCATACAGAACAAGATTTTCAAATGACGAACAGCGTCAAACGATAAAATGTCGTATGCTGGTTTCAGAAAAATCCACCAGATCGCACTGTTTTCTATATTTGTTCGTTTTTGCTTCTTTTGCATACGATTGACTTATAAATAATTTTAAATTTAGAATATGGATTAGAATAAAAGAAATCGATGATATGAAATGAAAACGAAAGAAAATCGGATAATATTGAAATAAGGTTATGTTTATAATTAGGTATGATAAATTTTTGACAACAATATTTTGCACGAACGTTGCTTTACTCGGAGATGACACGTGATTACACTTGGAACGCTATGTCGAAGAAATTTTAACGTCAAAAGCAAAGCGATGCGGTTCCTGATCACCCGAATGACTATTGATGCTCTTGGTCGCATTTACACAGTTCATCCGAAAAATGACGAATGCTTCTTTCTACTTGCATGTCAACAGCTCAATTTGCTTGAAAATGATACTTATTGGGACATGACAATCGCTGAAGAAATTGTTTCTGAATCTCCAAGTCAGAGACGCACATTATTTTCTATCATTATTTTGACATGCTTCACATACAAGGATGACATGTCGGAAGACATTTTACATCGAATTCGTGTCAGTTCGGGGAATCTCGATCTCGAGGTGAATGAAGAGATAAATAACCAGGCTTTGATTTAGATCGAAGACATGTGTTACCTCATGTGAGGCATTTTGTTAGTCAAGTTAGGAATGCCAACGCCACATCGTGGGACTGGGAAGATATTTCTCATGTCATTGATTATGGCGACTGTTCGTGCGAGATCCGAAATTGCTGTAGCAGTTTCGTCTTCTGGAATAGCGGCCACGTTGATAGAAGGATGGCGAACGGCTCATTCAGTGCTGAAATATCCGTTAAACCTTTAAACGACTGAAAAACTGACATGAAAGATTGCGAAACACTCAGCAATGACCGAAGTTTTGGTAGCAAGTAAAATCATCACATGCACAATGACGCACAGACGCGCATTGGAAGCACTCAATCGAATATCTGTGCAATGACTTAAGATGTTTTGAAGGGGCAATGATTTAAATATCTGGCGATTTCCGCCAAACACTACCAGTCATTCCAAGATCGACCCCTACCGATGAAATAAACGCTTGCCTCAAAACATCGACTCTGTGGCGCTATGTGAAGAAACTTCAGCTAACGATAAACATGCGAGTTGCATTTTTAAACGATCCATCTGCCGAAGATTTCTCCAAGCAATTGCTGACTATCGTCGGTAACGGCCGTGTTCCTTTTGACGAATCGAACGGATTGATTTCGATTCCGCCGAATTTTTGCAATTTCGTCTCAACGAAGGACGGCTTCATCAACAAAATATTCCCAAACATCTAATCACAAAAATCACAATTGGTCGAGTGAACGAGCAATTCTTGGGGCTAAGAAAAAAGATATGGATCATTTAAGCTTCACAATTCAAAATCAAATCGTTGATCTACTGCATTCCTTTAAAACTATCGACTGTGCCACGTGAATTACATCATTTCAATGTAATTCAAATACTTTTCATTTTGAATTTTGAACATTTATTGAACTTAATTCATTTTGAGTATTCATTCAAACTGAATTTAATTCATCCAATAAATTAACACAACATTTATTGATTCTGAGGCGGTACGAAGTTCGTCGGGCCAGCTAGTTTTACATAAACAAAGTCAACACCTAATTTTCGGTTGGGACGTAAAAAAAATAAGTTTTCCAAAAAAGATGCTGCGCGAGAGTAAAGAAAAAATAGTCCTGCTTGTCTGTGCAACTACATGATCTCTGTCTAAGATTTACTCAGTTTAACAGCGGGCTTCTGGCGTGACAAGATTGGTGCGAAGCGGAGACTCTTAGAGGCACTGTGCAGTGACTATTTGCTTTGAATAGGGAGTGAGATGGTAAAGTTTAAAGTTAGTCGGAGTTGATATCACGTGTGATGTTTGAAAACTTATATTTTTCAGAATACATTTATAGAATTCAAACACTTCTCATTTTACCTAAGAAGATATCTTCGGTTAACTGTTCGACAACTTGAAGCGAACTGAAATGTAGCATGGCCGTTGGCAATAAGACAAATGAATCAACAACAATTGACTGAAATATTTTATGTTTGGTTATCTAATCGTCTTTGGGTAGCTGTAGAAATATGAACAACTTATTTACAGGTTTTTGCCAGTAATAACTATCAACGAAATTGACTTAGTTTGTATTACTTCTTTAGATATCGAAATAAATCAATGTTAACTATTATAAAAGTGAGCCTTTTTCGACGATAGAGCGTGTTAAAATCTAGCATTCTACATTCATAACTGAAAACACCTTATTTTTGACATATCGTTTTCTGACAGTATACCGACAATATATTTCTTTCTTTAACCTACGGGTTCCTATGGGGTGCATGGGAGAAGGGTTTGATACCATTAGCAAAAATGATATTGATTAATTACTTATGGATAATGCTATAAGTCAGTGCTCCGCAACCTTTTATCTTCCAAGGCACACCGACATGATCTCCAAAGTTTTCTCGGCACACCACAAGTAAAAATGTGCATAATATACATTAAGTTTGTGTTTATATATGATGCAAACCACAAAAGAACCATATGGATATTTTATAACCATGTCCACTATCAATGTAGAGCACATGTACTAATAATGGAGATTATCTTAAAAGAAGGAAAGAGGAATCTAAAAAAAACATTTTTTTTTAAATAGCTACCCTCATAAAAGCTAAGAGTGGGAAATTAGATATTAATTGAAATAAAAATCTTTCAAGAAAACATGGATTTTTTTTCAATGCATTTTGATATTCCCTGGATGTTAAAAGTTATCAATAATTAACAATTGATAAAAAAAATAATCGCAAATTTTTAATTAAAAATTATTTAATGAATACAGTGAATTGTTAATTCTACCACCCTGGTTATCATAAGCTCATCATTAGCTGTTCCAAATGTTAAAAACGGTAAAAATACTTATATTTAAGAGGTGGGTACATGATTAGACAACTTTCTATTGATATTTATAAAGACATAATTCATATGTACTCTTAAACGACATTTTAAAATACAAAACGGAATTTTCGCAAGGTGCACGAAACATTCTTGTGCAGACATATTCTGAAAAAAAAAATATTTCTGCTTCTCTGTGATGGTGTTTCAGAAATATTTTTTAGTATCGACCAAACTATTTGTTTGTTTTTCGTTTATTAGAGATTCGCGCCGCGGCACACCCAACATCGCCTCGAGGCACACCGGTTGCGGAGGACTGCTATAAGTGATGATGATGTTATTAATTTAACTTTAACTATTGACAAAGAACCAGAAAAAAATGACATTTGAAATTAAAGTTCCCCTAACTGTGAAAATAATTCAAGAAAGTCCCCTACTTTGCAGTAAATTAGAAAATCATATCATTCTAAATGATTAAAATTCCGAACGCGAATTTAAGTTTCAGCAATAATAAAAAACAATAAAAAAAAGTAATTTTTACGCCGTGTTTTTCACCTAATTTTTACTACTAACTTTTTTTATGGGATTCTGGGTATATTTTAACTCGCCATTTCAAAGTTATGCAGATTTGAAAATGCATGGAACGTATCCCCACTTTTTCTACGGAAGTCAAGTCTTTTTTATGCGATACTAGCCGGTACCCGGCAAGCGTTGCAATGCCACTCGAAGAAAGAAAGTGTTTGCGTTTTAATTGTGTTTATTGAAGTGCATGCTTTCTTGTTGTCTGTTTGACGTTTGCTGCCGATCGTCTACGATACAACACACGCGCCACCTACTGTAATATAATTGTACTATAACCTTCGCGCAACTGCAAGCATACATTGTCGAAATGCACTGTATGGCAGACATAAAAACATTGATTTTTATATATAAGACCTATAACCTTCCCGGAAGTGCAAGCAAAAAGTTTGTCAAAGTTTTATTGCAGTCGGATGAGCGGTGTGGCAACGCATGAAGTACGAACAAACAAACATTCATTTCCATAACTTTCCACGATTTGTTCCATTCTCTGATCATGATTGTGTGACTTTTATTTCATACGCTCAGTCTTTTTTCGTATTCGAAATTATTGTTCTATGATTACCGTTTCTATAAAGATGTGCCTCACTAAAAAACTGCCTAAAACAAATATAAATAGTAAAAATAATGTTATTGTGTTCTTAATGTTAATAATCTGTAGTATATGGGAACCATAAAATTATGAATTCCAGAATATAAGATATATATTTCTTCATCTACTCTTATATGACTTGACACAGCTAATAGATTAAAACCTCTTTCAAACCTAAAACGTATAATCAATGCACGCTAGAGGTCTGCACGGGCCCGGGCCAGGCCCGCGGGCTCTTACCCGACCCGGCCCATGGGCCGGGCTCGGGCGGGTAAGCGCAATTGAGAGTTGGGCTCGGGCCGGGCTTTGGAATTTCGGATATAATCTGGGAAAAAATATAGCAAATCGAGGATTTCAAATTTCTCGGTGAGCTAAAAAAAAAGGAGTTTCGGAGATAATCTGGGGAAAAGTATAGCAAATCGAGGATTTCAAATTCCTCGGCGAGCTAAAATAAGGAGTTTCGGGATTCGGGTAACAAGTGCGGTATTATACTCGGGCCCGGGCCAGGTCGGGCGTGAGTTTTGTGGGCTCGGACCGGGTAATTTTTTAAAATTTTGGCCCGTGCAGACCTCTAATGCACGCATAACCATCAAAATACTCTTAGCATTTACATATAATAGTTGACAAAACATAAAAAAGAAATAGCACATTATATAAACACGAAACATTTATTTACTTAGCGTCAGTTTAAGTTCATCCGTGCACTTGAACGCCTGAAGACGCCCAAAGGCGAAACTCGGGTCGTTAGTGACGAAATCTGTGAAAATGTACATAATTTGAACGATTCAAATTTAATATTGAAATTCCACCATGCACCTTCAGTCGAAATCTTAAATGGTACAATATTTGTTGAACATCATGAAAATAATCACTTAAAACTATCTTAGTAATAATTTCGCACAAGAGAAAAACCGTTCAATATAAATATAGAATGCTTTTCCATCAAGTATTGACAGTGGACACAGGAATTATGTACGTAGCAGTTTACGCATAATATCTTTATTCACTTGCATTTAAAAATAACCATAAAATAATGGCTTACTAACGTTATGTAATATTATTCACAATGTACTTTTGCTGTCTTATATCACGAAATATTTGAGAGCAAAAGTTAATACTATACTATTTATATATAGAACGTCAAAAATATTTTGACGTTCTATATATAAATAGTATAGTATTAATTGAAGTGAAAACAGTACAAAAACTAATCTAAAAACATTCACAAATCACAATCAATCACACCTTATGCACGAAACACATTTAAATGTAATGTCAAAATTTAGACCATAGATTTGACAGATATGAAATCGAAACAATCGAACATCAAATTCGAATTGTCAAATCAAAACAAAATGGCCGTTGTTCCAACGAAATTCAAATTCGAATGGAATACTCGGGAGTTTGACCGGTAAAAAACATTGAAATCTACAAATATTTTAGTTTTTCGACACTGTTAATTTTAATACGCCTATATTCTTCCCGGACAGGCAAGCTAAATTATTGTCGTAGTTTTATCGCAATCGGACCTGTGGCTTCCGAATCTATAGACGCCAAAGTTTTTGCAAAGTCATTTTTATATATATATATAAGATATCGTGGAACGCATCTACCGCATAAAAAGAGGATTGACTGTATTACGCAAATTTGTCTGGGGTTACTTTGTACCCCCATTGCACCTCGATCCTATTTTCAACATAAATATGTATAACAATCTTCCATCAGATTTAGAGTGTGCAAAAATGATATCCAATAATAAAAATTAACTCACCTATCGAATATCCTGGCCTCTTTCAGCACATTTCCGAGGTTGATATAGGCGTCCAGGAAATTCGGATCCAGAGCCACAGCCTTTTCAAAATGATGTATTGCTAGCCATATTTCAATTTGCGAATTAAAAACGCAACCCAAGTTACTCCAAGCTACAGCAAAATCCGGTCTTGTTTCTATTGCCTTTAGATAACACGCCTGAATAACAAAAGTTAACATTTAACAGCCGCCATTGCAGTGGAGGACAATGGCCGAAACATATATATATATGGATAACTACGCATATTTTACACATAACATAAATTAATACACAAGTGAACACTTAGATAATACTGAGCGGATGAAATCAATCAATGATTTCTTCAAATATGTTTCTTGATTTTACATGTGCAACACAACTGATGGATTTGACATAAAATCAGCTATACTTTTAATATTTTTTTACTTTGATATTTTCGTATTCGATAAAGCTAATACCAAGTTAAGTTGCTTAACCCTTAGAAGTCCTAAGTCGAGCTGGACTCAACATTACAGATTTAGCAATGTTTTTTAATTTACTGATTTTTTTAATAATATAAGTTTTTTTTTCATCCAAATATTACCAATATGCATTGTGCGCAAGATAAATTTTGCTATACTGAAACATTCAAAATGTTTCTTACTATAATTATACGATAATAAATGAATTAAAGACGAATTAATGTGAAAACATATTTCAATTAAAGAGTGCAAAGGGTTAAGAATACTTTTGGCTCATTAATGATTTAAATTATACATTAAAATCAACATCACAAGAGCGCCACATGCCCACAAGATCAAGCCCCAAATTTGAAGTAGTAGCCTAGAGAGAATTATTTAAAAGTAATAATGTATTAGTTTACTTTACAATTTAACTGTGTTTTAAAATTCACTTCTAAATAAGTAATATTCTTCCCAGATTGATCTGCAATTGTACAAATAATCAAAATGTACAAAAAAACTTAATTTAGTAAAAAAAAATAGCTCACTAGTCAAAGGGTTAATCATACTAAAATCAATAAAAAATATTAAATTAAATTTGTTTTTTTTCACTATCATTTCGTGATAACTCAAACATAGTTTGCAAGTATAACCGATGATCTGGAGAAAACATGTAGTAACTAATAAACTGTATGCCTAAAGTATGCCAATTACACAGGTATTGTTGGTAAATTATCGTATTCTATTTGAAAATATGTACAATAAAAATTAGAAGACATTCTTGAATTAAGTAACAGCATATTTGAATATTTTGTTTATCAACTCACAGAATTGAAACAATCAACATTTGAAAAAAAAAAATTTAAGCACCTTTAATATTCTGTTATGATTGATAAATTTACAGTGTTTCAATATAAAATACAATATCGTTTGATTTTTAGATTATAGCTACACATATTGTTTTTTGTAAAATCATAAATATAACGTCCGCTGAGTATTATCTTGTGTCACATAAGATACGCTTAATGAAATCTACGCCTTAGTTTATAAATAATAATGTTTACAGGTGTATTATACATTACAAAAAGTTGCCACCAGTAAACTTTAAAAGTAAAAAAAATAAATAATAGTAATGCCCCAAATCTGGAAGAATCTCTAACAAAGTGAAAATAATCAAAACATATCCAACACAGACAGCTGCAATTATTTTTCCTGAAAATAAAAAAAAAACTGTATTCTGCGCCAAAAAGCTAGTGTAACAAACAAACGGTCAAGAGTAAACACATTTCAAATTATAAACAAAAGATGAGCTGATAGAATACTAATTGAAAATAAACTATTTGTATACATACGAAACTGATATAACCCAATATAAAAAAAAATATTTGGCATAAAAGGTCTACTCTTGCCTGTTTGGATAATTCAAAAAGTCTACGCATAGGTGTGATTGACATAAATA
Source organism: Himalopsyche anomala (assembly GCA_031772345.1). Classification (NCBI taxonomy): domain Eukaryota; kingdom Metazoa; phylum Arthropoda; class Insecta; order Trichoptera; family Rhyacophilidae; genus Himalopsyche; species Himalopsyche anomala. The sequence goes on from CM062844.1 coordinate 26,114,750, forward strand.
ACCGCATCCATAGAAAGAAATCTTGAACTAAAAACAATGGGAAAAGTTGTTAAATCTCTTGGTGTCTTATGGTAACATCTGGAACCCATTATGTTTGGGGGTTGGGACAGGGAAGCATTCTACTTTACCTTTCCGAAAGCAGAATGACCAGGTGGCGTCCATTGTCCAAATGATTGAATCAAAATGCAGGTTATGCCAAGATGGAGACTCTCCAAACATCTAATCTCTGATATTATAAAAATAAAATGAAATTAGAAATGTTTTTTTTATGAACTGTAGAAATGATCAAAAATACAATTTATCAAGGAGGTTGAATGTTATTGAATTTTATATGACTGAAATAATGATTACACTGATAGATGAAGAAATAATAAAAGTATATAAGGTACTTATTTAACCCTTTGCATACGGGCGAAATTTCGTATGCATGTGCGAAAAAAACGGGTAAGAAAATGGGAATTTTCCAGTGTTTTGGGAAAACTATCGTAAATCTCAAATTTTTAAATATATTTTATCATTTTTTTTTATAACGTGCTAAGATCAATATTATCTAAGCGATTTTATAGTAAATTGAATAATTATCTGACTTATTATAAATATTAATAAGCGATATAATCAAAAAACCGTTTTTCTCATACTTAAAATTCGACTTTCACTCCAAATATATGTTTTATAAGAGAATAAAATGTATATAAGTACCAATTAAGCTAATTATGGATTGTCGTTAGTATCATAATAAAAAAATCACGAGGAGTTTTGGATCGAAAATGATCAGATCCACTTTTTCCCAAACAGTGAAAAACACACTTTTCTTATAAAAAATGAAGACTGTTTTGATTATTAGATCATATTTTAACCCTTATTTTTTTCAATTAAAAGGTTTTTAGCGACGTTAAAAATTTAATTCTGTTCTTTTGAATCAGTACTCCAATATTACAGCGATATGTCATTTTTTTCCTTTTAACTGAATTTGGGCGTATTTGATCTCATACTCATAATAAATCAATCATAAAAAGGAATGGGCTTCATGTAGGATCATATTATGTATTATGTTTTTGTCTTAAGTTACATAATAATTCATATTTTACTGATAACATTACAAACTATAACTTATTTTATGATTATTTTACAAAACATAATCATATTATCATTATGTAAAATCACTTAAAAAATAATTGGACTATTATCATATCACTAAAAAACTATTGCTTTTTTTTTTAAAAAAGATTATTTTATTTCGAAACAAAAAACACTAACATGTTTTATTTATTATCCTCAATGTAAATCGGATGCAAACCATTATCAATCTTTATAGAAATATACTTTGACCGTTTCACCAGGGGTGGGCTGGAGGGGACTCGCAGGGCCCGGGCGAGCCCTTTGATAATTTTAAGTTGGGTCAGCGAACCTTTTGTTAAATTATGAAAAACAATATTTTCTGGCTCAATCAGTACTTAACTGCAATTTATGACCCATATATTATTTACAACTGTTTCAGTATAAAGTTTGACTGAAATGAATAGTATCTATTTCTGCGTCAATCTTATAACTCTACACTCTTGCAATCTGAGGTAAGTAATTTCATTTTTCAGCTAGATAATAACTATTTTACGGTATATTGCGTATCGCTACATAAGTTAAGTATAGCAAAAATTTTTTTTTTTATATATATATTTTGTAAAATTGTAAGTAAAAGATTGATAAAAAAAAAATCCGCCTACTGACCAGAACACTACGAATACGTCTGTGATTAGGCGAACCTTTTGGTAGCGTATTGGCAGCTTACCGATTCGTTTTGCCATCCTTTTAACGCTTTTATTACATGGCTGTAAAGTCCGATAAAAAATGACTTCTACTCCGGTTTTAAATTGAAAGCGACTAAGACTCCGACTCCGAATTGATTTTTACATATATCGATGGCTTAGTTCCATACTGCTACAACTAAAAATTGTTAGCTTTGAGATATGGCTGGCTGACCAATGTCTTAACACATCTAAACTGAGTTGTAGAAAAGTGATATTTATTGTTTGTCTCATATCCTTAGTGAATCATTTTGTTATTTATCTCAATTCAATTCAAATTTATTGAAACTTTGACAAAACCATAAAATGATATTTCGAATCATAAATATATGTAACCGATATATTGTTTGTATTTCTTTATTTCTATTATGCAAACTTCTGCCTACCGAGAGAAAATTAATATTTTTTTCTAGTTGTTATTTTGTGAATTTATAGAAGAGATTTAATCGAATATAATGGGTAATAAAACCCAAAGCATCAAATTGTTGACTTATCTTTTTATGAAACTAAGCCATCGACATATATATATTATCAAATCATCTTTAGTCAGCCTAGAATGCTGTTAAAGCACTATGGACTTGTGTGGTTTGAATACATCTCACTAAATATATATATATATATATTAAATGGGTCAGTCTTGAATTTTCCGACGCCATGACTCTCACCTCCAACTCCTTAGCCCTTTTTTATTACACACTGCACTTTCAAATTTTATTTTGCGGCAGTTTATTCACAAGTTTACTAAGAATGGTGGTTTTTAGACAATCTATGCTTGTTTTGAGATCTATTCGTTTTCTATAAATTCAATTATTGAGGAAATAAATTATAAGCGTACGAGTCTTTTATTTCCTTTGTAATTTTTCTTATAGAGTATAAACGATATTATTCAGCTAATGTTTGTCATTAAAGAAACCGCTCTGGACTCTTTAAAATAAGTACAAATAAGTTTTTTTGTTGTTATTGAATATAATGCCTTTCCATCACGTATTGACAATAAACACCTTAAATTTTAGTATGAACGTACTTAGCAATATTCGTTTAAAAATAATCAATAGTTCGTTCTGCAAGTGTTTGAGAGCCCAACTTTGATCCATGCTCCATCTATTTGATCCAAAGAATCGACAACTCCCATTTACTTATATTCAACTAACTCAGGTTAGGAAATCACTTTGTAATTTACTTTGAAACAGTCTTTAGCGTTTGTCAGAATTGAAAGTACTGGTATTTTCTGCGATTTCTTCTCCCGGTATCCACAAATTATCTACGGATTTTTTAAAAAAATATTTTGTTTCTCCAATTGCTTATTTATGTTTGAATTTTTTTTTGGGATTATATTTTCTTTTTTACGACACGCACCTGTCAAATATGTTTCTTGTTATGTAAGATTGTTTGCTAAAGATATGCTGGTGAAAAACTTATCATACACCGCATGGTATCTCTTACCTAACATTAGCGCAACTGAATATGAAAAACTTTTTATTTCTTCCACTTGTAAATGAATCAATTGTACTACTACAGCAAAAAAAAATCTAAAATACTAGTTCGCAATAGAGTCCGCACAAAATCTAAAATTTTATCTCCCATCTGTGGTGTTTTTTAATATCTTTTAAATACTATGATAACATCGTGTGGCTCTTTGTTTCCACCAATGCTCGTGTGGGGTATAGTAATAAATAAACACTTGATTGGCGTGATCAACGTGAGAGGCAAATTTTCCACAGGGGTCATATTTGAGACTTCCTGGTAGGAATAGATTTCTACTATTCCCTAAGTGGAAAAAACTTTAAATTAACATGAAATGATCCATAGCAAACATTTTTCTAAGCCAGGGTATTTCGTGGGATTTTTAGTCCAAAACATAATATATTATCCCCATTTCCAAAAGAAATGCTATAAACGCTTTGATTTGTAATGCAGTTATCGGTTTTCATTATTTCACCTTATTTGAATGTATTCTAGTATCTTATTAGCATACTCATTTATTTCGGTGATTATCATGTTCAACAATTGAGCATTAAAAAAAGATTGATGTAAGAAATGGGTTCAACTGATTTTGGGTGATAAAGCTGGAGTCCTAATAACTCGTTTAATAGAATGAGCAAGGGTGAAGTGTCTCCGTCTCAGAAGTCAATAACGTTGACCACTGCACTACAGAACCGAATCACAACTGTATTTTTTTTTTAAATAAATTAACCTAGAAGTATTGCAGTTTTGTCGGGTTCTATGGCGCAGTGGTAAGCATTGTTGGCTTCCACGCCGTATCTCACGAGCTCAAGTCCATGTACAAACAGCATTTTTTAGATTGATTTCTTTGTGATGTCTACAAATTATTTCTCACCCTTCCGATCCTTCAATAAATGTGTGTAGTGAGAGCGATTAGCTAAATACTAGTCCTGTCCTAGTCTTATCCTTCTTTCCTTACTAATCTTTCAGGAAAAGAGAGGTTAAGCGACTGAATAACAATTAGTTTTCGTAGAAAAAGTAATGTTGAGATACCTTCATAAAGAGGTCATATACTCCACATTGGGTCCGCTCCTATTGTGAGCGGTCATGGATTTAAAAAAAAAATAGCAGTAAAAATACATTGCGACTCTATGCATACATATTGATTATCGTCGTATGAAATCAATCATACCACTTTCCACGTCCGATAATAAATGCTATTGAGAAATGCATGTCGATAAAATATTTTTTAAGAAATCACCAGTGCATATTTCATTTTATATTACATTCAACCTGATGTTTTTATTGTTGCAAAATGCATATATTTTATTCGCGCAGCTCTTTCAAAAATATTTTGTTGCGGCCAGTTCAAGTAATACAGCAGGAATTAAAACCGATTGTCAATTTTCCACATGTATTACGTAAAAAAAGAAGATCCTTGCAGAAACTATACATATGTTTAAAAAAATAGCTCATCAAGAAAATGTTTGCTTAATTAAAAAAGTTGAAGTGAAAAAAAATGTCTTTTTTTAATCATTAAAAAAATGTAATTTAAGTTTAAAAAAGTCTCAAAATAAGTTAATTTATGTATTTAACAATCATTAGTCATATATTCAACAAAAATATTGAATGATATCCGCATAAATATACGTTCATTAGACCACGTAATATGACACCAACCAATCATCGCAAAAGCGACTCCCTGTAACCAAAAGGTTAACTTGCAATAATATTTATTAAGTTATTTATAAAACGGTAAGGGTTTTTTTTTTCGATTGATAGCCAAGTCTTTTATATTTGATTTTTACCAAATGTTTCTTTATTATTACATGAGTCAAGAAATTCTTGAAACTCATCCTGAAAAGTAGTTTAACATTTTTTGATATATGACAAACGTAATTCTATTTTTTTTTTATGTTGAAAAAACATTAATGAAAATTGATTATACAGTAAAACCCCCATTTACACTATAGTCGGGACCGTGTAATTGGGGGTGTGAATCTCATACAAAATTATGGATTTGGGTTTTTTCCGCGGAAAACAAAAAACTAAGATTTCCCTTAGTTTTGCAAAAAAAAAAAATATGGATGAAATATTTAGTTTTTGTAGTAGTAAGTATCCCGCACACAGACAGACGCCCAGCTATGCGTGTATAGCCTGGCACGTGTGTCGTTAGCTAACATTTACTGTATGCGCGGCACAGACGGCCATCTCTTAGTAACGACAATAGAATGCGACCGTGCAATTGGGGTATTTGCGGCGAATATTTCAAGCCAGCGCGTAATTGTTTTTGTTTATTATTTACAGAGCTCGAAAAAAACACCCTAAAATTCGTGCCTCTACTCTAGAATACCCCCTTAATATATGCCGTAAATCACTATCAATTTCTACAAATAAAACATCCATTTCAACCCCTAAATCAAGGTTAACATTTAAAAAAAAATTCTTGAATGGATTTGGAGTGATGCACATCTAATAATTCATCATGAATTATTAAAACCAGGTAATGTAGCTACAATCGAAATTTTCCTTTTGTGAAATATAATATATTTTGTGTTTTACACCCCCGAATGACTTGTTTGACACAATTGACATGTTTATGGTTTTCTCTTCCTTTGGAGTATATCCGATTACTATGTTGAGCATGTGGTCACCACACAGCTTATTACCAAGAAATAAAACATTATATTTTGCACTAATAAAAATATAACATCTCTGATTGTTTACTATTAATTATCTTTCTTTTAGTGGATTTTTAAAAATATTGTTGAATACTATAAAAAAAAAAAAAAACGATTTGCGAGTTTGAATTATGCATGCCCAAGAACGATTTGAAGGAATATGAAACGTACGGATCCGCTTTATGTGAAAAAAAAATACATTATTATTACATGAGTACTATTGTATTTGATACCTATTCACAGTTTTAAAATGCATACAGCCAAAACAAAGACGTATGTTTACAGAAACGCTATTTCTGTATCATGACGAGTTCATTTTTAAAAAAAAGATTTTGATTGACATCTTAGATCAAAGCTGAGAATCAACAAAGAGATAAGTATAAAAGAAAAAGGTATTGATAGACACATGAGAATGGTTGAAATGAACAATACTCTATTTCGAGAACATAGAACAAATCATATTTGCCCTCCCTGACCTAGACGATGTTTACACTAGTAAAATTATTGTATACCACATTAGAAAAAACAAGTTAAACACAGTGTAAAATAATCACAGATGGTAATGATTTTTATTTGATATCCTCGAATCTGCAAAGATTTTGAGAAATAAATAAAAAAATATATTATCTATATGTTAAGAATTCTAGTGTCAAGAACTATTAGATCCACTATTAATAAGAAGTGTTTATGTTAAATTTTCGATATATATTTATATCCTATTTAATTTCAAGTAGAAATTCACATTAAGGTATTTTTATAATAAAATTCTATGATTTTTAAATATGAAGCCTTTCTTATTTTACAGAACTGTTGGTCTAGGACTCTACTAGTAAACCATAGTATTAAACCACTGAACAAGCAAGTGCAATTATCACTCTGTGGTTTTCTTAAAATAATATCTGGACAAAGATAACTAAGTTTATTTAAATAAAAAGACAATAATTTTAATATTGAAAAAATAGTAATGTAAACTTAAGCTTTATATAGGTAAAATAAATGCTATGAATTGTAACACATTATAAGAAATAATATTTATAAAAAAGGGAAAGAAAAGGGCACAAAAAAATGATAATCATAAAAAAAAATGTAGTAATAATGCCCAACAAAATAATAAAAATGATAGTAATATACAATTTATAATATCAAAGAATGTCGATCAATAATTTCAGAAAGAAGGTGGGCATTTATTTTCTTAATTCTATATCTGTTCTTCAAAATGGAGTTCTTTAATGTTTGTGAAATCAATAGCAATAATTTTCATTTAAATCCAACGATGAAAGATATAGAATTTAGACAAATACTACAATTACAACAGCAATTAGATAAAAATAAAATAACGAAAGAGTATGGGAGGCATTGTTTAAATAAGCATTTCCCGTTACAGCTTCTTGATCCTGTTCAAAATAAATAATAATAAAAGATAAATACTCGGTCTCTCAGATCCTTGGTTCGATGAATCCTATATTGGGAATAAAATACAATAATACTAATAAATTTAAAAAACACAGAACCCTAAATTTATTTATTTTTTACTTTATCTTTCAATGTTATCTGCAGTATCAAACGAGTTAATTTCATGAAATATATCAACACTCGTGGCTCGTATAACACGGTACTTTTAAGACACGGTTTAGATATCATGTAGTTTTAGAAAGAAACAAGAAATAAAAATACTACACGCAAGATTTGAACGGTCATCAATTTGTCTATAGTAAATGATCCTACAATGGAAAGATGTTGAAAATTCGAGAGAATTACAAAAGTGATTGGCCCCTAACCACTAACAAAAAATAGACAATTGTTTATTACTGAGTTTTTAAAGGTTAAGTTCCAGTGAATTTCTGGGTCTTCCACTAATAACATTATACAACCGATCTCTAAACAGAGTCAAAACAATAGGATTCCAAATGACAAGAGATGAAGGTATTATTTAAGAGGGAAAGTGTTTTATTATAATATGAGTTGTTTATTGAAGAAAATAATTAAACGTCCATATTTTTTGGAACACCCAACCTAATTTTATATGAACTTCAAGCCTCTTACGAGAGAGAAATGCATTACATAAGTCTCACTCACACGAGCTCTCGAGTGTATGTAATTATAGTTATAGAAAGAGTTATATGAAAAGATCATTGATAACTGTGATGTAATCATACGTCATTGAGAACAATTAATTATCCCGATAATGAAATAAAAGCAAGATTTGTCTGTTAACAGCTTAACGACCGCGTACGCTTATTTGAGTCTTTGAAAAATAAAGGTTGCTGGCCGGCGGACTCATATATGTGTATAGGCGATAGATATCTCAATTGGTTTACAAATTATAGTGAATTTAGTAAAATTACAATTATTGCGAATTTTTCGCAAAATTGCCCGGTCGCCAGGTGAAATTCTATAAAAAAAGCGTGCGGTCATTAAGCCGTCAATCTATGTCAAACTATAATCTATAGATATTTTATTTTGTGATGTCAAGTTTATCGATTGACCAATTACTGGTTAAGTTAACTTTAACGGGTGTATAACAGGACTGTGTTAACTAATATTATTCCTTGCATATAACGCAATTAACCCTCCAAAGACGAGAGCTTTTTTCGAGAAAAAAAAAAAATTCAAACCATATTGAAGTCACCGATAACTTTTATTCCTAACAAAAATTAAAAAAAAAAAAACGCAAAGTCGTTGTATAGAAACCCCACATGACTATATGGTCATGCTCGTCCTTTTATTACCGTGTATATTGTGTACGGACAGTATTAAGGACAAAGGTGACTGTATGGGCACGCAAGCATTCGGGGTTGAAATATAGCTAAACGTAAAATTTTAAAAAATATTTACAATTTGACCTCTTTAGATCAACATATTTTCAATACAAATATATTATCAAAAGAACTGTAAATAATTTGATGTTTTTATAAAAAAATAACTAACAGTTTCAAAAAGTCCATTAAAAAAAAACAGAAATTCAAAAAAATCGCATGTGCTTTTGGTGGCCGTTTCTGTCCCCGAGGCTGATGACTTACAGAAGCCTGTACCCTTCTTAACCAAATATGAGTGAAAGCAACGATATTCAGGTAGAAAAAGGATGAATAGTGGGATCAATAGACAACGGTGTTTACTGTGACCATATGGTCACGCTCGTCTTTGGAGGGTTAATTGCAGTTTATTAATGGTAAATCTAATATACGTTTTACGTTCAAGAAATATTGTACTTATTTAAAATATAATAGCAATCTGTTTCTATAGCTTTGCATTTTGCAGGTAGGATGGTAATACACTTTAAATATATTGTCGAGTTAAACAACATACAACACGAGTTATGTGAATTTTACTATCGAGTTAATAATTTCATGGAATTATTAACAGTTCATGTAGCTATAAAAATATTGATGTCTTAACTTTTTCAGAAATATTTGTTAGACAAATAATATTTAAATCTCTCATATATGGATGGCAAGCATTAAGGCACCATCAACGTAATGGATATTTTCAGTTTGTTTTTCATACATAAAAAAAAATATTCTATGTTTGGGTTTACAAATAATAACTACGATATTATTTGAATAAATGACAATGAGTTATGGCTATCATCACAAAAAAAACTATAAAAAAATTCTTCAGTGTACTACAACCTGAAAATAAAAACAAATTACGCTTCAAAGAGTAAAATTTACTGATTGTTTTTAATTGTGAAGAAAAAAATTATCATTGCTTATAAAACAAAATCAACACAACTAACTTCAGCAGACATCATTTTTAACGACGCTTTAACCTGTAATGAAATGATGAATGAAATTAAGATTTCACTATTTTATAGAAAATAAAATATTAGAAATGTTATGTTTTGACAACTCCTAAAATACGACAATACATTCATTCTGATAATTATATTCAATGAATGAATGAAATATGAAACATTCAATATTTAAATGATGTAAAAATATAATTATTCTGAAGAGAAAGTTATGTGCGCAATCAATGACTTGTTTGATTTTCTCTCGCAGTTATCTACTCAAAAATCAAATGATAATTTTTATCTTCCAGTATTATAGTCTACGCATGTTTAGTTACTGAATAATTCAAAGATAAACAGTACTGTGAAAAATTGATTTGCAATATCAAATCAATTTGGCATTCAATAATTTACGCAACAGCATTTACGCCAAATAACATTTAGTAAATATTCAACAGAATCAAAATAACGTCCACATTAGATCTTCAATCACAGTGTAGAAGTAACGAATTATTTTCTTATTTTATAAAGTAATCCGTGATTTACATTAGATGGATTATAAACACCGATTTAATGTTTATAAGAGTAAACAATTTCTTATCCAGATAAGAAAAAGAACTTGTATTGAGCAAATTAGATTAGCAATTGATGGTCATTTTGATTCTATTGAATTCAATGTAAAGTCTATCAAATAAGACATGGCTGATAATTTGCATGATAGCTTTGAATAATAAAATCTTATAATATAAATATGTAAAGAATATTGAAGAATATTAAATCACCCGTGTATTATTTGATAAGGCCCAAACCTACCTATCTTTCTGAAATTATGACACTACGACAGACTTTGAATATGTAGCAAAAAAAGAATTCAGTAAAAAAATTCAAGAATACAAAAAGGAAATGGAAAGAAATGATTTGGGTAGAGAAATAAGCATTGAATATTATTGGAATTGTGTCATACCTTTGCTTCGTCAAGTCTCCCGAGGGCTTTTAATAGATTTCCTAAGTCACTCCGCACACAATACAGTTCCTGAAAATAGTTTTTTTCCTGTTAGTGACATATTAACTGCTAATAGCATTTACATTTGTATTGCCTTAACATACACTAAGGCATTGATTTTGACAGATGGTAATTTATTGAAGGCTAAATTAACATATGAATACGATGCTCATTGTTTGCCCATCGATGTTTTGCAAAATATAAGATAATATACAGATTTAGCATATGTTGTAGATAATGCGCTGTTGCATAGCAGTCTTAAGTTCCAAGCAGTGCTGTAGAAAAACAGCAAATTCTGAGCGGGCCGTTGAATCCCTGCTTTTACTAACAAATTGTATGGCGGTTATACGTAATCAACTCTAAATTCCAATTTATGAGCTTATTTTTCGTTAAATGTAACATGTATGTTTGATAGATTTCTCATATGGATATTCTGCGATTCGTTGGTGTTATTAATTTACAATTTACGATACATCGGAAGGGCCATATATGCAAATTAAGTAATGATTGTAAGAAATATAACGAATGGCAAGAAATGCGATGTGTGGTAAAAACCAATAAAATTTAACTTCCCACTTTTAAGTATCACAATTATATAGAATATAAATTATAAATTACATAAACGACGGTAAAAAGCGGAATTCATATAATATTATATAAGATTTTGACGCCTATTGTGATATTATGAAATACAGACTGCGTCTTTTATCATATAATAATGGCAATATACCAAGTAAATGATGATTTAATCAATAACAATATAAAAAAAATAGTGAAGTGAATTGTGCTACCCTAGTTTGACTTACTGATTTTTGATTACTGATATGACTTGAGAAATCTTATGGAAAGATTGAGTGACGAACCAGTGTGCACAGATAAATTTTGAGATTAATATTAATTGATAAAAATCCCAATAATGATGTTGGTTTTTTTAATGAACTATTCAACCTCATATTCTGTATTGAAATATTGTAAAAAAAATAATTTTAATAAAGTGATTTGGCATCTTTGTTTGCTTTTGTTCTCTGATTTTTATTTAAAAACCTTAGAAAATGTGATTTTTTCTTATTTAAAAAATGATTTAATTGAAAAGATATATAATTACAATATATATATATGTATTTGCTTCAAAATAACAGTAATAAATGGTTTCATAATGATGTGATATTACTTTGAAAATTATGACACCGGCTCGCTCATCTGAAAAAAGTACCTGTTTTCAACTCTATAGCATGGCTTTCACTATAGGGGGCTTTGGCTGTTGGCATTTTGAGCACTGGCCGTTTCAACATCTTTAAAAACACAATGGTGAATTCTGTAGTTTGAAAATCATTATAGAGACAGATTATAATCAAAGTTTGAATTAACAACTTGAAGAATGGACTTTCCAATATTGAAGTATGTAATTAAAAGAAATAGAAACAAATGACTCGTAGAAAGGTTGGTTAAGTTTGTCGTTAGCCCTATCCTTACTTTTGTAAAAATACCTCTGACTTAATATTTCTTTGAAAGTTTATATGATCTATAACAAAAGTGAACATATTTTACAGAATCCAAAGTGTAATAAACGTTTTGTATCAGACTAGAAATTTTTCTCATGGTTGATTATTTTATTTGTACAGATATTGCAGAAGAGAAATTTAATGTATTAAATGAAGACTTACAGGGTTATATTGTAAAGCTGTGATGTATGCTTGAACTGCTTGCTCCATGTCTCCAGCTGCCACCAACGCGGCTGCAAGGTTTATATAGCCATCTATGAAGTCAGGTTTTAAGCGCACTGCATGGCGGTAGTTTTCAAGGGCTTCTTGTAACTGGCCGCGTTCTTTAAATACATTTCCTAAATTACTGAAATAAAGAAAAAAGTATGTACCCAATGTATCCCAATCAAAATAGTTGAAGTCATTTAACCCCTTAGCATATTCAAAGTCTAATAGAGATACTATGAAATGTGTGAAAAAGACCTGGCCGGTCAATTGACATTGAGAGGAAAGCATACAAATGACTTCTGATACATTAGGACAAACTAAATAATGTAAGTGTCATATATATCAGCGGTCGGCAAACTTTTTGGGCTCACGGACCACTAAATTCACAATTTTAATCCAGCGGACCACCAAATGGACTTTTGTTTTAAGAATTACATATTGAAATATTAGTGGTCAAATGCGTCTAAAAATGCATAAAGTTCATAAAATGTAAGGTTTACCTGCGGATCACAAAAATTTTCTTGTGGACCACACTTTACGGACCGCTGATATATACCATTGTGTTTGAAAAAAACAACAATTTGAAACTGGTAAGACCAATATCATCAGCCTGCGGTGGATCTCTAAGGTCACACATTCTCACTTGGATCCGAGCAAGTAGGATAAGGGAGCCAATGCTCGCTTGGCTTCATATCTGGCTCACATTCACCATTAAAAATGTGAACAAACTAGGAATAGCAATACTCAAATCATGCACCTGATAGATATGTTATAGATTACAAATGAGATAAAATTAGCAATACCTATAAGCCTCTGCAAGAAGTGGATTCTGTTTAATGGCCAATGTTGAAAAATGAGCAGATTTGTCCAGACGCCTGCATTGGAAATGTATTGATGAAAGCAAAAGCAGTACTCCTGTATTTGCATTCTCTTGCCGCCATAATTGCATGCAGTGGTGTTCAGCACTGTCGTAGTCACCGGATTGGTATTCCCGGTGTGCCAACTCCAGCAGGCCTGTAAATTTAAGATAACAACCGATTAGCACTACAATCAACTGTATATATTTGAAGGAATTTATTATATTTTGGAGCCAGATTTAACTCAATGCTGAATGACTGGTAAAAGCAGTTGTACATTATTAAGTTGTAAGTCTATTTATCAACGCTAGTAAACCAGAGCTGCTTCAAAGCAGTGAATCATTTCTCCTGATAAATACATGAGAATAGATTTTTACCTAGCAGACACTTGGGGATGAAGTGGATTATTTCTGTGAGGAACTTGAAGGTTTTAAAACACATCAGGTAATTGATTCTCGGTGTAAAAATGTATAAACATAATTTCCAAAACCAATCTAGTTAATTAATAAGATGTAAAATTTTTAGAACATGTAATAACCAATTTTAGCCATTTTATGAATATTGAACCTATTGCAGACATGATTTTTTGTTTTGGACATGATAATTTTCAAGTCTCCGTAAAAACCATGAAACGCGCACACATGTTTACCGTCGGATATGTCATTCGTATTAAATATACACATAGTAGAACATTTGGTTACACTTGTACACAAAATAAACTGGTGCTCGAAACCGCGTTGTGCGATAAAAAAGACGTCAAGATTATAACAAACATTTTAGGAAGCAAAGTTTAACATACAAAATGATCACAACTGAACGTGGAGACTTTGTTTACGACAACAAAATAATCGAAATGCCTATTAATTAATAAATGGTACTTACTCATACATGACAGCTGAGTTATTTCTGACATATTTTGCGTTCACATGTAAAATTATGGCATTAAAGGTATTTCGTAAGCATTTTCAAATGCGTGTAGTGGAAATGTAAAAGTTAAGACCGTTAAAATATAAATTAATGACAAAATTATTCGTTCAGTGCATTTTATTAGAAATATTAAGTTTATACGCTCGCGTCGCGCGTCGCGCGTCACTCGTTTGCACTTGAGAGGCTTGAGTTGAGAAACTTGAGAATCTGAATCGAATAATTGTTATGTTGCCAGAGCACCGACAAGGCGCTTTCTTTATGGCTCACCAAAATAATATATCAAATATAACCTTAGAAACTGTACAAAAAAAGGAATAAATAAATTTAAAATTAATGTTATTTAAACTAGTCAAGAGTGACTATTAAAATTGAAGCTTGATATTTTATTAAAAATCAAATATTATATCATGTTGCTAAAATTTGAAATAATCTTTTTTAGGGTGTTTATTGTCAATACTTGGTAAAAAGGCACTATCCAAAAAATAATATACTCTTTTGTATTATATAATTCCACTTTTATTTAATATAATCAGAACTGGTTTAATTCGTGACGAGCATTATCAACTGATAAGAAAATAAAATTGAACCCACTATTTTCCAACAACAAGTTTATCAATCACCAAACTAGAGGTAAAATTTAACAAAGCAAGTTTTTTTTTTTAAATAAAATCCGATTTATAATCTTACCATAACCATTGCTAGATGTAATTTGTTTAATAATAGATATCTAATTTTGAATCAAAACTTGCTTCAGTCATCGAAATCATAAAGAGTCGATGAATAAAACAATGAAAGATAGGCAAAGCATTTTAATTTTAGTAAATTTAGTGTCACGTATTCATATTGTGTTCTTTTATTTGTAAATTTCTTTGCTTGTTACACACATTATTTAATTTTGTTTTGCATAAATAGCACTGTAATATTGTATTTTCTTATTCATTGATAATGCTCGTCATGAGTGAAACATATCCTGATCATAAAGGTCTGCACGGGCCGAAATTTTACAAAATTATCCAACCCAGGCCTGAGTCTAATACCACACTTGTTACCCGAACCCGACCCTAAGTCCAAATTTATACTACTTAGGCCGAAAAAACCCATTTTTTACTAATTAACAACAATTTACGATTCTCTGTAGAACTGGTACTAATTAAAATCACCATGGAAGACTTATGACACGAACATAGTCTGTAACAGGGGTGGGCTGGAGAGGGCTCGGAGGGGGGGGGGGTCGCCCGAGCCCCTTGTTAAAATTCGGCGCAGCTGTTGAGCCACTTGTTAAGTTAAGAAAATCATTCATCTCAGATCAAATCAGCAACTAACTGCAATCTCTGTTATAGACTAAAGACTAAAGGCACTATGGCTAAGATTTACCGAGCCCCTTGTTAAGATATTAGCAGCCCACCTCTGCTCTGAAATATTTTTCTGAAGAAATAAATTCCTTACCCGGGCCTGACCCGAGCCCGAATCTCAATTGCGCTTACCCGCCCAAGCCCGGCCTGCCGGGTAAGGGTCCGTAGGCAGTGGCGGATTATCCTATAAGCGCAAGAGGCGCGCGCTTGAGGCCTCCGAATCTTAGGGGCCTCAAAAATTGCTTTTATAATATAACCCATATAATTTTCGTTCAAATTTTAAATATTTTACTTGGAATTTTCTGACGATTTTATGTTTTCCGACAAACAGGTCATCCAAATTTTATTGCGCCTGGGGCCTCCCATGTGCTTAATCCGCCACTGTCCGCAGGCCAGGCCCAAGCCCGTGCAGACCTTTACCTGATCATATTAATTAAGGGTAAGCGTCACGCTAAACTTATTCTGTGAAAGTTGCCACCATTTCCTATTGTCACGAATACGATGGATGATTTTAAATAAATTGCTTATGGTGCAACGTTACCGTTAAAGAAAGGCGGAATTACTTTATACATTTATTTTTCGAAAATTATAATAGTATTAATTTATAGCAACACTGGCAGCTATTACATGTGCAAAGTCTAAATTTGTTCATTTGCAGGTTTCATTTTATAATTATTTCAGATCATTGAAGTGAAGGTCATGCTGGTCATGATAATAAAAACAAAACTGAAATACTGATATGAGTAGTTGTATTGACTAGAGGTTTCAATTCCATCGGATCTTCTTAGAGAAAGTTGGCAATTTTACTAATTTGATATCAATATTCCAAAAATATAAGAAAAAGCTTTTATTAGCATTTAAACATACAAAGTGTATTTACAGAAGCCATATTCTTTTACGAGTGAATTTATACTTCCATCTTTGAAAATCTGACAAAAATCTTTATGACAGCTGCTCCTACTGACTTCAGTCTACTACCTAAAGTAGAATAATTGAATTTATTGGGCTCGGTATGATTGCAAGTCAGGTCATCAAACATTTGCTAAAAATAAAGCACCAACAGTGGCGGATTATCCTATAAGCGCATGAGGCGCGCGCTTGGGGCCTCAAAAATGGGTTAAATAATAAAACCAACATACTCTTTTACTTGAAATTTGTTGACGTTCTTATGTTATTAGAAAAACAGAGCCTCCAAATTTGATTGCGCCTGAGGCCTTTCGTATGCTTAATCCGCCACTGAGCACCAAAGTTGCTGTTGCTCTTGTGTCAACAATATCAGTTAAGAACTTGATAACATTTTTCATGTCGTTAAAAGGTATAAAACGAAAATAATTTTGATTATTGTTTGCAGTTGTGAAACGAAGGAAAAAATAAAAAAATAGTAACCAAAAGAATGTTTGAAACAAAATAACATCTAGTTGAAACATATTCACATATGATATCTATATATTTATAGTCGATAATGTTAGTCTTTCCGTCCGTCTTTCCGTCTGTCGGTCCCGTTTTTGATGACGTCAAGAAAGACGGTCCCCTCCCCCTCCCCAAGCCCGCTGTCACCATTTTTTTATTCATACTAGACATATTTTTTCATTACACTGTTTATTTGACCAAACAAATCAAATCGCTGAAAATTTTAATTCTCATACAAAAAAGTTCCGCGACCGTCGATCGAACCATCGCCCCTGGGATTATGAGTTGAGATCGTTACCCCTCGGGCAAACAAACAACTGTCAGAATCGATCTGATTTAATTATATATATTAAGCACACATTTAAATTATTCTAAAAATTCCAAAATAATTAATATTGCATATATTTTTCGTGCAGTGTATTTTTTTAGGAGAAAGAGTTTTTGAAAAAAGAAGTGTTTATTTCTTCTTCTACGAAATATATTTGTTAGCAAACTTAAACATTATTCCAATTGCATATATTTTTCGTGTAGTGTATTTTTTAGGAGAAAGAGTTTTTGAAGAAAGAAGTGTTTATTTCTTTTTTTAAGAAATATATTTGTTAGCAAACTTAAACATTATTCCAAATATCAAATAATTTACGAAATTTCTGCTTCTACGAAAAATGGTTGTTAGCAATTTAAACATTATTCCAAAAATTAAATAATTTACGAGGTCTATTTCTGCTACTACGAGAAATGATTGTTAGCAAACTTAAACATTATTCCAAAAATTAAATAATTTACGAAATTTCTGCTACTACGAAAAATAGTTAGCAAACTTAAACATTATTCCAAAAATTAAATAATTTACGAAATTTCTGCTACTACGAAAAATGGTTGTTAGCAAACTTAAACATTATTCCAAAAATTCAATAATTTACGAAATTTCTGCTACTACGAAAAATAGTTGTTAGCAAACTTAAACATTATTCCAAAAATTAAGTAATTTACAAGGACTATTTTTGCTACTACGAAAACTGATTGTTAGCAAACTTAAACATTATTCCAAATATTAAATAATTTACGAAATTTTTGCTACTACGAAAAATAGTTGTCAGCAAACTTAAACATTATTCCAAAAATTAAATAATTTACGAGGTCTATTTCTGCTACTACGAAAAATGGTTGTTAGCAAACTTAAACATTATTCCAAAAATTCAATAATTTACGAAATTTCTGCTAATAGGAAAAATAGTTGTTAGCAAACTTAAAAATTATTCCAAAAATTAAATAATTTATGCGGTCTATTTCTGCTATTTTACAATTTAAATACTGCAGGGCAGGTCTGTCGATATATGCCCCGAGATATATTTATTTTATTTTTAGAATTTCTGGCTTATTCAATAAATAGGTTTGTAATTTTCTGACTACTATTTAAAAATGCAACAAAAATCCTCCCGTTGAGGTCAACGGGCTTACAGCTAGTTTTATCCTAATTACTCCAAAAAAATAAAGTAATATTGGACTTGATTTATGGACGGTAAAGAATTTAATAATTGTACGTAATGAAAGAATCAGCCAAATGCAAAGTGGGTTATACAACAATAGTTTCATAGAGAAATTAAGATATTCCGATTATAAAGAATTTTAATCCCATGTTTGCTCTCAGCAGGCTTTTAGTGTAATTCACCAAGGTTGTGGAGTCGGACTGTTTCAACCGTAGGATAACTAACGACTCCGACATATTTTTTATTTTTTTTATGAACACAAATCGAAAGTCTATGCTACTTAGCCTAAAAAATATTTGAAATCCGAACCCATAAAAAACAATTGATTTCTTTAATAGATCAGTGGCGGTTCTAGGCTAGGTGGGCTAAGCCCGACCTGCATTTTTCACCCAAAACTTTAGATGGCTGAATAAAAATGAACAGCAATTCGGCCGCTGAACAAAATAAATACATTTATAAGCGTAACTAACCTTTCCCAAATGAATATACTTAATATCTTTGTTTTAATTTTCCTCTGTCAATATAAGACAATGTTACGTCTACCTACAATCATATTCTCGATTGTGTTTTGTATTACAATATTAAACTGTGCCGGCATAAAAAAAAAAACAATAACCCTATAAATACTTCATAGAGAACAGGCAACGTCACGTCAGTCTGGCAACACCAAAGACTCAGGGCTAAATCGTTCAAGCCCGCAACCACAGACAATATCATGCAATATTTCTTTACACTGGGGCGCAATCAAGCACGACTAGATTTTTTTGTATTTGTATGTACGGAAACGTCATCAAACACAAACGATTGTGTTTCAATCTGTCAAGCTTCTGTCGATCGTTGGGGGTAAGCTGATTCTGCCCATTACGCAAACTTATGCATTGAAACACAAATACCAATATTGTTGTATTGTATGAAAGTGACAGGTATTGACTTTTAGTGACAGCAAGTGACAGTTCTGTACTGCTTTTAGTAGGTACTTGTTATTTCACTTTGAAAGAGACGAATTTAAGGATTCCGTATTATTATTCTTAGTTACATTAGCATTGATTTTATTATATAATAATTTATGCATTGCAGTAGTGACGTAGTATTTGTTAATTTGCTTGTAAATTAATGTATAAGGTGAAGTGGAAATATGCTTTTCTCTAGCCCACCCAAGATTTTATGTCAGGAACCGCCACTGTAATAGATTAATAGTATTTTTGAAAGATTGAAAAAAATCATGGAAGAAGTTATTATTCTTCATCAAGATAATGAGATAGAATACTGATATAATAAATTCAACCCTCGTATACATAGGAAGTTGTAATTCGTAATTACATAGTGTTAGTGCCAAATATATTCGAAAATTAGCCTATTTATCGCATTTATTTGTGGAGTATTGGAAGGGAAAAGATTGAAAAAAATGAAGATCCTATCAAGGATGAAAACAAATTATCATTGTTTAAAGCCGAATAGAATTTTCAGAGTTAGATTCGGAATCGGAGGCGAGTCTTAATTTTAAATCGCAGTCGGAGTCGTTTATTTCTTAGTGACTATGTATGACATGTTAAAAAAATACAATTAAACCACTTGCTCCCTTTTTGTTGTGGGGGTCGAATAGAGTGATTACAATTTAGACACAATTTTATACAAAGCATCCAAATATTCTTTACTAAAACCATTTTTTTTATATGTATGATATCGACTCAGGGTTTTTCATTTAAGTTGACAATTTCAGAACGCTTAATCAGAATTTTTTGATCGTATTTATTTTGGAAATGATCTAAATTTGTGTTTGATAATTTACTATAAAAAATGGACGTTACTAACTATTGTCCGAAGGCTTTTATCGTCATCAAATCGGTAATATTATTTTGACTAAATAGGTAAATTATTACTGCACATATTTTTACAATGACAACAGCAGTGTCATTTGGTACAAATGTTTATTAGAAAAGTATATACAATTTATTGTTCTCAGTTTCAAAATGTCCACAGAATTGGCTCGCGCTGTTACTGCAGTCTTAATTATTTTTCGTAAGTTCATTTTAATTATTATTACTTATTAGAATTATTATTACTAGGTAAAAGCTAGCTTCCGGTTTGTAATAATAGTTTTCGGGCCATTTACCCGATACCCCACTTTCTCTGGCGAAGAATATGCTAAGCGTTTTGTAAAATTTCTCAATTAGAGAAAATTAAGTATACGACAATTAAAACTTAACTTGTGGACCCTTCAAAAGTCATTAGTTTACTCTATATTCTTTATTAAAAAAGTAATTAACCAATCTACAAATCAATAATAGTTTCGATGAAAATGTATTTGAATTACTCGACAGTCGACATTCTAAAAAAGTCAAACTACCGTGTAAATCGAGGGATAAGTAAGTGTTCACGGTAAGTTTTTGAAACGCCGAAACTGTTCTGTTATTACTATTGT
Source organism: Himalopsyche anomala (assembly GCA_031772345.1). NCBI lineage: Eukaryota > Metazoa > Arthropoda > Insecta > Trichoptera > Rhyacophilidae > Himalopsyche > Himalopsyche anomala. The sequence continues at coordinate 26,135,573 of CM062844.1, forward strand.
GTCACTTTATTTCATGCCCAAGTATTAATTAAATTATTCTATTTAACGAGGTATTTATTTTCTCAAAACGCGGTAATTATAACGGCAATTATTCCGCCATGTTTGTTTTTATCTGAAGTTAGCTTTTACGGCCAGTTACTTTGGTTAGCAATTGAAAGAGCCCTACGAGGGTCCAATGCAATAACAATTAATTTAATTGTCGCTGAATCTATAAAAAACAATGAGATTAAGAAACATACATATTTCAAAGCTCGTTTACTGCGCGGCCCATTGGACAATGAAATCAACTCTTATTAAATTAAATGGAAATTTGGACGCCATTTGAAAATTCTATCATGCAAAATGTACACTATTATTATTATTAATGCAATTTTATTCATGAACTGTTTATATTCGTAAATAAGATAATGTTTAGCTTGAGAAGATAGTTTCTTCAAAATTATACATTTAATTAACAATATATTACTAATATAACTAACTATTTTTTGGTTCAACCGACATAAAAGTGTTAATGAAGTCTAAAAATGGATTCCACTGTCGCGGTAAATGTTTGACTTCTGATCCGCTAATAATACATAAATATTATATACTAATTTACTCTCTGCCTATCACTGGTAATCTGATCTATAGGGTTGACAACTTTTCCAAGCGAGACAATTCCTGGACATATTGTTTAAAAGCATGGGTGTTTGTGACGTCTTAATCCCTCCCACCCTTCGAATCGTTCAATAACGGGGTGTAGCGAGAGCGATTATTGAATCACTAGTCCTATCCAAGTCCCATCTTTCTTTCCCCTTCTACTCTGTTCGAAAAAGAGAGTTTGAGCAACAGAGTATCAAACAATTCTCGTAGAAAAAGCTTCTTTTGAAATATCTCTATTAAGATACCACATGCTCAACATAACAAATACTTTCGATACATAATTGAAATCTCCCCACCAACGTTCCCTCTAAGCTGCGCGCGTGCGCGGCCGCGCACTCATTCTGGGTTGGCGCGCACTGCGATGCAGTTGTTCAATTAATATTTGATCGGTCCACGCAGTTTCCGCGCAATCTCCGCGCAGCCTTTGAAATTTCCGCGCAGCTAACACTTCGGCTTAGAGGGAACGTTGCAGTCCCCACCAATAATGATCTATACATTTTTACAGTTTCGAACTAAAAATTCAGCGATAATCTACACTAGTCACATTGTCATTATATATTTAGTTTTTTGATCTGGCAACATAAATTTGCTTGTTTTTAACCCTTTATGTTTAGCCTTCTTGCAATAAAAACTTATGCACTGTCAAAATTAAGAATATTATGCTTTACACTGGGGCGCAGTCAACCACGATTAGGCGTAGTATTTTCACACACGTCACCTAATCGTGGATGATTGTACCCCAGTGTAGAAGCTTGATATTGGCATGAGTATTTATATTAGTCTTGTAGATCAGTGCTTCGCAACCTTTTATCTTCCACGGCACACTAGAGTGTTCTTCAAAATTTCGCGGCACACCACGAGTAAAAATATGCATAATATGCAGAAATTACATTAGTTTGTGTTTATATATGATACATACCACAAAAGAACCATATGGATATTTTATGACCATGTCCACTACCAATGTAGAACATATGTACTCCTAATGGAGTATATATAATACCCGTAAGTTTAAATTAAAAAAACATTTAATGAATACAACGAATTGTTAATTCTACTACCCTGGCTATCATAAGTTCATTATTAGCTGTTCCAAATGTTAAAAACGGTCAAAACACATATATTTAAGATGTGGGTACATGTTTAGACAAATTTGTAATGATATTTATAAAGAAATAATTCATCTGTACTCTTAAACGACATTTTAAAATATAAAACTGAATTTTCGCAAGGTGCGCGAAACATTCTTGCGCAGACTGTACATATAACCAATCTTTCAACCAAAAAATAATTATTTCTGCTTCTCTATGATAGTGTCTTCAGAAATATTTTGTAGTATCGACCAAACTATTTTTATTTTTTCGTTTATTAGAGATTCGCGCCGCGGCACACCCAGCATCGCTTCGCGGCACACCGGTTGCGGAGCACTGTTGTAGATGCACAAATGCCGAAAACCAAACACATACACATACAAATATTGAATATAAATTATTTGTTCTAAACAAAATAGTTTTATTTGATTATCTCAAAACGTCCAAATGTAACATAGATCATTTTATTGGTGTGTACAAACAAAAAAAACATTTTTTTTTTTGATGACACTGCACCAAGTATTTATAATGCTTGTTATTAATATATAATACAACTAGAGCGTGACGCGTCCTTCGATTAAATTGAACATATTTAAATAAACAAAAATACAGTGCCATATCACCTGTTTTGATAATGATAATTATTGACTGTCAGTCAGTAGAGATAACATCTTGAATGTTGACTGGTGATAACATAAAACATAATCGATAAAAAATCTTTTTAGCGTCTGGAATTTGCAATACCAGACAAATAAATGAACACATATAATAAAAACATTCACCCATCTCTTTTTAAGACGGTTTTGACACAACACGGCCCACAGAAAGAACGAATACTACATTTTTATTCGACTTATTTGTTCTAGCATAATTCCCAGAAACAAATAGTTGATTTCATAATAATAAGTCATTTTACAACAAAGGACGATGATATTAAGACATTAGGTGTATTAAATCATTTCTAGCGATGAGAGCAGCGGTGGGCTGCCAATACGTTAGCAAGGGGCTCGCTTAATATCAAAATTTATCAGTCATGTGATTTTATATAAACACTTTTAAATTAGCAAACGATTGTTACTTAATACACTTGAAATATGCAAAAATATACAGTTTACCATAAACTAATCAATGTAAATGGCTAAAAATGTACTACTGTGTATACTAGAATTGCAGTTCTGTACTAATTTTATCTGAGAATATTGTTTTCTATTAATTTAACAAGGGGCTCGATGGCGGTGGTAAAATCTAACAAGGGGCTCGCGCGAGCCCCTCCGAGCCCCCTTCAGCCCACCCCTGGATGGGGGCAATTTACGTTCAGTGCAATTTAGTCGTGCTCGCATGTTATCAAGTAGTGATGAATAGTATTTTTTTGTTGAAGAAAGAAGAATAATGTACAGAATCAATCTTCAACTTTTTTATGTATTCTATCATTTTGTTTCACGATTTTTTTATACACGGTGCTTAGTGAAACGTACCGTGTAAAAAAAGAGTTGAGTTAAATAGTATAAAAAAATATTTTCTTAAATACATTAATTAACAAGTTTCTTTGAATTTCAAAATATCCAATGCTGGAATAAGTCAATCTTTATCGCATCATCGTGCAAATACAGTAAAACCCCCATTTACACTATAGTCGAGACCGTGTAATTGGGGGTAGTGTAATTAGGAGTGTGAATCTCATACAGAATTAGGGATTTGGTTTTTTTCGCGGAAAATGCAAAACTAAGATTTCCATTGGTTTTGCAAAAAAAAAATATGGACGAAATGTTTAGTTATTGTAGTAGTAAATATCCCGCACACAGACAGACGTCCAGCTATGCATGTATAGCCTGGCGTGTGTTGAATACACAGACGCTAGCCAACATTTGACTGTATGCGCGGCACAGACGACCGTCTCTTAGTAACGACAATGGAATGCGACCGTGCAATTGGCGGATTCGCGGCGAATTTTTCAAGCCACCGCGTAATTCGGGGTAGTGTAATTGAGAGTGCCACTGTATTTTTAAAAAACCTTTTCATATCTAACACCTGTTGAACGAATTGTCAGTCATTCAATAATAATTTGTACATTTATCACTTTCAATTCTCGGCGAAAAGACGTTATGCTAAAAATAAAACACCTTTGTACTAACTTCACATTTTATATTTATTTTAGTGCCGACGCGAGGTTATTTGGCGCCCTAGGCAGCGATCATCGGCGCGCCCCCTTTTTAACAAAACATCCATTTTTTTAGAAAAAATAAAAAGAATAAGTACGGATCATAAAAATATTTATATATATAACCATGTACCCTCTCAATATGAAGCATATAGTCTCTTAACGGGAGGTATCTCATCAGAAGTTTTTCTACGTGAACTGTTCGTTACTAAGTCGCTCAACCTCTCTTTTTCGTATTATGTTTGTATTATAGAATACGATACATAATTACAACGAACAAATAGACGCGTTCAAATAAAATAACCTTTTTATTAGAGTACATAAAAATAATTTAAATACTCCATTTAAGCGCCCCCTAATAGTTTGCGCCTTAGGCGGTTGCCTATTTCGCCTGTATGGTTGCGCCGGCCCTGTTGCTAGTAATTCTCAGTAGATAATACATCAGTTTGTAATGCTCGCCGTGGGCGAAACCAGTCCAGATCTTAATTAATTAAGCAGAATAAGTATGTAACATTTTTTTATATTCTACACTTATTGCAATTTAAGACGAAGTGGTCTTTTTTTATTTTTTTACTAGCTGGCCCGACGAACTTCGTACCGCCTCAGAATCAATAAATGTTGTGTTAATTTATTGGATGAGTTAAATTCAGTTTGAATGAATACTCAAAATGAATTAAGTTCAATAAATGTGCAAAATTAATAATGAAAAGTATTTTAATTACATTGAAATGATGTTATTCACGTGGCACAGTCGATAGATTTAAAGGAATACAGTGGACCAACGATTTGATTTTGAATTGTGAAGTTGAAATGATCCACATCTTTGTTATTTGCTGCAAGAATTGCTCGTTCACTCAACCAATTATGATGTTTGTGATTAGCAATGATATGCTGAAACACTTTGTTGATTGTCCTTCGATGAGACGAAATTTCAAAAATTCGGCAAAAACGAAATCAATCCATTCGATTCGTCGACAGGAACACGGCCGTTACAGATAGTCAGCAAATGCTTGGAGAAATCTGCGGCAGATGGTCGTTTAGAAATGCAACTCGCATGTTTGTCGTTAGCTGAAGTTTCTTAACATAGCGCCACAGAGTCGATGTTTTAAGTCAAGCGTTTATTTCATCGGCAGCGGTCGATCTTGGAATAACTGGTAGTGTTTGGCGAAAATCGCCAGATAGTAGAATCATTGCGCCTCCAAAACATTTCGAGTCATTGCGGTGATCTTTCATAGTTCGGTTGAGTGCTTCCAATGCGGAGGAAAAATAAGCCACCATTTCCTTCATCAATTGCCTTCATTAAGGTATCGTACACTTTCTGTTGGGGGTTCAACAGTGGTACATTCGTTCGAAGTGATTGGTTCAATGCATCTCGATCATATTCACGTTTACGTTCCGATTCTCGATTGAAAGCGTCGTTCATTCCTCGATCTGGCGACGCATCATGCAGCGCATGAGGTAACACATATCTTCGATCAAAAGCAACGCCTGGTTATGTATCTCCTCATTCACCTCGAGATCGGGATTCCCTGAACTGACGCGAATTCGGTGTGAAGTGTCTTCGGACATGTCATCCTTGTACTTTTTCCACAATTCACGTGGATTCGATGGGAAGCATGTCAAAAAAATGATAGCAAATAATGTGCGTATCTGACTTGGAGACGCAGAAACAATTGCTTCAGCGATTGTCATGAGTTTAGTTTTCAAGCAAATTGAGCTATTGACATGCGGCACGAAATGTTAGGCATACGACGCCATTGACAGTTCGAAATGATTCGAAATGTCGACCCGAAGGGAATTATTGTTTTTTTTTCAGATTTTTCATGTTCACAGAACTGAAAGACTCTTAGAAAACCATTCCGAGCACTCTTACTGATTTGTTTAGAAGTACTTGGCATAGCTAATACCTCTTTATTTCACTGTATTTTAAATAATAAAATTACATCTTCACAATGTTGACAAACGACTACTTTTGTTTGACAGTAACTGTCAAACAAAGACTGTTGCTAAGAAATGTGTTGGTCTAGGATAAATTTGTTCTCAATGCTTTTCACCAACATAATGACAGGGATCTTTTCAAAATTATTCAAATAATACTTTTTTATAATTTTACGAAAGTTCATTCTAAATTTTCATATTTTTTATATTACGAAATGACATAAATTCTCATTATAACAAAGAACGCAACATTTTCCAAATCTTCAATATTACATGTATGAGATTATCTTTCATTAGAAAAAAATATAAATTTTTGTTTAATGTTCCACACATACAAACAACTATACAGACAATCCTGTTTTTATGCGGTAGATGTGTTCCACGAAATATCGCAAAAAAAAAACTTGACTTCCATAGAAATAGTGGGGTGCGTTACTTAAATTTTAAAATCCGCATAACTTTGAAACAGCGAGTTAAAGTATACACTAAATCGCAAAGTATAAGAAAATTAGGGGAAAACCACGGCGTAAAAATATTAAAAAATAGTCACTGTATGACAATTCTATGTGTGTTTTAAAGCATGTGGTTCTAAATCACTCTTTTTCAGAAGAAATAGTATGCGCATCAATTTCATAAAACTATGGTTGTTTTCTAACAATAAAATTAGTGATCAGAGTTTGTTCAGATTTTATTTTTCGATAATTAATTGTTTATGCAGTTTGTTATACCCATATATATAATATATTCTAAAGTTATCGTTGAAACTTGAATGCGCGATCAGAATTTGAATCATTTAGAAAGAAATGATCTTCTAATTTACTGAAAAGTTGGATACCTTCTTCAATTATTTTCGCAGTGAAGGAACTGGAATTTCTTTCAGTTCGTCATTGTTTTCTGGTTTTTTGTCAATAATTAAATTTAAATTATGAACATCTTCGTCACTTATAGCTTTATCTGTAAGTAATTCGTCGATATAATTTTCGCTAAAGGTATCAAACCTTTCTTCGCCAAGTTCAAGTTCGCCAGTTGCCTGATGTGTAACGGATACACAGCTCAGGAGCGCGTGCTTTTTTTTGCATAGTAAGGAAAGGGTTAAAGATACCTGCTTGTTAGTGAGTTTCTCGGGAGTAAAGATTGAGGGATAGGGCTGGAGTTTGACTACCGATTAGCCAACCGTTTCTTCTACGCCCCGTTTTTAGGATAGGTTATGAATATTTCGGATTGTCAGACATCATAAAAAAAAGACCTGTGATTAAGTGAATTTTGTTTTACGATTTTAAAAACTACTAATATATTTGAAATTCAGCTCTCATCGGACCAAAAAATAAAACATCATTAATGTCCAAACTTGTTTTTAATCTGTGTTATTAATCTTATCGTCATTATCAACAACTGTATTTTATAAATTTGTATTGTGTTGTTTGACACGATTCTTTCTAAATTTTATGTTAAGTACGAAATTTCATGTGTACTGCGTCCTATACAATTTTATAAAATAAAATCAATTTGTTTTTTTTTAATTAAAAGAAAAGATACCATTTTTTATTTACAATATATAGCATGCGAGAATATAATATTTTCCATGTATCATTTGACTACGTATTTTCTACTTAATTAAATCTGTATTTTTTTTGCAGCATAATAATATTTCACTACTCTAAAATTCCACAAATCATTAGTTTTTTTATCAGCAACTTGTAAGCTTCTCCATTAATCATTTCTTCGAAAAATGCACACATGTTTATAATCGTTACCTTTGGCAACGCGTTGATTGGCGAGTCAGTTGTTTTTTTCTCTAGTGATTCCTTCTAGATTTTTCTATACACGGTCCAAAATAACTCGGGATCATAGATATATGTTTTTATATATCTATGTCCGCTCCCAATGCGAAGCATAAAGTCTCTTATTGGAGTTATCTCGATATAAGTTTTTCTACGTGAACTGTTTGTTACTCAGTCGCTCAACCTCTCTTTTTCGAAATATATAAAATACGACACATAATTACAACGAACAAATACAAACGTCAACATAAAATAAACCTTATTGTTAAAGTACATAAAAATAATTTGAATAATAAATTTATGCGCCTCCTAATGGTTTGCGCTCTAGGCGATTGCCTATTTCGCCTGTATGGTGGCGCCGGCCCTGCCTACAAGCAGTGAATGCTCTAACAAGATTTAAAAGTCAATTGTCACTCGCTTCCTGAACTTGAAACATTAATATTGCGGAAGGATCATGCGATAAATAATTTCGTCGTATAAATGGTCATATAAAAATATTTATTAACAATTACATCAGTTTGGATGCGGATGACCTGTCTTAGCGAGCTCGAAGTTTCTAACTAAATTTAGATCGGCTCGCTTCAATCAAATTCATAACGTTATAAATATTTTTTAACTTGAAAACATAAAGAGTGCCGCAAGAAAGAGTACCTGCCACAAGCAGCACTCAAAGTACCTCGTACGAATCACTGCTTAAGAGCATCGGATGTAATGCGCATCTTCTTTATAGTTAATACAATGTTTACCTCATAAATTTCTTTCAGCTAAGTCTGCAACACACTAGTCGAACCGACGTCGCATAAAGTACGCTGCTGGTTCATTTTCATACTAAAGTATTGAGGTTGTTTCGACGCAGGTGTGGCACAAAAGATATTTGGGTATTAAAATAAACTGCATGTGTACATACCTTCTTCTTGACTCACTTTATAGACGTCGGTTACGCTCAGTTTGTCGATGATAGGGATCGTAACACCGGTATTACTGAAACCAGGATCACGGTGATAATGGTGTTTTTTTTTAATAGCGATGCTAATGCAAAAATACCGGTATTTCAATTTTGAAAATGAACAAAAACAGAATTTTAAATATGTATATAGAAATCACCACGTATTTAAATAAAATTGTTCACGATTAATTGAAATATTTTAAATCTGATAAGAGTTGTATCAAAATTAACAGGTTCCAGAATGGATAACCCTTTTTAATGGTGTAATATTATTTTAAAAAAGAGTTTATGATTACATATCGACTGTGGAAATGAAAAAGCATGTAACCCACGCATAATTATTTTTTACAGGAAACACGAAAAACGTGATTTGATGATTTTGCGCTAAAGGCAAATTATGAAATACACACAACCTTGAAGTGCATGGAGACTGATACACTGGCTTTTAATTAACTTTACCTTATATTAATTTGATTATTTAAAAAAAAAAACCTCTTTTAAGACTTTTTTTGTGATTGCAATTTTCGCAGGCATTTATTTTTTCAAACAAAATTTAAATTAAGATATTTATTCGTCATTTTCAGCTAACATCTTTTTGATACAACGTGTATCAAGTAGTTCACTTAGTGATTATCGAAAAAAAGCTATTTTGAAAAAACTGTGGGTGACGTCCTTTTTTCTTTCCACAATCGATTTGTATATTTTTCAATGATGGTATTTTATATAAAATATCGAAATACCGATTTTGATTAATTCGCCCGGTATTGAGATTTCAATTGGCCGTATTCTTTTGCTTTTTATCAACTTTTTTTGCTATACCAGTATTGATATTTGCAACACCGGTATTAAATACGAAATATCGGTATTAATACATTTGTACGGTATTGAAATCCCTAGTCGCGGACCTTCCTCGTTAAAATGGAAAGTGTTTTGGCAGTACAAGATTGTTTGTAAATTTGATATGCGATTAGTTTAATTTAAATCTACTTTCAAACATAATGATGAAGAAAAGATTCACAAAGCTTTTTAAGAGTTCAACTCCGTTATGATTTCGTTTCCTGAATTTAGAGACAAAAAGGTGGGTATTTGTTCTTCTAAAGCTAAACATTGAACATATCTAATTAAAATATATATTATAAAATATATGTTATTAAAGATGTAATTAAGATTAATGTAATTAGAATCAAAAGTTGATATTGAAAAAATAAAAAAATCAATCAATGAAATTCTTCAGCTTGTCAGCTGATATTTCAATAGAAAATCTGTTTTAATTCTATAGAAAATCGTTTTAGAATTTAGAATAAATTCAGCTTCTTCACTCTAAAAGTTGCATCGAATACAAAAGTCAAATGACAAAATGTTTTCAAAGTACATTTGACGAATTCACTGTGAATCACAAATTCTACTGTGAGGACAATAGAATTTAATTATTTAGTATGTAATGCATTTTTCCAGTTTTTTATCAAAATTGTTTCCGTGAAAAAAACCGGGCTGGAAGGCTTACCTGTGACATTCGACTAAGAAGAGAATCTGGGTATTTTGCATTTTCATCAATCTGTATATAAATGTTAAGTAGATAACTATTTTTTATTTTTCTTATCACAGTTGGTGAAACACATAGTGTGAAGAATTGTTACGTTCACTTAGGCTGCTTGGAGACGAACAACTCTTGGTTTTCACCAAATCGTCCGTTCAACCCGACACCAAGCACCAGAGAAGAAATAAACACCACTTTTCAGTTATACACCAGAGCTACGAAGGTACATTTAATTTATTTAATTTTCATAAATTACAAATATTTCGTATACACATTACATACATCAACATTATTTCACATCGATTGTTTCCTGCAATAAACTTTTACGTAAATTAAAAAATAAATGTTTTTTTTTCGGCGAGCCGTATATTATTTTTCTCGTTCATTGTATTTGTCATCGCTGGATTAGATGTATAACTTTATTATAAATATATAACGACAATATAAGGTATAAAAGCTGACACCAATACGTCATGAATTTAAAAATGATCATGCAAATAGCACATGATATTTTTTACAAAACTATTCAAACTATTTCATTATGAATCAACAAGGTATATTTGTTCCGTTTTGACATTACCAACATTACTTAAGTAAATCTGCACACTCAATTAATTAATAAAACAATAGAAAAATGGTTTGTGCGAATAGAATCGAGAGTTTAATGTGTGCTTAATATTTTAACGTAAATATAAACTTTTGTTGGGTTTGTTATTTTGATGAAAGGTTGTATTAATTTTATCTGTTTAAGTCAGTGGTTTCCGACCTTTTTGTCATTGCGCCTCCCTTTGAAGAAAAAAATATCTTCGCGCCTCCCCATACTTTATTTCATATAGTAATAAAGACACGTTTTAAAGGGTAAATAAATATGTTGGACTGTTCGCGCCTCCCTTTGCAATAGTCCATGCCTCCCCAGGGAGGCGCGCCTCCCAGTTTGGAAATCGCTGGTTTAAGTGTAATATATATGGGTAATATATAACTAGTTATGTTGATTTGTAAAGTCTTCTTTAGAGGGAAATATGACGCTCGATGTATAATTAATCATCTTTGACAAAGTGACGATAATTGGATATGTCCAAAGCAGTCGACGAAAGTGTCGCAGTTAGGCTCTCAACTTTATTATTCAAGCGCTTTGAATCACTTTGAGATAATAGATGTTATATTCAGGCCAGGAAATGATCATAAATAAATGTAATATAATGCGTTGTATATTTGCAAATAAATTGTAGAATAAACAATTTTATTAAATGAGCGTACAATTTTTGGAAGGTGTTAAAGTACTGGGTGTCTTTTAAGAAGTAATTTATTTATTGGTAAGAAGTTGAGGTAATAAATACTCTATTCACGGTGCATTTTTTACTACTGTTGATGTAGAAAAACTTTTGTTGAGATATGTTTTCGGGCATAATTTTTGAGAAAATATTAGAAATATTCACAAAAGTTCAGCACTTTCTGGTATATACATTTAAAATCATGTAGTCTTGATATTGACATTAAAAGTTAAATTATTTATGTTGTTTTACAAGAGAAGCAAGGGATACGAAGCTACGTACCAAACCCTAGTATGTTTTGTTGATTTTATGTAATAATAAAAGTATATTTCTGGAAAAAAATACTTTTTTTCTTTCAGAGAGACGGAGAGTCCGTTTTTATCGACTACGAATACTTCAAGAGCAGAAATTTCTTCATTAATGCATCAAGAAACTTTTTCTTAATACACGGATTCAGAAGTTGGGGGAAAGCTGATTGGATATTGGTAACTTAAAATGTCTGATGATATATATACATATACCACAATTTTAAAATATATAAAATTAAGCAAAAAAGGTATTAAAGTAAAATTCAATTATTACACAGATTGCTTAGCAAACTGTAACACGCATTTTGCTTTCTTCTTTTTTAGTCTTTTTTACAACTAAGCTAAATTTTGATTCTAATTTCTAACTTACAAATTACAAAATGAAGGTTGGGGGAATCCTCTCTACTGGATGTAAGGAGGTTAATTTTTTTACACAAATCGTGAAATAACTAGTTATCAATTAAAATTTGATGTTCAAAAGAACATTCGCAAAGCTATTCCATTGAAAATTTGAAAGGGGTCTTATTATAGCCTTATACTGAAATAAATCGAGTATTGTTAAACGTAAAAATATGTCGAATATCATAATTTACATTTGAATCTGTTTTTTTTATTGTTCTATATTCGGAACATTGTCAGAGGGTGACATGAATAAGAAGATTTTGCTTATTGCAGTAAAAATGAAACGTGAATGTCGAAGATGGGAAATGTTCTCCATTGCAAAAACTTTTTCGTTTTGTTTTATGAAAGCGAAACTAATTTTACTTATTGAATGTGTGACAAAATATCAATCTACGCGGTGGAATACTAATTATACAAAGCGTTTCCTTCAGCTCTTGTCACTTTTGTGTTAACTCAAGAATTTCCAATCAGAATAATCACAGTTCTATTCCTTGGCAAGGCATTGTTCTTTGGCAACTTATTCAATTTTAGTAAGAGTAACTCAGTTTGCTTGCCAACTTATGCCAATGGAAACTTTTTCGACTAAGAGTGATATTTTAGAAATTTCAATTAATTTGCCGGCAGCCACAGCATAGACAGGCCTGGGCTCTATTCTAGAAAGCTGAATTTGAAGTAGCAATCGAAAATTCTGATATTTTCAATAATTATACGTAGCTACTCAAAACGATTTCTTTGGTGGAATTTTTCGACATTGTTCTGTAGATAAATAGTTTCCTTTGAAAATATTGTCTCACCTAATAAAAAGGGCTTTCAAAAATTCTTCAAAATTAGTTTACTTTTTTAAATAGTACATTCCTACACGATTATGCAAATTAATGACTTTATATAATATCCATTTTTGATATGCTCACAATATGGTTTGAAATATTATATATCGTCACTGGTTTGGCAGTTGACATTGACGGTTTTATACAAACAGCAAATGATTTTTTTTAGCTTTTACGATAAAGACTCGATATATAAAGCGATAATATCAAAATATGTATGCGTAATTTCTGATCTGATACAAACAACAGTTTAAAATAAATAGGCAGGGACAATTGCATATTAAAATAAATGCCTTTTTTTTTCAAAGTGATAAATAATCACACCAACGGAGATTTTCTAAACAAAGAATTTCCTTGTATACTTAACTCATTTTTGGCAGTTTTGCTAGTCATTTTTATTTGTTATATACGAGTGTTTTTTCGCACTGCAGACGGAAATAGTTGGATTATTATGAATATCATAAATATAGATTTATGTCGATTTGACAGAAGCAGAATTAGGAATCTAGAGACGACTTAGCTATAATAAATGTATTGCTATTTTTAACAAACTAGTAAAACAATTTCCTCTATTATACGTACAGAGTTATTTCGGACAAAGAATGAATATCAAAGAATCTCATTGTGTGCACATCTAATTTGTGCTAGTGACCAACTTCTGAAGTAATTCTAAGGATTTGTTTTCAGGATATAAAAACTGAGCTTCTCCGTATCTTCGGCAACGATGCCAACGTTTTCAGCGTGGACTGGTCTGGTCATGGATTGGACTATGCGCAGACAGCCGTCAATGCGAGGGTTGTGGGAATGGAGATCGCCAAGTTTATCAATGAACAGCTGATTAAGTTATTGACAGTGTCTCCTGCTACGATCCATGTCATAGGACATAGTCTCGGAGCACATGTGGCTGGTTATGTTGGAGAACGAGTGCCTGGTCTCTACAGGATTACTGGTAAGATATTATTTGTTTGTGTTTTTTAAGTGGTTTTCATTCGCGGAGAGGGAAGGCCCATAGCCATTCTTCCCTTAACGAGTAAAATAAATATTTGCAATTGCGCTCTATATATTTATTTGAATTGTGTTATAAATAGTTCAAAAATTCGAACACGAACTTGAAATTTTACCTACCTGCATGACTTGTATTTATTTTACATCTAGCGAATGTGTTCTTTATAATAATGACTGATACGTTATATACTCAATACGAGAATTATCAACTGATGAATAAGTGAAACCGGTTCTAAACTTCTTTAAAAAAATTGAAATAAATATAAAACATTGACTTAGTATGAATTTTTTTATTATTTAATCTCGATGATACTTTCCACCAAGGATCGACAGTAAACACAATCAAATTGATGTCCGTACAAAATGTTTTATAGAATGATAATATTACCGTAATATTGTATTTTGTTATTTTACTAAAAAAAATAATGTTTGTTTTAATATTAAATATATTATTTCGTGACTGATATGTTCAGGTTTCTGTGTATAATATTATATTTTTATTAATGTGCGTTTTGCGAATTGTTTGTATTTGGCAAGATGTATGTAGAAGATTAGAATAATTTGCGATTCGCATGCCATTTGTCTCATTTAATTTTAAAATTAATTGCAAATAACATTGAAATGCTGTAATCGCCGATTATTATTGAATTTATTCTATACACTATAAACAGTATAAACACATTGCTTGATTTTGTTTAGTTCCATTTCAGTCATCGAGTACCTAATATTATTATAGTTGATGCATTGATTAAGCCAGTTTGCCAAAAAAACATTTATTTTTATATGCAGTTATTATAAACGTTGGTTTAAAGGCAAAAAATTGTCCCCGTCCATTAATTTTAAATTCGCATTTGTATCAGACCGTCATTAATGCATCTATATTTTAATATTGTAATTGAGGGGGTCAAAAGATTGCTGACCTTGCAGCAATCTACCACGGTAGTCATTATGAAAAAAAAATACAAAGCTAAAAAAAGCATTACTTATTAATTTTATTTTTGTGTGCTATATCTTACAGTAGAAAGAATATTGTGATTCACAATGAATTCCTCAAATGTGCTAAGCAAAAACTTTGTCACGTTTCTTTTGTATTCGACGAAACGCTTAGAGCAGGGATCCCCAACTGAAATCACTTGGTGAGCCAAATAAAATAATGCATGTCTCTGATGGCCCACATATACATATTTTAAACCTTTATAATCAATAATAAACAAAAATCTGACAATTAAAATAATTTCGTAATTGTTTAAAATCCTTAACCGTTTATTTTTATTATTCATGTTATTTTTAAAAATGTATTCTACCAATAAAATAATGCAAAATGTATAAAAAATTGAAAACTTTGATAAGGCCACATGAAACCTTCAATAGGGTCAGATGTGACCCGCGGGCCAAGACTAAGGCATGCCTGGCTTAGAGTGAAGAAGCTGAATTTATTTCTAAAGCGATTTTTTATGGAATGAAAACAGATTTGGTACGGAAGCTTAAGTACGGTTTAGCTTACAAGCTAAATAATTTTTATCTTTTTGATTCTGCAATCTATAGATTATTTTTTTCAAGATTACTACATTTGTATCTCACCCTCTCAGTTATCTACGTAACATAAAGTATCAATTCTATAGGCTGAAGTTTTATAAAGTACCAATTTCTGCCAGAGAGTAACGATATCATATTTTGATCACGAGTGAAAAGCTGTCATATTTTTTATTGGTTAATAAAACAAACCTTAGCCTATTTTAAATTCAAAATGTACATACATATGTAATATACATAAAAAAAGCGTTATGTATTATTATTCACTCTTCTCAATCTTCAATATAAAGTAATCGAAACAATTTTTGAAATTGCATGCATACATTTTTGCCGTTTTCTCACGATGTCTTAATTATTGTATTATTTTGGTATTTTTAATGTTGCCAAGCAATTGCTGTTGGTATTTTTCATATTCCGCGTTGCTTTTAGAGCAGAATTTATGATTACAGGGTTGGACCCGGCCGGACAACATTTTGCTGGAATGCCTGTCTATATTAGACTTGATCCGTCCGACGCAGATTTTGTTGACGTTTTGCACACTGATACTCAAGGTAGACAGGTTACTATATTATTGCTATACAGCAAATAGTCAGTTACTGTACTGCAGTTGCAATTGCAGTTGAAAACGGCTATAAACAAGCTTTATATTGGTCTTAATAAACTCTCAACCATCAATTATAACAACAGAGAACATAGCCACAATAATTGCATTTAAGTAATACCAACCGTAAAAACAAAATACAAAAAAAAAAAAAAAATGTTGAGTACTAGAAACACCCCAGGCCCGGTTTAGGCCCGAATAAATTTGATGAGAGACTCGCAGGAACTAAAAACAACGAATGTTTTAACAATGCTAGTCTCGGAACCGTGTTTTCTAGTGATGTGATATCCCTTTTCATAGAGTCGTTTGGTATCAAAAGCAGAAGTGTCCCATACATCATGTATGGGACTATTCTATTTTTGATAGTAAACGACTCAATTGTGGTATTTAGAAACATTTTTAAGAAAATACTCACTATAGCCATTATAGCAAATAATCAAATCATTCTTTAGCTGGATTATTATTTTCATCTAATCGAAATTTAAGGTTATCTTAACGTATTTGATACGTCCATTTGTCATTTTGAAGACCACATGATGGTGCAGTCACCGAGCTCATTTTTAATTGTAAATCTGGATTATCCAGGGGTGGGCTGGAGGGGGCTCGGGGGGGCTCGCCCGAGCCCTTTGTTAAAATTCGACGCGGCCGGCGAGCCCCTGGTTAAGTTAAGAAAATCATTCGTCTCAGATCAAATCAGCACCTAACTGCAATTTCTGTTAAATTGTAATACGAAGATGTATCATCTATAGTGTAAAAGCATTATGACTGAGATTTACCGAGCCCCCTGTTAAGATATTAGCAGCCCACCGCTGGGATTATCCATAATACAGGATAATAAAAAAACATTTATAACAGCAGCAAAAAGTAAATAAGCCTACAAGAACTTGCACAGTGTGCGCCAAGGAAAAAAAGAGTAAAACTCGGTACATGTGCAAACATTGTAATATGACTCTCCATAACAAGAAATATTGGCAATAATATCATACAAATTGAATGATTATAGTATTTTAAACAATCATAAAAGCTTTCATTTGATTCGACTTATTGGTTTCACAGATATAGCATTTTTAAAAAGCACTTAATAAATAATCAATTATTCAAAAATAAGCCAGGCACACGGGATAGTTTCATGTGATTTGGGCCCGGAGCGGAAAAAGTTAATTCTTAATATTCAGCAGAAATCGTTCGTGTCCCATTAGTAAATTAGTATACTTTTATTAAATACTCGTTATTTTTTAGTGTACTGTAGTTACGCCACTGATAGATATTAATTTATATCTAATAAAAACTTGTCAAAGTTATTTCGATATTGCAAACAATTATCAACGTAGGAAGGTTTTGACGTTTGATTCAAATAACCAATGCATACTTTTAATGACTCTCGTATTGGGAGTATATGCACCAGAGGTGGGGAACCTTTTCTTCTCTAAAGGCCGCATTCATTTTTCTGATTCGACATAAGGCCGCAGTAAACACCGAGAAATTTGAAATCCTCAATTCGCTATACCTTTTCCCCAGATATCTTCAAACCTCGTTATTTTTTTAGCTCATCGAGAAATTTGAAATCCTCAATTCGCTATACTTTTTCCCCAGATATGTATCTCCAAATCTCGTTTTTCCAGAATTGGCCAGTAGGCCGCACTAGAGTGGCCAAAAGGCCGCGGGTTCCCCACCTCTGGTATGCACCATAATGTTACGCCACTTGTTTCATACAAATTTAGAGTAAATATTTTATAGGTTATGGCACTAATCGACCAATGGGCCACATCGATTTCTATGCAAATGGGGAAGGGGATCAGCCTGGGTGTGGAGCACTTAACATGGTAAATATAAAAATATATTGCTAGTGTTTCAATATGTAATTATTTTGAATTTTGTAATAAATATTTCTTATAATTTGCACTATGCAATGAAGTGTATTGCCCTCTATATAAGTATTCGATAGTTTGCATTCTGAATGCCGCAAGTCAATAATAGTTTCGATGTTTTAGTTTTCAACTTCTCACACAGATTGTGCTACTTACGATTGATAAAGTATATTTTTATATGATGGTTTTAGAACAAGACGAAACTATGGGAATTCATAGCACTAGTACTACAATTCTATAAATTATAAGGACTAGATATGTCTGGATACGTGAATCGATGGAGATTTTTCTTCTGAGGACCTTCAGGATTTAAGCATGTTGAAAATGTTCGCTAATGATAGTAATATAAAAACAGTGGAACGTGTACCGTAAATAATTTTCACCGTGACAGTAATGACGCCATTCAAGTGATATAAAGTTCATAAATTTAGAAGAGATTTACATAAAAATGTGAAAAAATACGCGGCAAACAATTGGGGATTACACACTTATTTCCGGATGCCACGTATGCACCTGCTAGTTATCCCACTGGTAATCAACGTGCTTAGCATTATTTTATGCAACGGTGGTACGTTTCGTGCACGTTTTAAGCTGCGTTTAAACTAGGGCTGTGTGGAGTGGTGAAAAAATAATACGATTTAGAAAAAGTTGTACATTTTATTTAAATATTTTTTATTAAAATATACTAAATGAATAGCTTTGTGTATTTTGATTTAATTTAAAACCGACAACTTCACGACTTCGACTCCGACTTTACAGTTCTGCTGTGCTACTCTCACAGGCATTCACTTATTTTGGACGGCCTGAAATGTTGCAACGCATGCATGTAAATATTTCCCTGCTCTGCGCTCCGTAGTACCGGCACGGATTCCCGAGTGACACGTGCACGCTTAAATGACCGAAGTGCCGTAAAGGAAAAACGTTTGGCAGACACTGAACTAGTGGAATACGAAAGTTATCAATTTAAATTAATTCCTATCACGCTTCCGTTGAATCTATTGCAAGAATAAATATATTTTTAAAAACAAAGTTTTAAAGTAGTTTTATCGAATTACTGCGCTAAAAAGATTTTTGTTGTACAGCACACGCTGGTCGCTCATCTCTGCTTCGTCTGCCTGCATCTGACGATTCTGTACTACCCTGCTTGCGTTGGGTTGCCTGCTTCTCAACATACGCTAAGCCTCAACTCGCGATTGTGTTGGACAGTCTGTAAACTAAAAACGTGATTACAGTTCAGAATAAATGTTATGTACGCGAAAATACTACCCTTGGTTTAAGCCTGACCTTTAACGAGATGCAAAACCGAATTATACAATGTTTGATTTGGCATTATATAATGAGTGAGAATAAATATGCTGCCAACAAACGTCGCACATGCGCTTATTAATTCGCAATATGTGTGCACGGTTATAATATTAGCATTCCGTATTGGCTAGAGATCGTTCCGATGATTGGTTTTGTGGGGAATATGGGAATTGTATGAACGAGCAATCATATTGAATAGTCAGTGTCAGCGGTGGGCTACCAATGCAGGGCCGGCGCAACCATACAGGCGAAATAGGCAACCGCCTAGGGCTCAAACCATTAAGGGGCGCATACATGGAGTATTCAAACCATTTTTATATACTCTAATAATACTAAATAATAGTACGTTTTATTTTATTTTGTTCGTTATAATTATGTATCGCATTCGATATAATGTATTCGAAAATGAAATGTTGAGCGACTGGGTAACAAACAGTTCACGTAGAAACACTTCACTGTTGAGGTACTTCCATTAAGAGGCCACATGCTCCACATTGAGAGCGGACATGAGTAAATAAAAAAAAATATTTCTAAAGATCTCGAATTGTTTTTTTTTCATTATTTCGAAAAAAAGACGACCTGTTAAAAGGGGGCGCGCCAATAACCGTTGCATAGGGCGCCAAATAACCTCGCGCCGGCACTGGCTGCCAATACGGTAACAAGGGGCTCGGTAAATCTTATGGCTATTCGTGATGTTCTAGGGAAGGTGTGATTTTTTTTATCACTCATATGCAATTAATTATACGCAATAATTATTAAAACTATCGAATATATTGTATATTTATAGATTATAGATTATATATTAGATGATTTGTAATATTCTACAAGTCTTAAAGTATCATAAAAATTAAGTGACCTCAGTTAATACACATTGCAATATTGTTATCTCCCTAAAATAAAAATATACAATTCACCAAAACATATGGCTCCATATTATAGTTTGTTTTACGAGAAATAATTGTTATTCAGACACTCAAATTCGAATTTAATATAATGATAAGGATATACGGATGGAGTTCAGAAGGGATTAGTGTGTATATATTTAAATAAAGCACTAAGTCCTGTTTTTGACTAGGGTGGACCTAAGGCAGTGTCAATATCACAAACATTCTTGCCATTGTTATTTATCTATTAAATAATAAAAAATATTCCGATTTTATGGAAAGGTGGCCCAGTCGGTTAGAGCTTGCTCTACCGATCACGCAGGTCTGGGTTCGATTCCCGGTCAGATCACAGTGAATTGGAGAATTATTCAATTCAAAGTTGTGATCGAAGACTGGGTGTTTGTGATGTCAATTCACAATTTTCCTCTCCTCCAATCCTTTTGGTCCTTTAATAACTGGGTGTAACAATAGCGGTTAGCCACCCACTAGTCCTGATTTAGCCTTATCCTTCTGTCCCTACTACTCACTTTGAAAAAAGTGAGGTTGAGCGACTGAGTAACAAACATTTCTCTTAGAAAAAACTTCTGTTGAGATACCACCATTAGGAGGCCATATGCTCCACATTGAGAGCGGACATGGATTTAAAAAAATAGGTTATATCATTTTTTTTTATCTTATTGTTTTTAATTAATACACATATTGGGACCTTTGTTTTTATAATAACTAAAATTATTAATTAAAATTAACAATAAAAATGTGTTTTTTTGTTCAAGCTTTAAAAGATTTTAAAAATTTCGGGACGAATATTTTTATATATATACATATACAAAAACTTTTTTTTTTTTGTAAAACTAGACAACTTAATTGATTTCCAGTTCCCACAATTCCTGGCACAAGGGGTGAACGTAACTCTTCAAGAAACCGGCACCTGCGCTCATAGTAGATCACATCAATATTTTATTGAGAGCCTGCAGGCGGTTAACACATCAGATAGGGTGCTGGGCAAGTTTATCGCGTATCGCTGTAAAACTTTTCAAGATCTGACAGAGGTAAGTGTAGCTGGTGCTGTCCCATCCCAGTGTCCCCCTTTTTAACTTACATTTTCCCATCGTTGCTGCTCGTGTTTTTTTTTTTAATATTATCAAATTGTGTTATTTGAAAAAATAGCAACATTGTGTTATAGAAAATCGTGTAAAAACGCAGTAATTAAAATCCAAATATTGAACATTAAATTAAAACAAAAATAGTGCCATTCACCGCAACTTGAATTTATGCGGGGACTTTTATCAGGTACTGGACATAAATTGATTTCGCACATCTAATGTGTGACAATCTTTGTTTGTTATTACTTTCTTGTGTTGTCGATTTTTTTTAAATTATAAACTCCGTTCCTGTATTTTTTGTTTCTGCGAAATTTTGTATGAAGAAATAATTCGTATAAAAATATATGAAGTGTTCTTCCCACCCGAATTTTGGCTTGTTTCGTCAGATTAGTGGTTTTAAAACCAAAAATATTCCCAATTCATTATTAAAAATTAAAATTATACAAAACATGCAAAACATGCTCTATGTTTTGTGTCTAATCCTTTGTGAAATACGAATCTTTACTTGGAATAACTTTATTATTTTTGTTTAATCGGCCTCGTTAAAGGTTTAAATACAAATGCATCTATTGTGTTTATTTCAGGGAAAATGCATAAACAACTGCGATCCAAACGTTGACGACGAGTGCATGTATGTAGGCTTGGAGGCCAGGCCAATAAGAAGTAAACGAAATGTTATACTCTACTTCAAAACCGGAAACATTCGGCCATACTGTTGTGAGTGATGTTTCGGTTACTCCCTTTTAAAATATATTAAAAAAAACCTTTTCGTAATGTGATTGCTCGGTCGACATATCTGCGCCGTCACCGCACAGTGCGAGATACATATATTGAATAATATTTTAAAGGACGAGGACCGTTGCTTTCATCGGCCGTTGGCTGATATTTTAGAGGAGATGAAATATTTTCAGTGGTTGTTAAAGTTAAAAGACTAAAAACTATTTATTTATATTGATACCTCGCCAGCTAAAAAGACAGCCAACGTTGAAATGCATATTTCGATAAATTACACACCAGTGGTCGGCAACCTTTTTTAGACTGGGTAAAAAAAAAATGTTTTGAAAAATAAATTTGGTTAGTGAACAAATAGTTTGGTAATTATTTTTTTACCATTTATTCTCTTAAAAAATCATTTTTGAAAATAATACGTATATTTATATATATATATATAATACTTAATATATTTGCATGATATATATATATGTAAATACAAATCACACATATACTATTGTTACTGGTGGCTTTCTTGGTCTTTTTAAGTAATTTGATAAAAAAAAATATCATAATTTCTTGGCGGGTTATTGAAAATGCAAAGTGGGTAATTCAATTACCCGCGAGTAGTAGGTTGCCGAGCACTGATGTAAACTTAAGTTTTCCGTATTTTTTTAGTTTGAACAACTAGCGAACTTTTTTTCATAAAGAGGTCAAAATGCACAACAACAATATTTTCAAAATAGGCCTGAATATAATGTTTACAGCACATTCATTGATGTATATGTACTGACTATTCAACTACCAGTTTCAAATGAATACATAAATTAATAAATAATATTCTAATATTAAAAATGAGTTACAAAGTTGAAAGAACCGGCTTTTGATTGACGCAAATTTGTTTAAAAAGCCGTTTTTTTTTATTGTTGTTGTTGATAAACAAATTTGATTGCAAAATAATTACATACCCCGATTTCCGCAGTGGGCGGTGAAGGTTCTCGATAAACAAATTGTACGATTTTATCGGTGATGCGATAATAAGAATCCACTCTTAAAAAATATAGCTTTACCTGTCTTAATTTCAATTGACTATTGAATAAAAATCTATTTAAAAAAACTTAAAAGCTTAGAATCTATATTTGTAAGAGTTCCCTTACATTTAAAAAGTATAGGCAATCAGTGTCACTCAGTATTATAATAATTCATATCATCATGAAAAAAAATGTTTTACTGAATTTTTGTCACAATGTTACTCAATGTTGTATAAATAGCCCAGTTTAGATTTATATTTATTTCATAATTTTATATTTCACCCGATGAGCGAGTTTGATGCTGATCTTAATAAATAATGAAGATTGAGTACAAAAAGTTTATTATTAACCAGTAGTGCTATTCCAGAGTGCATAAAACTTATTTTGAACGGTCTGAAATACTCAACACAATCATGTTTTGAGTACACAGAGCGTCCGACACAATCACGAGTTGAGTATTTCAGACCGTCCAGCATAAGTTGTTTATGCGCGCGGGAATAGTACCGCAGAACAACCACACTTACACGCTCAACATCAATTCGCTACTCTTTGAATTGGGCACATTAACTTCTTGCGCATGTGGTGTAATCAATATTCCTTCACCGGTGTAGTTTTGATAGTTATAATTTCTCGAGAACTTGTTGGCACAGCTTTTCCATGTTTATTTTCAGTAACGCCGTACAGGACTTACATTGACGTAGTAACAACATCAGTGCCGGTCATGCATACAGTTGTTTCTTTGACTGTTTATGATTCAATGGGAACTGCCACGAGTTGGACTTTCAACGATGGGTAAGTGAAAATGTGCTTAAACTGTTACTGTCTTATATTTCCGTACGCTTTGTCGTTAAAGACACGGGGTTTTCATTTCGACATCTTCAGGTATTCAAGTGCATTCACAAACTTAAGCAGCGGTGGGCTGCCAATCAATGTTCCCTACCGCTAAGGTGACTTATAAAAATAAGGGATGATAACGGTACATTTAATGAAAAAATATCAATGAATTTGGCCGCCGTCAGGAGTAAATTTATGAGCATAACTTCACAATATAGCTTTTAGACCTTTTTCCGATTGAGACATTGGTACTTTTGTAAAGTAATGAAAAAAAAATTTTACATAAAACAACATGAAGTATGAACATTTAATTTTAATATTTTGGAATTTGCTTTTGCTACAGTTATACTACAATATATAAACACATGGTATTTGAAACTTCTACTAAATTATAAATTCCAAACATCTGTTTTTTTTATCAGATCCCTTTTATATATGCATTCATAATTTTGTTTAAAACCCCGGGTTTCAATTATTTAGCCTGAATATAATGCATTTTTTTTTCAAAACTGATCCCTAGAATAGAGACGAAAATCCCAGGACATTTTCCAAAAAAGTCCCGGGACTTAAAACAGCAAATAACCTGACAAGTCCCGGGACGTCTCGACACAGAATCCCTAATTGGTAGCAAAAATTTTATTAGAAAATTCCAATGCATAATTTTAAAAATAAATTGGACTTACCGCATTCTGCTTCTCATCCTTGGTATTATACCACGAAAGTTATCGATTCGTTCAAAAGTACAATTCACTGAAATTTTATACATGTTCTAAAGTGAAATAACCGTCGTAGTCATATATATATTCCAATTGCAGTACCATTTGCGAACACGCATTTACATACGTACTAAAGATATGTATGCAGTCTGATGTTTCATGACTTTGCGAGTGAATTCTAAAGAATTCGATATATTCAAATGTGATGCCAAGTTAGGTGTATTGAAATTGTACAGTTTATTTAAATGATTGATAAAGTTGAAGTTTTCAATAAAAGCGCTGGAATTATATTATTCAAAAGAAAGGAAAGTGCAGTAGAACGGTTATTTGAAAATGTTAACAGCAGTTTAAATCTTTTTATTTATTTTTATTCGCATGGTGATACAATAACATAATACACCCACCCCTCGCTTAACACGATACTCGCTTAACACGGTTTCAGTTTCAGTGGAAAAAAAAAAGTTTTTCGATGTTTTGTAGACGTGCACACAGCTGTGCGAATTTCTAAGAACAACGATTAGGGTATTACAAGAAGGCAACTGCCATAGCAGTCTTAAGTTCCAAGCAGTGCTGTAGAAAAGCAGCAAATTCTGAGCTGGCCGTTGAATCCCTGCCTTTACTAACAAATTGTATGGCGGTTATACGTACATCAACTCTAAATTCCAATGTGTGAGCTTATTTTTCGTTAAATGTAACATGTATGTTTGAAAGATTTCTCGTATGGATATTCTGTGATTCGTTGGTGTTATTAATTTACAATTTACGATACATCGGAAGGGCCATATATGCAAATTAAGTAATGATTGTAAGAAATATAGCGGATGGCAAGATATGCGATGTATGGTAAAAACCAATAAAATTTAACTTTCCACTATTAAGTATCACAATTATATAAAATATAAATTATAAATTACATAAACGACGGTAACAAGCGGAATTCATATAATATTATATAAGATTTTGACGCCTATTGTGATATTATGAAATACATGCTGCGTCTTTTATCATATAATGATGGCAATATACCAAGTAAATGACGATTTAATCAATAACAATATAAAAAAAATAATGAAGTGAATTGTGCTATCCTGGTTTGACTTACTGATTTTTCATTACTGATATGACTTGAGAAATTTTATGGAAAGATTGAGTGACGAACCAGTGTGCACAAATAAATTTCGAGATTAATATTAATTGATTAAAATCCCAATAATGACGTTGGTTTTTTTAATGAACTATCCAACCTCATATTCTGTATTGAAATATTGTAAAAAAAATAATTTAAATAAAATGATTTGGCATCTTTGTTTGCTTTTGTTCTCAGAGATTTTTATTAAAAAACCTTAGAAAATGTGATTTTTTCTTATTTAAAAAATGATTTAATTGAAAAGATATATAATTACAATATATATATGTATTTGCTTCAAAATAATAGTAATAAATGGTTTCATAATGACGTGATATTACTTTGAAAATTATGACGCCGGCCCGCTCATCTGAAAAAAGTACCTGTTTTCTACTCAATAGCATGGCTTTGACTATAGGGGGCTTTGCAACTGCCCATTTCAACAGTAAAAAAAAATAGTTCATGAAATACATAGACATCAGACATTTAGTCTCTCGTTACCCACTGTGTTGATCACTCGTTGAATCCGAGCAGCTGATAAAATAATTACTGTTTATAATTTCACAAATATTCAAGGTATATTTTTCTTATTTCTAATATTATTTAAATAATTGAGTTTAAATAATATTAATTAAAAATATCAATTTTTAGACCTATAATGTCAATGCCGAAATTTAGTAGAAAAATAATTTCTTTGGAGACAAAAATACAAATTTTGAATCGTCTTCGAGATGGACCGAGTACAGCCGATATTGCATAGGAGGTGAGGGATTGGAGGATTTAGAAATCAACGAAATTAATGAATTGCTTGAAGAACAAGAGTTAAATGAAGAAGAATTAATTGATATGACCATAAGTGTTCCTCCTGAAATCAGAAGCGATACCGAAAGCAACAGCGAAAGTTCTGGTCCAATTTCAACGAGTACTGCGAAAACAATAAAAGATGGGTTGCAAATGGTAAAAAATATAGAAATGCATTTCCTAAATAATGATCCAGATATGGATCGAGCTTTGAAATTTCAACGATTAATTTAACAATGTGTTGCCAGATACGAAGAGATTTACAAGAATATCAAAAAAGATGAACAATCACGAATTACCGATTTTTAAACGACGACAGAACATAACAGTGATGATGACATTCAATAAAAAGAAAGAAAATTCCTTTATTAATATCTTTTAGTGATAGTGACATTGAATAATATATTTAATCCGTGTTCATAACATTTCAATAAAATTTCAAAAGTTCTACATACCTTTTTTTTCTTAATATTTCTAAAGAAAGAATCTATCCTCTCTTTTTCATACATTTGTTAGTCTCGCTTAACACGGTTTCGCTTAACACGGTGGTCTAGCAGAACATATCTTCCGTGTTAATCGAGGGATGGGTGTATATAGAATACACGACTCTTTTCATTTAGTGGTTTTGACGTAATACAGTATATTTAAAACAACGAATGCTATATTTTAAAAGGAAAAATCAATTCATTAAAGTGTCTTTTATGGGAGTCGAAGTCAGTGCCGGTGCGAGGTTATTTAGCGCCCTAGGCAACGGTTATTGGCGCGCCCCCTTTTTTTAAATATCATTTTTTATAAATATCCATGTCCGCTCCCAATGTGGAGCATATGGCTTTCTAATGGAGGTATCTCAACAGAAGATTTTCTACGAGAACTGTTTGTTACTCAGTCACTCAACGTCTTTTTTTCGAATCATATATAATACAATACATAATTACAACGAACAAATACAAACGTCAAAATAAAATTAGACAAAATAGAATTATTTACTTTTATAAGAGTATATACAAATAATTGTAGTATACCATTTATGCGCCCCCTAATGTTTTGCGCCCTAAGCGGTTACCTATTTCACCTGTATGGTGGCGCTGGCCCTGGTTGAAGTCCTGTACAACACAAACAACGCAGAAGAACTTTAACCACTCAATTCTCCCAAAATAAAGCGATTACTGATTTAATTATATCGTTTTTGAAACTAACTTTTGTTATTTAGTTTTTTCGTCAATACTAAATTATCTTTATAATAGTTATATGTTTTAATCGATTGTCGCTCCGAATTTGGAGCATATGGCCTTCTAACGTATGTATCTCAAGATGCGTTTATCTACGAGAACTGCTTGTTACTCAGTTTCTCAACTTTTCTCTTATTTTAGAAGAGAGTAGGCATATACATATTATAAAGGATATGGCTAGGGTTGAACTAGCGGATAGCTTAAAGTTCTTGCAGCGCCCCATTACTTTAGGATTGAAAAAAAATCATACATTGTAGATACATATCGACTATGGAAAGGAAAAAGAACGTAACCCACACATATCAAATGATATGTGTTTTGATGATTTTGGGCCATACACAAATTATGAATTATACACAACCTCGAAGTGCACGGAGACTTTTAAACTAGTGTTTAATTGACATAATGTAATATTAATTAAAGAAATTATATAGGAAAAACCTTTATTTCAGACTTTTTTCTTGGTTTTAATTTTTTACAAGGTCATCCTTTTCAAACTCAAAAGCTAAATTTAGATACTAATTCGGCATTTGCCGCTTGCATCCTTTTGATAGAACGTGTATCAAGTTGTATATGGTTACGTCCTTTTTCTTTTTCACAGTCGATATGCCTTCGAAAAAAAATCGTTATATCGATTGAAAACAGTGGCGGTTTCTGACCTAAAATCTTGGGTGGGCTAGAGAAAAGCATATTTCCACTTCACCTTATACATTAATCTACAAGCAAATTAACAAATACTACGACACTACTGCAATGCATAAATTATTATATAATAAAATCAATGCTAATGTAACTAAGAAATAATAGAAAAATAATACGGAATCCTTAAATTCGTCTCTTTCAAAGTGAAATAACAAGTACAAAGAGCAATACAGAACTGTCAGTGAGAGTCAATACCTGTCACTTTCATACAATACAACGATATTGGTATTTGTGTTTCAATGCATAAATATGCGTAATGGAAAGAATCAGTTTAGCCCCCAACGATCGACAGAAGCTTGACAGATTGAAACACAATCGTTTGTGTTTGATGACGTTTCCGTACATACAAATACAAAAAAATCTAATCGTGCTTGATTGCGCCCCATAGTAAAGAAATATTGCATGATATTGTCTGTGGTTGCGGGCTTGAACGATTTAGCCCTGAGTCTTTGGTGTTGCCAGACTGACGTGCGTTGCCTGTCCTCTATGAAGTATTTATAGGGTTATTGTTTTTTTTATGCCAGCTCAGTTTAAAATTGTAATACAAAACACAATCGAGAATAAGATTGTAGGTAGACGTAACATTGTCTTATATTGACAGAGGAAAATTAAAACAAAGATATTATATTCATTTGGGAAAGGTTAGTTACGCTTATAAATGTATTTATTTTGTTCAGCGGCCGAATTGCTGTTAATTTTTATTTAGCCATCTAAAGTTTTGGGTGAAAAATGTAGGTCGGGCTTAGACCACCTAGCCCAGTACCTAGAACCGCCACTGATTGAAAACAATGCTGTCCGTACAAGGACTTGAATCGACGTTGGCCGCTGCAGTCTACACCACGGATTCGACTGTGAAAATAAGCGTATTAAAAAATGAAGGAGTGGTATTTTTAGTATAGTTGAAATTGCTTGAAAATGGCAACTGCTCGCATAATAAAAAATCCTTCGTTTTGTGAAATGAACCGCTTCCCGTGCTCTTTTCTAGGGTGGAAAACCTCAATAACTTACAATAAAATCTAAAAGGGTTAGCGGCTCTTAAGTATTTTTTCCAAGCCCAAAAACAGGCATTGACTCTTTTCTACGTAGAATTGATAAGTATACTTTTGGTTAATTTAAAATTTCAAACAAACACACAGTCAAACGTAATATGTTTATTATGGTTATTTTAAGAGTAGTGATATTGGTGTTATTGTCGAGGAAAATTTCAGCTGAATGAAATTTTAAATTAACAAAATAGTGAAAGTAAATTAATCGTAAAGATCAAAATTCTATCAACTGTAACTTTACAAGCGAGCGTATAAATGTAATTGTGGGACTCTTTTCCAAAACTAACTATTTACATTTTTCAGAAAACGTAATTTTGCTGGTTGCTGGTGTATAAGTGACCTAAAACACATTTGATTAATATTTACGATAAATTTATATTTATTTAAGAAAAACAAAATATTTATTTTTATTTTCAGGAAATGATCAGTTTGTTCAATATAGAAAACAATTGTTATTTCAAACTGAAAAATCACATACAATTCGATCTACGCCTAAAAAAATACAATCTTTCATACTTAATTAATTTTCGAAAAAAATTGAAAAAATATCCCCATAATTATGATATATGTAATCTGTAATCTCTGTTTAGCAATAACCTTATCTCAAAGAATTAAATCAAATGAAAACATAGGTGACTAAATTGCAGCCAATTCTATCTCAATGCCCTGGTCCTTCGTTACTCTCTTAGAGACACTGGGAGACCCAGAAAAAATGTCAGTAGATAGCCATTCAATTTGAAAATATTAACCCAATATAATAAAATGAGATATTTTAATACAAATCAATAATTTATCATTTAATTTTTTTATACACATTCATAAAAGTCCATTTATAATAAACCAATTATATTATTTAAAAGAAAAGTTGCGCTCATTGGTTGCCTTTAAATTCTTCTCATGGGGTTGTTATTGCCGCCATGACAGTTCCTGTGGACTCGAAAATGTATTGAGAAGTGGTTTTAAATGTTACTTGAAATCAATCAAAATATAATTTATATCTTGAGATGTTGACTGTAATATTTCATAAATGATATTTTTTAAATTTTGAAATTTAATATTTGTGAAAGTGAAATTATAAACGTCTCCAGTACAAATGAATAAATAATATTAATGCATATCGTCAAAAACTTTTCATTAATTATTGAACGATTGAAATTCTAAAATGACAACGATTTTTAATTCGTTAATTTATGTTGGGGAACTGTCCCATATTAGAAAATATTCGATTGCAATTGACTACCAATTCAGATCAACGTAAATAGCTGCTAAATTAATATTGATACTGCCATGTTCCAGCCACGAGTTTAAGTGATGTTTACTTGGAAATCATCTGAAGATGAGTTTAGCCTTTAAAAAACACTAGCTGTAAGCGCGTTGACCTGCACGGGGGAGGATTTTCAAAAAAAATAAAATCGAACCAGTATCTTTGATTATTTAAAAAACTTCGTAGCGATGCAAACTTTCAAATAAAGTTCTCTCAATATTATTACGATGTTTCAGTTCTAAGCCAGGAAATTTGAATTTTGAATATAAAACGACGTCCATTCCAATTGGACGAACGACAACTTCAAAAATATGCGATTTAAAATAAACCGTTAGCATTGGTTGAAAAATGTGCTGTTCATAACAAACCGTTGGGCGAATAGAACAGTCTGACGAACATATTTGTGATTTGTGATTATTGGTGATTATTTTATCGGCTATTAATGTGAAGATTAGCTGGTCGAGCATGGTAGCGAAGGCACCAATCCCCAGTCTGACTTGCCTACCGCAAGTTTACTGCTGCATCTATTATTGCAAGCAAATGTGTTTTTTACCAATTCAACATTTTAGCCATGTTTGATATTACTATTTTGTGTCCAGGCACCCCATGGCCCTGCAGTCTCGCATGTTAGTCAGCACGCTAATATTTTCATCCGCCGTGCTGACTTCTTCGGATATCAATATGGTGAACATACACTGGAATAGTCGATTTTATGCATTTGGACTCCTGAGGAAAGCTTTTCTCAATGGGTTCATTAGAATTAGAAGTATTGTTGTGACAACTGCCGATCGGAAAACGTAAGTGTATACAATATATATTTTAATTGTGATTACACTTTATCCGTATATTTTACTCGTGATAATAATGTAAGAAGAAGTAGAATGGAAATGTTTGGAATTTATTTGAAAACAAAAAATAATGAAATTGTTTGTTTTTAACGATGTGGTAAATTGAATTAAAAATTTCAAACCAAAAATACATAATGAACAATCAATTACGTATTATCACAATTTAATAAACGTCAGCTGTACGAGAATTTAATGCACCACTCTCCACTTAAAAGTAACCTTTCTTTTCATTATAAAAATGAAGAAAGCATCAGATAAAGTAAAGAGTATAGATTCAATAGTTGACATTACGTGCAGTCGGATATCTTTATGCACCTGAGATATTGGAATGTTTTCAGTTAAAATATTGTCATTGGTTCGTTTAGAGCAGTGGTGCACAAGCTGTTTGAGAGATGGTCCAATTTATCCATTTTCTAATTTTTAACGGGCCGCAGAGGGTCAACGTGTTGAAAAATGATGATAAGTTTATACTAGACGAGATATAGATTTTAAGTATTATATTTAACATGAAACAGTACTTGTCTGCCAATTGTTCTATTCTCTTCTTCGTTTTTTAATGTTTACTGCCAATTGCCATTATAAATAAATGGAGAAAAAATGAGTTCAGACACGATTAATTTGTTAAAAAACAATTAAAGTACATAAATAACTTTATACGCACACTGTGCACACATACATGTACACAGAAAAATGTTTCATAATTAAACTGTATTTTTTTCTGTTATGCTGGACACTAACACGCGCGAAAAATCCTATTTTCCCATTAAAAGTTCAGCTCATGCTATAAATCAAGACCATTCAAGTAAAAATCGAGTGAATTATGTTCGTTGACGAGTAAAACCCCGATATCCAAACGAGCATAACGTCACTAAACCATCTCAAAAATGCACATCAACAGAAGATTTCAATAGATTTTTTATAACTTATAACGATTTTTTAATATCGATTCACAATCGCCGTGCACTGACAAAATTCCTGGAGACTTAAGTCTTAACTCGATGGTTGCCACATACGAGATATCTCGTGAATTTTTTCGTGCTCAACAGGCCAAATACGAGTTATCTCGTCAATAACTAATTAAATTAATAGTCGCAAATTATAGCCGGCTTGATAGGTAATTACTATTAATTATTTACGGCAACGAAAAAGTTAAATGCGTGATTTGAAAACAGTAATTTTAAAATTAATGAATCATAATAGGGATTGTAAGTGTTTAAGTGACCTAAAACAAATTGTCGCCTGCTGTAGCTCAGTTGGTTAGAGCCCGATCACGCAGGTCTGGGTTCGATTCCCGGTCAGATCACAGTGAATTTGAGAATTATTCAATTCAAAGGTGTGATCGAAGACTGGGTGTTTGTGATTTCAATTCACATTATTTCTTCTCCTTCCATCCTTCTGATCCTTTAATAACTGGGTGTAGCAATAGCGAAAAGTCAACCACTAGTCCTGTTCTAGCTTTATCCTTCTTTCTCTACTACTTACTTTGAAAAAAAGTGAGGCTGAGATACCTCCATAATGAGGCCACATGCTCCACATTGGAAGCGGACATGGATAAAAAAAAATCTTAAAATAGACTGCACCTTAGACGGTGAAAAGATGAATTTCGGTAGCAAATCGATACCCGTGAAAATATAATCATATTAAATAATAAAAAAATAGCATGACGATCTAGATCAGCCATACTCAACCTGCGGCCCAGTAAGCCCTAATGTGCGGCCCAGTAAGCTCTTACCAAATCGTGGATTTCAAATTCCTCGGTGAGCTAAAAAAAAAAGGATTATATCATAAATATGTTGCGGCCCACGTAGATAAGCAAATATCGGAATGCGGCCCGGAGGAAAAAAAGGTTGAGTATGGCTGATCTAGATTATATATGTACCTTTGCTACTGCATAATTTGTTCACATATCAAACACAATTTTTTATCATATTCAATGAAAAATTTGATGATGAGTACTTGTTATTTTGGGCCGCGGTTTGTGCATCACTGGTTTAGAGTTCTAGTTGTCAAACGTTATTATTCCTCCACTTTGATCTCGCTCGCTTCTTTAGTGGATCAATCAGAATTTCATAACTTTCATCGATTGCTTCATTTTCTTTATGTTATAACTGAGAATTTACTTTCAATACAGGCAGAGAGATGCTGGTATACTAGCGAGTCGGATCTCGATGTAAAGAAATGGCTGGTTTAGTAATATGTTTATTTATGTTGTAGAGTGAAACTTTGTCCCAGGAACGGTGCATCATCAGTTGAAGTCTACGAATACCAAGAAGTTATGTTCTACGTAAACAGTTGCACGAAACCGGAAACAACAACAAACAGCCTAGCACCAGACATAAACCCGAATCGAGGACCGGTGGTATTTGTACCAGTAAGTTCTGGTGACAAAGATGTTACCAACCCTGAATCGGAGAGTGTGGTACCTATTGACACTGCTACAACACCGATGCCAATCAGGATATCTTCTGCAAATATCGTTAACGTTACAAAAGTTTAATTCATATAAAGGGTCGGATAATATAAAGTGAACGTACATAAGCAACAATAATGTTTTAAGGATCGATAATTTTCATGTGTATCAATACTAAGGCATCCAAACCCGGACCTTTTTTGTTTGATCCCGGGATTTTAGGATTGACATTTTTTCCAATCCCGGTATTGAACATTCAGCATAAAATCGTGTATAAATTGCGATTCAGGATTGAGATTTTTTTTTTGAAATCCTGGGATTTTTCAAACAATGTTTTTACAGTATTTGCAATTTAGAAAACCCAGGAATTTATGGAATTCCCAAAATAAACCAAAATTGTCAACTTTCTTTTTTTTAGCCCTCGCTCAACTTTCTCTCATTTTCTTAATCCCGAAATCCCAGGATTGGTACTGTCACAATCCCGAGATTTTGAAATTGCATAATTTTACAGGATCCCGGGATTGGAGGCCCTAATCAATACCTCTTAATATGTATTTCAGTGTGAAACAATAGCATAAAAACTATATCTTCTGTGACTACTGGAGTATAAAAATGTCCTAAGTCAAGAGTGCCCAACCATATTGAGAGCTACATTTAGTAATAAAAAATTGTTTAACAATTATTTTAGATCTTCAAATTTTTTTTTTTGTATTTTTTGATACGTATAGAGCAGTGTATGCCAACTTTTTTTACTTCACGGCACACTGGTGAATAGGACTTGTACCGCGACACACCAAATAAAAATGGAAATGTACCCTTAAAAAAGAAAATGTGTCGCGTTGACCACTATGTATGAACGTGACAAATATTTGTTTGAGTGTGTAAATATTGAATTTATTTAAATTAAAAAAAATGAATAGGCATTATTTAAAATTAGCATTAAAGCTTCTTCCACCGCGGCACACCTAGAACTTCTTGCGGCACACAGTTTGGCAGACAGTGGTATAGAGAATCAAGAAATTATGAAAATCCTCATGCAGTTTTTCGTTGCCTAATCCAAAGAATAGTTATTGAGATCGATCAAGTTTTGATTCGCAATCGACCGGCTGCTACTCTTGTTAGAGGCTGTCTCTTATGGTGAATTAATTCTGACTCGAAATAGCATTTCGGCTAGCAAGTATTTCCATTTAGTGCACTGAATAAATGAATTAACATTGTGAACTACGCTTAAACCTCTTCTGGAAGCTTTTTTTTTAAATTCTTCATTCGACAATCGGTTACGTGCCAATCTTTCAAATTTATCCAAGATGAAAATATACCAATTAAAAAAATGTCGCTTGTTAAAAAACAATTTATTTGTTGTACATTATACAATATTTATGACCATTACCAGTTTATTGAATGGTTTTACTTAATTTATTTACATATTTATTTTGAACTTTTGTATTTTAATGTTTTAAATATATATTACTGTTTTGTATTACGGATTTATGAAAAATCAACACCAAAAATACTTGCTGCACATGACTAATTATTATTTATTTCTATTGTGTTTATTTTTTATTGTACTGTAATTAAGACAAACACATTTATGATGATTATAGTAAATATGTTTAACTTTTCTTGCCTATTAGTTAAGCAAAGTACCTGTTTTTGTTTTATTTTTGCATTCATTTAATTTGTCTCCTATGTTTGTTTCCACTGACCAAAATATTTTCAATATGTTTTTCCAACGCCAAACTTGAAAGTAAGAACGGTGTCAGTAGATGAGGTAAGTGCGTATACATTTGAAGGCATCCTTTGTGTATGTTTATACATTACCGGTAATCTACTTAACGTGATAGGATGGCAATGCGCGAAGAGATAGTTCTTTGAAATTGGATGGACGCCTCGTGGTTTGTTAGCCAGGGGCGGACCGCGCCTTGCTACACACTGAAAAGAAAAATAAATTGGTGTTGCTGCATTTTCTTCAGTGCCTCGTCGAGTGTAAAAAAGGTAGGATTTTTTTTCAATTATTATTTAATTTACTCAGCGCGTGATAACTTATCAACAGTTGATATGACTGATACTAAACAAAAAATACATACATGATAAATTTTCGCATACGACAGTATGAAAATATCAACTGATTTCTTCTTCCACTGCCTTATCCAAAAAAAAAAAAAACAACTGTAAAAGTGCGTCGAATTTCAAGTCTAGTATAGTGATATTTTTTGGTCTACCGTACCATGGCATTTGTCTCAAAAGAGAAAAATTAGTAGCTTTTTACAAATCCATAAAAAGACAAAAAAATATTTCAAATTCAATTGATTGTGTATATGTTTTACAATCGTATTATTAAAAGAATAAATATGCTTGATACTAAAAAAAGATATCAAATCTTTACATATTAAGTTTTTATTAATCGAATTAGCTTCTAGTTGAAAAAATACCGAGAGATGTGGAGCGTATTTTATTAAAATATAGTTTAACCCGTAACATACCATCCTAAAAAATCACGTTCTCTGCCATGATGGCATCTCAGTTTCACTGTTTATTGACAGTATTTAAACCTAAGTTAGCAGCTAAAAAATAATTTTAAAAATGTACATATGCTAGAATAACTAAAATGATAAATACTTATTGATAATATTAAGAGAAATATTGAATGATTTAATGGCTCAACTATTTACGATTGCATCATGGGATGGAGGTGTTAAATGAAAGTAAATAGTGCAAGACCCATATTTTTCTTATAAAGTCTCGTTAAAAAAAATATATATTTTACGTTTGTAACTATTACAGGAACAGATTTTTTTTATAATTGTTCAAAATAAGTAATAAAATAACTTTCATTTTCGGGTTTGCTGTGTATTTGAATTGCTCTTCTTTTGGCGTCATCTTCTATAGAAATTGCAGTAAGTTTTAATATCATGAAAAAATAAGATCACCAATACTTTAGGCATTAAGAAACTTACATAGGTTTTGTAACCAATAGATTCTTCCTATACATACGTCTCTGCCACCTTATATTTTCAATTTTATTTTAAATTGAATTTGAAAACGTAATATGTGGTTCATATATCCTTTTATCTAGCCAAAGTCGATAAGACATGAGTGCGCGCCTCTGAAGGAACGGCGTAGAACTAATAACGTCGAATGGAATGAAACCGAGGCTTTGCCGTTCACACTCCTTTCAAATATACCAAAGCTTTTGCGGTCAGATTAATGCCAAGCAATCCGTACACCATGCTTGCGCTTATTCATTTCTAACATGCCTATATTCGACTACTAAGTGATTAAAATTCAACATAACGTAACTTGGGACTGATCTTTCATGTTCGGTAATCTTTCGTCGTCGATTTTAGTTTAATATTTTCCATATTATAGTAAAATGAAACTTGGATTATTGTTAAGGAAAACATTGAGTGAGTTTCGATAAACGGTATACAAATTATATATAGAAACATACGTTAGCTTAAGGAAAATAGGAATGATTTGATACTTTGAAGCGGTCCTAATGTAGGGTTAACGTGCGACGAATACTGAATATAGTTACTTGCTTATTTATTTGTCAGTAAACAATATTTTGCTACTGTATTTAAACGAAGGTTAAGTTTAGTGTGTGAAGCAATGTCTAATAACTAGAAAAAACTAACTAATTGATTATATATTACACATCTTACATAAGGTTAACAATCAAATCTTGGTGGACAGGTCTTATATTATATCGACTGCTTTCTAAGTTATTGTTATTTTACAAAAGAATGGTTTCAAGAGAAAAGCTTGCAACAAACAATATTTATAATAAACCATGAACATCCCTGATTTGGTGCAAAATTATCTGAAACTCGACGTACACTAAGATTTTGTCTCTTAATTCAACTCTCGTGTAATGAATCGACTTTAAATAAACAGTATTTTACGTATGAGGTGTTGATGTATTTTTTTAATCCATGTTCATCCCCAATTTTCCCCACTCATATGGCCTTCGAATGCAGGTTTCTTGACGTACGGTTTTCGATAGCAGTACTGCTGGATACTCAGTTGCTCAACCGCTCTTTTACTTGTAGGGGTAGAAGGATACGGGATAGGACAGAGCTAGTGGTTAACTAATCGTTCTCACAACGCCCCGTTGCGTTAGGATTAAAAAAGTGAGAAGGAATTTTAAGGAATCATAAACGCCAATGCTTTCGATAATAAATCGATTGAAAAAGTGCTGTTGGTACAGTGGCTTAAATCCGTGAGGTCCGTCACGGAAGTCAACGACGTTGACCACTATGCCACGAATCCGGCAAGTATTTAAATATATTATATAATTTATATTTAAATATACAGACTACTTAATTTAAATATAATTACATTTATTTTTGGTAATCTGTATAAAAACATCAATTTTAAGAACATTCGTATAACCCACTTAACAATTGTGCCGTCTTATACTTCCAAAATGGTGTCAGAAGTATTTTCGTATTGTCTGGATAGGCGACAGCCAATAAATTATATGTTTTCATGGATTTTTTGTGTGACGGAATTTGCCAATGCACTCTTACGGAATTCTGTGAAAAGAGAGAATGTCACGTTCCCGACTGGCAAATGTCTTTTTATTCAGTTTATAGAAAATAGGGAAATGCTGGAAAACTACTCAAAGTATGGTATGTGAAATATTTTCTTTTAAATGATTAAAAAAGTATACTTTTATACAGTGCGTTTCTATTAGAATTTCATTTGAACAACATCTCGCGTCCATGTTTCATAGCTGTAATAACTCAAAAACCATTATTTCATAAAATAAATAGTTATCGATGTTATCTACAAATATTATCAAATATTGATGAATTAAAAATTTAACTGAAGATGCTTTGTGGAATTTCAATACTAAATTTGAATCGTTTAATTCACACATGTTTTGTTACTAGTTCATCTGTGCACTTCAACGCCTGAAGGTGCTGACATGCAAAACCAGGGCGTTAGTGACAAAATTTGTGTGTATTGAACGATTCAAATTTAATATTGGAATTCTACAAAGCACTTTCAGTCGAAATCTTAAATCTTAAATTATCCAAAAAGGTAATTATCATTGGCAATTAATTTTTCTAGGATACATAGAGACCTACGAAATATTGCTCTATCAAATTAAAAAATGTAATTTTGAAGTTTTGACAGTAATTTAGCGAGGGTGCAATATTTTTAGCATTCAAAAGCCTTGATTACTTTTTTGATAAAAGATTTTTTTACGAATTTTATTTATTGGAAACTTTCGAGGCTAGTTTTTTTTTTTAATTTAACTTTTAGTAGAAAAAAATGTTGGTTTTACAGTACATTAACCTTTTGGCTGCCGTAGATAATTAATAGTAATTACCTAGCAACTATTAATTTAATCAGTTGTCGACGAGATAACTCGTCTCTGGCGTGTTGAGCACGAAAAAAATTACGAGATTTCTCATTCAGTTATATAGCTAAAACATCGATACAACGGATAAAACGTCTAATGTGAAGAAAAAAAGAACTTAGTAACCTTTTGTATGCATAATCCCGTTAGATCGAGATGTTACTGTATTCCTGATGTATTGCAAGTTCCAGTTGTCCGCTGTGGTGCGGCTAAAGTCGCGAATCTTTTTGTCTCAGAGCATCCCAGTGGGGAGAATTTAAATAGTCAAGGTTTTGAAGGTGACAAAGTGCACGTTGAGTGAAAAATTGGCTTCCGAGTGCGGCGAGCCGTATTGGCTGGTGGCGAAAAGCGTTGGCGAGTGGTTTGTCGGATCGCGTAACTATTATACCCCTCCGCATTTGCGTGTAGAGCTCGTGTGAGAAGGACAAAATCAGCCGTAGACCTTTGTCAAAGTCTTCAACTCTATGTTATTCTACAAAGTTTCCCAGTTGACAGTTTGCAAAAAAAATATTTTTTTTTTTTTTTTTAGATAAGCGATATAATCGTCTTTCATTAAATGTTTATTTTTTTTAAAACCATGTCCGCTCCCAATGTGGAGCATATGAACTCTTAATGGAGTTTATCTCAACATAAGTGTTTCTAAGAGAACTGCTTGTTGCTCAACCTCTCTTTTTTTCCAAATAGAGTAGGGATAGAAGGATAGAGCTAGGACAAGACTAGTGGTAAGCTAATCGCTCTCGATACGCCCCGTTCATATGGTTCGTGGGAGGGGAGAATTCAAGACATCACATACATCCGTGCCTTAGAAAATAAATTCATAAATCGATTGAAAAATTAATTTGTAAAACTGTCCGTACCGCGATTTGAACCCGTGCCCTCCGTAACCGAAGCCAACAAGGTGGCTTTATAGCTGTTGTTAATGTTTATAGCTTAATACAACTTAACTAGAAAACGAAAAACAATATTAAAGGAATTTTGAAAAAAAACATTGTAAGTTTGGGTAAACGTGGTGGATGTATCTTGTGAAGATGCCAAAACCTTCAGTAAGGGTGCATTTATGTTCAAGACCATTAATATTTCGGACCCTTTGGTGACAAAGGTATATTCTTTTGTATCCATGACCGCTCCCAATGTGGAGCATATGGCCTGCTAATGGAAGTATCTCAACATAACTTTTTCTACGAAAACTGTAACTCAGTCACTCAACCTTTTTTTTAAAGAGAGTAGTAAGGATAGAAGGATAAAGCAAGGCAAGACTAGTGGTGAACTTATCTCTCTGAAAGAAAGAATTTTAAGACATCACAAACACCCATGCCTTCAAACAGAAATCGATAAGTCAATCGAAAAAATATTGTTCGTACTGGGATTTGAGCCCGTGAGATACGGCACGGAAGCCGACAACGCTAACCGCTGGACCATAGAACCCGACAAAGGTGGCACTACAACAATTTTTTATATATTTTATCGTATACTATTTATTCAATTAATTATTATAAATAGTTACTATATTTCTTCAAAACAACATTATTACAAGGACAAATCTTTTTTTTTACAACTTTCAAGACATAGTGAGTTCAGTGACAAAGCAGCGAATAATCTCTCAAGTTAGTATTATTAATTATCGCATTTTCAAAATACCATGTGTTTGTCGATAAGTCACCAGGTCTAGTTGAATTTTTGCCGAGTTATTTATAATCCAGGCAAACTTTTATTTTATTGGTAATATTGAAAATTGAAAACCTCCAAGTGACGTGGTTTTGTCGACATCGATGGCTTTGTTACTGATGTTGTAAACATGTTCTTTCCATCTGAAAAGACTTCTGCTTTTGCTAGCATGAATGCTTTTTCATGCTATATGCACTCCATTTGATGGCGCGGGATGCAATAGTGCTGTGTTGCGTTCACACAAAAAGATTTCCCGTATGTAACTCAAACATCGTAAAAAAAGCACACAAACAATTTTTGCATGTGACAAAATGGGCCACAACCTTATACTTTTAAGCATGTACAATGTGATTTTTATATCAATACTTGAATAGTTGTTAGTTTTGCTTGAAGACTATACAATTTTGTATTAGTACAGTCGAATCAATGAACAATAACATTTGCTTAACATGAATAGGAAATCGATAACGAGAAAAAATCATAAAAAATACTGTCACCTTTCTGGCAGAAGTTGGTTAGTAACAACACTGACAAAAATGAGTTAAGTATACAAAGAGATCAATTCTTTATCTGGAATAACTCAGTTGGTGTATTTATTATTTCATTTTGCCAACAAGTATTTACTTGTAAAAACAATCTATATATTAATAGTCGATAATGTCCGTCCGTATGATTGTCTTTCCGTATGATTGTCCTTCCGTATTATTGTCGTCAATTTCCCCTCCCCCTGCCCCTCACCCTCCCCAGCCCCGCTGTCACCATTTTTTTATTCATACTAAAGACATATTTTTCCAATACACTGTTATTTGACGAAACAAATCAAATCGCTGAAAATTTGAATTCTCACACAAAAAAGCGCCGCGGTCAAGATTCGAACACAGAACTCTGGATTACCAGTCGAGTTCTTTATCAACTGAGCTAACGTCATAATTATCAAAGGCGATAAAAATAGTTTATATAAATTAAACATTTGAAAATGGAACGATATTTGCGATTCAAACTGACTTCGATTGTTTGTATTCAAGATTCAAAAATGGAATATTGTGACATCCGTCAAATAATGAATGTGGTATATTTTACATAATATAGTTTCGACAGTTAAATGCAAATATTCCATGTGTGTCATATATGCTAATGGCTATTAAATATTTTACTTCTTAACAGAGGGTATTTATAATTTATCCCGATACTTTAAAAGTTTTGTATATTTTGTTTTAAATAACGAGTAAACGAGTCTATGCTTTGAACAAGGTAAATTTATGCTCAAATACTAATATAAATAAAGTAAGCGAAATAGTTTGATAGATTGGGGTCAACGAGATTAAAATACGGCAAAGTGAGCCAAGTTAGGATGATGGGAAAAAGTGAACTGAACCCACCCTTTTTATTGCATAATTTCAATCATTTTTTCTCTAAAATACATTGTTTATGCTTTCGATGGATTCGTCGGTAACTTTGTGAAAGTTCATTTTAATATAAAATATAAAATACCTAAGATTATTCCACGTATTGTGCTACAAACTGTGACAAGCGTTTCACCTCTTTCAGAGGCATCCTCAGACAGACTTACTTTTACTTACTTACTGAAAGTAAGTCTGTCTGAGGATGCCTCTGAAATAGGCGAAACACGTGTCACAGTTTGTAGCACAATACGTGGAATAATCTAAGTTATTTTGTATTACTTTTTTATGCTTATTTATTTAATAAACTTTCACATAAAATTAAAAGTTGTAGACAGTTCCCACAAAAAATAATTGAAAACGTAATTGCACTTAAAAGTCAAATGGAAAAAATTCACGAAATACTCATATATTCCTAAAAATAAGCTCCGTTTGGCGAATTAGTAAAGTTAATTTATTCTGATTAATTTGATAAATATGCATTTGATTGTTACATGACGAAAAATTTCTTTTTTTTTTATAATACGAAAAAATCCTCCAGTTGGGGCCAACGGGCTTACAGCTAGTAGTTTTTAATTGTGTCAGATTGACATGAATGCATCTTTGATATTAAATGTATCTATGTAACATTAAATATTGATGCTAGAGTTTTTTTTCTAAGAGCTGAAAATTTCCATTTTCTGTTTAAACACAACTATCAATCTGTTACTTACCAACTTTTGTCAGAACAGTGACGATATGCTGGTTGTCGGCTAGACTGATATATCATGATAAACAGTGCAGCAAGGTTCCACTAGACACATTAAACTAGTTAACAGAACAAAGAGTCATTTTCAGTTACAGATTATTCTTTAGCTGAGACAAAGTGAATTTTCTTAGGAAGAAACCTCATATTGGGCGTGTTTTTTTTTAATAAACTATGTCTAATGCCATTATAAAGCATATATATACTCCATAAGAGTTTATTTCAACAGGTGATTTTTCTACGAGAACTATTATTTATATAGTTGCACAATCTCTCTTTTCCGAAGAGAGTAGGGAAAAAGGGATATGGCTATGACAGTTAGCTAATCACTCTTACTACGCTTAATTTTTAGGTGTTGCGAGGGTATTTGACACATCCATACTTTCAAACACAATTTCGTAAATCAATCG
Source organism: Himalopsyche anomala (assembly GCA_031772345.1). Lineage (NCBI taxonomy): Eukaryota > Metazoa > Arthropoda > Insecta > Trichoptera > Rhyacophilidae > Himalopsyche > Himalopsyche anomala. The sequence goes on from CM062844.1 coordinate 26,179,082, forward strand.
AAAAACAACTTTATCGAAGATCAACCACGATGATCAATCGATCACAATCCAGGGGTGGGCTGGAAGGGGCTTGTTAAATTTCGGCACGGCCGGCGAGCCCCTTGTTAAGATAAGAAAATCATTCGTCTTAGATCAAATCAACATATAACTCCAATTTCTGTAAATGGAAATTTTATAATGAAACAAGAATCCCCTTATTTTTTTCATTCAGCGTGGTGAGTTTTCCTGCCGGACCTCACGGGTTCGATTTCTAGTACGAAGCAGCATCTTTTCGATCGATTTTCTGTTCGAAAGTACGAAAGTATGGGTGTTTGTGATGTCAAAAAATTCCCCCCCCCCCATTCTTACGATCCTTTGAAAAAAAGCTTTGCTTGAGATACCTTCATTAGGAGGCCATATGCTCGACATTGGGGGCGGACATGGATAAATAAAAAAAAAAATGTATAAGATTTACCGAGCCCCTTGTTAAGATATTGGCAGCCCACCGCTGTGACACAATCCCGTGCCTAGTACTAGCCGCATCTTGTTTAGTTCTAAAAATTATATTAATTATTTTATTTATTTTTATTTTTATTGATTTTTTTATTTTTTTTAATTAAATTAAAAAAAAAATATTTGACATTACAGCTTACACCAATGTGTCAAATATTTTTGAAGTTGAAAGATCATACGAGATATACTCGATGAGAATTTTTGAAAGTCACATGAGATTAACTCAAGGAGAATTGACTTCACAAACACCCATGTCTTAGATCTCAAATTAAAATTGAAAAAATCCAATTTGACATTGACTTTACCGGGAATCGAACCCGGACCCACCTGATCAGTAGAGCAAGCTCTTACCAACTAGACCAAAGCGGGCGACAAAATATTATATCCTTTGTGTTGTATTGATCTTGGACGTGTAAGATTTTGTTATTTTCAATTATATTTTTTAAATGATTGAACAATATATTATACTTCTGTGTTAAAATCATTTAACTGAATATTTAAATAAACTACTGCAATACTCATCTTACTCTGGAATTGTCAAGAAACATTTCCGTCCTGAGATGCTGTCAAGAGAGTAATATAAAATATTTAACACAGTTTTGAAAACTATAATAAAAGGCTCAGAACAAAAGAGAATTCATATTAGACATGACTCTTTTGCAAAAGAATGCATTCAAACGACATTTTCTTTGTAGTGAATGAGAGTCAATCGTTCTTGCTTTAGAAGTATTATATTTTTCCATATCTGATGACAGCTGTCTATATCATAATGTAAAATGCACATATATACATGAAAATATTTCTGTATTTCGTATTGACTTTCGAAATGTGATTATCTGTTCTCGTGCAGAGATAAGTTCTTTTCTTTGTATCTTAATATTTTGTAAAATAGTATAAAATAATTTGAAGAGTATTCACTATTTATAGGACACTTTCAATGTACTTAATATATTAAATAAGAACACTTTTAAGGTTTTCACTGTCAGTACTTGGTGGAATGGCATTATAATAAAAATAATAAAAGATTTTTAGTACTTTTTCCACAAAAAATTATCAGGATCAGGTTCGGTTTCAACTGATAAGAAAAATATAAAAAAAATGTCTTTTTCAGAATCTTCATTGTTGCTGATTTTTTTGGAGTACATCATTACTTGGAAGCGGGAAAAACACAAAATCATCATTAAGTTATTTACTTTAGTAATGTAGAGTTTCATTTTGTTTTAAAATTTTCCCAAATTTTAATTGGGTTTATAATTGATAGCAATTGCCACTTATACGTATTGATGATTTTTTAATTGTATGTTATAGGTGTTAAGCATTTTAATTTTGTGTAATTATAATGTAATTTGTTAATCCTTTTTATTGTTAGTAGTTGCTTAAACCTTTTATTTCAATCTAACTTGTATAAATAGCACTGTTTATATATTTTTCTTATCAGTTGATAATGCTCGCGATGAGCGAAACCGGTCCTGATCAAATAAATTTATGTGAAAAAAAAAAAAAGTACTAAAAATAAGATGCGATGAAAAATTAACAACCTGACCAAGTGTCGAAAAATCTAGAAGGAATCACTGGAAAACCAATTAAAAACTCTAAATTAACGCCATAAATAGTTAAACGTTTTAAGCTTTAGGCTGATCGTATGCTGAGACTCATGCAACGCAGTGCAGTTCAGCTCAAGGCAGCACAGTTTTGTACTACGCGAAGAAGCACAGACCCGCGTACGCTGCTACGCAAGCACGTTGCAATGTGGACCTGTATCTGCTCTGCTTTGCGATCTGTTGTAGAGCCAGCACAGATTACTGATGAAGGTTTGGACGTGTTTTTGATATTAATTAAAATATAGTTGAAAGTTATTGCAACGAACTAAACTGATCCCAAAAACTGTATAAAAATGGAATACCAGGAAAAAATATCGTGTCGATAATCACAACAATAAGTTTTTTAATGAATAAAAAATAATCAATAAAGCTATCTAAATTAATCCTTTTTATTCATATTTTTAGTTTTTTATAAATACCTCAAAAATTCAAGTTTATTGGTCAATAGAACCTTTTTAAACAAAGTATTGTTATCAGTTGATACCAAAAGGTTCTAATTACATCTTGAAGTACCAATTATTTCCGAATATAAAGATTTTGATTAAAATGAACAATGCTTTATACAAATAAAATAGTTAATAATAAATATAAATACTTGCTCATCATTAAAAGTATACTATTTAAAATAGAAAGAAACAATCAATCAAAATTACATGGACACCCGTATCTCAAATCATGGTCAAGTGTAATTAGAGCCCTTTCAAAGTAAGGTAACGTATTATGAAACATTTCCGCAGTCCACCAATGATTTTTCAATAACAGACTGAGTGAGAAAATCAATGAATGGTGGAGATCGGAAACTAATTGGTATTTCAAAGGGAATTTACACCTCGTTTGAATGCAATTCAACAGTATGATTTTACGTATTTCCGTAAAAAATGGGTTATAGCCATATTTTCATCGATATATCAAATTAAAGAAACATTTATATCCAATTAGTACTAAAATATAAACGTAAAAAGAGCTGTAGCTCTTAATTCAATGATTATAACAGTGAAATAATAAATCACAAAAATAACTTTTCCATAGCGACTGTAAGTGAATGCTCAAAGTTTTATTTTTAGATTTAGCGTGGTAAGAGTCTTAAAAAATGAAGATGGATCACCGATTCAGACCGAGATAATCATTCTAATTGATCAATTATGCGACTCAATTAAATGATTTGATAAATTTAATGTATTTTCTTTCAATAATGGGCACATGTAGTAATAATATTAAAGATTCATTGTTTTATATTATAAAATATGTTAACTGATAAATTTTCGTATATTATTGTTATCATACGCACTGTTTAGATTCTCCATTTGATTTAGATTATTAATCATCTTATAACTCATATTAGAACTATGGCTTTCACGCAAATGTTATTTAAATGAACTTAAAAGCTATTTCACAATGTTTTGTTAGTTTTAATTCGACTATTTGAAATAAAAAGATTACTCATCACATAAATCTTTTAGTCAAATTTTTCTGGCGCACATTTTCGTATTAACACACGTCATAACAACCAGTACCCTGATTTCTTGTATTGGTTCTTGCTTGGCATTACTATTTCTGTGAATAAAACTTTAAAATCAAATCATTAAAGATAACTTACTAGCTCTTTGACACTTTTATGATGTATGTATATGTTACAAACTTAAAAATAATCACACGTGCCCTCACAGTGTTGTCAGCCCCACTCTCCACCGCTGTGTACGCGCAATTACGCAGTTGTTGTGTTGTACTGTCATCTGAAATTTCACATAACCTCAAAAAATTCAGTATATTGTTGTCATTCTCGCCCTCTTTCTATTCAACATATTTAACCTGATCTAGCCTAACTTAAGCCGTAAAGTCATTCCGACTTTGATAAGCGCTTTTCAGTATACTAACATAAGCAAAACTGTCATGACATTTCTAATATTTCAAGCTCTCTTTAGTGAGCTTATTTAATTAAAAACGTTAAGTTAAATTAGTTCAGCTAAAACGTCTTGTCGACTATTACATTGACGAGATTTCACACTTTATCTGTGAAATATACAAAAAAAATGTGTTGTGGCTGTGTCATGGACACGGCCGTGTGTTTTACGTGAATACGTCTCGTAATAGGTGATATTACACCCAATTTTTACGTTGCCGGCACTGCTTGACTCAGTCATGCGGTGTTTTAATGTTACCATTCGATTGTTCTTGAGAAGCCCTTTCCAACCGTATGCGATCTTTGTATTTTGACTTGGTTTTTTGACGCGTTAAGCCCGACATTATATATTTTTTTTAACACCTAATTATAATCACAGTCACAATATTACACTAATGCTTTATCTATAATCGATAGATTTTGTCAAGAGCTAACGATTGAAACTTAAACGAACATAGTAACTTCTTTGAGTCAAAAGTTATAGTAAATATAAATCTCGATACGTAGCAAAATTACCTCAAAATTGCGGCGCTTCCTCCTCCGCCCCGCGCAATGTATCACAGTCTTTTTATAGCGCAATTCTTTGATTCTTTAGCTATCCAGTGGTGTAATTGAATTTTGGATAACGATGATAGATATGAAGCTGCAACACCAAACTGTATCTCCCGATTTCGTTATCATTCGTTTTTTTGGATTGCTTCCCTATGGAAGCAATTTTAAAGACGTATTCACGTCAAAAAATATCATTGGCGATGTCTTGACTAAAAATGTAATATCTAATTAATATTAGAATCGTAAAATGGAGTGGTTGTAAAAACAAAGAATTATTACAGCTCTGTTTAATGTTCAATTTATCTAGAGTTTTATGACAAATGTTCGACGAGCTTGTTTTCCATCTATTTCAATTTACTTTTCTTGTTCTATTTTGCACTTCAAACTAACTATCTCTGATAAGAAGTACAATGGTGAATCTTTCGAAGGATCTGGATGGTTGAAATTGTGGCCTCCAATCCCGAGATCCCGTCCAATTTTGTGATAGTACTTATCACGGGATTTCGGGATTGAAGAAATTTAAGAAAGTATTTTCAATTAAAAAAAAATATTTTAGCAATTTCGAAAATTCCTGGCTTTTTGAAATTGGAAATCCCGGAATTACAAATAGTGTCCGGAATTGGATGTCTTAGTTGCAATATATGAATATTTTTAAAAGTTCGCTAACTTGATTTGTTAGTCGCCAAGACGTGACGACCGACAATCCTGTTGGAATGTTTTTAAGAGCTTTTAAATAAGCTTTTTAAAGGCTTTTTTCTTAACTTGCTTTGTTAGTCGCCAAGACGTGACGACCGACAATCCTGTCGGGATGTTTTTAAGAGCTTTTAAATAAGCTTTTTTAAAAGCTTTTTTCTTTACTTGATTTGTTGGTCGCCAAGACGTGACGACCAACAATCCTGTCGGGATGATTTTAAGAGCTTTTAAATAATCTTTTTTCTTTACTTGATTTGTTAGTCGCCATGACGTGACGACCGACAATCCTGTCGGGATGTTTTTAATAAGATTTTGTAGAATGTGAGAGATGGTTTGTTTCCCAATTCTCTGGGGAGTCAACGATCCGACTTACTATGCTGAAGAGTTTCATGCGGTCATTATGTTGCTTAGACGAGGGAACTGTTTAAGGCAATAGGTATTAAAATAATTTTTATCTTTTTCGTACATTTGAATAAAAGCTTATATTTTAAAACTATTTTTATTATAATTTTTAAAATTATATTTGTTGAACGTAATTGTATGGTCTTCACTCGTTAGAGTGCGTCCAGAGTTTTTATCCAGTAAAAGTTTCCGGTGGAGTAGCGTTTGTTCAGCGTACATACTCCCCGGGAATAGTGATTAATTTTTACAACCGTGAACGCTTCGCAAATATATCGTTATACAACTATATCGCTTTTAAATATTTCATTAGAGTTTAAAACAAACACGTGCAGAATCTACGCTATTCCGCATAATATCTTATATTATTTACTCATTGGAAAAACGACATCTAACAAGTAAAGTTATTAATTAGTTATATATTATAGATAGTTATATATTAGTTATATATTATGAATAATTGTTGTTTTTCTATGAAATCCTTTTTGCTTAATGATGAGTGAAATTGTCTATAACGACATCCATTAATAAGTGAATAACTAACAAACATTTGTGCAAAAAATCGAGTTAAATAAATTAAGTAAACAGTAATCTTTTATTTCCCTACAATTTATTAATTCATCTCAATCAAAACACCTAATTTAGTTTTGATTTTTTATTATTAAAAAAAAAAATGAGCTATATTAATATCAGCACTAGCTTTGTCATTTATTTTCAGAATTCATTGGACATTTGTTTCTTATTAAGTGTTGAAATATTATGTGTTAAATGGAGAATTTCAGTGTCAAAAAAGGATTGACGATCATAATCTATTACTGATCGCTAGTGCTTAGTATATAAAAAATACTGCGTTTTGGTTGAGATTAATTAATTTATTGAAAAAATAGAGTTCACTGCGTAAACACGTCACTTAAACAAGTGACAAATCATTTTTTTCTTAATTATGGATGCAGAAGTAAACCATTTAACTCAACTTTAAACGTTTAAGAGTTTGTATTCTCGAAAAAAAAATCATATATTTAAGATTTCTTTTTAAATATAAAAAAGCGGCTTACACATACACTCATTCGCTTGCGTCCGTAAGTGACACCGATGTTTCACTTTATTGTATATATATAGTATAAATATATACACATCTATATCAATATTTACGACATCACCAGCACTTAAAAAAGTGGGTGATTGATCTCAAAAAAGCTTGCCTAATATCTTTTTGGCGCGATCAGCTGTTTCTTTATTGCGTCAACGTGTCGATAACTTCGCGTTTGACGTTTAAAATTTGACAAAAATGTAGTGCTAAAACTTTCACGTCGTAAAATATATGTATATCTTGTAGAATATACTTGAAAAAAATTATATCCCAAATGTGTTGAGTGGGAACTCATACGCGCGACGTGATAGCAGTACCATAATGTGATTCCCTAACGTGAGATACAGTTTTTTTTTACCAGTACAGAAAATAGTTGGAGAACGCTTTAGAAATTCTCAAAACAATGGGACAGTGGGACGCAACATAATTGTATAGAAAAGTTTTCTTTTAATTAACACTGTTAAAGCTTCCTCACGTTTAGATGGGGTTCCGGTATATCGACTGTTTTTTCATTACCGAATACCGCTTAAAAATGCCAAATATCAGTACAGTAAACCCTCCTATAGCGTTCCCAAATTGTTAAATAGCACTGCTAAATTATATTTCTTATCAGTTGACAGTGCTCGCCATGAGCGAAACCGTTGCTGACCTTTTTAAATAAAATGGAAATAAAATACAAAGGAATATTGTGTTTTTATTAATATAATGCCTTTCCACCAAGTATTGACAGTGAACACCCTAAAAGTGGTCTATAGAGAAGTTTCTTGCAGCGTATGAGACAGTCCTCCCTTTAGCGTAGTTTTTTTTACAAAACGTTAAATTTTAAAAGTCAAATTAGAGTTTTTATAAATAAATTGTATTATAAATACATATATGGTCGATTTATCGATGTCTGTTCGAAGAAATGGGGGTTTGTGATGTTTAACAATTCCTTCCTACCCTTTAGATCCCTAAGTAACTAGGCGTAGCGAGAGCGGCTCGTTAACCACTAGTCCTGCCATATTCTTACCCCTGTACCCCTACTACTTTCTTTGAAAATGAGAAGTTGAGCGGCTGAGAAAACAATTCTCGTATAAAATTTTCACAACTTAACTTAACGTTTTGGTGGATTGTATATTTTTATGTTATGTAAATAGCACTATTGCAATAATGCAACTGAGATAACTTCACTTTTGCGATACTTTAAAATGTGTATATTATTACAATCCATCTAACCTATTTTTTTCTAAAATACCATTTAGCTCACTTCACTTCTAATGGGCTTAATATTGTGTGCATTACATAGATTATTTCATCTCAACACTACAAGACCGTGGATATTATACTTTAAACTTGCGCGGTTTCCATCAAAATGCTTCATTTTCATTTCTCAATTACGTTATAATTTGCGAAACTGGTTCACTCGCCACAGGTTCTGTATCACCGCACGTGTGGGTGGGATATTAGGCAAATAATGTGCTAGCTTTGGTCTGAGTTGCATTACAGCTTACAGCTCAAGAAAGAGATAGAAGAAACTCGGTGCTGTTCGAATGTTTGGTCTTAAGATCCTTGAAGAATCAGAGCTTGCAGCATTATTTTGCGGTATGATATATTTTTACTAATGATACTTTTATGGTCAGTAGATTTTTTCGGTAAAGTTTATACTGCTTATTACAATTCCATATTCTATAATAAAAAAGATGTCTCGAAATGTCGTTACTTTACATGGTAATCTTAAATATATATTGTAAAATATTTTTCACTAACATATTGACGTCAACCATACCAATAAAAGAATATTTTGTAAGCAACTAAATTATAACACAGGGAATGGAATAAAATGGTTTTAAACTTTGATACCGTTTTATAGATATTTTTTTGCTTTGAATTCGTTTCGCTTTCATGTAAATTTGTAATATCAAGTTACGATACTTAAAATGGTTCAAACCCTTGTATTTTGATAAAAATATTTTTCAGGATGCAAATTTTAATAACTTACTTACAAGAACGTTGTACGAAAATTAAATTATAATATACAAAATCGTTGTAAAAATGTAATAATGAAGACCCAATAAGTAAATAACACAAAAATTTATGCGATACTAGCCGGTACCCGGCAAGCGTTGCAATGCCACTCGAAGAAATAAAGTGTTTTTTAATTGTGTTTATTGAAGTGCATGCTTTCTTTTTCTGTCTGTTTGACGTTTGCTGCCGATTGTCTATGATACAACACACGCGCCACCTACTGTAATTTAATTGTACTATAACCTTCGCGCAAGTGCAAGCATACGCTGTCAAAATGAACTGTATGGCAGACATACAAACATTGATTTTTATATATAAGACCTATAGCCTTCCCGGAAGTGCAAGCAAAAAGTTTGTCAAAGTTTTTGCTTGCAAGAAACACATTTAAATGTAATGTCCATACGATTTGACAGATCTGAAATCGAAACAATTGAACACAATCGAACATCAAATTTGAAATCAAACGCCGTACGGTGTCCGACCTTAGCTTAAAACACATTTTTTTAATACTCAATAGCATGCAGTGGCGTCACTTTTGACTCTAGAGGCTTAAATAAACGTTTTTTTAAAATGACTCGAAGTTATTAGTATTTTTCGAGTCCGAATCCACGACTCCGTTTCCGACTCCACAGTTATAAATAAAGTATCCGTTCTTTTTAGATGACCGTGTAATTTTAGTTATTTATTCTAATATAAAATATAAAATAGCTTAGATTATTCCACGTGTTTTGCCTCTTTAAGAGGCATTCTCAGTCAATGGTATGATTCATTTAATACAACCGATGGATGGATTAAAATCCAATAAAAAAATACTTCCATAGGCTCGGTTTTTTAAGTCAATTAAGCAAAGAAATACGTGCTTTCTTAATTTCAGATACCTAGATATTTATAAAGAAAAAATCTGATGTGAGGTTTGAGTCGTAGCTGTTTAGGGATAGCCTCTTGGAGTACAGCAAAGCGAGTGTACGAGTAATACAAGTGCGCTCAAGTTACTGCAGTGCTACTAAAACCACTTTCTGTTTAACTTATAGCCTTACAATGACACACCTCTAAACTTTTTTACTGGAAAATCTCCCAGAAGCTAACCTAAGTATGCACTAATCTATTGTACTTCGGAATTGGCTTTTAAGTCGAAAACACGTAACATTAATAAAGATTTCCTTACAATTTTATTGTAGATCTTGAGTCGTGACGTGTATTTCTTTGATCAGAGAGATTAAGTTGCGCTTCAAGATGCATTTTATAATAAATAAAAGCCATACAAATATGTCGACTGCCGAAAGGAAAAAAGAAGTAACCTACACATTACAAATTGCATAGAAGACACAACAACCGTTTTTTGATGTTTTTAGGCTAAAGGCAAATTATGAAACGTGCAGAACCTTGACGTTCAACTGGTTTTAAATGACTTTATCTAATATTCATTTAATACTTAAAAAAAACATTTTTTTAAAAAGTATTTTCTCATAATCGTAATAAAAGCTAAATTTAGATACTAATTCGGCATTTTCAGCTAACATCCTTTTGATAGAACGTGTATCAAATTTTATACATTGTGATTATCGAAAAAAGCTGTTTTAAAAAAAACTGTGGATTACGTCCTTTTTCCTTTCCACAGTCGATATTTTAAAATTGGATTACTTTTTTTTTTAAGTTACTTCAATACAAATAAAATACAATATTTTTTTGTATCTTATGATTTATGGCAGCAATGTTTATCGCACACAACGTGTCACCCGATCTGAATTGTTTTCATCTGATTTAAAGTGTTTTAAAACTCCGAGAATTAGTTCCGAGACACAAAGCTTCAATCGAAAATATTTTTCCCTATAATTTTGACGGAAATATAGTGTAAAAGAATAATAAAAAATACGACAATAATATTAAAATCGAAAAATTCTGCAGTGGTGCTTTTTTGATATTTATTTGAAATGATTCATTTTTTAATTGTTTTAAAATGCGAGTAACTAAGTAGTTCACAACTGAAACTTTTTAATCATCGCTTAAAAACTTCGTCTTCCTCTTGAATAATTTATATGCTTTTAACTTTTCTTCAAAATTAGTAAGTATTGCCAGATGTCGATTGAAATATACTCCTAAGAAGGGTTGTACAAGTATATTTGCTTGAAAGTAATATTTTAATAAAACATTATTTTTGGGAAATTGGCAGGCGCGAAATGTTTAATACTTAATAGGCTTAATAGGTATACAGACCTTTAATTAATGTGAAATTTTCGATTTTATTATAAGAAAGGTTTAGACCCCGTTTTATTTTACCAAGTAGATCAATATTTCTAGCAAAGTAGTTCAGTACATATATAATTCGCGTAATAAAATAGCATACGAGCGTATCTAGATTTTTTTTCAGCTATGAAATTTCTCAGTTTTATTGATTGTTAAATGTGAAAGAAATACTTTATTTTCAACAGTCCATATACCCAAAGATGTAAATTTTAGTAAAACTACGATATGTCAAACCTACAAAAATTTTGACATAAGTTTATGTTATTAAGCGTCCGAATTATTCATAATATTACAGATAATATGTGTATACATATAGTTCTCGTGGTGTAGACCATAGTTTCTCAACCTTTTGAGTCTCATATTTTTCCGTGGCCCCCATACCCGTTTTTTTTAAAGTTTTTCGAGACAAGGTGAGAGGTATTCTTTTTTAAGCTCTTTCAAGATTTGTTCGTGACCCCCCAAAACTGTGTTCTAGCTCCCCTAAAATTATTTTTTCTCTGTGGCCCTCGGTTGAGAAACTGTGTTGTAGACCAGTGCTTCCCAAAATTTCAGTAGCGAAAATTTTTAGTAGAAAGTACAAATATTCATTCGTGAACATTTTTTCTATGTATATGTTTTTTTTTCACGAGTCCGCAGATTATTTTTTCAGATTTAGGGAGCCGTGGCATTACAAGAGGTTTGGAAACACTGTTGCAGCATAGGATTTTTGGCGCCTACTCTACGTAGACGGGTTCCCAACCTGGGGGTCACCAACTTTTTTCGATTTTGGATTCGAACAACAAATCGAGGATTTTAAATTCCTCGGTGAGCTAAAAAAAAGGAGTCTCGGAGACAATCCGCGGAAAAAGTATAGCAAATCGAAGATTTCAAATCTCTCGAGGGGGGTCGCCTAGTCACATGGTGTTATAAATAGGGGTCGCCACCCGAAAAGGTTGCGAACCTATGCTCTAGAGTGAACTATGTTTTAGGCAAAATGATTTATTTTAAACTACACGTCGATTAATTTATGATATATCGACATGATATCGTTGGTATACTACCAAAAATTCTGTCAAAATACCTTTTTTGAGATAAACATTTTTTTTGAATATCATGAAACGAACTTAAATGTAGCGTACTCGTAAACTTGATTTTTTGAATATCAAAAAAGAAAATAAAAGAGTCAGCTTATTTTTTTATACGATACAGCATGTTCTATCGATCTGAATTCATTACTCAAAAATAACAATTTTTGACATAAAGTTTTGTGGCACTGTAACGACAATTGTCTAAAAACTTTATATACTTAAAATTTCATGAATCGTGTTTAATTATACCGTTTTTAAGGGGTGGGGGGGATTCATATAAGGAAGTTGATTGAATATACCAATAAATTGGTCGTGTGGAAATTTCTACGTTTGACTAACATTTAACTCGGCTTTGTGTCTTTAGCTTGTAAACATTGATTTATTAAATATTTAGTTGATTAAGGATATGTAACTTAAGGCGTGGATTTCTGCGTTATTTTCAACCCTCTTCAACCCACCCTTTATCCGACACTTAAAACGGAGTCTAGTTAATTATTGGCCCATGATAAGTTCCATATGTATTTTTCTTACTTTCAACTATGTAGTTAGTTGCATTAAAAAAATATACATTTAAGCTCAATCGGGAGTTCGTGTCTTTCGAATTAGAGGAAGGTACTATGTTTTATTATTTAATTAAGTTTTATGTTTATAAAATAAAATATATTATTAATGTGCACTATTCTTTGATTCTTGTATTAGATTATAGTCAATGAAACCGGTTTGTGGGGTATTTTGTTTCGTGTAGCTTTGCGTGTCCTGGGATAAGGGGTGATGTTTGACGTTTGGCGTTTGACGTTATCAGGAGAAAAAAACAGTGAGTTTGACGTAAGTAGAATACATCTATAAACATCTCAGCGATTGAATGTCAGAGGTTGGGATATTGAATACAGTGTTCATTTAATTACTTCATTGCATACGCCAGGCATTGAAACTATCCCAAAAACGATTTTCTGGGACTTTTAAATACAATTACGTCTTTACTTGGTGTTTTGGTGGATTGAATATTCTTATTTTATGGAGATCAGTATTACAGTGCGTATTTACTTAGCTCGCTTCACTTATACGATATTTTAAGATGTGTATCTAACTTATTTTTTTCTAAAATATCACTTGGCTCACTTCATCTTTAACGGGCACGACTCGTCATATAATATGAAATGTGACCGTACGTACCGTATTAAGGTAGTTTATCCTATATCCTCTAAGCAGAGCTTGAAATTATCCGTTTTTTGAAGGACGGCAATTTAATTAACAATTCAAAATCGCGATGAATGAAAACAAGTAGTTTTTTGTTCATATTTTAAAATCGGTCTAGCAACGCTCTACCTAGACGTGGATGTGCAACGACGACTGTTGCATTTTTCAGTTCTAGCGTTAAACAGAGTAGCAGCATTAATATTTTTTAAAACTTTTTCATACTCAAAATTTTAAGATACATAAATTGAGATGAATAAACCATGACTGTGGAGACGTCAAGAAATTAGGCGACTCCGACCGTAGCTTAAAATACGACTTTAATTATTTTTTAAGGCTGAGTACCATGAAGTGACGCCACTTTTGATCATAGCGATTTGAATACACATTTTTTTAAATTACTCAAAGTTATTATCTTTTCTTTTTGCCCGACTCCACGACTCCTAATTCACAGCCATGATTACAACACAGTGGAATTCACATTTTTGAATCAATTTTGAACACAATGTTTTCCAATTTCCTGTTACCTTGAGAGCGTCATTTAATTTTTTTGCAGTAAAAAATGACGGTTCGGAAGATTCATCTTCACTTACATGATCCGTTTCGGGTATTAAAATAAGGCTTACTAATTCCTCTTCGGTTATAACGTCATCGGTAAATAATTCTTCAATATTCATGTCATCTAAATCTTCAAATCATACTCCCAATGATTTTGATATATCAATAATTTGAGAAATTTCATAATTTCTGGATGTAACAAAAATATCATTTGCAACCACTTCTGGCAATATCTGTCTCCAACATCTATTTAAAGTGGTTTATCTAACTTTTTTGTATGCCAAACTAACCTGGCTTAGACAATCTAGAATTGTGATTTTTTTCCAAATTTCTTGAACTGGCAGCGATTGATCGTCTTCTACTTTGGTCAAAATTTCTTGAAAAGTTTGTTTTGTGTAATAAATTTTGACATATTTTCTCGACCGCGTTAAAGTGAAACCCCACAAAAAAAAGTAACGCGTAAATAGGGTGATGAGTGTATATGCTAAAAAAATGAACTAAAATTTAATTAATTATTATTTCAAAAAATTTAAATTCTTTCCTTTTGATAATTCCTTAAATGAATACTACCCCACCAAATTTCTTTTAGGAATGTTATCATTTCACTCTCTTGAAGCTCGAAGATAGTTTTCAGGCTTAAAGCATTTTTCTCTTCTCCTTCGAAGCCGAGTTAATAATCCTGAAATTCTCATGACTATTAATTTACATGCTCCCAATTTATTCTTACGTGGGCGAAACTATGAGAAAAAACCTTTATTTCTAAAAACTTATACCTCGCTTAGGAGGTATGAGTCATCAGTTCCTAGGGCCGTTCGATTGATCAACTCATTGCCTAGAGAAGTGGACATTTTTAGTGATAGTATTTGTGAACTGTTTGTTAAATTTTACTATTTAATTTCTTGATTTTGTGTGTTGATCTTGATGTATTATGTAGTTTTATTTTATATTTTGTCTCTTTATATTTGTCAAGTACATGGCGAATTGGCGTCAGCTGTTATGTCATGTACTGTACTTTTAATTTTTAAACAATAAATATAAATATAACTTTATTTCTTTCTTATTTATTATTATTATTTAACATATCGGAAGTATTTTTTAGCACCATAGGGTAAGTGCCATTAGTGAATGAGGCGTGCGCTTGGGGCCTCAACAACGGCTTACATTATACAACCCATATAATTTTTATTCAGATTTTATTATTTTACTTGAATTTTTTTGACGTGCTTATCCGAAAAACAGGGCCTCCAAATTTTATTGCGCCGGGCTTCTCATGTGCTTAATTTGCCGCTGTCCGCGAGATAATAATCTTTGTGGATATATACATATTGAGTATTTGGAACGATTTCATGATGACATGCAAGCTGACTTCCAGGATATGAAGACTCAAAGATACCAGATTGGGTGATAGATGCTTTTAATGTAAGTTCAACTGATGTTGCTACGACTCTCATAACAAAGAAAGACTCATATAACTGAAAAGTGATACCAGAACTTAAAAACATACAAACACAGTAAAATTAATTCTTGATAAGCAGTGAAATTGTAATTAAATTTTCACAGCTCTGAAAGAATGCAAAATTATACTTTATTGCATTTCTCACAAAGCCGTCATTTTTTTACTGGCAGAACTTTCGATGCGATTTTCTCATGTTTCCATTATGTGCAACCATACAATCCAATCGAATCCCTACTGTTCATTCCAAATTCACTCAACGCATTAAAAATTACATGTAGTGTTACATTAGTAGAATGATTCGCATCTTATATTATGTTCTGTGAATATATTTTTTTCGTAAATATTTAAAAAAAGAAAACTCATTCGTACTAGTTCTACTTTTATTTTAAACGATCAGAGCCGGTTCCCCCCCATAAAAACTCATCAAAAAACCAATTAAGTAAATAAATATTCATTGGAAAAAAGTCACACAACTGTCATGTTAAAAAAGTCAGTAATGTGAAGTCAGTTCAGTACAGATCTATCCACTCATCGAAAGGTTAAAAAATAGATATAATCTTCATCAGTTGATAATACTAGCGGTGAAGGAAACCAGTTATTCTCTCGAAAAAAATTCTCATCGCGAATTGACAGTTATCACATTCAAATCATTCATTAATTATTTTTTTAATCACGATATTAAATTATGTGTACCAAATGATTGTACTTAACTTGGCAGCGTGTTATTCATTTAAGTTTTGTAATTTTGCCAAAAAACTTTGCTCCAACTTGGCATAAAGAATATTTTATTAATAGTGTTGATAATTTGTCTTGCCATTAATAAACCCGTCAGTCACTACACAACGATAACCAAGCTGCAGGTAATAATTTTGTAAATAAATATTATTTAAGATTTCAATATTTCTGAGTCCTGAACTTGAACTGACAGCACTGATTCAGTTCAAGTTCATCCGTGCAGTTGAACACCAGAAGATGCCGAAAGGCGAAACCCGAGCCGATTAAAAAAATAAAAAATGTAGTATTGTAGCAATCGAACGCGAGCAGAAATAGAAATGAAAATGAGTAACTACAGGTTTTATTTCAGCTCAAGATGATTAAATATTTTTTTTCAATAAAGAGGTATTAAGATTCCTTTCCTTGCGGGAATATGTAGCAACCAAACGTATCATAAATCAAAAAAATAATGCAAAATGCGTCCGGTGCAAAAATGATGAGTATTCCTCACTCCTACGGACCCCCAAGGAAAAACTCGCACGTACCCCAAACCACCCGTTTCCACTTCAATACACGCTTGTAAATATATATGTACACGCACACAGTCGTAAATTTTCACATCGCGTCAAGTTGACACCCTCTCGTCGCATAAATATTTGCTTTTTTGCGTATATCTATCTATTGGATGAAAAAAAAGTCTCTACACCGCAAATAGTTCTCAGTATGATTTTTTCCTATCAATCTTCAGTACGCTGCAGTACGCTGTTCCGAGACGAATCTCGTCTATATTCTACCAGACAAATATACTCACATGTAACATTGATGCATAGCGGTGGGCTGCCAACACGTTAATAAAAGGCTCGCTTAATCTCAAAGCAAATCTCGGTCCGGGGAAGGAGTGAATTTTTTTATCACTCCTATGCAATAATATGCAATACTTAAAAGCAATCGATTTTTACTTAATACCCTTACAATATGTATCAATATTACCGTAAACTTATCAATTTAAATGACGACAAATTTACTACTGTGTATACTGAAGCTGTCGTAGATAATATAACCTATAAGTCAGAAATTGCAGTTATACACTAATTTGATCTGAGAATATATATTTTTTTAATTAATAAGATGCTTGTCGGCTTTTGTAAAAATTAGCAAGGGTCTCATTTAAAGACATCCGAGCCCCCTTCAGCCCACTACTGCTGATGCACAGTTTTCGAATGTTATGCAAAAGTTCTTTTAAAATGTTGAAATCAAGAAAGTTGAAACATTCAACAACCTTTCTTATACAATTTAAGATTTCGACTGAAGGTGCTCGGTGGAATTTCAATATTAAATTTAAATCTTTCAAATTATGTACATTCACACAAGTTTTGTCACTAACGACCCGGGTTTCGCCTTTGAGCAGGTAAATCTGCCAAATTCTCCACTCTTATATCTTATATGTAAGTAAATACAATCATAGATTTTTCCAAAATAAATATCATTATTGAAATTACTCACCATTTAAATATGTAGGCATTCCCATGGGTTAATTCATTTTTACAGCAATGGCCTTAAACTTAGTGATACGTTTATTTCTTATATAAACACGATACATTTATTTACTAAATGTCAGTTCAAGTTCATCCGTGCACTTGAACGCCTGCAGATGCCAAAAGGCGAAATTTAGGTCGTAGGTGACAAAACTTGTGTTAAGGTACACAATTTGAGCGATTCAAATTTACTTTCGTGTACAGTTTTTAATTGTTATCACTATTGAAATGATAAGGGGTTTTTCATTCTTATTCTTACTTACACTTAAACTATTCGACTTAATATGTTAACAACCTTCACGATTCTCTGTCGCCCGCCAGTTGCTTTGCTTCCTGTCGTGACATGCCAGCATCCTTTGCGTTGTTTCGTCGAGATATCAATAGCCGTCAAAGACGCCTAAATTCCACCGCTTGAAAAAAGAGGTAAGTTGGGTTGAAGCTTAGACATAACCCACACTTCTAAATTGTATAGTTAAAATTGTTTATTAAATTATAAAAAAAAAATTAAAACCGACAGCAATAAATATTTACATTTTGTATTATATAAATAGTTTTTAATATATTTATATGACAACGTACTTTGTTTTACTAAAATATATTATTAAACAATCCATTAAATAATATGAAATTAAAGGAAGAAAAACGTGTTATAAAATATTGACAATTTCCAAATATAACTATATATATATCACAACTCATTATAACATCAAAATGTTATGCCATTTAGGATGACTAAAAATACATATTACTATCAAGAAACTGTAGAACTAAATACGTTGCTATTTTTACCCTATTATAATGGAGTTCTACCAAGTAAATGCCAAGTCAATAAATAAATTACTATCGAGTATTTAAAAAATACAACACACGTAATTAAAGTATAATATTTATTTAGTATATGAAAGTTTTACAAACGAAATAGTTTAGTGATTTTTTACCAACAAGAATGGTGTCATAAACAAACATGTCAAAAAAGATTTTGACAGATGTAATGGATGAATTGTCAGAAAATCAATTGCTCTTTTAACCCTTTGCATATATTGGCCCGTCTGTTTTACGGTTTTTTCGACCTTTTACACTGGGAAACCGGCAATGAAACCTAACGATTATTTCTTTTTTTCCTCTATCCGGTTATGAGGAATGGAGAGTAGAGGGAATATGGGATGGAATTGAACATGTTTTATTTGAATCGCACTTTATCTTTCTCAAAATGGCATACATTCACGTCAACACATTCAAATCTCTCGTACAAATGTTTTTAATAATAAGCTCAAAACGCTGATTGTTTATCGATTCCGTAGCAAAGTGGTCAACGCTCTTAGACGTCTTATTCGGTTGCAGTTTCAACGAGGTCGAATCCCAAGGTGGATACTTTCATACATTGATTTATGAATTTGTTTTCAAACGCTTGGGTGTCTGTGACGTTAACATTTTTTTTTATTCATTCGATCATAAAACTGTAGCATAGCGAGAGCTATTCGCTAATTACTAATCGTTTTCAATTAGACATTTACTTACTTTCAAATACATAAGTTTAGCGAGTAAGTAACAACCATTTTTTTCACCAAAAACCACCCCTGTTGAGATACTTCATTAGGACTGCAACTGGATTAAAAACTAAATTATCTAGTTTTTAGTACTCGTTCCAATTCTTGTAATAGGATAGTAAAATATAAATCTAATAGTTCGTCAGCTCGAAACTCTTTACAAAATTGACTTAATTTAATGTTCTTCTGAATTATTATTTTTTAATCCATGTTCGGTTCCAATGTAGAGCTCATGATCTTCAAATAGAGGTATCTACGAGACTGCTCAACTATTTTTTTAAAAAGATAGTGGGGAAAGAAATGATAGGCGTAGAAGAATACTTATGGTTGGCTAGTCGATGTTGATACGTGGGAGTTAATTTTTAAACATCGTAAAAATCTATGTTGTTGAACAGAAATCGATCAATCGATTGAAAAATGCTATTCTTATTGGGACTCGAACCCTCGTCGTCTATAACAAAATCCAACGAATTGCACTGCTCAACTGTCCTGACAATTAAAAAGCAATATATTTTCAACATTGTAAACTAAATATATTTAAAAAAATATATTGAATGTTTAAGCCAACATAAAAGAAATATATTGTAAACTTATACATAGATGTATATATAAAGTGAGTGTACAGAGTAGGTTGAGATGAAAGTGAAAACGTCATTGAAGTGGTCCAGGGTAGAGGTACTTGGGCTCGGAAGGCCACACATCGAATGGGGGTTTTCCGGCCAACGTCGGGGTTTCCCGGTCCGCATTTTGGCACCTTTTCCCAAGCAATACGTGAATTTAACCCTAAGGTACGGAAATGTGTCTTCGGGCGACCTTGCATAGCAAAAGAAGAATTTTCAATGCTGTCACTAAGAGTTATTAAAATAATTTCAGGTCAAATATTGTATTGCTTGTTAGCCATTCAATAATTCAGAATACTGATTAATATAAAATTACATTTGATTACTTTGTTGTTCCACTGATTGTGTTACAAATGTTTTGCCTCTTTGTGAAATATCTTAAATCAAATTATCGCAATGTTATTTATCAATCAGTGGTAATTTCATATCGACTGTGGAAAAAAGGACGTACACATAAAAAAATTTACAGGTGACGCAAAAAACGTTTTTTGATGATTATGTGTCAGAGGCAAATTATTAAATATACACAATCTTGAAGTGCACGGAAAATGATAAACTGGTTTTTTATTGAATTTTTCTGATATTATTTTAATTATTTTACAAAAAAACCTTTAATTCTTTTTTCTTGATCGAAATTTTCAAACTTTAAACCAAAATTAAAATACTAATTCGGCAATTACAGCTTACATCCTTTTGATAGAACGTGTATCAAGTTGTGATTATCGAAAAAAACACAAACATTTTTAAAAGAAGGACTGTTCTTTTGAGTGGATTCGAGCCCATGGTCATAAGCTCGAATCAACTAACAAGGTCAATACAGTGGATAATAATTTGTGCTTTTATAACTTTTTAAATAATTTTCATCTTTTATGTAGCTTTTTCTATCAAACGTCGGCAATTTAATTGAAGATTTTTTATATATTTATAACTAGGTTACTAATAACTAACTTTATACTTTATTGAATTTGTAATGAGTTAATGCAAAAAACCGTTCCCCCTTTTTACAATCAATATATTTCAGTTAATGAGAATTTAAATCACATATAGTATACATATTTATTTTTTGTTAAAAATTAAAATTATAGCACATGACATAACAGCTGACGCCAATTCCCCGTGTACTTGACAAACATAAAGAGACAAAATATAAAATAAAACTATATAATACATCAAAATCAACATACAAAATCAAGAAATAAAATAGTAAAATTTAACGAACAGTTCACAAATACTATCAACTAATAATAATTAATACTACTGTATTAGTACAAATTATAAAAAAAAACTAACTAAGTAAACATAGAGAATGAATGTTTCCATAACAGAGATAATATAATGAAAGCTTTCAGAGAAAGCTTTATCAAGACAATGTAATGTTACTTACTTTAAGTAAGTTCAATGATTAGATATTTCAAAAATATAACCAAGTCATTTTTTCGTAATTTGTGAATATATCAGAACATTATTGTTTATTTATGTTATATAAGTTATCTTAAACAATCTTGAAAGTTTCATTTCGTTTCTTCTTGTATATATAAAGACCAGATCCTTATCCCAAAGTTGCTTTTATTATATGCCTCTCAAAAACTTTCCACGTTTCTTATACGTAGCATGCGTTGGCGTAGAGGCTCTACGCCTCGAGCAGATAAGAGGCAAAAAGTAGTATGGGCGTAGACTGATATAAAGATTTGACGTCGGTCTGTCCACTAGGACAATATCTGGCGATTTTGCTTATCATGATTCAACTTGTAAAGTAAACGTTGACTTTCTAATGCAATAAACGATGTACACTTAAATCGCGATCTTTCGTTTCTCGAGCGATCATGCGATCTCGTGGGTCGCTTGGAAGTTTTTCATACGCAACAAATACAAATATTACTTTTGATGTTTATTGAAGAACCAACTTATTGTTATTGGCTGATATATAACTTGTTACGAGACTAATTTTAACACTGCATGTTTATACAACATCAAATCATCTTTCATATTACTTTAATACTTTACGATGATACGATAAAAAAATCCATAGATATGCTTCGTATATATGAATTGATTAAAGACCAATCAACACGTCATTATCAGGTTAAAAGTACATATTATTTTAATATTTATTAATTTACATATATGTTTGAATTAAAGATTATGGAAATATGAAGATCTCAATTGCAAAACCTACCTAATGACCATTTTTGATTTTTTTCAAATTTTGATGCCAACTTGTTATTATGTTATGTCAATATCTACACAATCAATAAATTTCCGATTTCAAAACCTCTCTCAATATAGAGAAAACGTATTTAAAAAAACGTGTTTAGTCTCAAAACGCACTAAAATCCAAAAAGCCCTCAGTAGTTTTTTTCACTTTGCCAACAATTTTGGTTTTTGGATTTAAGTAGGTTTTGAATCTAAGGCACTCATATGTGATGCATTTAATTTTTCGCATTATGCTTTTTAAACAAATTAATTAAGGTACAGAGTAGGGCCTCCAATCCCGAGATCCCGTCCAATTTTGTGATTTCGAAATCTCTGGATTGAGAAAATTCGGTCAAAAATAGGATGCGGGATTGGATGCCCTAGTACAGAGGGACCTCGTTATTCAAGTCTTAGCAGTTAAGAGTTTGTAGAAAAATTTAAAAAAACCTTAAATCTGGCTTTTTTACTACATACATCTTTATCGTGAGTTTGTGAAGAAGTAATGATACAATATCCACCAACAGAAGAAAAAGTAAGTGTTACGGCCTAGATGTTAAATTATTTGTTGAAAACGGAAACAAAATAAACCCACCCACCCCATTCATTAATTTTGGTCCCTGTTTTAAGCGGATTCACTTAAAGGGGGATTTTTCTGTGCCGATTACCCTCAGATAACGAAGACCCCCTGAATATTATAACTTTAACTGTATATTTCACAGCTAAGCAGAGTAGCGTGTACATTATCTTTATTTTGAAAAAAAATATATCTCGATGTGTAAATCTTAGAAGATAATAAAAAAAATACACGAAATAGTTTTAATCACTTTAGTAGAACTTAAAAATGAACGGAATACAATTAAACGCTGAGCGTTATGTGCTATGCGACGATATCAATGGCATTAAATAAATCGAAAATGGTAGACCATGCTAGTTAATCGTTGGACTGGACAAAAAAGGAGTCCTAAAATTCGATTACTACCGTAAAATCAGATCAGCAAATTTAGCTTATTTCCAAATAAGAGCCAGGCCTAAGCGTTCTTGATAACTTTGGTTATAAGATATTTTGAAATAATATAACGATATCACAAAATGTTTTAACCTTTATAAAAAAAAAAAATATTTATAAAAATATTAAACAAAATGTTTTGAGGTATACCATCTTCTAAAAGTCAATCCAAAGTGGCGTATCAAAAAAAAATATATACTTTCAGTTAAGTAATTAATATGCTTGGAGCCATTTCATGCGCATTGTTATTCAAAACGTCTTTATTTCACATTGGACATTTTCAGTTTATGCTTTTCTAGGCCTGTCAAAAGACGTTAGAAGGATTAGCTAAGTCGTAACGAAAGTGTAGGGTTTGCTTAGGACAGCGACTTAAAATCAAGGGGCCGTAAAATATATTGTTATCAAATTTCATGTGACTTGTATAATACAATATATAAGTTAATCAGAATAACATTCATATTTGTTACATAATATATCATCGGCTTAGTGCAAAATTGAGTTAAATATCACAACCTGATCCATTCATGTCTTTTATAAAAACAAGAATTAGTATGAAACTTGAAATTATTTAGTATTTACGTCACATTTGAGAAATTTTAAACTACATCATATCAATGAATGTATGTGAAAATTTAACTCAGTTGGTGACTTGCACTAAGCCGATGACATAAATCTTTATGAGATAATATTATATCTTCGTATAAGACAGTTTTTTTTCGATTATAATTTTCAAGGTATAAATGTTATTTTAAGAAAAGAAGAATCCATGGTAGTAACATCATAAAAGTTGTGAAAAAAATATAACATTATGACAATATGACAAATATAACAATATGACATATCTATTCCACAAATTTGTATGAAAAGTATTTGAATAAAATAAGCATTTTTTTAAAAATCGACTTGTAAATATGTCATGTAAGTAAATATACAACCACTCGTGATTCAAAATGCATAAGTAGATCAGTTTTAACCATGTGCTTCCGTGCTTTGAAAAAGTTTGAGATTTTTCAAATACATTTCGTTAAAAAATTACCAACTGTAGCATACGTAAGAAATCTTTTACTTGTATTATATATTTTATTGTAATTCCGCCAGAGGCAATCGATTTTAATTTTTATTTATAAAAAAATCTGATTGAAATAATTCAAGTAACATATATTTTTGACAGATAGTTCGGTCAGTGAGCCAGCGGTTAACGTCGTTAGCTTCCGTTAAGATTCCCAGAACGAACAGCATTTATTCAATCAAATTATCGAAGTCTGTTATAAGTTTGTGTTTGTGATGTGTAATAATTCCCTTTCACCCTTCCGATCCTTAAATAATGGGACGTAGCGAGAGCAATTGGTTAACCACTAGTCTAAAAAGAGAGTATTTGAGTAGCAATCAATTGTCGATGAAAAACTTTTTTTAATACACCTCAATTAGAAAACCATGTCGTCGCTGTACTGGCAGAAGTTATTAACAAATTTATCAAAAATTAGATAAGTACACAGTGAGATTGTTGGGTATCAATTACATATTCGTTTGGAAAGTCAGTTTGTGAATTTATTGTATCAGTAAAATTTTTTTTTTTTCATTATTTTAAAGGTAGCATTTTCCCCAAGTGTCATATTGGCGTAAGTCTAAGTATATTTTAATATCGTTATCATCTTTATAAAATAGAGTATCGAGACTTTATTTTTAAATTTAAATTATTCATTTGCTGCTTTTGTCAGTAAGGTGCCGATTTGTTAAACACTGAGAGCAGATATGGATTCAAAATACTTTTGTGTGAAACAAAATTAGTGATTTTATTTATTTTATATATTAAAAAAATATGAAATAGTTCAGAACGACTGGCTAAAATGCTGCTTAAAAACCGGCCAGTCTTTTCTTGTGACGGCAAAATAAGGGTAAGCCAAGGAGAAACAGGACACATTAGCATAGTTGACATTTTTTGTCCCACGGTGCGTGCCAACACTTTTGTTTTTGTTTCACCTCACCTCAGTCTCCCATTTGCATACATACATAATAAAACAAACAGCCTCGTAGCATATTAGCCTACTGAAGCGTTTATCAATAAGTTGAACTTTTTCTTCAGCCTTGTCCACCTCCAATAGGGAAGGTATGAATTCTCAGGGGTGCATTTAGTTAAAAAGAAATAAGATAAGTTATACTAATAAAATTACATTAGGAGGCATGATTGTAAAGTATATATTCTTAATCCATATTTCACGAAGCGAGGAGTGTAAAAAAAAACCGGAAAACGACATGTACGATGGGATGCGATATAGAATATATATGTATTGTTAAAAAAATATAAAAAAAACTCTTTTCTACAATAACACATTTATTTTATATGATCAAGGACTTCTTTCTCTAATGAACAGCGTTTTAAAGTCATAAGAAAACACATTGCTTATTTCGTTTGATTTCTTAGAGGTACGGGCAATAGCGACATTTTTATTCATTAAGAATCCGTTATTTTTTTTTCAAATGACCATAAAGGTTGGAATCATGTACGCTAGGACACCACCTTTTTTTGGACCCCTCCCTAAAGGGTTGGTAAACCAACCAATAACTTTTCGAGTTTTGAATTTATTTATTTTTTTAATTTTCTTTTGTATTTTTAAAATGTTACTAAACGAATGGTAAAAAAGGGATTAAAAAGAAATCTTTTTTTTTTAAAGAGCTCGAAAAAACACCCGAAGTTCGTGCCTCTAGACTAGAATACTTCGTTATGTACAAAATTAAACAATTTACTGTGAAAAAAAACCAATAATAATACTAAATTATCTTAAATGGTCTATTACGTTTACCACGCCTGCATTGGTCGATCAATCCTACACGAGGTTCGTGATTCCTGAAGTGTGTAATGTATAACGAATTCAGTTACTATCTCTTAGTAGTGTAATTAAACACGTTTAGTTTACATTTAGAGGTGTATAAAGTGTACAGAAGTGTTAATTACAGTTATCGTATCTTCATTCTAATTAATTCGGAAACTGCAGAAAGTCACAATTGGATGAACATAAAAACGTGGGTTTCTGATTTCAATACATTCGTCTAAAATTAATTTTGACAAAATACATTTTTATCGATGGAAATGACCTGGACATACAATATGTAACAACATTTTCACTAACAAAATGTTCAATATTAACACAAAAGAGCTTCTACAATATTATTTTCTGTAATACGAAACCTATTTCGGTATTATAGAGGAATTGACTATAATTTATTGATAAATACAATTTTAAAATAGTGATAAACATTAATTTAATTCGAGTTTTATTTAAAAAAAAACTTTAATAATACAAAGCATGTACATACATGGCTGTAAAAATAAATTTCTTTTACGTAGAGCTTCTAAAAATGCAAGAAGTATACCGGCAAACTGAATTTCCATATTCGCAAAGGATCGTTTCAAATGATTTAAAGTAATTTTAGTGCAATATAACGAAGGAAATAAGATATTCACTTTTATTCAAATTTTATGTTAAATATGATTTTAGCTCGAATTTTGACAGAACAAATCATTGAATGGGTATTAAAAAAAAATTATAGTAGATAGCCGTTGTTAATTTGTTTTGTCGTGTCTACGCAGTGGTCATCGTCGTCGGATGCCACGAGTTCGGATCCCAGTACAGACAGCCTTTTTTTCAATCGCTTTATTAATTCCTATTCAAAGACATGGATTTTTGTGACCCTACCACCATTCTCATCGTAAAATAAGAAGCGTACCGAAAGTAATTAAATAAAAACCAGTCCTAACCTAGCCTTACCCTTTTTATCCATACTAGCTTCGAAAAAATGAGGTTGAGCAACTGAGCGACAAGCAGTCTAAAAAAAATCTCATTTTTTGAAATACCTCAAGTCAAAATGCTCCACATTGAGAGCGGACAAGGATTTAAAAAAAATCTTGATTGATGGAAATTAAGAAAAACACAATACTTCTTAGTAATTATTTCCACTTTTATTTATCAAGATCAGGACCTGTTTCGCTCATGGCGGGCATTTTCAACTGATAAGAAATAAAATTTAACAGTGCTATTTATATAAAAACAAATTAAAATGAAAATGTGTAATAAACAATTGGCATTGAAAAGAATAGAAATTATGAATAAGTGACTCTAAGTCAGTGATGCACAACCTTTACCTTCCAGCGGGCCGCATAAAACAAATTATCGTGGGTTCGGGTAGCAAAGAAAAAAAATATTTAAAGTACGCTCAATCCTTTTTTATCCAGAACATATGTACGTTCCATGTAAAACAGCCTTAAAACCGTGTAATAAGATTAAGTGAATTTAGATAAATGAGTAATAGGTTCCATTATATTATTTTGACCGTGTTATTTCGAAAATAAATAAGCCATGCAAAAAAGGATTATGAGTAATTGTTTATTAAAAATCGTTTCATTGTGAAATATTTATGTTTTATTTATATGCAATTCATAAGTTAATGTGTTCTTGGTTAATTTTAACTATTTTTTTTTAATTTGACAAAATATTTGTAAGCCTGTTTCTATGAACCGATTTATTCTCCTTCATTGAAGAAAAAGCTTGCTTAAATTTATTAAATATTTTTTTTACGTGAAAAAAATGTGTTTGAGAAAAAGATTTAAGGGCCGCCACATAATTCAAAAAGGGCCGCGGTTTGTGCATCGCTGCTCTAAACTAACACAAATTAAAATCCTCTAACATGTTGTGTAATACCTTTCCACCAAGTATTGATGGACATCATATTTATCATGTTTATTATTTCTTCTGTGACAATTCGAATAAAGTTGACATTTCGAGTTTCTTAGAAAATGTATATTATACTATACAGCGGAACCTCTCATAAAGAGCACCTTTCATAACGAGTAATTCGCATAACGAGCAAAACAGATCGTGAAAAAAATGCTCCCTTAACGAACGACATTTCGCATAACGAGTGACGCAGATTTTTGGAAAGATCACTTTCACATCGTTACTTGCCTCAAGACGATTGACAAGGCGTGGGAAAGGGTTAACAACAGGACCCTCACTTCTGCTTTGAAAAAGCTTTAGCCATAGAGCGTTGTAGAATGTGATTTTGACAGGTTTCAAACAGTATCTGTGGAGTCTACAGTCAACGAGGTTGTATCTTTGGTCAATATCATGGGACTAGAGGTGGATAACAACGATATTGATGAGCTTGTGAAAGAGCACAGTCAAGAGCTGACCTCCGAAGAGCTTATGGAGTTGCATTGTTTTTCACATCAAAAAGTTATGGAGGAGAGTTTGTGAGTGTAGGAGGAGGAAGTAGCAGAGCAATAATCTTCTGGCGCAATAAGAGAAATGCTGAAAGCGTGGGAAACTGTTGTTGATGGGAAATCGTACATTGAGAAGCGTCACTCTAATAAGGAGGTGGCTATGCGTCAACTTTCTAGTAAATAGAATTATTTATTTTTCATAAATAATAAACTAGTCGATTTTTCTATTGTTTTTTGGAAATCTAAAAAGCATTCCAGGTTGTTACGCTCCTTAACAATTTACAAATATGTAATTTTATTTGAAAATACAAAATGATTGTTTTCGACTTGGAACGCATTATTTTATTTGACATTGTTTTATATGGGAAAAATTGTTTCACTTAACGAGTTTTCTTAAGATTCTGGAACGAATTAAGCTCGTTATGAGAGATTCCACTGTAGTTGAAAGCTGGCACTAGTCGCATTTCGATTTCACAGACTAAAATATGTCCTGTATGGCGGAATTTGATATGGAAATTATTGTTCTGTGGAATTAATTATACAACCCCGTGAAGTATGTATGTATGTATGTATATAGTTGTCAAACCACATTGAAAATTGTGGTGTCACATTAGGAGGCGACGTGCACATTTTTTACAGTTTTAAATACATTCGAGTACAATTATCGCCACTGGATATACAAATTACAATCAACTCTTTTTTTACACTTAAGATGCGTACCACAAAAGAAACAGTGTTATTTGAAGAAAGGACAACAGTATAATATCGACTGTGGAAAGAAAAAAGGACGTAACCCACGCAAAAAACGTGTTTTATAATTTTGGGACATACATAACCATGAAGTGCACGGACACTTCTAAACTGGAGTGTAATTGACATAATCTAATATTAATTAAAGAAATTGTCTAGGAAAAACCTTTATTTCAGTCTTTTTTCTTGGTTTCAATTTGATCATCAATTCAAAAGGTCATCTTTTTCAAACTTAAAAGCTAAATTTAGATACTAATTTGCCACTTGCAGCTTGCATTCTTTTGATAGAACGTGTATCAAATTTGATACATTGTGATTGTCGAAAAAAACCTGTTTTAAAAAAACTTTCGGTTACGTCCTTTTTCCTTTCCACAGTCGATATATAAAATCGTGAAAAAAAGGAAATTACTTGAAAACAAGTATTATCTACGACTTTGTGATGTGATGAGTGAAATTTTGTTGTAAATAATAAACAAAAAACAATAAATTGGTGGTACAACACCAGGTCCTTCTGATTGGACTTACTTTCTCGAAATATTTTAATTACAAAATGGTGCAGTTGTTGATGTAATATTCTGAGTATGTCTTATAGTGTGATTATATTTTTATAATATATACTTATGTATATGTATAGTTCCCCTAGGGTGGGAGTACAGGGACGCTGAGAGATATGTTGGCGACCTAGACAACATGGTCGTATTAAGGATTGACAGATTGGCGTTCTAATGAAGTAGCGTGGCATATTGACCGTGAGTATATGCAGTTAGGGTGAACAATTTTAAATAGGTATCAATTTGTTTTCAAGCCAGGATGACGTGCACGGTACGACGAAAACATGCTCGATTTTGATGTATATTATCGTTGACGAAGCTGTTGATGATGCTCATGGCCTTGCTGGAGATTCCGGTGTCGGGGTGCATCTGCTTGAGCACTTTGTAGATGTAGATCGCGTCCAAAAGTTCATCGATTTCATTTAAATTACTTGATTTTTGTTTTGATGATTAGATTAGAAATTTAGTTATGCGTACTTTTTATCGTATTTAAAAAAAAAAAAAACTATTTTGAAAAAATATTTTTTTATTTCTAGTATTATAGTAACGTAGTCTTGAAACTTTTAGTGCGTTCTCTGTCAATATTTGATGGCAATGCATTATATTAAGAAAGACACAATATTTCTTTGTACGTATTTCCACTTTTATTTACTAAGGTCAGGACCAGTTTCGCACATTTCGAGCAAAGGAATATTATGTTTTTCTTAATTTAATGGTTGTTTTGAAAGCGTTTTATATTTTGACACAGTCTAAGGAATTATTTTTATGAGGCTATATGTATATGGAAGTGATATTTACAATAGTGAAAAAAAAATTCGATACTGTGGTCACAGTCTTTTAGTGTCACCATATAGTGCCGGAAAATTACCTGTCTTTGAGTAAAGACTTTAAATAAAAATAATGATAAGCACTGATTTCAAAGTAAAAAGATAGTTTTTATGTACAGTGGAACCTCTCATAACGAGTTTAATTCGTTCCAGAATCTTACTCGTTATGAGAAATACTCGTTAGGCGAAACATTTTTTTTCCATATAAAACAATGTAAAATACAATAATGCGTTCCATGACGGAAAAAAAATCGTTTTTAAAATTTTTAACGTTTATTCAAATAAAATTACATACTTATAACTTGTTATGGAGCGTAACAACCTGGAATGCAATTTTGATTTGCTAACAACAATTAAAAAAATGACTATATATGAAATAGTTTATTAATTAGGACAAATAATTCATTATTTTTTACTAGAAAGTTGTCTTGAGACATTTGTTTTTGAAAATTTGGTGAAAATGTGACAGCATTATCATTGAATACATTTGTAGAACGCATAGCCTCCTTATTAAGATGATGCTTCTCAATGTACGATGCAACAGTTTTCCATGCTTTCAGCATTTCTCCTATTGCACCAGAAGATTGTTGTTCAGCTACTTCTTCTTCCTCCACTAACTTGACCGTGCTCTTCCACAATCTCATATATATCGTTGTTATCCACCTCCAGTCCCATGGTATTGACCAAAGATACAATCTCGTTGACTGTAGACTCCACAGGTACTGTTTCAAACTCCTCAAAGTCACATTCGACAACGCTCTCTGGCCAAAAAGCTTCTTACAAGCAGAAATGAGAGTCCTCTTGGTAACCCCTTCCCACGCTTTTTCATTCATCTTGAGGCAAGCAACGATGTGAAAGTGATCTTTCCAAAACTCTACCTCACTCGTTATGCGAAATATCGCTCGTTACGAGAGCATTTTTTTCACAATCTGGTTTGCTCGTTATAAGAGGTCCTGTATGTGTATGTGCTGTATCCACTGTATGTGTATTTATTTGTTTATGTGCGGCTTGTTTTGCTATTCATTGTATAAGATTCACCCGCTAATCAAAATCTATTATATGCACACATGCCAGAGTCTTTATTGTCAAGTGGAAATGTGGTTTTATTGCTTAATTGACACACTAATAAAAATAAGTTTCGTTTACGCTGCAAAAGACCAAGTCGTAAAAAAGTTTTCTAAGTCGTCGCAAAATCAAATAAAAAGTGTACTGCATAATACACCATATAAGAATGGTTCGAAGTTATTATGTGTGGTGATGAGTAAAACGTTAACGACAATAGACCTGTCAAGCATCTTATGTAGGGCATACAAGTAAAAACTTCGATGCTCTTAAGAATTCATTTGATAGAAAGTAATACAATTTTATAAAAAAATAAAATATTTAAATACACCATCTAGTAAATTATAAAGTTTTAAAAATAAATAAAGTCATTAATATAAAGGACATAAATAAATATTTTTTTAAATCAGAAATACCGTACCTAATATAAATAATATTTGTTAATAATACTATCGATGTTTGTATCATACTTCCTTCTGCGTCCAGTAAAAAGGAAAAACAACCTGACCTGTAATTTGTAATTTATTAGATAATAATTACAATCAATTTTTAGTTTGTTCGTAAACCTTGCGATGTTTTGTCTGATGATGCTTCTTGAAGAAGTGAAACACGTGTCACAATTTGTAGCTTAAGTGGACTAAAACAATCATCAACTTTAATTTTATATGAGACATATTTTTATAGAATGGGCCTCGGAATGAAACCAGTTTAAATGGAACCATATGGAAACACTGCAACAAAAATGTTTGATTGTTTTGCAAGAAGTGCTTTACACTTCCGTCCTGGCTTAAATACGTATAAATAATATACAAAAGATTTAGCAGCGGTGTAATTTAAAAATTTGTCGCCTGCTGTGGCCCAGTTGGTTAGAGCGTGCTCTACCGCAAGCCTGGGTTCGATTCCCGATAAGATTACAGTGGATTATTCAATTCAAAGTTGTGATCGAAGACTGGGTGTAGCAATAGTGATTAGTTAGCCACTAGTCTTATTCTGGCCTTATCCTTCTTTCCCTACTACTCACTTTGAAAGAAAATAGTGAGGTTGAGCGACTGAGTAGTATTATTGTTATTATTCTTATTATTTTATCCATGTCCGCATATCTTTTTATATATGTGGAGCATATGGCCTTCTAATGGAGGTATCTCAACAGAAGTTTTTTCTACGAGAACTGATCGTTAGGGTATGTCTTACGTGGACGAAATCAAAGCGATATGGTCTCCGTCGCTAAACGCATTCCGCGATCAGTTTGTTTGATGTTTTGATTCGCTTTAAGTCGTGTTCTATTCGCGTTCGCTGTGACTTTGCCCTCGCAAGGCGTACCGTAACAAACAGTTCTTGTAGAAAAAACTTCTGTTGAGATACCTTCATTAGGAGACCATATGCTTCATATTGGGAGCGGATATGGATACAAATAAATAAATCAGAAAAGTTTTAGAAATCCGATGGTTTGACATAACCACGTGCAGGATTATCCCCCACCTGACCATTTGAGAGACATCAACCCAATCAGCATAATAACGTATCGTTAAGCGAGGCGACGTCACAGCTTGGGGTGTGTGGTGCGCATCATGCATGTCGATATCGACACTATCCCAATTCACCCTGCCCGCAATGTGGTTGGATCGACGCCGGTGAATTTTCATTATGACATTTATTGGCCCCCAGTATGTGACGAGAATGCTTTGGATCTCCGACTTACGTTGAAAAACTTTCATAGTTTTAAAGATTAGATTAACCTTTAAGCGCCCGTGAACTTTTTGCGAAATATTTGAACGACCCGTATCTTTTATAAAAATAATTATATCTATAAAACTAGTCAGCTTATGTGGGTAAAATAAAAAGCTTTACCAAAATAAAATATTTTTTATAATTAACAAAAACTTTATTTACAAATTTTATATTATTATACATTAAAGTTAAAGAATTAAAACGATAAAAATTAGACAAAAGTAGAGAATTTTCTACGTATGGAAAGAAATCTGTATCCCCATTGAAATGTGTTGTATGGTGTGGATAATGCTGTCTTATTACGGTCCACCTAACACAACGCATATTTCAAGAGTCGACCTTGGAACGCAGATGTTTATATTACTTAATATGACAAAAATATTTAAAATATGTATCGAAACTGAATATAAAATTATGGATCGATATCTCAAAGTCATTATTGATGTAAGCTAATATTCATATTTTGAATACTATTATAATAAATCACTGTAATCCGATTGCGAAATGTACCATAATCACTCGTCCCGTACGAGACCGCCGGGCGTGTCAAGGTTAAAATTGAAATACTGGACGAATTTGTCAATAACAGTATTACAAAAACGTTTAAATAAAGCAAATAAAATTAATACTGCCAGTTGAGATCGTTATACCGGAAGAGTTTTTCGATATTTCATATGAAATAGGTTCAGTTGTATTTTTTTAAAGCTAAGTAGAATGCAGTGGCGCCACTTTTGACTCTAGCGATTTTTATATACATACGATTCTTTTTTACGCGATACCATTGATTAAATAAACCTTATTTTCATATAATTTGATAAGTTGGTTC
Source organism: Himalopsyche anomala (assembly GCA_031772345.1). NCBI lineage: Eukaryota > Metazoa > Arthropoda > Insecta > Trichoptera > Rhyacophilidae > Himalopsyche > Himalopsyche anomala. Next base: position 26,212,909 of record CM062844.1, read on the forward strand.
CAAAAATCAAAATATCGCGTATAAAAGAATAAAAAATGCATAAAAAACTAAAATTTGCCCTTCAAATTCGCGCAAAAAAGTTTATTTATTTAATATAAACGTACAATGAGAAACAAATACATATGTAAAAATGCATAATCGTATACATTTTTTAGGAATTATTCGCTGCTGGCACTGTCGGTTGCGAAATATAATCACTTGTAGGGTGTTTACTGACAATATTTGGTGGAAAGGCATTATATTCAAAAAATAAAATACTCTTTTCTACTAATTGCACCCTTTCACCAAGAATACAATATAAGCGTTGTTTATAAAAACAAATTAAGCATTCATAATTTTATTTTGTTCATTTGGTTATTCTATTTATTTTTCGATTAAAAAAATCGTGTAACAATAAGTAAATCGCGTAAATAAAAGGAACGGTGCCGCCCAAAAAATCGCGTAAAAGCGAAATCACGCAACGAAAAATAAATCACGTAAAAAGAGGACTGGATGTAAAACAATCAAAAAAGTAGTCGAGTTTTTTTTCCGAATCCCGACTGCACAGTCCGACAACTGACCTTCCATTCCTGTAATAAAAAAAAAATCTACTACATCATAAGTGATAAGCATACAATCTTTTTTCTTAAAATATTAATGGTCTAAATTATTTTATTTCTATTTTAGATCTATAAAGCGCAAATTATTTATAATATTTTCTTTGAGACGGGCACGTTCCATCGGAAATTAAAATCTTTACATACAAAAGTAGGATATTGAATGTTCACGTACAAAGAAGTATATTTTTGGAATAAATTGAAGGTGAGGGCATGTATTAAGAGAGAGAATGAGACCATCCAATAAAGCGTCGGATATAGAACAGTCAGCAAGACGTCAGAACCATAAACTGTAAAAATACTATTTTGTTGAAAAGCATTCACTTGTATGCCAATATACTTATCAAAATCTTCGGATCAGAAGGACCCAACTCAACTTTATACAAACTAAATTTATGAACCTTATGTCATTATGGGAAAAATGTTAAGTTACATTTTTATTACTAAAATACAGCTTTTATCAGACTGGTTTTCTTAAATGTGTGATTATAAATAAATAAATTCGGAGCGTTATAATTTTACACATTATTAATTTGCAACTATAAAAAGTTTAATAAACATACATATATGTTATTTTATAGCACTGAAGAACATCGAAATTTTAAGTTTAGAATTTAGAATTAGAGTTGTTAATCAAAAAAGAAAATGTCAACTAATGCTATTTATTATTTATATAACATTAGGTAATAAATTAAAATATTAAAAAAAAATCGTGATTATTTTGTATCAGCTACTTTTTAGAGGTTTGTTTGTTGAATTAGCAACACTTTTTCTAGCGACAGCCAATTCTGGCGTGCGCTTTGTGATATGTTGCGACGTCTTGTTCAAACTACGGCTCTTTCACGTTAATGCCATTCAATTAGGGAACGAACGTGTCAGTAATCATAGATCTATAGCACTCATTGACTGTAACATTTTGACTGGCGTCATTTTTGAAGAAATAAATTTTGCACAATTTGCAAACGATGTTCTAACGTTAGTCTGTCCAGGGTGAAATGGCAAACCAAACTGAGAACAAATCAGATGTCAGCATTAAAATTGGCTGTCACTGAAAAAAGTGTTGCTAGTTCGAAAACAAACCCTAAAAAATATATATATTTTTTAGGCAGGACCTAAAAAGTCTTTATCGATAACTAGACTTAATCTTAATATAAAGGTAGTAAATTTTTGAAAATGGTTGCTAACATTCAAAATTACAAAACACAAAAAAATATTTTATGAAAACGGATTGTCGAAAGATTTCTAAAACCGCAAATCGTTAATATTTCAAAAATAAATGTATCTTGTCGAATGAAAAATAACATTAATTCCAATGAAATTATAACTGGTAGTAAGCTTTTTGATATTCATTCTTTCCGTTTTAAGGAAACGAAGTGGGTGCTTTGACAAACTTTTTGAAGCGTTTGCTTGGGTTCCTGGAAACACGCTGAACCCGCCCTGGGAAGGTCTTGCCTGGGAGAACTCTCTATCGATAGCTCAAAGTACTTATGTTTTAAAAAATCAATGTAGATCCTAGATAAAAAAATAAAAAATATATGAAGATAAATATAAAACATTTTAACCTGCCGAATCCCTTGACTTTCCATACTTATCAATTATGAGTGCTTTCTGCTTATTATCGATTTCAAAAATGACATAAATACAATTTTTAGCAGATTTAAAATACTAATTCATCTCGAATTTTTTACTAAAATATGTGATCTAATTTTATATTTTCAAAATTCTATTGTACCTTTTATTTAATACTGTAAAAACCGAACTCTCGGTTTGGTAATACTGATATTGCAAACTGTATTTTGTTGGCTTAGTTTCGAAAAGCGATTTGTCTAAAATTGAATGTTCAGAGTTATATAACTCATTATATTCCAATACTCTCTTCTATAGCTCCACAATAGTACAACTAGAGAAAAAAATATTTTCTCTCGGTAGGCAGATGTTTGCATAATAGAAATTAAGTCATAACATTCTCTCAGTTTCATATACAGTGAACCCGCGATTCTACGTTTTCCAAGGGACCGGAAAAAATCGACGAATAATGCGGGAAATCTTCAATTAATATAAAAAAATGTTTAATTTAACACCAACTCGTATATTATTCACCTTTTTATCAAAGAATATATAAATTTGTTTAATTTAAGATTTCGACTGAAGGTGTTTGGTGGAATTTCAATATTAAATTTGAACGATTCAAATTTAATATAAATTTATTCTTTAATTGCTTAATTAATAAATCATAAGTTACCTATTCGTAGTTGGGTACTTACATTTTAACAGACACCCACCCTTCAAGCACGCGTACTTTTCTAAGTTAACTTTTTTGCTATATGATTTTTTTCAACGTCTTGAATTGTTTTAAGTTTCTCAGCTAGAGTTTTAGTTTTTTTTTTTACTTAGGATTTTTAGTTTTGACTTTTGAGTTGGTAAAATTCGCGCAACCAGATGCGATGTAAGACTATTAAATTTATTAAAAAGTCTTAGTCGAGTAAAAAATAAACGATCCATGCAAAAAAACGAAGATAGCGAGAACGGAAGATCGGGGTTCCACTAAAAAATCGCAAAACAAAATACGAGGCTATTTATGAGAAATATTCAACGAAAACGGTCAATCGGGATAGTATTTGTGACGGGACCAAAATATTTAAACGATAGATTGAGAAAAACGGTAAATGGGGGAACGATTAATGCGGGATTATTTAACGTTGTTCTTATGGGTGTTTGGCCGGGACTATGAAAAATAAACGATTCATGCGGGAAAACGAACAATGCGAGAACGGTAGATCGGAGTTCCACTGTAAACACAATTTTAAATAAAGTCGTATGGTTTTATCAAGGTTGCAATAAAATTTTGAATTAAAATATTAATTATCACTTTCTTACAACTCAGTTTAGATGCGTCAAAATTTTGGTCAGTCATATCTCAAAACTGCCAATTTTTAGTTGTAGCAATATTAAACGAAGCCATCGACATTATAGATAATATCTAGTTATACTATATAACTAGATATTTTCTAAGATACCTTAAAAACGTTATTTCTTAAGTACGTGTGCTTAGATCTTTTTGGTGCGACTGTTTGAAAGCTACATATACGAGTAAGAAGAGTTCAAATATACATACTCGATCTTTTGTTTCATTTCGGTAACGATTTCAAGCACTGATATATTTACCTCTTCAACGTTATGTTATCCTATTAAGTAAAAAGATTATTATTTTTTGCCCATTGTTTAGTGTAATCTTACACCCATGGACTGGTGGTCTCTTTCGTACGACGCCAGTTTGTCTTCCTCACTCGACGCACCGGCTGAACATCGGCCCGAGCAATATGTAAACAAAATTTACACTGTTTCTTTCTACCTTTCAATATTTATGACATCCTAATACCTCGGCTGAAAAAACTGAAACATTTTAATTTGTGAGCGAACGCACCGCGCGCATTGTACTTTTCGTTTTGCAAAAGAAACTCATACATACGTAAAACCTCCTTCCTAATCATGGTGTATGGTGGACCTTTTGATATGTAATATAAAATAACCGGTAAGATTGTTGATATAAAAAAGTGAAAAAATATAAAAAGTATTTTGGTTCCAAAAATATTATTTTATATATAGTTGATAACTATTTCGGCTTATCCACTACTTACTATATGCAATAGCGGTCAACTATGTATACGATATAAAAAAAATATGTATAACTAAAATATTATGATATTTGTTAAGCTTGTTATAATTGAGTTCTACCAAGTAAATTCCAATTCAATTAATACTTGTTATATATTTTTCTTGGTTCATTGTTTCAGGGCTGTGGAGTCGTGTAAAAAAAAGACGTCTCCGACTCCGAGGAAATTTTTCAAAAATTTCATTTTAACTTATATATATGTATACCATCAGATCATCTGTAGTCAGCCAAGTATGGAATGGCAATACTGCACTGTTTTGTTTGAATACACTTCATTTAAAAATATTTTTCAAAAAAAATCGAGCCGCTCATTTTTCATGACTCCGGTCAAAATACCGCGACTCCGACTCCACAGCCCTGCATTGTTTTGATAAAAACCGGCACACGGACAAGCAACGAATACTATATATTTTTACACTAATTATTTATTCTAACACGATTTTCAGAAATACAACAAAGCTGATAACAGATTTACAAATGACAATAAATTCAACAGCACATGAGGTAAAAACAAACAAAAGTCTTCATTAGATTCTAACATTAGACGTGTGTAGACATTTCTAAAGATGAAGGAAATTCAGGTTAATTACATCATAAACTTACACATACATTTGTTATCAAGAAGCGATTTTTTTTAAATTTAATACCACATTGTTGGTTTTTTATAAAATAACGCCATTTTTTCATGTTAGAGAAACTAATTTTCAATTTTTATATATGTGGTATCATTCTTTTACACGGTGCTTAGTAATTAGTCGTATCAATCTTGTATTTTTTTATAGTTAACTGTATTTCCGATATCCAATTTTTTTAATACAAATCGATATATGTATGAACGTTTTCATTTCAGCAATCGTACCATTGATCTTACAAACAAGTTAATGAAGCTGGTCAAGCTTTAATCAATGTTAATTTAATTAGTAATTAGTCTTATATAGATTGTATAAATTGAAAAAAGTGTTTGTACATAACCAATCTTCTGTTTCAAAAATATAGATCCTCGCCATTATGATGTCGTCGCGCGTAGAAAGAGCATATTGAAGCCGTCACATATTTTAGTAAAATTGTTCTCGATAAATTTAATTATTTTAAATCTGCTTAAGTTTTATCAATATTGACAGCTTCTAGAATTGATGAGCTTTTCAATTATGTAATATTATTTTAAGAAACTAAAAGTTTTTTATAGCACTAATTACACATTTATTTAAAGTATTAGAACCAGTTTTGGGCATGCAGATAATTTTCAACTGATATGTTTCAAAAAATGCTTTTTTGCACGGTTCAATAAAAATGTTTTAAGTCGGCCATAAACATAATTATTATACTATGTTTACTGTCAGAAATTTCAGCACAATCATTTGGCAACCCTGAATGCAAGCATTCTACCTTACATATTTAGATGTACGTGTGTGTTTGTTTTGTATATAACAACTACATACATGTTCTATATACAACCGCGCATGAAAATATATTATATAAATAGGATTTTGTATTAGGGCGTAAGGAGAGCGAGAAGGTATAAGCTAAACGTATAATGAAACGCAAGTGATGCAGCGAACGATTGCACATCATTGGAATGTGAAGGCAGGCGAAGCAGACACGTATGACCAGCGTATGCTGTAACAGCTGCGTTGCGAAAATGAAATTTAAGAATGAAACATAAAATGACCCAAAGTAACAAAGTCTGTTTGCAGTTAGTTTCTCGATCATTTTTTCTAAAAAATAAAAAGAACACGTCAATACATGCAGGAATCTGTTCTGGCACTAAAACTGAAGGGTAGACTCATGGCTTGAAATCAGTAGCATTTCTAAATTTTAGGATTCGTATTATTATTGATATTTCTGGAGAACAGAACGACTGGTGAGTTTATGTTATTGTTGAGCTCGGTATGTCGCGGATATTGCATGTGTGTGTTATGTATTTATCAACAGTGGAAAAGAAACAAAAAAGCAACCCACACATAGAAAATTTTTCAGGAGGCACAAAAAACGTGTTTTGATGATTTTCGGCCATATGAAAATTATGAAATAAAAACAACCTTGAAGTACACTGAGACTTCTAAACTGGTGTTTATTTGACATAATCTAATATTAATTTAAGAAATTGTCCAGGAAAAACCTTTTTTTCAGTCTTTTTTCTTGGTTTCAATTTTCACAAGCCCATCAAGCATTTGCAGCTTACATCCTTTTGATAGAGCGTGTATCAAGTTGGATACATTGTGATTATCGAAAAAAAGCTGTTTTGAAAAAACTGTGGCTTATGTCCTTTTTCCTTTCGTCAGTCGATATGTATTGTAAAGATTCTATATAACAAAGCGGATGTATAAAATATAAATATAAAATTTTGTACTAAGGTAAAAATATTGGGATCACGACACGTGATGTTTCAGTTTCATGTATACAAATTCCTTTTCAGTGAACTGTATAAGATTGCGTACATAATTATGGGATCAAATGCTAAGGTGTTCACTGTAAATACTTGGTGGAAAAATATAATATTCAACAACTAAAATAACGCAACTCTATTTTATCACATGATATAAGCATTTTCAACTGATATATCCCATTTACTTCTGATGCCAGAAAAGAATCGATATACAATCAACTCTTTTTTACACCTTTTTAAGATCCTTTCCACTAAAACCAAGTAAAAAAACTGATAGAATTCAAAGACAAATTGAAGATTGGTTCTATAAATTAAAAAAACCAGAACATCATAAAAAAAAAGAAATAATAAAAACCCAATAAGTAAATTATACACAATATTAAATTAAGAAAAAAAATGTATTCATCACTACATGATTATATACGGGAACTTTTATTAGATACTGGACATAGATCGCTTTCATCGTTAAAATTTTTTGACACGTCTAATGTATTTGGATCTAATAAAATCTTTTGTTCGTTATTACTGACTTGTGTTGTTGAATTTATTTTTAAAAAATCCGTTATCTGCTTCTGGTAATCGTATTAGATCAAATAGTTTGTGTAAAAATATAGTATTCGTTTTTTTAGTGAACCGTGTTATTTCAAAACCGTATAAAAATTGATAAGTGTATAACATATTTCCGTTTTTTTAACTTATTCTCTTTTTTCATACAAAAAAAGAATAAGGTGGCAAAATAATTTACACGACAAATAGCTATTTATAATTTAAATATATCCTGAAGTCGGATTTGATTTGGTAAGAATAACGAACAATTGATAAGATTTGGGAATATTTTTAAGCAACTACTATTATTGTAACACTCTTTTGTAGCAATACAAAAAATGGCCGGTAGTAGAAATTTGTTATCACGAAAAGATGAGAAATTCTTACCATTGCCTCGTGGGAATGGAAGCGAATTTAGAGCAGAAAATGTTCAAGTGAAAATTTCTGTACAGAATAAGTCTCCAATGTCGAAAAATAAAATTACGTGGGTAACTTTCGAATTTTCTTTCCGCTGGATAATATAAGTGAAAAGCAATCCGCCGGACACACTGTCAAGCGATGTTGCCATTCTCCACACAATTTATGTTCATAGTTATAAAAAAATCCACACGATGATTATATTAATTATTTTTTACTCTTTGATAATTAACTAAACGAATGTTAGATACTAGATGATTATTGTAAAACACACATTTTATTTTTATGACTTTATTTAAGATCTTAATAATTTGTTTTTATTAAGCAAATCGGCAATATAAATGTAATATTTCGCAAGTCTACACATAAAGTTTTTTTAAGTATTAACATACGCAGTTAAGTAGTTAAGTAAAATTTGATTTATGATTGGGTCAAGTAAGGCTTGAAAATTAAATTAGCCTTGAGGTTAAACTACACATTAAAAATATTCACCATTTTAAATGTGTATTTTTTAAATATTAATATAAAATATTGAATAGACAGTCCAAAAGTTAATGTAAAATAACTATGATTATTCCACGTATTGTGCTACAAATTATGACTCGTGTTTCGCCCCTTTAGAGGCGTCCTCAGACAATCCTTACTTTCAGAAATGTTTGTTTAAGTAAGAAAAGAAATAATAGTAATATTAAAATCATCCGTACTTTCACAAAGTTACCGCCAAATCCATCGAAAGGATTAGTCCAAAACTTGTTTCAAAAACAGATCAGATAGGTACAAGCAGTCTCTTAAAGATACAATGACGTCATTCTAAATGTCTGTTTCCTATTTGTCAATTTGGATTTATTTTTCCTTATGAATACCGATTTTGAAATTGATTTTTTTACTGGATTGCATGGTTTGAGGTTCATTTATATACAACAGTATCGGTAAAAGTGCACTTAAGAACACCCTCTAAATATATCAATTTGCCGATACACACTAATAAAAATAACTCGATTTATTTTTTTGTAATTTAACCGCTTGAATACCGCGAAAATAAATCATTAATATGTCCCAGAGATACTGCGTGTTTTTGAGAAAAATATTTTTGCGTAATATACACTCGAAATCGATATTTTAAAAACCTATATTGACTCAATAAAGACAAGCACTACACACATTCATCAAAATATTGCTTATATTCTATTAGAATACCAAGTATTTGATTTTTTAAATGTCTTGGACATTTGTGTTCGCTTGCATATGTTCCGGACACCGGTGTCCGCTTGGTATTCATTCATTCATGTTGTTATATTTCGAGACGTTGGCAACACTTTTCGTAGAACAGTATTTTAGTTTTCCCGCCTTTTCGGGCCCTCCTGGGAACTGCCATGTTGTTTTACATGTCCCTGAAAACAAAACGACTGCGTCTCAGTTTTTTACTTAAAATTGTAATGCCTTTCAATTGAAAAGTAGACAGTGCCAACTATGGCGTCCCATTCTTCCGCAGTCATTTTATTTTAGATGTTACGAAAAGAATTGAAAGCATAATGGCGGGCGTCCCTTGCGTTTATACAGTTTTACATTATGTATGATGTCACCTGGTTCATTGTATTCTTTTTGATTATTGTTGAACTCATAAGAGGTAGATACAAGTTAATACAAATCGTGAGATAAACACACAACCAAGCCGTATCTTTTATTTAATCATTCTTAACTCTTAACCAGCGGTGGGCTGCCAATACATTAACAAAGGGCTCGTTTAATCTCAAAGTAATTCTCAGTTTTCTGTGGAAGGATTGAATTTTTTTATCACTCCTATGCAATTATATGCATTACTTAAATAAGCAATCGATTGTTACTTAAGACACTTATAATGTATAGCAATATTTATATATAATATATAATATAATTTACCGTAAACTTATCAATATAAATGGCTAAAAATGTACTACTGTGTATACTGAAGCTCTCGAAGATAATATATATATATATAAGTTAGAAATTGCAGTTATATACTAATTTTGTTTTCTCTTACAATAACAAGGTGCTCGCCGGTCTTTGTAAAATTTCACAAGGGGCTCGCGCGAGCCCTTCCGAGCCCTCTCCAGTCTACCCCTGCTCTTAACCATTATCTAATGCCATTTTTATGTGTAAATAAAATTAGTTTTTGTTTAGTGGTGTAACTCAAATTTGAAATTCATAGTAGAGTTAAATCCAGGGCTGTGGAGTCGCGTGAAAAAAAGACGACTCCGACTCCGAGGATTTTTTTCAATAATTTCGTTTTAACTTATATATTTGTGTATACCATCAGATCATCTTTAGTCAGCCACTTTAGACTATTTTCATTAAATATATTTTTCAAAAAAAAAATCGAGCCGCTCATTTTTCACGACTCCGGCCAAAATACCGCGACTCCGCGACTCCGACTTCGACCCCGACTCCGACTCCACAGCCCTGGTTAAACCTATGGACAGGATGGGAATAGAGTTGGCTTCGTTTCTTGTTGGTCAAAACTTCAAAATTGTGCGAGGCATTAAAAAAAGTTTATCCCATAAACGTCTCCATCTATCGTTGATTCTTTAGCTCAAAAAAATCATCCTGTTTGATTTCTATTCAGTTATGTTTAATATACACACAAATTAAAAACAAACTAACACACGGCAATGAGAATATGTACAAAACATTCTAACATCATATATGCGGAATGAATAATATTATGGGTGAGAGAATATATTTTATATATATTTGTATCTGTAGTAAAATAGATTTTGCTTTATTTGTGAGCACTTAAAACCTTTATTTATTTGAAAAAAATTGTGTCCAGAATCACAATTATTTATTTTTAGTACACACACACCTTCTATTATATATCGACTGTGGAAAGGAAAAAGGACGTGACCCACAGTTTTTTCAAAACAGCTTTTTTTCGATAATCACAATGTATACAACTTGATAAACGTTTTATCAAAAAGATGTAAGCTAAACATGCCGAATAAGTTTCTAAAATTAGCTTTTAAGTTGGAAAAAAGAAGGGTCTGTAAAAATTGCGACCAGGAAAAAAGACGTAAAAAAGGTTAAATTCAATTAATATCAGATAAAGTCATTTAAAGCTTATTTAGCTTAGCCAGTTTATCAGTCTCCATGTACTTCATGGTAGTGTATATTCATAATTTTCTTTTAGCCCAAAATTATCCAAAAACGTTTTCCATGTCTCCTGTAAAATGTGTGGGTTACGTCCTTTTTCCTTTTCACGGTCGATATGTTGCGTTGTACATCTAAACATGCTATTGAATATATTATCGTCTTACTTCTTTTAGACAGAGATAAGATTTATTTAAACCAGTCCGTTCCATATGGAGTCGTAATAGTAGAGTCTCGTAACGTCCAAAGATTGTACGAAAACTGATTGAATGTCAATCAGTCGCTCTACCATTTTCACTAGAGAGGTTGAGAATAGAAAAATTAGGATTTTAATGATTCGCGTAAATGTATTTTTCATGCTGAAAAAATGAGTAAAAATGGATGTTTGAAAAATATAACAGTTACCTTTTGACATAAATCAATATTAGCATGAACGTTTTTATTAATCCTAATATCGGCTCTCGTCTGTATCTAACATAATTGAACTTAAAAACTAACAAACCATAGTTTTTATTCCGGGACTTGATCGCGTGAAACTGGAACTGAAAAAGCAAATGAAAGCTTAACATTATTTATTATTCGGTATCATAATCATAATCAATATACCGATTAATTATTACGTAATTTCAAGATACGAATGCTTCTGAAATATTTGTTATTTTTATTATGCAATATATAATAAAGTAGATTAGTTACTAAGATATTATTTTATCGCTTCGATTCCTTTGGTACGACAGTTTTAAAATCACCTATACCAGTAGGAGTTTGGATATATGTATGTACTTACATAATAAATCTTTTTGTTTCTTTTCGATAATGACTTCAAACACTAATATTTATCTATCTCCTCGTTATTATGTTATCCTAGTAAGTAAAAAGATAACGTTATTTTTTGCAATGCTTGATGCAATTTAACACCCCTGCACGCGTCTCGTTCACTCGACAGTCGACACATGAACAATAAGAAGTGTGTAAATAAAATTAACACTGTTTCTTTCTATCTCATAATATTTATGACATCCTAATACCACTGCTGAAAAAACTGAAACCTTTCAGTTTGCGTGCGATATAAACCAACAACTGCATCGTTAAAACAACTGCATATTGGCTCCCTAAAATTGTGTATATAAATAAATGAGGAGCTATGATTTTTTTTTAAATTACATTGGGAGAAAGTAAAATACTGGTGAATGAATGGGATTTAGAGGCATAAGGGGTTTTGGATTTTTTTACTAACAAAGCGACTTAGTTAAAACGTCATATATGTAAGTTAAAGCTCGCATCAGAGTAGCTAAGAGGTCGCAGGTTCCCCTCCACTGGCTTTGACACTTACTTATAAGTAAGTTATTGCCGCTTGGTACAGGGAAATAACTGCACATTTACTGATTTTTGAAACGATTGAAATTTAAAAAAATACACATATGTAATCATAAACCGGGAACCGAGAAGTGCAGTAAAATTAAAAGATTTGACATATTGTTGCAATATTGAAATCAATTATTTCAAATTAAAGGTATTGAATTCCATTTTATTCAATTATACTGTAAGTTAATATGTTCATAGCACATTATATAATAACTTATATATGCATAAAACAAGAGAAAAAAATATTATTTACACACAAGAGTAACTTAATAATATTTTCAGAAATCACAGTGTAATTAATAATGTTCGTCTAATTTTTTTTCGCGCTATAAAAAAATGCAATTAATTTTAAGTGTCTTTAAAGGTCTATAAAGAAAAGAACATTCAATTATATTGAAAACCGCTAAAACTTATTGTGCATATTTTTTTCGACGTTATAATTATATTGTTTTGAACGAATCCTCGTGTTTCTAGAATGATTACAAATTTAGGCTGAATATTATAAATAAATAAGGATGACTGATTACTACATACTTAATCAAACGATTTTTGTTTTTGTGGGACTTATTTTTGGTGATCTCGCGACAGTTATACTCAATTCAACAGAAATGTCCCGAGTGTATAGGCGAGTAGGCAGTTGCCTAGAGGCGGGAAATTATCACAGATTTTTTTTATAAAAGTACTTTTGACACAAATTTGGCATAGAATAAATATGATGCCTCAATGGCTTTGATAAATAGAATATCAAAAAAAGAATCGGTACTTTTATAATGTAAATGCATTTTAAATTAACATTATTTTTTATGATGTATAGTGTAAGTAATAGTTATTGTTTCATAAATATTGAACAATAATATGAGCTTTTGGATAATATTTATTCGTAAATCATCTGAAAGCAAAACGAAATACGTGACAAAACATGTGATTGAATAAAAGGGTGAGTAAAAGATTTGAGCTTCTATATTTATAAATGTGTTCCTAGAATAATGGTAATTAAGTGAAAAAAAATGGGAAATTTTTAGAGCACTGCCTATTGGCGGCACATAGCCTAAGAACGTCACTGATTCAACAACTCCGACCGAGTGCAGCGTCGGACATAATGCGCGCGTGTGTTGGTTATACGATACCTTGTAGTATTATTATAGAGTTTTGTTAAACAAACTTACATGCATATAATATATAAATAAACTTTTGTTCTAAGGCATCAGAAGAGTGAGGAGGTAAATTTTTTAAGCTAACGTTATTTTTCAGGATCATAATGTTTTGAAACTCGCTTCAATGAAGAGTACCTATAATGATTGCTTACACATACTTTATTATAGATCCATTATTCTCGGCGGGAAGTAGGTATACTTTAAAAAAATGATCATATTTTTTTGTATTTGTAATTATGCTTTTTTTCTAATAGAACAGTTATATGAAGATTACATAAAAATGTGTTTTTTACTTTAATGATTTTTATACTAAAGGACTATTTAACAAAAGCTTCTTAAAATATCACATAAACTTTTTTTCCTGTGTAATTAATTATCAACATGTTTATGTTAAATACATGTGGAATTAGTAAAAAAATAGTGTTTTTTTTTTTAATATAATACCTTTTCACTAAGTAATGATAGTGAGAACACGAAAAGAAAATTGGGTTCCTATAATACTTGCAAGATAAGTATTAATGGCTTACTTAAGAGTAAGAGTATTAACCTTCTCGCATCAATTATAATAACGATTTTATAATAAATGGTTCATTAATCTAGTAGAGTATAAAATATGTTACAAACAATAAGTAACCTGTCTCAAAGATAGTAATTTTTAAACCTAGAATAAAGAAAAAAAACTATTCTAGAAATTGCGTAGTCAATCAAATTCTTGTTGATCAAATTATTAATGTTGTATTTTGACGACACTTTTACACTTGCAAAAACATTTTAATCAACGGGTTTAAATCTGAAACCGCTTTTGCCGGTGGTTATAACTTAGTGCCAATATGATTTAATTACTTATTTTAATACGCTATTAAATAATTATGTACCGTGTACCGGTAATTCAAGTAATTAAGTACCGTGTAAAAAGAGAGTCCAGGACTCTCTTTTTACACGGTGGATAAAATTTTAACAAATTAAAAAAAAATTGTGGCTAGGTTTCCTTGTATAAAAAAATAATTCATTTTTATTTATTGTATTCAAGTGTAAAAAAATCTTAGCAAAGATTATTTAATATCACTATCAGATAATGGACGAACTCGTTTACGCATATTTAGTACGACATTGCTTTCGTCTCCTATAAAATTTGGTATGTGTTCGTTACGTTCTTTTTCCTTTTCACAGTCGATATATTAAGTTGTACTTCTAAAAATGCTATTGAATATACTCGCGTCTTCTTTTGAAAGGAGAAAAGATGAATTGAAGTATAATTATAAAATCGTGAGTGATTCATTTGTTAAAGTTATTATTTATTTAACCCTGTCCGCTGAAGTCTCGCAACATGCAAAGATTTTACTATAACTGGTTGAATGTCAATCAGTCAATCTACCATTTTCACCAGAGAGGTTGAGAAAAATTAAAATTTTAAATGATTTGTGTAAATATATTTTTCATGCTTAGAAATGAGAAAAAATGGATGCTTGAAAAAGATAATATGTAGTTTCCTTTTGATATAAATCAATACCAGCACGAACGTTTTAATAAGGGCTAATACGAACATTGATTTTTGGGTGTAATTCAATTTAAATATCATTTATTTATTAAAAACACTGTTACAACAAAAAATATTCGATGATCACATTTTTGGGCGATGAAATAATTATTCCTTTCCCGAACTTAAAATGTTTATTCGAGTCGAAATACAAAAAATATATATTTTTAAAATAAATATAATATTTTAATGGCATTAATTTATATATATTTACTATATAATTTAATACATTTTTATTGGAACGTTTTTTTATTAAATAATTAAAAATGACTACTATGTAAGTTTGAAACCGAGTGACCAGGTTGAAAATATCGGCTCTCACCTGTATCGAACATGATTGAACTTAAAAACTAACGAGTCCTAATTTTTATTCCGAGACTTGAACGCGTGAAATTGAAATTGAAAAAGCGGAGGAAAGGTCAACATTATTTATCATTCAGACTTAATTAATATGCCGATTAATTATTATGTACTTCCAAGACACTAATTCTTCTGAAATATTTGATATTTTTATTATGAAAAATAAAATAAATAAGATTAGTTAGGTACTAAGATATTATTATATCGCGTCGATCCCTTTGGTACGGCAGTTTAAAAGCCACCTTCACCAATAAAAGTTTGGATATATGTATGTACTTACATAAAAAATCTTTTTGTTTCATTTCGATTACGATTTCAGACACTAATATTTATCTATCTCCTCGTTGTTATGTTATCCTAGTAGGTAAAAAGATAACATAATTTTTTGCAATGCTTGATGCAACATAACACCCCTGCAAACGTCTCGTTCACTCTACACGTGAACGATAAGAAGTGTGTAACACTGTTTCTTTCTACCTTATAATATTTATGACATCCTAATACAACTGCTGAAAAAACTGAAACCTTTCAGTTTGCGTGCGATATAAACCAACCATCGCCCAATAAATTGACATTCAACCAGTTATCGTAAAATCTTTGCTTGTTGCGAGACTTCAGCGGACAGGGTTAAATACATAATAATAACTAAACAAAATGAATCACTTACGATTTTATAATTAAACATCAATTCATCTTTTCTCCTTTCAAACGAAGACGCGAGTATATTCAATAGCATGTTTAGAAGTACAATCGTTACATATCGACTGTGAAAAGGAAAAAAGGACGTAGTCCACACATACCAAATTTTACAAGAGACGAAAACAATGTCTTACCAAATATGCGTAAACGAGTTTTTTTTACACTTGAATACAATAAATAACAATGGATTTTTTTTTACCCAAGGAAACCAAACTGAGAGTCCAGGGTACATAACTATTTGATTGCGGATTAAAATAAGTAATTAAATCTTATTGACACTTAGTTATAACCACCGGCAAAAGCAGCCAGGGATCTGGAGCAACCACTTTTTCGAGTTGCTCCATTCCAGATCCGCTCCGATATCTAAATATTTGCTCCAGCTCCACTCCACTCCAGATCTTTCTATGCATATATTAGTTATTATATAATGTGTTATGAACTTATTTACTAACAGTATAACAATAAATACCTATGTAATTATCGTTTATACCGTTTATATTAAATACATGTGGAATACGTAAAAAAATAGTGTTTTATTTTTTTCATATAATACCTTTCCACATACATGTTCATTTTCAGTTATGACAGTGAGAACACCAAAAGAAAATTACGTACCTATAATACTCAGATCAAGATCAATAGTATGCCCCTTGGATCCGCCAATGATTATGATAACGGTATTGTAATAAATGGTTCATTTATCTAGTAGAGTATAAAATACGTTACACACAATAAGTAGCCTGTCTTAAGCATAATATTTTTTAAACCTAGAATAAAGAAAAAAACTATTCAAGAAATTGCGTAGTCAATCAAATTCTAGTAGACTAATTATTCAATGTTATATTTTTGACGACACTTTTACACTTGCAAAAACATTTTATTTATCAACGGTTTTAAATCTGAAGCCGCTTTTGCCGGTGGTTATAATATAGTGTCAATAAGATTTAATCACTTATTTTAATCAGCTATCAAATAATTATGTACTCTGGACTCTCTTTTTATACGGTAGACAAAAGTTTACTAAAATAAAAAATAGTGGTGGATAGGTTTACTTGTATATAAAAAAAAAAACATTTTTATTTATTTATTCAAGTGTAAAAAAATCTTAGCAAAGATTATTTAATATCACTTTCAGATAATAGACGAACTCGTTTACACATATTTGTTACGACATTGCTTTCATCACTTCAGATATTAAGAGCTTGTGCATTTTTGAAAAAAAATCTGTTTTAAAGTAATACTTCAAGGCATAATACAAAGTAGAAAGCAAAAGTAGTAAGGGATATAGCACCGTGTTATTTCAAAGCTATGTAAAAAGGATGTCCAGTGTATCGTGCAACACTTGACTTTACTTTCACAGCTTATGTTAGCTAGCCTCATATGTATGAACAAGCAAAACATATTTTGTTTCTTGTTGCATACACCCCTGGACTACATATATGCATGTAAATCAAATTCATAACATCTTTCAATATTTATGTCGCCCTGATACAAATCCACGTGTTTACCCGTTTTTTGATATTCGAGGTGCGTTGTTAGCATACAATTAATTTTCTAGATGCGTTGGTTGGCATTCTTTGCTAGCAATACAAAAAAATATTTAAATTTATATTTACATTATATTAATTGCAGTGATTTAAAAAAGTCATGATAATCAATACTATTTAATCTGAAGGCATACGATAGCTAAAAATGACATTAAATAGCATTTTTTTTAATCTATCCATCACCGTGATGAAAATTATTAGCATCCGTACATCGATCGATACAATTTTACAACGGTTGACAATTGAAAGTTGTTTTTGGTGAAATGACATAAGATTTCTAAATGTGTGATAAATATAGCAAAACGAAAAATAAAATTTTATTCATACAGTTTGTACGAATTCGCTTTGAAAGGATCCATATATTGCACAAACTATTTTTGGCGATATGTTAGTTAGGTTAGGCACAAGTTTCACATCCTCATATTTATAGGTTTCTTGTTGGATACGAATCGATAATAATATAATGAGTGCAGAAATTTAAATAATAATACATTTTATACAAACGTACTGTATCCCTTTTTAATTGCACTACTCACTAAGAGGACAAGCGAAGGAAAGGCATTTTCGTATCGTGTATCGATTTCACTCGTAAATCAGGTTATCCGCTAATCAAACAATCATTTATGCTCTCCCGATAGTTATTTTCGTTTCATTTTAATTTTACACCCCTGGGCGGCATATGATTTTTTTTTGCATAGTACAATAACATTAAATTATCTATTTAAAAATATGGTTTATGCCCCCTTAATATCAATTATGATTGCAACGATCATTTAATAAATTAAAACGCTCGACTTAGAAAAAGTATTCACTTAATTAACGTTATGAAAATTATCAGTTTCTTTCAATCATTCGTGCCCTTCAAATATGTATACATATACAATATATATACATATTTGAAGGGTATTCGTCATATTTTTTTTTAAATTAACCGTTTTCTACTTAATTTAGGCTGGTAAAATCTCTAATAAGAACCTCTTCAGACTTACGGTGGATAGTTGTCAATTTACCATTTACTACCACTACTGACATACTTATATGAAGCCGTTGTCAAGCGAAGCTATTTCTTTTATTAATAGAATTTAATCTGAATTATTCATCGCAGTGGAAACTCAAAATATGAATTTGGTAAACTAGAAATAGCTTGAACCGTAACTTATTTTTTTTTAAAGCACATCATTTCGATTTTGCATATGCATGTCAATTAAAAAATATACACAGACAACCCCGAATGCAAGCAGGTCGCATAAATAGCTGTTTGTTTGTTTTATACATAAATAATTGTAGTATATTCTGTCAAATATCACATTCATAATAATATTATGTATAGGTCATCTAGTTCGTAAGTCGGACAACTCTGAAAAATCTAAATTAAAGTTAAATATGTTAATATTGCTTTTTCCATTATTCCAATTGAATTTAAATATCATTTGCTTAAACTTTGTTTATTTATTAAAAACACAGTTACAACAAAAAATATTCGGTGCTCCTATTTATTGGGCGATGAAATAATTATTCCTTTCCCGTACTCAAAAAATTTATCCCAGTCGAAATACAAATCAAACGTATTTTCAAAGTAAACATAATATTTTTAACGCATTCATTTATAATTTAAGATTTCGACTGAAGGTGCTTGGTGGAATTTCAATATTAAATTAGTATCGTTCAAACTAGTTAGTGACAAAATTTGTGAGAATGTACATAGTTTGAACGATTCAAATTTAGTATATACTAAAATTTCATATATTTTTATGAGAACGTTTTTTATTAAATAATTAAAAATGAATACTAAGTAACTCTTAGTTTGAATCCGAGTGACCAGGTTGAAAATATCGGCTCTCATCTGTGTCGAACATAATTGAACTTAAAAACTAACTATGTAGTCCTTATTTTTATTCCGAGCTTGAACGCGTGAAACTGAAATTGAAAAAGTGGAGGAAAGCTCACATTATTTACCATTCAGACCTAATTAATATGCCGATTAATTAGTATGAACTTACAAGACACTAATTCTTGTGAAATATTTGATGTTTTATTATGAAAAATAAAATAAAGTAGATTAGTTACAAAGATATTATTTTATCGCTTCGATTCCTTTGGTACGACAGTTTTAAAATCACCTATACCAGTAGGAGTTTGGATATATGTATGTACTTACATAACAAATCTTTTTGTTTCTTTTCGATAACGACTTCAAACACTAATATTTATCTATCTCCTCGTTATTATGTTATCCTAGTAAGTAAAAAGATAACGCTATTTTTTGCAATGCTTGATGCAACTTAACACCCCTGCAACCGTAGGGCTTCCAATTAACCGGACTTTAACACTAACCGGTTTTCGGTTTTTTTCTGACAAATAATCCGGGTAACCGGTTTAAACCGAAATATCATGTATTTTGATTATGTAGGTATGCAAAAAAAAATCGTAGAAATTTTTCAATATTTGACATAACAGCTAATACTCCAATTTCAAACAAGAAAACGATAAACATAACAAATATTTATCTTAATGGGACTCTAGTTACCAACCTGTTAGGCATGGCAAAGTAACGATACTAGAACTTGAATCTTACAACTAGAACAAAGAAGCCAATATATGTAACAATTACTATAATATGTGAAAAAATATTTTATGATAAAAAAATATACTTACGTAAATAAAAAAAATAGAGTTTTATTATAAAACTCATCAAAAGAGCGATGTTTAAATGCATTCAATTTTATAAGCATATCAACTGGATAAGACGAAACATCCAATGTTTAGACAAAAGTAGAGTAGAATACCAAAATATTTACTGTATTTATTATGTCCCTACTCCCAATGTGGAGCATATGAACTCAACAAATATTTTTTTGGTGAGAACTGCTTGTTACTCAGTTGCTCAACCCCCTCTTTTTTCAAAGAGAAAAAAGATAAGAAAAACCATACTGGAATTCGACCCCGTTCGCTCCTCAACCCAAGACAACGACATTGACTACTCGACCGCCGACTCGGCGTAATCATTTTCATCATTTGCAGACTATAATAATTGAGAATAACAAGCGCAATAGTAGATTGAATCAATATATTATATGTACTTAAAATATTATATAACATAAATTATTTATTATGAATATTTATTTATTAGGCATATATTATTTATTTTATTTTCTGAACAACTATTTCGATGTATATTATATTATACTAACATTTGCATTTGCGTATTTAGTACAAAATTACTAACATTAAATTATGTAAAAAACATAGTTCGCGTTGTGTTTGTCTATCACAAAAATAGTGCAATCGAATATAGGAACCAAAAATAGCTTTTTTTAAATATTGTTTGAGTTAAGATAGATTTTGGGGTGGCTATATTATGCTATTTTCGTGAAAGAGTCAATGAATTGTAAATTTCCTACATTCTAATATTTGCTACGTATAAGCAATTTGTATAATATAACTGAAATAAAAACTGTTAATAACTTGAAAAGAAATTTTCCTTCCGCATTTAAATATGTGCACATTAGGCATAAGGAACATACATCAAATAATCCTGTACGACGGCGCCCCAGTGTGCAGACCCCTAATGGTTATAAAAAAAAACATCATGACAAAATGACTGATATTTTTATTGGTTTGCCCATTGTCAATTGTTGTTGTTTTTTTTAAACTGACTGTCGACTTGTAGATGGGTACTAAGATTCTGCCCACATCTGGATCAAGACAAAGAAATTTTACAATATGCAACGTCGAGAGCTTGCAACTGAGAAAAGGGCAGGTACCTACCCTTGTCCCAATATGACCTTCCAATATGTCCCAATATGCATCTTTTGTCAAAAACATATGTATGCACTTAACAAAAAGCAACCGCTTTATTGAACAATAGAAAAAAAATAGTTTATGGCGCAATTTATAATATTAGTGCTTTTCAATATGATTTTAAGGCAACTTTCTTGGAATAATTTAGACTATTTGTTAGGTAAAACATTTAGATGAAACATTACAACTAATTCTTGGGTAAGTTTTGTCATATTTTAGTATGATGGTGAATAAAAAGTTCATACAATAATTAAAATTATCAGAAAAACAGCTAATTTGCATTGTTAATGTTAAGATAAAATCAAGATTACTTAGAATAATTATATTTCAAAAATCATACAAATCTAACTACTAACAAGCACACATAGGCATAAAAATAGGTAGAGAGATTTAGATTATTAATCATAAAATTGCATACGCTTAAAAATGGTACATGTTAGTTATATGGAATTAATACTTTTTAGAGATTTATTAGAATGTTTTTTTTTTTTAAATCAATAAAGGATATTGAGTGATGTGCATATAAGAATCATTCGTATCTTAATAAATAATTACGAAAAAATGTTAAATTATTTGAAAAAGTCATTTCTGTTCGCAACATGGACAACTTTGAGACAGGAGTAGATTATTCTACAAAATGTATATACATATATATGTACATGTTTGTTGTGTTTTGTGAATTGTTTCCTATATTACGCAGTAAATTCATTATAAAACATTTTTCTTTTTGTAAAAAACAATGAAAAACAAGAAAAGAGTATTTTTGATATAACCCGGTTAACCGAGTGAAATAAACCGGTTTTTGGGTTTTTTCAAAACACGCGATAAACCGGTTTGGAAGCCCTACCTGCAAGCGACTCGTTCACTCGACAGTCGACACATGAACAATAAGAAGTGTGTAAATAAAATTAACACTGTTTCTTTTTACCTCATAATATTTATGACATCCTAATACAACTGCTGAAAAAACTGAAACCTTTCAGTTTGCGTGCGATATAAACATTCGTATCGTTGGTACAACTGAAAATTGGCTTCTTCAAATTGTGTATATATAATAAAACATCAATATAAATGAGGAGCTATGATTTTTTTACATTATATTGGGAGAAAGTAAGATACTGGTGATTGAATGGGATTTAGAGGCATACGAGGTTTTAGATTTTTTTTTTACTATTAAACCGACTTAATTAAAATGTCAAATAAGTCAAAAGATCGCATCAGTGTAGCCAAGAAGTCGCAGGTTCCCCTCCACTAGCTTTGACACTAATTTATAAGTAAGTTATTGCTGCTTGGTACGGGGAAATTACTACTCATTTACTGATTTTTGAAAGGGTTGAAATTTTACAAAATACACAGATGTAGTCATAAACTGGGAACCAAGAAGTGCAGTAAAATGAAAAGATTTGACATATTGTCACAATATTGAAATCAATTATTTCAAATTAATGGTAATGAATCCCAATTTATTCCATTATACTGAATTTAATAAGTTTATAGCAAATTATCTAATAACTTATATATGCATAGAACAAAAGAAAAAAAAAACATTATTTACACACAGGAGTATTTTAATAATATGTTTAGGAATCACAGTTGAATTAATAATGTTCGTCCAATTTTTTTTTCGTGGTGTAAAAAAATGCAATTATTTTAAAGTGTTTTAAAAGGTCTATAAAATATAGGAAAATTCAATTAAATTGAAAAACGTGAAAACTTAATATGCATATTTTTTTCGAAATTGTTGTTTTGAATGAATCTCTCGTGTTTCTAGGATAGGAATATTATAAATAAATAAAGATGACTGATAACTACATAATTAAATAAACGATTTCTGTTGTGGGACTTGTTTTGTTGATCTCGGGACAGTTATACTCAATTCAACAACTCCGACCGAGTAGGACATAATACGCGTGTATGTTGATTATATAATGTTGAGAAGCACTGGGTTATATGAAACCTTGTAGTATTATAGAGTTTCTAAAACAAACTGACATGTATATTTTTTATAAATAAACTTTTGTTCTAAGGCATCAGAAGAGTGAGGAGGTAATTTTTTTTAGCTAATGTTATTTTTCAGGATCATAATGTTTTTAAACTCGCTTCCATACTTTATGCTTACATACTTTATTTTCGGCGGGAAGAAGGTATACAAATACAAAAAAAACATATTTTTTTGTATTTGTAATAATGATTTTTTTCTAATAGAGCAGTTATGTAAAGATTACATAAAAATGTGTTTGTTACTTTAATAATTTTTATACTAAAGGACTATTTAACAAAAGCTTCTTAAAATATCACATCAACTTTTGTTCATGTGTAATTATAAACATGTTTATGTTAAATAAATGTGGAATTAGTAAAAAAATAGTGTTTGTTTTTTAAATATAATACCTTTTCACTGTGCAATGATAGTGAAAACAGGAAAAGAAAATTAGGTTCCTATAATACTTGCAAGATCAATAGTAATGGCTTACTTAAGAGTAAGAGTAAATTTCTCGCATCAATTATAATAACGATATAATAATAAATGGTTCAATAATCTAGTAAATTATAAAATATGTTTCAAACAATAAGTAACCTGTCTCAAAATTAGTAATTTTTAAACCTAGAATAAAGAAAAAAAAACTATTCAATAAATTGCATAGTCAATCAAATTCTTGTAGACTAATTAATTAATGTTGTATTTTTGACGACACTTTTACACTTGCAAAAACATTTTAATCAACGGGCTTAAATCTGAAGCCGCTTTTGCCGGTGGTTATAACTTAGTGTCAATAAGATTTAATTACTTATTTTAATCCGCTATCAAATAATTATGTACCTGGACTCTCTTTTTACACGGTTGACAAAAGTTTACTTAAATAGAAAATAGTGGTGGATAGGTTTCCTTGTATATAAAAGAAATCATTATTACTTATTGTATTCAAGTGTCCATAAGATTTAATTACTTATTATAATCCGCTATAAAATAGTTAGTTATGTACCCTGCACTCTCATTTTTACACAGTGGATACAATTTTACTAAATTAAAAAAATATTGTGGATAGGTTTCCTTGTATAAGAAAATAATTCATTGTTATTTATTGTATGCAAGTGTAAAAAAATCTTAGCAAAGATTATTTATTCCTGTACCGTACTCAAAAAGTTTATCTCAGTCGAAATACAAATCAAACGTATTTTTAAACGCATTAATTTATTTATACTTAATATATAATAAAATATATTTTTATTGGCTGGTTTTTTTAAATAATAAAAAATGACTACTATGTAACTCTTAAGTTTGAAACCGAGTGACCAATATGACAATATCGGCTCTCAACTGTATCGAACATAATTGAACTTAAAAACTAACGAGTCCTAATTTTTATTCCGAGACTTGAACGCGTGAAACAGAAATTGAAAAAGCGGAGGAAAGGTAAACATTATTTACTACTCAGACATAATAAATATGCCGATAAATTATTATGTACTCCCAAGACACTAATTCTTCTGAAATATTTGATGTTTTTGTTATAAAAAATAAAATAATAAATTTAACGTTTTTTGTTTTTGCGGGACAGTTTTGCTCAATTTAACAACTCCGACCGAGTGCAGACGTCGTACATAA
Source organism: Himalopsyche anomala (assembly GCA_031772345.1). Classification (NCBI taxonomy): domain Eukaryota; kingdom Metazoa; phylum Arthropoda; class Insecta; order Trichoptera; family Rhyacophilidae; genus Himalopsyche; species Himalopsyche anomala. The sequence goes on from CM062844.1 coordinate 26,237,723, forward strand.
TGCGCGCGTGTGTGTTGGTTATATGATACCTTCTAACTGTAAGTATATAGAGTTTGTTAAACAAACTTACATGCATATACATAGTATATAAATAAACTTTTGTTCTAAGGCATCAGAAGAGTGAGGAGGTAGATTTTTTCAGCTAACGTTATTTTTCAGGATCATAATGTTTTGTTTCTTGTTGCATACACCCCTGGACTACTTATATACATGCAAGTCAAATACATAACATCTTTCAATATTTATGTCGCCCTAATACAAATCCACGTGTTTAACCGTTTTTTGATGTCCGAGGTGCGTTGTTAGCATACAATTAATTTGCTAGGTGCGTTGGTTGGCATACAAAAAAACATTTTAATATATATTAAAAATATATTAATTGCAGTGATTTAAAAAAGTCATGAAAATCAAAACTATTTAATCTGAAGGCATACGATAACTGACAATAACATTAAATAGCATTTTAGGAAATCTATCCAATACCGTGATGAATTATTAGCATCCGTACATCGATAAATTTTACAACGGTTGACGATTTTAAAGTTGTTTTTGGTGAAATGACATAAGAAATGTAAATGTATGATAAATATAGCAAAACGAAAAATAACATTTTATTCATACAGCATGTCCAAATTCGCTTTGAGAGGATCCATACATTGCACAAACTATTTTTGGCGATATGTTAGTTAGGTTAGGCACAAGTTTCACATCCTCATATTTATAGGTTTCTTGTAGGATACGAATCGATAATATAATAAGTGCAGACATTTAAATAATAATATATTTTATACAAACGTACTGTATCCCTTTTTAATTGCACTACTCGTTAAGATGACGGGCGAAAGGAAGGCATTTTCGTATCGTGTATCGATTTCACTCTTAAATCAGGTTATCCGTTAATCAAACAGTCATTTATGCTCTCCCGATAGTTATTTTCGTTTCATTTTATTTTTACACCGCTGGGCTGCATATGATTTTTTTGTTGCATAAGACAATAAATAACATTCAATCATCTATTTAAAAATATTGTTTATTCCTTCATAATATCAATTATGATTGCAACGATCATTTAATAAATTAATACGCTTCACTTAAAAAAAATTCTTGTATTAATTACGTCATGAAAATTATCAGTTCATCAATCATTCGTTCCCTCCAAATATATATATATTAATCCATGTCTGATCGTAGTGTGAAGCATAATGCTCCTAACTCGTATCTCAGCATTTTTTTCAATGAGAACTGCTTGTTATTTAGTTGACCAACCTCTCATCTTTCGAAGGGAGTTAGGATAGAAAAGAAAGGGCTACGACAGGATAATCGCTATCGAAACGTTCCGTTATTGTAGCATCGTAAGGGTGGAAGGGAATTTTCAAATATCACACACATATATGCATTTGAACGGAAATTGATAAATGCTGTTCGCACTGGGACTCGAATCCGTCAGATCCAGTGATATTCATTAAATAAATATTTATTTCCCTCTAATTAGTTTGTAAAAAGATAAAATTATTGCACTTTAGTGTATATCTGTTAATAGTTAATACTTATAACTCATTATAATAAATTCATATATGCATAGAACAAAAGACTTATCATCTTTCATTATTTATGTCGCCCTAATACAAATCCACGAAATTAACCGTATTTTGATGTTCGAGGTGTGTTGTTAGCATACAATTTGCTAGGTGCGTTGGTGCGTTGCATACTTTGCAAGCAATACAAAAAAATATTTAAATTTATATTTACATTATATTAATTGCAGTGATTTAAAAAAGTCATGATAATCAATACTATTTAATCTGAAGACATATGATAGCTGACAATAACATAAAATAGCATTTTAAAAATCTATCCATCACCGTGATGAATTATTAGCATCCCGTACATCGATCGATACAATTTTACAACGGTTGACAATTTGAAAGTTGTTTTTGGTCAAATGACATAAGATATGTAAATGTTTAGCACAACGAAAAAGACCATTTTATTCATACATTATGTACAAAGTCGCTTTGAAAGGATCATACATTGCACAAACTATTTTTGGCGATATGTTAGTTAGGTTAGGGTCTGAAGATGTGAAACTTCATTGCCTAACCTTTAGGCAATGATGTTTCACATCCTCATCATTATAGGTTTCTTATTGGATACGAATCGATAATATAATAATATAATAAGTGAATAAATTTAAATAATAATATATTTTATACAAACGTATTGTATCCCTTTTTAATTGCACTACTCACTAAGATGACGGGCGAAAGAAAGGAAGGCATTTTAGTATCGTGCATCGATTTCACTCTTGATTCAGGTTATCCGTTAATCAAACAATCATTTATGCTCTCCCGATAGTTATTTTCGTTTCATTTTATTTTTACACCCCTTGGCTGCATATGATTTTTTTTGCACAATACAATAACATTCAATTATCTATTTAAAAATATTGTTTATGTTTTTCCAATATCAATTATTATTATTGCAACGATCATTTTTTTAACAAATTAATACGCTTCACTTAAAAAAAAATCTTCCATTAATTACGTAATGAAAATTATCAGTTTATCAATCATTCGTTCCCTCCAAATATATATATATATTAACATATGTCTATATATATGTCGTAGTGTGAAGCATAATGCTCCTAACAGAGGTATTTCAGCATTTTTTTTCAATGAGAACTGCTTGTTATTTAGTTGATCAACCTCTCGTCTTTCGAAGGGAGTTAGGATAGAAAAGAAAGGGCTACGACAGGATAATCACTATTGAAACGTTCCGTTATTGTAGCATCGTAAGGGTGGAAAGGAATTTTCAAATATCACACACATATATGCCTTTGAACGGAAATTGATCAATGCTGTTCGCACTGAAATCGAACCCGTCAGAACCAGTGATGTTGAACACTGCGCTACTGATCCGACAGAATAATAATACAATCCAGTAAATTCACGCGCTATTCTCAAGAGCTCAATTTATATTTTTAATTTCAATCGTAATTGATTGTTTATAAATCAATTCTTATAAAAAAATAAAATGGTATTTGTCATATTTTTTTAAATTAACCGTTTTCTCCTTAATTTAGGCTGGTAAAATCTCTAATAAGAACCTCTTCAGACTTACGGTGGATAGTTGTCAATTTACCATTTACTACAACTATTGACATACATTACTTATATTAAGCCGTTGTCAAGCGAAGCTATTTCTTTTATTAATAGAATTTAATCTGAATTATTTATCTTAGTGGAAACTCAAAATGTTAATTTGGTAAACTAGAAATAGCTTGAAACGTAACGTAAACATTTTTTTTAAAGCACATTATTTTGATTTTGCATATGCATGTCAATTAAAAATATACACAGGCAACCCTGAATTTAAGCAATCGCAAAGATTGCTGTATGTTTGTTTTATATATAAATAATTGTCAACTATCACTTTCATATTAATATTATATATAGATCATCTAGTTCGTAAGTCGGACAACTCTGAAAAATCTGAATTAAAGCTAAATATGCGTTTTGGTGTTTTCTTGGTTACAACACGAATATTTCTTAATTTCCTACCACTGAAAACGACCAATATAAATAGTCTGCTGATAATATTGCTTTTTCCCTTATTCCAATTCAATTTAAATATCATTTTTTAACAAAAATATATTCGGTGCATTTATTGGGCGATGAAATGAACATTTTTTGTTTTTATTATGATATATATTCATACATATTTTTTCATATATTTTTGTGAGAACGTTTTTTATTAAATAATTAAAAATGAATACTAAGTAACTCTTAGTTTGAATCCGAGTGACCAGGTTGAAAATATCGGCTCTCATCTGTGTCGAACATAATTGAACTTAAAAACTAACTAGTCCTTATTTTTATTCCGAGCTTGAACGCGTGAAACTGAAATTGAAAAAGCGGAGGAAAGCTCAACATTATTTACCATTCAGACTTAATTAATATGTCGATTAATTATTATGTACTTCCAAGACACTAATTCTTCTGAAATATTTGATGTTTTTATTTAAAAAAATAAAATAAAGTATATTAGTTACTCGGATATTATTTTATCGCGTCGATTCCTTTGGTATGACAGTTTAAAAATCACCTATACCAGTAGGAGTTTGGATATATGTATGTACCTACATAACAAATCTTTTTGTTTCTTTTCGATAACGACTTCAAACACTAATATTTATCTATCTCCTCGTTATTATGTTATCCTAGTAAATAAAACGATAACATTATTTTTTGCAATGCTTGATGCAACCTTACACCCCTGCAAGACGCTTCGTTCACTCGACAGTCGACACAACGATAATATGTGTGTTAATAAAATTAACACTGTTTCTTTCTACCTCATAATATTTATGACATCCTAATACCACTGCTGAAAAAACTGAAACCTTTCAGTTTGGGTGCGATATAAACCATCGTTGAAACAACTGCATATTGGCTCCCTAATAAATGAGGAGCTATGATTTATTTTTAAAATTACATTGGGAGAAAGTAAAATACTGGTGAGTGAATGGGATTTAGAGGCATAAGAGTTTTTGGATTTTTTTACTATCAAACCGATTTAGTTAAAACGTCATATATATAATAAAAGTCAAAAGCTCGCATCAGAGAAGCCAAGAGGTCGCAGGTTACCCTTCAGTGGCTTTGGCACTAACCTATAAGTAAGTTATTGCCGCTTGGTACAGGGAAATTACTGCACATTTACTGATTTTTGAAAGGATTGAAATTTAAAAAAATACACAGATGTAGTCATAAACCGGGAACCGAGATGTGCAGTAAAATTAAAAGATTTGACATATTGTTGCAATATTGAAATCAATTATTTCAAATTAATGGTAATGAATCCCAATTTATTCCATTATACTGAATTTAATAAGTTTCTTAGCACATTATCTAATAACTTATATATGCATAGAACAAAAGAAAAAAATCATTATTTACACACAGGAGTATTTTAATAATATGTTTAGGAATCATTGTTGAATTAATAATGTTCGTCCATTTTTTTTGTGTTTTAAAAGGTCTATAAAATATATGAATATTCATTTAAGTTGAAAACCGTTAAAACTTATTGTGCATATTTTTTTTTGAAATTATAATGATGTTGTTTTGAATGAATCTCTCGTGTTTCTAGGATGATTACAACCTTGTTGATGTGATGATTTTGTGGGACTTGTTTTCGTTGGTCTCGGGACAGTTATCCTCAATTCAACAACTCCGACCGAGTGCAGCGTCGGACAAATTGCGCGTGTATGTTGGTTATATAATACGATACCTTGCAGTATATAGAAATTCTAAAACAAACTTACATGCATACAATTTATAAATAAACTTTTGTTCCAAGGCATCAGAAGTGTGAGGAGGTAAATTTTTTCGGCTAACGTTATTTTTCAGGATCATAATGTTTTTAAACTCGCTTCAATGAAGGGTACCTATAATGATTGCTGACATAATTTATTATAGAACCATTATTCTCGGCGGGAAGTGGGTATATTTAAAAAAAAATGCATATATAATTATGCTTTTTTCTAATAGAACTTTTCTAAATTATATGAAAATTACATAAAAATGTGTTGGTTGCTTTATGACTTTTATACTAAAGTACTATCAAAAAAAAGTTTCTTAAAATATCACAATTTTTTTTCCCTCTGTGATTATAAACATGTTTCGTATATTGATATAATTTAAGATTTCGACTTAAGGTGCTTGGTGGAATTTCAATATTAAATTTGAATCATTCAAATTATGTACACTCCCACAGATTTTGTCACTAACGACCCGGGTTTCGCCTTTCGGCATCTTCAGGCGTTCAAGCGCACGGATGAACTTGAACTTGTCAGTTCAAGTTCATCCGTGCGCTTGAACGCCTGAAGATGCCGAAAGGCGAAACCCGGGTCGTTAGTGACAAAATCTGTGGGAGTGTACATAATTTGAATGATTCAAATTTAATGTTTCGTATATATTAAATACATGTGGAAATATTTTTTAATAATATGCTTTTTCACTAACTTATGATAGTAAGAACACGAAAAGAAAATTACGTACCTATAATAAATACTTGCAAGATCAATAGTAATGGCTTACTTAAGAGTATGAGTATTTACCTTGTCGCATCAATTATAATAACGATATTATAATAAATGGTTCATTATCTAGAAGAGTATAAAATATGTTACAAATAATACGTAACTTGTTTCAAACTTAGTAATTTTTAGACCTAGAATAAAGAAAAAAACTATTCAAGAAATTGCGTAGTTAATCAAATTCTAGTAGACTAATTAATCAATGTTGTATTTTTGACGACACGTTTACACTTGCAAAAACATTTTAATCAACGGGCTTAAATCTGAAGCCGCTTTTGCCGGTGGTTATAACTTAGTGCCAATAGGATTTAATTACTTATTTTAATCCGCTATCACATAATTATTTACCCTGGACTCTCTTTTTACACGGTGAATAAAAGATTACTAAAATAAAAAATAGTGGTGGATAGGTGTCCTTGCATAAAAAAACTAAATTCATAATAGTTTATTGTGCTTAAATTTTAAAAAATCTTAGCAAAAATTATTCACTATCACTATTAGATATTAGACGAACTTGTTTAAGCATATTTAGTACAACATTGCTTTCATTAATCACTTTTAGGGTGTTCACTGTCAATAATTAGTGGAAATGCATTATATTAATCAAAACACAATATTCTTTACTACTTTATTCCACTTTATTAAAAAGTTCAGGACTGGTTTCGTACATTGCGAGCATTGTCAACTGATAAGAAATACAAAAATAAATAAATAGCATTGTTAAATTATATTTCTCCAGTGTACCGTGTAACACTTTACTTTACTTTTACAGCTCAAGTTAGCCTCATGTGTATGAAAAAGTAACACATATTTTTTTTCTTGCAGACACCCCTGGGCTACCTATATACATACAAGTCAAATATGTACATAACATTTTGCTTAGTGGTTATCTTTCAATATTTATGTTGCCCTAATACAAATCCACGAGTTAAACCGTTTTTTGATTTTCGAGGTGCGTTGTTAGCATACAATTTGCTAGAAATACAAAAAAACTTTATTATATATATATCTTAATTATATTAATTGTGGTGATTTAAAAAGTCATGATATTTAATACTATATAATCTGAAGGCATACGATAGCTGACAATAACATTAAATAGCATTTTAAAAAATCTATCCATCATCATGATGAATTATTAGCATCCGTACATCGATACAATTTTACAACGGTTGACGATTTTAAAGTTGTTTTTGGTGAAATGACATAAGATATCTATATTATAAAAATGTATGATAAATATAGCAAAAGGAAAAATAACAGTTTATTCATACAGCTTGTACGAATTAGCTTTGAAAGGATCCATAAATTGCACAAATTATTTTTGGTGATAGGTTGTTAGCATAGGCAATGAAGTTTCATATCTTAATCTTTATATGTTTCTTATTGGATGCGAATTGATAATATAATAAGTGTAGACATTTAAATAATAATATATTTTATACAAATGTATTGTATCCCTTTTTAATTGCACTACTCACTAAGAGGACAAGCGAAGGGAAGGCATTTTCGTATCGTGTATCGATTTCACTCATAAATCAAGTTATCCGTTAATCAAACAATCATTTATGCTCTCCCGATATTTATTTTCATTTCATTTTATTTTTACACCCCTGGCCTGCACCTGGAAAAAATATTTTGCATAATATAATAACATTTACTTACTTATTTAATATGTAATACTATTCATGCCCTCTTCATAGCAATTATGATCACAACAATCATTTAATAAATTATCACACTCGACTTAGACAAAATGTCTTCACTTAATTAATTAACGCAATGAAAATTATCAGTTTATCAATGATTTGTGGCCTTCAAATATATATATATTAATCCATGTCCGCTCCCAATGTGAAGCATAATCTGCTTGTTATTTAATTGATCAAACTCTCATTTTTAGAAGATAGTAGAGATATAAAGAATAGGGCTAGGACAGGAATAGTGGATAGCTAACCGCTCTCGCAACGCTCCTTTATTGTAGCATTGTACGGGTGCTGATTCTGACGATCGGTATATGGCATTCTCTATTTTATGTTCACTATATATTTTTTGTTCTTTACCTAAATAAAGTAAATAAATAAGCTTGAATTTGTCAGCAAAACTTTTCTACACATTCGATTTATTAGGATATGATACTTGTTGAGCTCGGAACAGTTCTGTTCAATTCGGCAACAGGAGCGAGTGCAATACGTCGTATATAATGCGCGTGTGTGTTTGTTAAATATATAATACTACTGTACATAAAGTTATATATACAAACTTGCATGTACATAATATATAAATATAGAATCGTACACGAAGGTATCAGAAGAGCGAGGAGGTAAAATTTTGTAGCACGCGCTATTTTTCAGGTTCATACATTCTTAAATGAAGAGTACAAAGTTTGCTTACACAATAAAATGGGATACAATTTAAATAATCGATTTGTATTTTTAATGAAAGAAATGGTTGTTGAAAAAAAAACATATTTACCTTGCCACGTTCTTAGCCCGATACCATAAAGAGAGTTCGACGCTCTTTTACGAAATATTTTTTTTTGATTGTGTACTTTTGAAATTTGGTAGGTGGATAATACAATGTCGTTGGTGTCTATTGCTATTATGAGAACATTTTGTATTTTTAATACATTAAGTATTTTTTAGGTATGTGCTCAGGAAGCAGACTAAAATTGATTGACTCTCGTGGTTTTTGTTGTATGAATCAACATCCCAGACATCAAATCCACTTCCCAAATTGACTGAGATTTGCAACAAATACACATAATTTAGAAAGCGCACCAAGTGACATTTTGTATCACCAGAATAAATGATATAATTACATAGTAGGAGATGTTGGGCTCAACACTCAGTGTAAATTTGTACCAACAATGGAACAAATAATATTTACTCACTAGGATAACATAATAGCGAAGAGGTAAATTTACCAGCGTTTGAAAACGTTATCGAAATGAAACAATAGAGTCTTTATGTATCTACAATCTCTTCTTACACTCACTCACTTACAAAGACGGAGTAGTGGAGCAATGATGTCACACATAAAACAGGAGCGGAGCCGGTACACGACAATTTTTAATATTTTGTTTCACTGCACGCAGACTTCGTCCTAAAATCAAACTTATTTACTTTTTATATGAAATAATTGAACAATGCTTATTCTTGATGATTTTAAAAATTGATTGTTATTTTTCATGTCACACTTTTAAGATGGTCACTGTCAATACTTAGTGGGAAGGCATTATATTCAATAACAAAAAATATTCGTCAGTTTGATAGTGATTGTTATAAGCAAAACCGGTCCTGATCATTTTAAATAAACGTGGAATTAGTACAAAACTTCGGCAATTTTCTACAAACTCGTATCTGAAAAAGTGCAAGTTTTCAGGAGACAAATAAATATACTTTTTTCTACCGCTATTGCTTTTTATCCCAATTAAACACCACTCGAATGGTTTTGTCCTCAATATTTTTGAGGAAGTTAATAAGGAAGGAAGAAAATACCTTTTCATCCATACCACCCTCTCCTTTATACTAAACATATCACATGACCAGTGTTTCCTCTAAGCTGCGCGCGCACATACATTAGAACAGAGCGCACAAAAGTTACACTAGCTATACCACCACCAGAATAAATTAATTGTCATTTTATTATTGTATTGTTAATTATTGCCATTATAAAAAAATAACCATTTCGTTAAGTAGGTCTTAATACGGCTGTATTAATAAATATGTGGCGCACGATTTTTTAAATTTCCTTTCAAAGTTGCACAGCAAATATATTTTGCACACGTAAACTTCGGAAAATTAGAGGGAACATTACACATGACCATATTATTGGCCAAATTGTTTTTTTGTCAATGTTTTTGTATCAGGTTAAATAAAGCATGAAATATTCTTTTGAATATGTGTGTATTGAAATTTCGAAATCATTATTTCAAAAAACCTCAAAACTGACAAAAGTTGAGATGCGTCTTTATAGAAAACAACAGCAAAAATAGTTAAATAATTAAAAAAAAACAAAAATATAATCCACAATAAAACTAACAAATTAACTCGCGTAAAGAATGTAACTCTTTGCTTATTTTTCATACCAATGAGGCTTACATATTTTTTTTTTGGCGATAGAAATAAAATACAGTATTTGACAGCGGATCGAAAAAGTGATTCAATTTGATTGATGGATAGCAATTGGCCATGAGCCCGCCGGAAAATGTCAAATTAAAAACAAAACAGCCCACTGCCTTTACAAGTGTCGTAAAACATAAAACGTGTATACTAATTTAATGTTTCATTTTTAACTACGCAATTCGTTGACATATTTTTTTATACATTCAAGATCCACTCACTAACTTTAAGATTCTTCTTTGATTCAAGTGCAGGTTTGTGGCGCAATTGTTATAATTTCATACATGTGTATGTAATAAAGCTTTCACATTAAAAGTGAACATTTTATAACGTTTGGCAGTTTTTTGAATTGTTACGTTTTATTAATTAATTAAAACGCACCCTAGCAAATTGAGTGATGATCTGAAAGGACAATCTTTATGTTATGTTATTTTATTTCTTATATGTTACTTATTGTCATTTTGATTTATTGTGTAAGCTATTATAATAATGAACAAGATAAGATAATTTTACGTTTACAGGCGGACCTCTACTTTCGCACATTTTACTTTCGCACAATTCGCTATTTCACACAAATGAAAGTGAGGAAGAAAAAACAGAAAAAAATCATCAAGACTTTAACTATAAAAAATATAAACGAAGCTTTTATTCATCTTCATACATTTTTGAATATTATGAAAGAACTTGATCCCAATGGAGAACACATATCACAAGTGTGTAGGGCGATCCTTAAAAGCACTGCATGTTACAAAACTCTATGAAACAAATAATAAACAGCGTAAAATACAACTAACTATCGACAAGTTTATTAAAAAAATATAATTTTTATAAAAATCCCTTTACTTTCGAACATTCAACATTCGCACACATTTTCAGGAACCAATTGTGTCCGAAAGTGGAGGTCCGTCTGTATTTATCTTTTAACTTTCTTTATTTGGAAGTATTATTCGTTTGAATATGTTTAAATATAATGCTACAAATAAGTCTGGTTATAAACATTTATCGTCGAATTTATGAAGACAAAAATCAAAAATTCAACATTTTTTATGTGGCCACTGGCTATGGGTGTAAGTAAATAAAGTAAAGAAATGGACGTCGTTGGTATTAGGAGAGCATTAAATGATTGTTAGATTAACGGATAATTGTTGAATCAAATGTATGTATGTAATAGATTTTCTTAGTTAGTAATACACCCGTGTGTGGCGAGTGGCCACTGGCCAGGGGTGTAAGCAAATAAAGTAAAGAAATGGACGTCGTTGGTATTAGGAGATCATAAAATGATTGTTAGATTAACGGATAATTGTTGAATCAAATGTATGTATGTAATAGATTTTCTTAGTTAGTAATACACCCGTGTGTGGCGAGTGGCCACTGGCCAGGGGTGTAAGTAAATAAAGTAAAGAAATGGACGTCGTTGGTATTAGGAGAGCATAAAATGATTGTTAGATTAACGGATAATTGTTGAATCAGATGTATGTATGTAATCGATTTTCTTAGTTAGTGATACACCCGTGTGTGGGGAGTGGCCACTGGCCAGGGGTGTAAGTAAATGAAGCAAAGAAATGCACGTCGTTGGTATTAGGAGAGCATAAAATGCTTGTTAAATTGACGGATTACTTTAAAACAAACGAAATCGATTTTCTTAGTTAGTTAGTACACCCATGTGCATTGAATGGCCAGGGTGTAAGTAAATAAAACAAAGAAATAGTATCAGGAGAGACATAAGTGATAGTTGGACTAACGGATATTTTTTCAAGATAATGAAATCGCTTTTAGTATGCAGGTTCATACATAGGGAAGCAGTGCAAATGAATTTGGCGCAATATTTAAACAAATCACTTGTGTAGTTTGAGAATGGTACACAATTATTATTTGTCATATTTATTAGGATCACAGAAAGTTAAGAACATGAAAGTTTACCGATTTGCATTGTTTTTTATTACAAAATGAAACGGATAAAAAATATATATTGCAATAGTTTTCAAATTATTTTCTACAGTATGTGTGTAATTGTATTTTATAAACAACTAGCCGGTACCCGGCAAGCGTTGCAATGCCACTCGAAGAAAGGAAGTGTTAGTGTTTTAATTGTGTTTATTGAAGTGCATGCTTTCTTTTTCTGTCTGTTTGACTTTTGCTGCCGATTGTCTATGGTACAACACATGCGTCACCTACTGTAATGTAATTGTACTATAATCTTCGCGTAAGTGTAGGCATACGTTGTCAAAATGAACTGTATGGTAGACATACAAACATTGATTTTTATATGTAAGACCTAATGTGATAACCGTTTTTAGACACGTAATTTTTTTCGGGTCGCCATGGGGCGACCAGTTTCAGACGATACGGTAAAATAGAAGATATCCGATATTATTTACTACTTTCGACATCGGTTACCATGGCAACCGTTTTTTAGACACTTTTTCACTTTTTTTTCGGCAACCATTTTTAGACACTTTTTTCACTTGTTTTCAAGTAAATGAGGGTGATTTTATTTGCCGTTCGTTTTATAACACCTAATTTGAAATGTATTCTATATAAGTGTAGTACAAATAATATTGAATCTAAGCTTAAGCTTAAACAAAGCACTTACGATCGCGCAAAGCCAAAATATCTATCAAATAACTATAATATACAATATAAATTTCATATAACTAATTATGTACAGTTCTTGTATTATGTTATTTAGATGAAATTTGTTACTTTTTTTAAATTATAAAATTATATAAGACATTCGTTATGGAATAAAGGAATGTAAATTTTCAATTTATTATTTTACTACTGTTAGAACTTAATTGTGTCAAAAAAACGCAATGTCTTTGAAATAGTGCGAAAAATATCGCACCCCAGGTTTGAGACAATTACAAGTAAAAAAATCTCATTTTTAGTTAATAATACAGAAAGGTTAAAGATATCATTATTAACTCTGTCAAAGACTTTCATAAGTCTAATTGAATAAGAGACTGCGAAAAGTGGTTCTAATGAAATTCGTTGTTTTTTATACCATTATTTGAAAAAGAAATTTCTGAATAGTAATGAGGATTTTTTTTAGATAACTGAGCTGGGTTAAATATGAATACACGTTTAGCTATCTATATTCAAAAAAATAAAATTTACATTTGTACTTATTCCCACTTTTATTTAATAAGATCAGGACCGGCTTCAACGCTACTATTAAGTAAAAGTGAGAATTAGCACAAATCAGTCATGATTTTTTAAAAATAATCATGTTGTGTTAAGACGGTATGAATCTGTAATTTCAATTATTTCATAATAAGATTTTTTTACTTGCCATAGCGTAAAAATCAGGGCTGTGGAGTCGGAGTCGAGGAGTCGTGGTATTTTGGCCGGAGTCGGAGTCGTGAAAAATGAACGGCCCGAAATTTGTTGGAAAAATATTTTTAATGATGTGTATTCAAACAAAATAGTCGGAAACGTAAATTATTTAAAAGCTGGAGTCGGAGTCGGAGTCATCTTTTTTTTTACACGACTCCACAGCCCCGGTATAAATAGAGGTGTAAAATATTGTATATATTATAATATGAGTAAAATGTATTGAACAATTCGCATTTCCTAAAAAACAGAATTTGAACGGTGTTATTGAAAACTAAATTTACTGATTTTATCATTTTATCAAATATCCATTTTCTAGCCTTCGTGGCATCATGGGAGGTGGTAGCCTTGGAGGACAGTTGACCAAAGCCTAGATGGGTAAAACTCATAAAGGACTTCCCAAAAGCGATTACAAGCTCATTTCTCTCCGTCCTCCCTTTCAGACCACGCAAAAATAGCGTTTCCCAAACCTTAATTACATATTTTTCGTTTATATTATTTGATAAATCAGAGTCGGAGTCGGAAACAAACGACTTCGAATCATGTTTAAATTGCTTGTGTATCAACAAACCGTTATTAAGAAAAATTGGCGCAATTACATGCTACTTAAAACATGCCTAAAAAAATATTAGAGGTTCGAATACATTAGAAACAATTTAATTATTTAACAAATACTAGCTGTAAGCCCGTAGACTTCAACGGGGAATTTTCGTTGCATTTTTAAGTAGTCAGAAAATTTACTGGCGTGGAAAATAAATTACAAACCTATTTATTGAATAAGCCAGAAATTCTAAAAGTAAAAGAAATATATCTCGGGGCATATATCGACAGCCCTGCCCTGCAGTATTTAAATTGTAAATTATTTAATTTTTGAAATAATGTTTAAGTTTGCTAACAATCATTTTTCGTAATGGCAGAAATTGACCTCGGGGCATATATCGACAGCCCTGCAGTATTTAAATTGTAAATTATTTAATTTTTGGAATAATGTTTAAGTTTGTTAACAATTATTTTTCGAAGTAGCAGAAATAGACCTTCTTTCTTGGCGTCATCGAAAAGGCAAAATCGGGGACCGACAGACAGACAGACGGACATTATCGACTATTAATATATAGATACAGTATTTTTCAAGATAACAAAAAATCGGAGAAGAATTTCTCGATTCTTTATCGAGATAATAAGATAAAATACCGATATAAGGAATTCAGCTAGAAAGTCATAATTAGTAAGAACATAAAATATTTATAGTAAGTAAAATAGATTCGAATATTAGTCTATTCATCGAGTTGATTGGTAAAATAAAGTGGAGAAAATTTTGCGCGAGAAAAAATATTTCTCATTATTTTTTAAAAACTGAATTAAGAGTCGGAGTCTGAGTTGTGCTTTAATTTTAAGTCAGAGTCGGAGTTGAAACCGTTTTATTTTTAAGCAACTTTACAGCCCTGGATAAAATTAATTTCTACCACTCACTTAGATTCGACATGATGTATGTATGTTTGAATAAATAATTACAAGCTATAATACATATAAGTTTGTTTACATAATATATCAATATCATTATTATATTCGTTTAAAAAAACGTATTTCTGGTGTTATGTTTTTTTATCAGATAAAAAAAATATTTTAAATAAAATTTACAATAAAAAAAGAAGAATTACTTAACCTTATGTTTGCAACATATGAAAATGAGATTTTTTCGATTAATGTGTGGAATCAATTTCCCATTGTTTTTTTTCTGTATTTAACGTTATACAAAAATATGTTTAAAATTTACTGTGTAATTTTGAGACAAATAATACCTTCTTTTTGCTTCACATTGTGGATGTTCGGAGATATTAAAAAAAATATTTTACATGGATCACCACTTTGGAAGCGCTGGATTTAGTGATAAACATCTGCGACGAATATTATTTGAATACCTAGAATCTTGATCCACTTGAAAAGGGTTATTAAAATATATAAATGGAGTATTTATAGAACTTAAATAGATTTCAAAGCGGTGGTTTTACTAATTTTCATTTAAATTCAAATTTAATATTCAGTATATTTTTTTAAAGCGATATTTTTATAAAATAGTTTGTTGCGTAAAAATCAAATTTTTTGAAAAAAATGAGGAAAATTATTTTCATAAAACAAATGACATTAATTTCAGTTTTTTTTCAGGAGAGAGGTAAAAACTCATAAATAAAAATAATTTTTATTTCATTAAAAAAAGTGACTATGATAATATGTGAGGTAAATGTATGCGAATACACGGTTTGTAAAGTGGGTATCTCCATAAACTATACCGTGACAGAAATGATAAAATTCTTCAGTAATAAATTACTGGATAGACTTCCTATTCAATCCGACTAATATATTACTTTAGAGTTACATATAAATATGTCTTTCCAAAAAGTATTGACAGTGAACATCTCAAAAGTAAGTAGAATTTACATTCTGATAAAAAAAATAGTAAGGTAATACCATTGTGAGGTTTTATTTTTACCATTGTGGTAAATATGTATTTTTTTTAATATTTCATCTTTTACACTATTTACACTTACAAATTCGATAATGGATCAGAAAAATAGTTATACTAAACCGAACATTAATTCAAAACAGTATCCAGAGTTTGTCGATTTCTGTATATCCGACTCCGTATATAAAAAAAAACGATTCGGCAGCCTGGTTAAGTGGTCAACGTCGTTGGCTTCGGTTTTGGATGTTACGGGTTTGATTCCCGTTTAAAGTTTAAACAAATATTTTCAGAGGCATGTATGAATGTGATGTTTTAAATACAGCACCACCCCCCCCCAAATAATCCTTTCCTAAAAACGCAATAAAGCAAGAGCGATTAGCTAACCACTAGTCCTCTCCTAGTTTTATCTTTCTATCCATACGTTCATTGAAAAAAAAACAAATTTTGAACTTCTGACTAGTAAGTTCTTCTTGAAACAATTTTGTTGAGATAAACTCGATCAGAAGTCAGTCCTATATCGTCGCATGAGAACTCTACCGAGAAATCGAAAAAATATTTAAGTGTTTTTTGTTGTTGTTAGAAAGTTTTATTTTCCTTCAATAATGTTGTGGTGAGATGTCTGTCTTATTGAGAAAAATCTTTTTTTTATTTGAGATACAATTTTTGAGCGCCTCTTAAAATATAACATAGCATTGCATAAAATCTCAATACCTACTAATTTTTTTAATTCTCCTAGTACAAACAGCTTTAAGACGACGATAGGCTCCATATTGGGAGCGAATATTATATGGAAAAACAACAACGTACATCGCGACTCCGATTCCACAGCTGTGGCCATTTAATCATGTATTTGAAAAAACACAATATTCCTTTGTACTTCATTCCACTTTATTTAATATGTCAGGACCGGTTTCGCTCATTACGAGCATCGTCAACTGATCATCGTCAGTTGACGATGCTCGTAATGAGCGAAACCGGTCCTGACATATTAAATAAAGTGGAATGAAGTACAAAGGAATATTGTGTTTTTTCTAATATAATGCCTTTCCACCAAGTATTGACAGTGGACACCCTAAAAGGAATCATGTATTTATTTCGGTATAGTTTTTTGTAATGCATTATGATAAATTGTTATTTAATTATGTGAGAACTCCTTCCAAAAACAATATACTAACACCAAAGGATTCGCGTGTCACTATTACAACCAAACGTCTTAGTAACATAATATAATTTTCCAGTGTACACACTTGTCCTTTGTAACGTTAATTGCATGACAACTTTCTAATTTGATAATATCATCTATGCCCGATGGACTATGAGCATCAAATCGAATTATCGGCTTTGACTTAAAGCTAATCACCACATGGCTAGCAGTTCCAGATAACACAATCACGATACTGTATTTCATTGTATATATGTAGTCGATAAATCATTTACTAAACGTGGACAACATGACCAAAATAGCCCCTGTAATGAGTAACATAAATCACTTTTAAAGTATAATTTAAGATTTCGACTGAAGGTGCTTGGTGGAATTTCAATATTAAATTTGAATCATTCAAATTATGTACACTCCCACAGATTTTGTCACTAACGACCCGGGTTTCGCCTTTCGGCATCTTCAGGCGTTCAAGCGCACGGATGAACTTGAACTGACGCTTAGTAAATGGATGTTTCGTGTTTATATATTAAATAAATGTATCACTGAGTCTAAAGCCATCGCTGGCGAAAAAGGGTAAGCTCATGGGAATTCCCAAAGATTTGAGTAGTGAGTGGTTTTTAGAATTATATTTATTTGTTTGTCGGCAAAGGTTTTATGATATTATTTATGATATTATTTATATAGGGTATAGAAGCGGAGACCCAGGAAGGCCTAATATCTCGTTCAAAATCGGAAGACTATGTAACTGTGCCCTATTAATTTCTAAAATTTCCTGGAAAAAGAGAGGAGGCAAGAATATTAACTTTCTTGACCTAAATATTAATATTGAAAACGGTTCTCACGAATTTAAAATATTTCGGAAGCCTACGTTTTCGGATACAGTGATACATAAGGATTCAATGCACCCATTTTCTTATAAACTAGCCGCTTTTCATTCAGAAATTCATAGACTTGTGAGTGTTCCTTTGAATGAAAAGAACTTTAATATCGAATTAAAAATCATCAAACAAATCGCCATCAACAATGGATACGATATGTCTCTTATAGACAATCTTTTATCAAAAAAACAAACTAAACTTGCAGAAAAAATGTTATTTCAAGGTACATTGTCAAAGGACATAGATCATACTAGGTATTGGCGTAGAATCATTTATTTAGGAAATACTAGTCTTAAAATTAAAAAACAACTAGCTGATAGTGTTAGACCAGCCTTTTACTGTAAAAGCTCTTTAGGCAAATTATTAGTTAACAATAAAGATAAAATACATTACCTAAATAAATCTGGAATTTATAGATTACAATGCTCTTGTTGTAATAAATTTTATATCGGCAAAACAGAGAGGACTTTAAAAATCAGGGTATTAGAGCATATGGCAGCCTTTAGACTGAAAAAGGACACGTCTACTTTTGCTAATCACTTAATTTCGGAAGGACACGTGTTCAATCAGGAACAGGGGATAAAAATGTTACACCCAAATACGGACAGTCATAAGCTCTTTTTCCAGGAAATTTTAGAAATTAATAGGGCACAGTTACATAGTCTTCCGATTTTGAACGAGATATTAGGCCTTCCTGGGTCTCCGCTTCTATACCCTATATAAATAATATCATAAATAATATCATAAAACCTTTGCCGACAAACAAATAAATATAATTCTAAAAACCACTCACTACTCAAATCTTTGGGAATTCCCATGAGCTTACCCTTTTTCGCCAGCGATGGCTTTAGACTCAGTGATACATTTATTTAATATATAAACACGAAACATCCATTTACTAAGCGTCAGTTCAAGTTCATCCGTGCGCTTGAACGCCTGAAGATGCCGAAAGGCGAAACCCGGGTCGTTAGTGACAAAATCTGTGGGAGTGTACATAATTTGAATGATTCACTTTTAAAGTGTTAACTGTCAGTACTTGTATTTTATATGATCATGAACGAAACCGATCCTGATCATATAAAATAAAAATGGAATTAGTACAAATGAGTGTTTTATTTTTTCAATAGAGTAACTTATTTTTTTTTTACCGGTATTTAAAATGCAAAATCGGTATTGATAATAAATTTGTCCGGTATTCCGATACTCAATCACAAACATCCACGCTTCAAATGTTAAATTAAAAAACAAAACTAATTTTGAAATTGAGCATAAGCTTTTATCACTAGACTACAAAAGCTGTTTTTGGTATATTTTCATCGTTATGATAGGGTATATATAGCAAGTGAAATCTAAAAGCCTTGAAAAATTACTGAAGAATATAAAAAGGCACCATTCGTATGTTTCACTTTAAAAAATGAGTACCAGCTGAAGGAAAACTATTTTTCAATTTATCACTGGCTAGTCAAAAAAAAAGACGTGATGGACAAAGTTAGGAACTTTTTAAATGCCCATTATAACATAAAAGTTAAATTAAATTCAGAATGTTTTTTACTGCTACGTTTTATGTTTGTTCATACTTACAAACATAGCATGTAAGTTTCCTTCGAAAAATTACATATACCCTTTTTCTCTCGCATCTAAAATTCATTACTTAGCCTAGTGACTTCAAAAACTTTAACCCTATATGATATCACATAATTTTATTCAAATATTTAAAAAGGGTATGCTAAAAACAATGCATTCAGAATAATATCACGGTTCATGTTATGTGAGTTAACAAGCTGTCTATATTTAACTTTGTTTCGATACACATCGATGGATTTGAAGAAACCAGTTCACTGATTTCGTAAAGCCAGATAATTGAGGGGTTCACCAGAATCCTATAATAACAACTCACTTTCTGATGCATTCATCAAAACTGATTACCATATCCGTACTGTTTTACAAAAGCAATATAGTAACGATATGTGAGCTGAATGCTTTTTAATATCCCATTAATGATTCATTTGACAATGTAAATATAATATGTAACACACTCATAAATTAGTGTACATTGAGAATTATATGGGCATTCGAGAGGTGAAGTGAGCCAACTAGTAAAACTGTAAAACTTTTTTCTCATTTCTTTAAGAATAATCACGTCTTTATTTGATGTTTTGAGGATTGCATATTTTTATTTTAAGGAGATAACACTATGCAATGTGTGTGCAAGTTTTTTCACTTTTATAACACATTGGTTACGGATGACTCGTATATGAGTCTTTTCGCCGGTCTGACTGGCGCGTTGAAATATATACATCCAATGCGACAAATGTTTGGATTCTCTAAGGAGATGGCGTAGCAAATGTTTGATGCATCATTTAAAAAATAAAATATTAAAATATATGCACAAATATTTTTTTTATTCAGTGATTTCGGCGATGAAAAATCAGCAGACAGTTAAAATATAACTTGAGCAATTGTAGGTTAAAAATAAACTTTTATGTTTTCTAATTTTCCTTGAAACAAAATAAACAGGAGCAAATGTATATTTGGCTTGTTATTTATTACGTTTTCGATGAAATATATAATTCTATGTCAAATACCCGATTTTCTATTTTAAAAAATACAAAATTTGAGTATCGCTAATAAAAGCAAGCTAAAATATACAAAGTATTATGCAACAAAGTGTTGCACCACTGGTGTCCAAATTATTTTTTTAAATGTCAAATAGTTTTTAAGTTATACCTTTTTTTCAAAAGTACCTAATTTTTTGCAAAATTTCGCAAAAATGCCCCGATGCGAATGATTAAGATGTGTAGAATATTACAACGCATCAAACATTTTTTTTTTCTAAAATACCACTTGCCTTCTAATATAATAAATATATTTTATATCATATCCAGTTTCGGACCACGATTTTTTTGGCTTCTACACTAATCAATTTTACAAATTCAACTCTTTTTTAAACGAATTTGAAATAACACGGTTCTGTAAAAAGAACGAAAACTATATTTTAACACGAATTATTTGTTCTAATACGATTTCCAGAAACAAAAAACACAGATAATAGATTTCCTAGTCACAAGAAATTTAACAACAAAAGGTTTCATTCGATGCTGACACGTTAGACGTGTCTGACATTTTTAGCGATGAAAGCGATGTATATTCAGTCCCTCATAAAAGTTTCCGTAAATGGCAATATTTTTTTTATTTTTTGGGTGTTCATTATTTCCCTTTTAAAACGATTTCCTATATTTTAATGCAGTTTTAAAAAAAAAAAAAAATTGAGGGGAAAAAATCTTTAATTTGTATGTCACTTTTTATCCGATTTTTATGGAAGGTTTTCTGTGGAATGTATTGTCGAAAATTCTCAGTAGTAGTAATAATCGGAGTGCGGAGAATTCCTGAACGGAAGAATCGCCGAACCGGTTTTACTTGGGTAGTATGTTAGATTACTCTACGTATAGTATAGTATTTACATAAAGTAAGTGCCACACACTCAAGCTGCCGGAGCTTAACAATAATTTACGTTGCGTAAGTGCTGCTTTTAGAAAAACTTTCGATAAGTGAAAATAATGTCGTAATATTTCCGCGTCTGCCCTCTAACGTGTAAACATCGTAAATAAACTTACTAAGTTAGGCATTCTGTTGGCAGTGTTGGCAGATGCCATTTGCGATCTTTGTGTACTACATAATATTTAGTCGTCTCGTGCAGCGGTCGCCAATTTTTGGTAACTCGCGGAATATCATAATCAAAATATTAAATCGTGTGTACCACTACAAAGTTTTTTTTTCTATAAAACTAACATTTTAAATATGAAATGGTAAATAAAAACTTGCGCTAATTTTACGATGATTAACCTTTAGAGGAGTGAATAGATTTATACAGACCTTACTTTAATTTACTGCCTTTTCTTAACATGACAATTTTGTGACTTTTTCCCAATAAATATATGTAATTCATACTTAAAGCATATATATGCTTACAGACAGACACTCTTGTGTTGAAATCACAAGAGTGTGTCACTCTTGTGTTGAAAATTCATTTACAGAAAAATGGCGCCGACGTACATGTACGTCCATACTCCTCTAAAGGTTAATGGTAGTAAATTTGAATCGTCCAAATTATGTAAATGTTAATGGTTAATGGTAGTATGTTTTTTGGTATCGTTTCTACAGTATATATCAGGGCTGTGGAAGTGTGGAGTCGTGTTGAATTTTTAGATATCATAAACATTGACAAGATGTTGTTTGTACTGGGTTCGACATCGTAAGGTCCGGCTTGGAAGCCGACGACGTTGATCACTGTTACATGGACCCAACGACTTATACAATATGTTTATACGTTGCGTAAATTTTTAGAAGAATATAATCTATAGAGGATCGTTAAGTCGAACTGCTTTTGGTCTTAAGCTTATAGAGTGCAATCTAATAAGGTGAAAATTGCAACTAAGTATTCAAATTATTCTGCAAACTACGACAAATGTCTCGTGGACCACTAGTTGCCTACCGCAGAAATTTATACTTTCAAAAGAGGAGTGACAACCGCGTGATTTGGTGTTTTTAAAAGTCGTTTCTGACACTTGGTGAAGTGTTATGATACATTATATACAATCAAATATTTTTCGAGATAATTATTACAATATTTACTTTTCAAACATTAAAATAAATTGATTTAAAAATACATAAAGTTGTGATGTAGAAATGTAATTTGATAGCATGTATTATTGAAGGGTATGAAAAGCTTTGCGACAAAAAGTAAATTTATCAAAAGCACTCGGAACTTTCTCCACGGAAGTCCAACATAAAACTGCGATAGTTTTTAGAATGGTATGAAAGAGAGAATTATTGGAACAGTCATTAACTTCAAGTTTCGAATGAAACTGCACTTACTATTCAAAAACTATGAGAATCGTAATGTAAGGCTGCTGGGGAAAATTCAAAAGTCCCATTTAATGTGACTTTTAACTTTTCTTATTAAGCCCGGCATCCACCTTGCTTAGCATCAATTTAATGTGTACGTTTGTTTTTAAATAAACCTTGTATATGTATTTGAAATCACCACGGAAAGAATTTCTTCACATTAAAAAGTAACACATCCATATTTATTTATCATTCATAATGATACAGCTAGAACTATCAACAAGTTGTCAATTGTAAGTAATATGTAATATGAAATAGCACGGTCCATTTAAATTTACAAGAACGAATACTATATTTTTACACGAATTATTTGTTCTAACACGGTTCCCAGAAGCAAAATAGACACTGAAGCTGACAACGGATTTCCTAATAATAAGACATTCAACAACACAAGACAGTAATAACAAACATAAGGTTTCGTTAGATCCTAACACATTAAACGTGTCAGAAGTTTCTAGCGGTGAAAGCAATTTATCTTCAGTTCGTCATAAAAGTCCCAGAATTTAATCAAGAAGCGATGGACACTATTATTTTTCTTAATTAAAATATATATTATATATACTATTTTGCATAATTTACTTTAATTGAGATTTCATTATAACCCTTTTTTACATATTTTTAAATACCACAATGCTGTTCTTATTTCATGTAACACGGGTTTTTAAGTTTTGGGAATCAATCTTAAACTTTGCTGAGTTATATTTTTTAAACGGTTTATTATACACGGTTTTTTGTGGAATGTTTCTATCGAGTAAAAAAGAGTTGTGTGTATACATAATTTTAAATCATTTACATTGTTCCTCTACCACTCTTAAGACTGATAAAATTAATATTAATTGTTGAAATTCATGTTCGTGTCTCATTTGAAAACAGTTAATATTAAAATTTCAAACCAAATAATATTCTATTAGTTGTGGCTTAACCTATTTGTCCTGCATGATAGAATACCATCTGTAAGTTTCAATAGCAGTTTTTGTACAGCGAACATGAAGTGAGTGCTGCAAAGTGGCTTCTTTCACAGTTATTACATCATAATTACATCTGCAATCGCTATATAGAAAAACTACAGAAGGAGAACGCTAAATTAATAATTATCAATATATTAATATGTGAGATAATAATAAGGAACATGTTTTCAATGAACTTAGCAGTAAGCGGAAGCTAATTTTTAATATAAAATTAAATTTGATAACTTTGTTACTACACTTGTGTACAAAATATTTAGAAAAAAAAATTCAATGCGTTAATTTGTCGTTAATGGAAGCAAGTCTTGCAGACGTCTATGCCAAATTTTGGCATATACATCTATCGTCTATCGTCTATCGACAAGCCATATGGATATACAATATTTTTAGACGTAATTGTAGAAAACTGCTTAAAAAAATCTTCAGCTCTCATGTGCTGCCATTCATCCAAACCAATTCAACTTTTCACAATTTTCTTGGAAGGTAAATGTAGGCAGATCTGTTCAATGAAAATTCACGCGTGAAATGTCATAACTGAAATATTTTTTGCATTAATTGTGGAAATTCAAGATTTGAAATAGAGTAGATTTTTTTAATGAAAGTGATTACCCCGAAAGTAAAAGAAATGTAAAGAATTATAAGAGAAAAACTTTTGGTTGAATTACGATTACATAACATATAATATAAAACAGTGTTTCTCAACCTTTTTGGGCCCGTGGCCTCCATACCTGTTTTGTACTATTGAAGTATAAGTGTTATAAAGAATTTTGGGACCGAAGCGAAAAGACGCGAGACTTTTTTTTGTAGGTCTTCCCATAATTTCAAATTTAACAGAAACTTCGAATCAAAAATTCATGAATTTGCGAATTTCCCAAAATGAACACGCGAGACGTTTTTTTTTTTTTTAGTTCTTTCAAGAATTTCGAATCCAAACTGTACTGTGGCTACCCTAAAAAAATCTCTGTTGCCCCCTTGGAGCACGCCTAAGTTGAGAAACCCTGATATAATATATATATATATTTTTAATTCATGTCCGCTCCCAATGTGAAACTTTTAGCTTCCTAATGGAGATATCTCAACAGAAAATTTCCTAGATCAGATTCTTTTCAGTTGACCAACCTTTCTTTTTTTGAAGAGAGTAGAGATAAACGGATAGATCTCAAACAGCACTAGAAGTTAATTATCACTATAGCTATACCCCGTTAATTTTAGAATTGTAAGGGTGGCAGAAAATTTCGAGAGATCACAAACACTCATGCCTTTGAAATGAGATCGAGAAATCGATTGATAAAATGCTGTTAGTAATGAGGCTCGAGCTTGTGAGATCTGTCACGGAAGTCAACGACGTTAACCACTGCGACACGGACGAAAAAGAGAGATTGAGCTACAGAGTAAAAAATAGTTCTTGTAGAAAAAACTTGTGCAGCAGCATACATAAACTACAAAACACTTTTTTAAAGTAAACAAATTTCATTTAGATTTAACTTACAGTATTTTCCATTTCAAATATTAGATTTGATTCGTCTGATATATTTTTAAATACTATATAAAACAAAATATGTTTAATTATGTTCAAATATATATGAAAAAGGTATTTTTTTAAAAAAAATATATGACAGCACACATGAGAGCTTCTGAATGTTCACCGTTCATTAATTAAGAGATATTTTCTTGCTTTCTGAAGAATTTTTAAGATTTCTTGAATTGTGCAATGCAATCTTGACCTTAGACCAATTTTATTACACTATGTTATCATATATAATAAATCTTATTTCTTTTGACATATTAAAATTTAAAAAACGATTATATGCAGTATATAATTAAATTCAAATTCAGAATAGTTGGTATGCCTATCTATTGACGTTCTTAATGTATAACTAAAGTTTGTGAAATGTTTAAGTAAAAATAATATTTTGCGACGTTTTGCAAACACATTATTATCGATAGATTAGTGAAAGTTTATTTCTAATGTAAAACTTGTGTAACAAAATATGACACGTGTTTTGCGGCTTTAAGAAGCAACATCAGACAAAACATCGCAAGGTTTACGAGCTTACTAGAAGTGATTATAATAAGGTTTAAAATTTTAGTTCTACAAATATTATTTCATATATTATATGATTGACAGCTATTTTGGCTTATTCCCTCATCAGAACTTTGCAGAAACTACAGAAATATGTGTATACATATAACAGAAGAATTATGATAGGGGTATATTCGGAAGCCTACGTTTTCGGATACCGTGATACATAAGGATTCAATGCACCCATTTTCTTATAAACTAGCCGCTTTTCATTCAGAAATTCATAGACTTGTGAGTGTTCCTTTGAATGAAAAGAACTTTAATATCGAATTAAAAATCATCAAACAAATCGCCATCAACAATGGATACGATATGTCTCTTATAGACAATCTTTTATCAAAAAAACAAACTAAACTTGCAGAAAAAATGTTATTTCAAGGTACATTGTCAAAGGACATAGATCATACTAGGTATTGGCGTAGAATCATTTATTTAGGAAATACTAGTCTAAAAATTAAAAGACAACTAGCTGATAGTGTTAGACCAGCCTTTTACTGTAAAAGCTCTTGAGGCAAATTATTAGTTAACAATAAAGATAAAATACATTACCTAAATAAATCTGGAATTTATAGATTACAATGCTCTTGTTGTAATAAATTTTATATCGGCAAAACAGAGAGGACTTTAAAAATCAGGGTATTAGAGCATATGGCAGCCTTTAGACTGAAAAAGGACACGTCTACTTTTGCTAATCACTTAATTTCGGAAGGACACGTGTTCAATCAGGAACAGGGGATAAAAATGTTACACCCAAATACGGACAGTCATAAGCTCTTTTTCCAGGAAATTTTAGAAATTAATAGGGCACAGTTACATAGTCTTCCGATTTTGAACGAGATATTAAACCTTCCTGGGTCTCCACTTCTATACCCTATATAAATAATATCATAAATAATATCATAAAACCTTTGCCGACAAACAAATAAATATAATTCTAAAAACCACTCACTACTCAAATCTTTGGGAATTCCCATGAGCTTACCCTTTTTCGCCAGCGATGGCTTTAGACTCAGTGATACATTTATTTAATATATAAACACGAAACATCCATTTACTAAGCGTCAGTTCAAATTCATCCGTGCGCTTGAACGCCTGAAGATGCCGAAAGGCGAAACCCGGGTCGTTAGTGACAAAATCTGTGGGAGTGTACATAATTTGAATGATTCAAATTTACAAACATTGATAGTTACATTGTGTTTGTATCTTATACATTGTGAAATAAATACGAAATTGCAAAGGGAACGTATACAACATTTACCCCATTGCTAAAATAAGGCTGGTGACGCGTTCAAAAATCTAATTTCAGCTGCACATCTCGTTACGCTTAGATATCTCGAGATATTATCATTCGGCGTCGTCGTAAAAAAGAAGGAGGGGAAACAATTCACTTTCGTAGCAAAGCGGTTGCATGCCTCAAGTCATTCCTTCCAAGGTATGGCGAGAAACTCATAATGTGAAATGCACGCAAGAATATTCAAATTTGGAACGCTCGAGAGATTTTATTTTTTTATTGTTGTTTACCTTTTTTTGGCCAGTGTAAACGAACCTTTACAATGATTTCGTAAAATATATTTAAAAGCAGTTGATATCACATTATTACTGCTGTAATAAGAAAAATTAAGCAACCTGGCAATACATAATATTAGTTCATAATATGATCGAAAAATACAGCATTTATTATGAAAACAGTTATTTTACCGATGGATTTAGCTGTATCTTTGTGGAAATTCATTTTCAATATATATATATATTTTTTAACTTTATCATTTACCATCTAATTGTATGTATTACACATTGTGAAACGTGTTTCGTCGTTATTATAAAATGGAGATTGGGTTACAAAATATTGTTAGAGTGAGCTTGAAATTACATGTTTTGTTATAAAGAATTTATTCAATGCATGGATACAAGGTACTTAATAAAAACTAGTTATCGTAAAAAAACATATTTTGTAAGCATTGTTTATGCTCTACATTGGGGATAAACTTTGAAGAGGAGTGTCTTTAAATAGATGTTTCGTTTAAATATAACGAATGATAAAGATCAAGATAAAGAAAACTAGCATGTTTACGAATTACCCCTTTCCACTCCAAAGCCTATTCCACTTATTCCACTTCAAAGCATAGGTTCATCAACTTTTTGTATTAACATTTCCTGCATTGCAAGAGATTTATAATCATTTAATTGTTCACTGAATTTCATGTGTATGTTAGAGCAGTGTTTCTCAATCTTTTAAGGCCCGTGACACCTTTTTAGGGTCTTTATTTTTTTGTGGCCCCCCATACCTGTTTTCTACTATTGAAGTGTAAGTGTTATAAGGAATTTTGGGACCGAAACGAAAAGACGCGAGGTCTTTTTGTAGGTCTTCCCATAATTTAGAATTTCAAAAACCCAAAAACTTCGCATCCAAAATCCTAGGATTTTCCAAATTGAACACTGCAGACGTTTTATTTGTTCTTTCAAAAATTTGGAATCCACAATCCCAAGTATTTGAGGATTTACCAAAAATGAACGCAGTGACAAATTTTTTTTTAGCTCTTTTTAGCTCAAATATTTTAATTTCTATAACACAACAATTTACGGATTTTGGAAAATTTGAAGAAAGGAGTTGATTTTAATTTAGTCATTCATTTTTCTTTCCAGTAAACGTAACCGATGGATCGATGGTGTTAGTCCTAGTAGTCAGTAAGTTTGCTCTGCTTACGCCTCGTAATTAAGATTTGGCAAGTGTGTAGTAATTAATATAATTTCATAAATCAATTATTGTGTTTTTGGAAATAAATCCGTGAACATCATAATCAAATATTAAAATTATCAACGCTTAAAAACCTTGATGACTAGTATGACGTATAGGACTGGCCTATTTGAAATCTAATCGAACAACATACTAAAAATATGTATTTTATGAGTTTGTAAATTTAGGAAAATACATATATTCATACAACGAAAATATTTGAAAAGTATGTCATCGTGATAAAAATATTTTAATATGCGAAGTTTTTTGTAATATCATGATACTGGCGCAATGCTATTAAAAAGAAAAAAGAAAATTGAAACTGTGATATATACACGAATGAATAGTAAAAAGTGTCTACTATCTATTGATTTGATTAATTATATATTTTTTAAAAGTACGAGTGATTAACCAATTGAATACCAAACGGACACAGGTTTCCGGAACATATGCAAGCGAACACGGATGTCCAAGACATTTAAAAAATCAAATACTTGGTATTCTAATAGAATATAAGCAAAATTTTGATGAATTTGTGTAGTGCTATCTATACTGAGTCAATATAGGTTTTTAAAGTATCGAATTCGAGTGTATATTAGGCAAAATTATTTTTCTCAAAAACACGCAGTATCTCTGGGATAAATTAATGATTTATTTGCGCGGTATTCAAACGGTTAAATAAGCTTTTCAAAGAAAATATATTTAAATAAAAAGAAACAATTACTATTGGAGATTCGTTAAAGATTCGGATATGTGTGGTTTTTATGTGATAAGTCTAAGTCGAGGGTCACACTGGGCTTGAATACCTTATAATATTGCTAAATTTCCTTCCGAGCAAAATTCTAACCAATACTAAAGCCATACTGTATAAAAGATTACAACACATTCATAATTACGCACTCGTATTTGTGTGATTAAGCTGCAGGGTTGTCAGATTATCTAATTTAAAAAAATGATACAATATATTTTTCAAGTAATACAAATAAATCGTTGGTACATTGTTCTTCCGCAATGCCACGTAGTTAATTTGCTATTAAAGATATTTTAAAAGTAAACACATTATTTGCGTTAACACTAAACATTAACGAAGTAACGGTCAAAAGGATAAATCTGATGGTGAATTTTAGATTGACTAATTACTGGGTCACGTGCTGCGGATGCCTCCGGAAAGCCTCAATACTGCCTGCCTCTTCTTTCGACCGGTGGGATTCCGGCGCCCCGGACGTCCGTCGGGTACTATCCATAGAATGTACTTGGCGGGACTTATGGATGCTGGCATGTCATGGGAGGAAGCAAAGCAATTGGAGGTAGGCAGGGAAACATTGAGGTGCCGCGTGGCGGCCATACGCTATACGAATGTGGTCAAAGAAAAAGAAGAGTTACTTGAGGATTTCAAGATGAAAAAGTACGTATCATCGTAAAATATACCAATTAGTAAACCAACAGTTGAAACGTTTGCATACATATTTGAGGGAGTTCATCTTTGTAAATAATGTGTTGTGAATTCGCTGAGAGGTTTGTATGGAAACGGTGCTTACTCTCAATTGTATTTATTTAAGCCAAAGCAACTGCGAAAAAAAAGCTAGTGTCACATCTAAAATGCGGTCGTTAAACTAAATTTGAGACAAGAGGTTCACCGAGAACGGTTGACCTTAAACATGACAACGCTAACTTTCTTGTTCTAAGTTTGAATGGTCTTAAGCACTATCTATTTAAGTATAAGACATATAATGCATATGTTAAATGGTTAGTTAATTCAGAAAACGTTCAAGACAGCCCCATGACAGGTTAATGGTCATGTAGAGGTGTTAAAACTACCCGGGTCAAGTGGCACAGGTGCCTTTAGAAAAGCCTAGCTCTGCCTGCTTCTTTTCCTGACCAGCGGGATTCCGACGTCCTAGACCAGTTCTTCCCAACCTTTTTCGTTCCACGGCCCCCTAAATCTAAAAAAATAATCCGCGGCCCTCCTCAATTTTCTCCGTAACTCGTTTTTTTTAGCTCACCGACGAATTCGAAATCCTCAATTTGCTATACTTTTCCCCCGGAATCTAATTTCTCGATCCCGCATTCCCACGGCGGCCCCCAATATGGGAAACACCAATTTGACAGACTGAAATATATAGATATTTGTACTGAATTTGTACTGAACTTTCTACTGAATTTCGCGGCCCCGCGAGATATCTTACGCCCCCCCCGAGGGGCCGCGGCCCACAGGTTGGGAAGCACTGTCCTAGACGACCGTTGGAAACTATAATGGAATAAAAATGCTTTAATGGTTATGGGAGAAAGCAAAGCAATTGACAGGAGACAAGGAAAAATGGAGGTGACGAGTGGCGACCGTATGCTCCACATAAGGAACGTTAATGACTAAAGAAGAAAAGAATAATAAATATTCACTATTTTTTCCGTTAAAGAAGGAATTTTATGTTGATATTGTTTGTAGACATTTCAAGATATTATGATTATAAGTATTTTCATTGACCAAACATATTAATTTTACCGTTCCAGTGGTGTCCCTTGATGTCACTGCATGACGTGTCCGTATACATACGCTTCAAAGTAAACACGGAATAGGCAAATGCGTGGTACAAAACTACCCCTTCCCACCCTCTCACTTGGAGTGTTCCATTTCCTGCCATCGTAGCATAACTCGGCAAGTGAGAGCCATTTTTGTACACGACTGCGATGTTAAAAATAACTACCAGCATTGCCAATTTCTTGCGTAGGTAACATTTTTAACTTGTTTCAAGCTCTGCGAAAGCACTATTATCTCTTTTTCTTTTAAATATAAATAATTTTTTTGGTACTGTGACGTGCATCTTGAACAATCAAAAATTGCAATCTCCATATAACTTGTTTCAGATTGTACTAAATACGAAATCGTTTGACCATTCTCAGATAATTTTTTTTTACCATGTCCGCTCCCAATATGGAGCATATGGACTCCTAATGGATTTTATCTCAACAGAAAATGTTTCTACGAGAACTGCTTGTTACTCAGTTGCTCAACCTCTCTTTTTCCAAAGAGAGTAGGAATAGAAGGAGAGGGCTATGACAGAACTAGTGGTTAGCTAATCGCTCACGATACGCCCCGTTCATAGGATAGGATGGGTGGGAGGGGGTAATTCAAGACATCACATACATCCATGCCATTTAACAGAAATTCATAAATCGATTGAAAAATCAATTTATAAAACTGCCCGTACTGGGATTCGAACCCGTGCCCTCCGTAGCGGTAGCCAACGATGTTGACCACTCGACCACACAGGCGGCAATTAAATTATAGTTACCCTGGCAATAGTATTTTAAATCTTGGTTCGTAGTTTTCAATGGTTTTATGTTAAATGCTGTCTTTTTTTACGTTTCAAATGTACAATTAAGTACGAGAAATGTCAAAAAAATATATTGGACTTACTACCACACTCTTTAAAATTTTGTTTAACCTTCGATATTACTTGTACCTGACTGAATAAAAAAATAAGCGTTGTATATTTTGAGTAGTGCTATTCTCGTGCGAAAAGCATTTATTTTGCACGATCTTAAATACTCAAAAGTAATTGTGTTGAGTATTTCAGACCGTTCAAAATAAGTGCTACGTATGCAAGAATAGCCTTACTGGACACATAAGCCAAGCCGACTGCCAAGCAATGCCAATTGTGACAGGAAAAAAGTTTGTGATCAATTTGCTTCTATTACGACTGTAAACTGACATTTTTTTCTTTGAATGATGTTTTACCTAATAATTCATGATTCATTTAAAAAAAAACCAGATCTCTTCATGACCATCCCGGCGTTACACTTTGCTAATGCCAGGGTAACTAAATTTTGCTTGTTTTAATAATGGCAAATGTAAAACAATGAAATTTTCCTATTCACCCCATTTTAGTGTGATTAGAAAAGTAATCAAACATGTCAAAAAACCTATAATGTAATAAGTACCAATAAATATCAGTTCGAAAATCAGCTCTATGTCACTCGATTTTGTTGTAAATTCAAACATAAAATATTGGTTTATATATCACTGAAATACTACTACACATCGACAAACTTTTAAAGTGTTTCTAATCACCCCATTACACGGGTTTGAGTATAGGTTATATTGGATTTTTGTATTGAAAAAACAAAACACTATTTAGCTTAATACGGGAAGCACAAGATATGTAACTTTCAAGATGTAATCTCAAATATTCATCAATTTAAAATATATACTCGCTTAGAAATGCTAAAACTTCGATAAACTTAATTAGATTCATTTACAAGATTGATAATGTTTGCTGGGAGTGATTTAACTAGGAAGTTTTATTATTTAAGAGAGCCATACTTCAAACGATTGATTTTTATTGAAATAAATTCGTACATACTATACGCAAAGTTGCAAACCGACATCCGGGAATCTATTGAAAGATCACACCTGCAAAGGTTAATAAAGAGCTTCAGGCTTGACGACGGTAGCATGAATAAATGAGTTGTCTCTTCTTAAAATTTTCAGTATAGTGCTTTATAACCAGTCAGGTCCTATGGCGCAGCGGTTAGCGTTGTTGGCTTCCGTGCCGGATCCACGGGTTCGAGTCACAATCAGTGGCGTACGGTGGGTGTTGACGTAGGGTGTGCTGTAAAGTGTAAATGACATTTTTTTTTTCAAAAAAGATGATTTTTTAACATGAATTTTATTTTTATTTATTTGTACAATTCTTCGCTTTTGCGATATGAATTTTTCTATTACACTATCGTAAAACGTGCCTTTCTGTTTTAATTCAACGAGCATCCTTTTGTTCTACATAAATTAAATTTAGACTACACAGTCTGGCCTTGTGTACTTCGATAGCTTCTTATTGGGAGTTAGTGCGCGCCTAACAACGCTATGAGTTTGCAACCAGTACAACACGTGTGAGCTAGAATGAAAGAGATCGTCCTGGGTCCTTGAAATTTCAAACAAAAACATGACTTTGACGCGACGACTGCGCAGACGGGTCAACTGTATACTACTGTATGGGATCACTAGTCGAGCGGCAATCGTATTGAACGCCTTGAGCGATTTCATATATGATTCACTGCCGCTTGCAAATGCATTTTAAATATATCGCTTTATGATATAGCCTCTACGGGCGAGCGGCGCACGCCTTGCACACCCTGAATATACGCCCCTGGTCACAATTCGAACATCATGTTTTCGATCGATTTATCGATTTTATCGAAGACATGAATGTTTGTGATGTCCAAAATTTCCCTCTCCCCACGCTTTTGATCCTTTAATAATAAGGCTTAGCGAGAGTGATTGTTAATCACTAGTCCTGCCTTACTCTTATATTCCTACTACTTTCTTTGGAAAAGAGAGGTTGAGCGACTGAGAAAAAACAGTTCTCGTAGAAAAACTTTTTTTGAGATACCTCCAGTAGGAGGCCATATGCTCCATGTTGGGAGCGGATATGTATAAAAAAACTTTGTTAAAAATACTATTTTACACACTTTTTAATGAACGTGGTGTATTAAATCACAATCATTGTTTTTGGATAAGTCTGTGATGTTTGGATGTTGAAGTAATATGAAGTATGGTTTTTAAACATTTTTGTCTGGGTAAATCGTTGTGATTTATATTATTATTATTTTTTTAATCCATGTCCACTCCCAATGTGGAGCATATACATTATTACACTTTAAAAAAAATGTCTTTATAAAAATACTTCCACGAAAAACTTGAAACAACAATTATAAAAAGGTAATGAGCCCTTCACAAGTCAATACAATCAGCAAGAGATAGTAAATTTGAGTTTGTTTCACTTCTTGTGGGAAATCAATTCATTCAAAGTATATTGTATACATTACAGCACAAATATGTTCACATTCAATTAATATTATCTTACAAAATAAAACATCAATAAGATTGGCAAAGATCAATAATATTATATATCCTCCACAAATTTGACACTCCAGAAAAACCAACAGAATCACACTAGCAATGGTTGAATTTTTTTTTAATCCGTGTGTGTGTAGCGCCTATAGATGGTATTTTTTTTTAATTCAGTAGACTGGAAGTAAAATGGCTCATTTAAAACTTGGCTTAACTTTTTGCGCGAGCTTTGCGTTTCGCTGTTAATTTATTGCTATTAAGAGATTATAGCGTATAAATACTCCGGCAGGTTTTTCTGCTCGATTTGCCAATTCAAAACACAGTATCTGTGTTAAGTATCACTTTAGAATTTTTGTTTACGTAAAAGGGGTATCATGTTGACTGTTTTAATTTAAAAAATGACATTTTTTTGTAAATATAAAGTACATAAAAATAAAAAGTGATTCGTTATGAGATGAAACACTGTTGATAACAACATTAATTGTTTATATCTTTTAAAAAATAATATATTAATTTCTATACACTTTTTTTTATCCATGTACGCTTTCAATGTGAAGTAAGTGGAGATAACTCAACAAAAGTTTTATTGTGTGGGAACTGTTTGTTACA
Organism: Himalopsyche anomala; assembly: GCA_031772345.1. Classification (NCBI taxonomy): domain Eukaryota; kingdom Metazoa; phylum Arthropoda; class Insecta; order Trichoptera; family Rhyacophilidae; genus Himalopsyche; species Himalopsyche anomala. The sequence goes on from CM062844.1 coordinate 26,272,922, forward strand.
CAGTTGCTCTCGATTTAAAAGACGGAAAAATAAAAGGACCAATATATACCAATATGTTTTAACAAAGTGACTAATTATTAGCACCTTATTCGTCCGATGTTTAGTAAAAATTAAGTTTATACTACAAAGTGTAAACAAAAAATCATGCTTAATTGTTCCAAATCCTCAATACTCTAGAGCAGTGTCTGCCAAACTTTTTTACTTCACGGCACACTGGTGAATGGGACTAGTACCGCGTCACACCAAATAAAAATGCTTTAAAAGGAAATGTACATTTAATAAAGAAAATGTGTCACGTTGACACTATGTATGGACGTGACAAATATTTGTTTGAATATGTAGATGTTGAATTTATTTCAAATTGAAGAAAATTTAAACAAATAAAGGTTATTTGAAATTAAAAGCTTTAGGTCCTCTTCCACCGCGGCACACCTGAGACTTCTTGCGGCACACAGTTTGGCAGACACTGCTCTAGAGTCCTAACTATTATGATGTCTATGTATGTATATAGGTAGCTAGTTTTCAAACACGGAATTAAAACCTTGTATGCAGTGGCGGCCGGTCAATATGGCATTGATTCAATGCACCCCTTGCACATGCAGGGGCAGTTATATTTCATGAAATAATATTCAAACATAACATTTATACCATTCACTCATTTTAAATTCTTAATGTATTTTATTGTCTATAATAAAATAAACATATAGACAATAAATGCATGAAAAATTTAAAATTAGTGAATGGTATACATGTTATGTTTGAATATTATTTCATGAAATATAACCGCTCCTGCATATACAAGGAGTGCATTGATCTAATTGACACATTGACCGGCCGCCACTGCTTGTATGTCACGACCAATGTTGGTAGATTTATTGATTATGGAGAATTTATACGTATCTTCCTTCCCATAAACATTAAATATACTTTAGAGGTATTCTTTAGGGAATCCAATCCTGGACCCTTTTGTGTATAAATTGGGGTTCGGGATTAAGAAATTTTTGCCAGGCAATTTTGAAGTCCTGAGATTTTCAAAACAATTTCATGTAGATATATTTCAAAAACCTAGTAATGTGCCAAAATTATCAGCATTAGAGCATTTGAGAACGCATCAATTTACGGAATTCCCAAAAATACCAAAATTTGGAACCTTTTTATTTTTCTTTTTTTTACACCTCACTCAACTTTTTCTAATTTTCTCAATCCCTAAATCCCGGGATTATTATTGTCGCAATCCCGGGTTTTTGGGGAGACAGAATTGGACGGAATCGTGGGATTAAAGTAGCCCTAGTTTTAAAGTAAGGTCGGCACAGTAGTGCATGCTGCCAATTTGAAAGAAAGGTGGTTGGTATAACGTTGGGTACCCTTTGTTGTACATAAATACATCTAGGTTAATAACTTTTCCGGTTCTAAGCTCAAGAAATGCGACCCCAATACCCACATTTTCTTAAATATCTATTTTAATATGGGTGATACAATGTTTATAATTAAGGTATTCTTATATCATAGTTTTTTGGACCTTTTGTAGTTTATATAAATACGATAAGATAAGAGATAAGCGCTCGCTTATCAGCGATCGTTCGTAAGATAATAGGCTGAACGCCGCTAAGCAAAGCGCGCCAGTCGCACATTGATATTTGCACTGAAACCACGTATATTTTACGCGCAACTTAAAATATGATTATTTATTAAAAAACCACGGATTGTTATAAAAAAAATGTATGAGGAATGATGCAGAGAGATATTTTAAAGCCCTTAGACTATTTATTTTTTTGAAATTCATAAGAATAAGGCCAATAATGAGGAAACCACTGGGGTCCCTAAAAGACCCCCATCGGCCGAGAAGTATTTTTCTAGTCTCAGAGCCGCGAGAGTTAACTTTTTCAACCAGTAAATGAAACAGCAGTTGGGAAAATATATGAATAAAGTTTTACACACGATACCACAATAACGAAAGAAAACCATGTAATATAAAACTGCAGTAGAACGGCAATAAAAACAAATTCAAACAAACTTTCGAGGATAAAAAATGTGCAACACATAAAAAATCTAATTGTACGGATGCTTGCGGCACAAATAACAATACAAAAGGAAAATGTAACGTTTCGGTGATAAGTTTAACTTTGTTGCTTGCTGTTTACACCCGATTGTCGCCTGGGAATATGATATACAAATCAATTGGGGCGTTTTACGTTTGTTTGCGAAGGCAATCATATTTTGATTGGGAATTATAGTTTGAAGTTCAGTTATCCGACCGGTAAACCGGTTATCCGGAAATATAAACTCCGTTATACGGTAACGCAAACCGTGCGTTATCAAGTGACCTACATTCGAATGAGATTTCGTCGTAGCATCTGACGAAAATCTATAGCCGACATGTATTATTTCAACGGGAATGTACTCTGGTTTTTGATATCGGTTCAACTTATAATATGGGAGTCTGGAATATACACGTACAATCGATAAACTACTATTTATTCACGTGTTTCATTGCTATTAATCTATGTTAATTAAAAGATTTTTTTTGTCAATCAAGAGAGATCAAATATTTTAAGAAGAAAAGAAAATTAATAAAAGTGTATTCACATTAATGTGAGGTATTTGATTCATAGACAAATAACTGTATGAAATATTTTATGAAGCAATTGTGACAATTTTATTTGCCATTTGTCGATTTGTTGTCGCGGTCAACTGTTCATGCCCCTGAATCGTACTTTATATTATTATTTTGATATTTCAATCTGTTTATATATTTTATTCAAAAAGCCACTGATTTTTGTGACTTTTTTTATAGCAATCCTAAGCCAAAACGATGTGTAGAAAAAGCAATTAAATAATACAAATCTTTCCATAAGCTAATCTTTGGTTATTCACTGCTAACTTATATCAAGTTTTCGTTAGATAAAATCAAATAATATGCTTAACTAATTGTACATGAATTTCATAAATAGTGAACATGTTAATATATGTATATGAAAGGTCTTTGTGTAAATTGAGTTAATTTTATTTCATTGCAAGATTGATGGTGATGGCAAGAAGTAGTAAACGTTAAGAGAAAATTTAAATAAATAATAATATTATTATTTCAATAATGTTTTTTTTTCTTTCACTTATATAAATTTATGTTGACATTATTTATGGCAGCAAACTTATTTAAAAGAAAATTGTAGTTAAATTGATCAATTAAGTTATGTATAAAAATCGTTAATAAAGACATAAGTGAGTCGTCTGGTATCAAAAGCAGAAATATCCCATATATGTCGAAAGTAAACTAATGCTGTCACATTATTCTGCTGGTTATAGTGTATGGCTATAAATTAAAAATATGTTTAAAATGTAATACAAAAACGCAAAAGAAAATGATGCTTGGTATCAAAAGCAGAACTGTCCACGACGTTGGTAAAAAAAGTAGAACAGTTTGGTAAATCAGGATTTCGACCAATCACAGAGTTACTATAAGTGATGTCCCGTACAAACTTTAAGTTGCACTCGTTGATGAGCTATGTTTAAAATTGAGTTTAAATTGATAAAACTCAAAAAGCCAACAATACGTTTTAGGTATTTTTCTCGCAACTTCGAAAAATGGATAGTTCTACTTTTGATGCTATACGACTCAAGTGTTTCATCTATCATTTTCTTTCTTTATGCTCTAGGTCAGAAAGTCTTATATTGCTTAACAAATACGGTAGACTATACTTTAATACGTTCAAGAACGACAAAACTTCTGTGAATGAGATTGCATATAAAATCGGATTTATATGGAATATTAAAATATTTTTCATATGGTACTTACTTGGTAAGCTTTTTTAGACTTCTGATTAACAATCAGCTCTTATAAAAAAACCTCTGTTCTCAATTATCCGTATAATCCACATATAGTATTTTAAATCCCATTTTGGGAAGTATTTAGTTGTACATAAACAGTATTTAGATTAAATGGTTATTATTTATAAAGAAGAGTCGTATTGTCTGATATTTCAACGATCATATTGGGAGAAATTGTTAAAAATGCAATTAAACATAAATAATTATTACTGATGATGATTTTGGAAGAACGCAGTGGGGTGCTTTTGTCGTCCCAAGACAACGGCACCGAGCTATTATTGTACTCGGTGAATTAATCCAGTATTGAACACGCTAGCAGAAATGCACCGGAGCGGCATAAGGCTGTATCAGGTGTGATATAGAGCACCTACTGTACAATGTCCATTCGAAACCGTGTTCAACAACAATGATCCGACAGTCCGATACCCCCTCGACGCCTCCACCACTGGATTATATGACATTAGGACGCCTTTACTTCGGAGGAAAACCATTATTATTATTATCAAAAACATTTATGACTGTGCATTTTATCTGAAATATTTATAAAGTTTTAGTTTATTAACACCTCCATGCCCATGATGCAATTGTAAATAGTTGAGCCATTAAATCATTCAATATTTCTCTTTATATTGTCAATAAGTATTTATCATTTTAGGTATTCTAGCATATAAACATTTTTATAACTATTTTTTAGCTTCTAACTTAGGTTTAAATACTGTCAATAAACATTGAAACTAAGGTGCCATCATGGCAGGGAACGTGATTTTTTAGGATGGCATTTTTTCAGAATCATCACGTGTCATACAAAATTGGTCATGATTATTATATTTGACCAATCTAGAGAACCTATTTTGTTTTTATAACAAAAACAACTTTCAGCAAAAAGCGAAATTAAATTAAGTTGTGTAAGCATATATTTCAACTATTCTTCATAATGATTTCTCGCCCAGTAACCGAGTGGTCAGCGCTCTCGATTATTCTATTCGATTGTAATATCAACTGGCTCGAATTTCTAAATACAGACTTTCATAATTTGATATATCAATCAATGGGTTAAGGGTGGGTGAACAGATTTAGACTATTTGGCAGTGACATCTGATAGTAAGAAGAATTTTAAACGATTTTTTTTCCAAACGTTAGTTCTATTAATAAATTTATTAAAAATAAATTAATAAAACTATAACAGTTGATTAAAAGTTCCATTTAATATAATTTTATTAATTGATTAGTAAATAGAGTTAGGAACGTGCCAGTGGCGTCTTTGAATAGTGACTATTCAATAAATTACTTTACTTCATGGATATGGTTTCAACAGTCAATTGGTAAAAAAGCATTACAGTAATACAAATAATAAAGATCAGGCTTTTCTCTGGAAAGCAAACCAATCGCAAAAATTTGATACAATTATGAAATTAGTAAAAAATTATTAGTTATTATTAAACATTGATAAATTGAAATATCACAATGTCACGGAATGTTATTTTTCATCATATATGAGCAAATGTATTGGGGGAAAAATTGAGACGGTTGATTAATTTTGAAAGATTAATATTGTTTTCTTTAGCAATGTAACTGAATAAATTTAATTAAAATAAAAACAAAAATCCGGCGTCCAACTGTCAAGGATTTTGTCACCGCGCTCCCCCCTCCATGCACCTCCTTCACTGGCATTAGTGATACGAAAAGGCTTTTAAACAGTTTTCACAGTGACTTTTTACTGTCGCCATAAATTCACTCGAAAAAATGCTGACAAAAATGGCCACTGCCATACCCCTCTGGGTTTTATTTTTATGACTTGGCATTTTTTTAATCCGAATATTTGGTCCGCGTTCGACACTTTGGGTCACGCCGGGCTTCAGATTAAATTTAATTGAAAAGTAATATTCACTATGGATTAAGACACAACACTTCTTACATACGCTGCTCTTTGCGTCGAATGAACTATGGATACTTTTTCAAGAAGCGATCTCAGAATGCCCAATGCCCTTAGCCTACATAATGCATACATTTTTTTCAACTAGCAACACACTAATATTGTGTTTCATATTTTTTTTTTCTGGCGATATAAAAGCAACCTATTTGAAGTCTGATCATCAAATTCAGGGTCTCCCTACCGAGAGAATGAACAACAATCATAAATTATTTTTTATAAGATCATTCCATATGCACACGGGCGACACTTTCAAATACCTTGTCATTCTACTGAAGCTTTTGTTCATTGAAATATGCTTCAGTAATTTAAGTAATAAGTTAGTAAAAAATCATCTCAATAAATTTATAATGTTATGTACAAAAATACCTACATATTTAAAAAGAGTACTAAATTATGTAGGTTTTTTTTATATACCTTTTGAGTTGGATTATCTTGGATAATGTTGGAATAATATTCTGAACAATGAATGGTGTAAGCGGGCAATGTAATGAAAAATGTTAAGAGCCACTTGTCTAATTTGTTTAATCAAATCAACTAAGAACTGAGCTAAAATTAATAAAATTGAAAGATAGTAAATAATTTAGTCCTGCATGATTCATGAAATTATGTTGAAAGTTATTGAAGTGGATATAAATTCTGCCAAGCCTAAAAATTTAATTCAATGAATGAAATTCCTTTTTTACAAGGGATTCCAGTCGAATATTTGACATTAGAATATGTCTTTTTTTGATGTTCGGATGTTCAAATATTTAAAAAATATACAAATGCATTTGCATGACTTTCAATTTATCTTAATTAATATGATCTTACTTGCTTTTCTTAAGCATACCCATATGCTAATTTTATACGGCAGAATAATAAACGTTAACTGTATAGTCAGTTTTTTTTATCTTTGACTAAGAGCAACTGTCCAAGTTTTGGTGACGTGCATTTATGTGCAGAAAATGAATCGCTCAAGATAAACGAAAAGCCTATGTGAATTGAGTTCTAATCGCTCGTCCTATGACGTCGCAGTTTTTTTAGTAATTTGCTTTATTAGACATCAAATCGGCGTGGATGATCAGTCCAGTGTACGGTTTATTCTCTTCTTGTGCATTAAACGACACTCATATAGGACGTATTCAGCATCCGGCTTTATATAGCAACATTTACTAACCGACCAAGCTCATAGAACTTAGCATCGAAATCACCGTGTCCACCTTCAGGGCCTAGCGATAGATGCTGGTTTGCTGAACTACCAAAAACACATCTGCCAGGAGACGCTAGATATACTTATTCTTTCCAGACATAAAATGGCTAATGGAGATAACCAAAGTCTGGACTCCAAATTACTGGACGAACCAATTTTTAAAATGATCTTTTTTTATCAATAAACCACAATATTCTGACAGGAATTATAGTATGTGCTAACAATTCATATTCCATGCCAGAAATATTAAAACACAATTATAAAATTCATGCACTGCTATTTGAATATTTGATCTCAACTAATATTTTAAATCCCTAGTTATGACATAACGACTAATTCCTGTTAAGATTTTGCTTTATTTAATCTACGCAGTCAGTTTTACTATGAGGTTTAATTAAAGAAATAATTAAGACAAAACCCCGAAAGCCCGCGTTGAAGGTCCCTCAAAGTTTTGAAGGGAAAAAGGGAAGATAATCATCCGAGCGGCAATATCTGAAAATCAACACCCATTTGTGAAATTTTAATTTATGCTACATTTTCGTACTGTCTACGATTTGAAAATCTTTTTATTAAATGGTGACATCTATAATTTTTATATATAAGCAGTATACGATAAATTTAATGTTTCCGTTTTTATTTCTTAGAAGAAAGGCATTCTAATAAAAAATACAACACTATTTTTTAATATCTAAATCTACATTTAAATAATGTTTCGCTCATCATGAACATTGATCAGTTTATAATGTTAGTGATGAGCGACTACAATCTTAAATAAAAACTGTAAAATTAGTTAAAAAAGCCATGTTTATTGTTAACAATGCTCCACGAATCAAATTGACAGTGAGCAAATTAGAATTTAATAAACCAATCTTTATTTAATATGTAGAATTAGTAAAAAACAAGTTTAATTGTTTGTTTTATTATGTTTAAGTAAAACATAAATAGAGTATCGTATATTGCCATCTTTGAATTCTTATTTACACGAAAGTTTTTCAAGTTACATATGTTGACTAGAATATCGCAGCAAGATCAAGTTTGCTTAATAACCTGATTTGCTGTTTACGACTTACGTGTTGGTACTTTTTTAACTTCCGTGCTTTACATGATGTATTCACTAACGTATTGTCACAGTACTGGCATAAGTTAGTAAATAAAAAAATGATAGTCGTGCGTAAACAGTAATTGAAATTATGTTTCACCACCAGTAAAACACCAGTTGGCAACACCAGACTTATTCAATATCCCATTATGACATTTTCTTGAACAAATATAAAAAATAGTATTTCAAATGGAAATTAATTACATTTTAAAATATGCTCTTTTTAAAGGAATTAAACAATAATTTCAATAAAGAAAAATATAATTTAAAGATTTATTTGAATATAATTCAATGTTATTTTATTAGATTTTCCTTCGTTTTAAGGTTTTTATATATAAAAAAAACAATTTCAGATATATCTCTTTTCTCCTTTCATACACTGTTACAATTTGTGCCCTTCTGTTTTGGAGCTAGAACCAAATATAGTTTCGTTGAACTCTTGCTTTTTACTGCATGAAAATATAGCATGTTTATGTGTGCATTGAGATGAATTATTGCTGGGATGGCGAGGGGAGACCACAGTGTCGGAGAAAAGCCTACGGCTACGGGGTACTGGGTTTCACAATGTCCCAATACCCGGAAAATCCCGACAAAAACAAACCGCGCTAACAAGAAGTTGCGGGCTTTGCTTCAGGGGTTGAGCGCGTGTAGCGATGTGATACAATTAGTATCGTTTCTCGAAGTGGAACAACACAATTTTTGCAAAACCTGAACACAAAAAAAAATATTTTTATTATTTTTTGCACCAAAATAAATTTTACTGAAAATTATGGTTTTTCCATTACCTACACATCATATATATTTTTTAATATATTTAGCAATTGGCTTATAGCCTTCCTTGTTTTAAAATGACTGCTTGGAAAGATAGACAGATACATATTTGGATTGATATATCAAATTATGAAAGTCTGTATTAAGGAATTCGAGCCAGCTGATATTACAGTCGAATAGAATAAAAAGAGCGCTGACCACTCGGTTACTGGGCGAGAAATCATTAATCGTGAAGAATAGTTGAAATATATGCTTACACACCTTAATTTAATTTCGCTTTTTGCTGAAAGTTGTTTTTGTTATAAAAAAGGTTCTCCGGATTGTTCAAATATAATAATCATGACCAATTTTGTATGACAAGTGATGACTCTGAAAAAATGCCATCCTAAAAAATCACGTTCCCTGCCATGATGGCATCTCAGTTTCACTGTTTATTGACAATATTTAAACCTAAGTTAGCAGCTAAAAAATAATGTTAAAAATGTATATATGCTAGAATACCTAAAATGATAAATACTTACTGACAATATTAAGAGAAATATTGAATGACTTAATGGCTCAATTATTTACGATTGCATCATGGGCATGGAGGTGTTAAAAAAATAAATAAGAGTTAATACAAAACAATACATTTTTTAAAAATGTAATGACTTTCCTCCAAAAACACACAGTGAACACATTAAAAATAATCAAACTTTTTATATATGTATTTTATTAATAAAAACACAATATTCCTTTGTACTTCATTCCACTTTATTTAATAATTCAGGACCGGTTTCGCTCATTGCGAGCATTGTCAACTGATTGTCAAAAATATATAAACAGTGCATTTATACAAATTTAAATTTATATAAATTATTAACAATCGCAATGGTCCTGACCTATTAAATAAAGTGGAATAAAGTACAAAGGAATATTGTGTTTTTATTAATATAATGCCCTTCCACCAAGTATTGACGGTGAACCTCCTAAAAGTGATATGTATGTTACCTACGTAATTCTGAAAATTGTTATAATTTTCTCGCATACGTCTTTTTAGTGTTAACAAAATACGGAAATATAGCTTATACCGTATTGAACAATTTTTTGAATATGTAGTTTTAACACAAATATGTCGTTTATAAAACATGTAGATAACAACAACAACAAAAAAACGATAGTGCACCTTTATAAAGTCATCTTAACTTATTTAGGGGTAATTGGTGCTTTTCTAATAAATACAATATAAAAAGGTCCTATTAAGCAGTTGAATATATTATTTATTTTAAATAATGGTGACCCGACACATTGCGAGTGTGTGCGCTGTTGTGTGTATACGACTCCTTTATACAGTTGAATTTTACTATATAAATATTTGTTAGGAGTCAGAAATCCATCTGAATCATTTAATCTTATTTGTAATCAACTTCAGATTGGTGTCTCCTTATCAAAACACAGCACTTTCAAACAAATACACGCACACTCTCAAACAGGCATACCCGAGTGACAATATAAAAAAAATGGAAAAGAAAACAAAATAATATAAGATATTTCTTACTCACAATAAGGTTGTTAGTTAAAAGGCAAAAGAGATACTCTATGAAAAATGATTTAAAAAACGCTGTGGCTAACTGCAAATATACATTTAATAATATTTAAAATAGTTTACAGTTCAGCGATGGGCTGCCAATTACGTTAATAAGAGGCTCAATTAATTTCAAAGCTATTTACGGTGTTCTGGGGAAGATGCAGACTTTATTCTTATACGATTGTATACAATAAATTATTATACCAATATATTTTACGTTGTATGCTTATAATGCATTATAATGTAATAATACGAAATTTAACGTAAGATAATTTATATCCATAGCAGAAATATGTCCGCACCTAACTCAGATTGCCAGAGTGAAGAGTTCCAAGATTGACGTAGAAAAATGTACCATTTTTTTTACATTTTATCTAAGGACATTGTTTTATCTTAACCCAACAAGGGGTACGCGCGAGCCTTCCGAGCCCGTTTCAGCCCAACACTGACAAAGTTTAAGAAAAGTGCTATTTTAAATTTGTAAGTTGAATGAAAAAAATATTTGACATTGCACATTATAATTATAAATTCAAGAAATAAATAAATCGAATCAAATTTGCTATTGATATTTCCAGAATTGGATTCGTTCGATCGCTATGCCCAACCTCCTTATGCATGACGTCATGGACCGAGTGATAAACTGATCAGGGCCATCTCATGTAACAAAGATATTCAGAAACTAAATCTATTATATCTACATACATACGTGTCATATAAATGTATGCTATTGGAGGGTTTTTCTTTTCTGGCATATGAATGAACTCTATATAAATGCTATTTTATTATGAAATGGTTAAAGTATTCCCATTTTGGTGACAGAAGATTCTAGAGTACAAAAACGAAACAAGACTTCATGAAATAAATTTGCATTGGAAAAAGATACAGTTTTGCGAAAAGCTTCGACAGTCTTAATTCACAACGTTATAAGGAAATTTTATCCAAAAGAATATAATTGAATTGAGATATGTCGAGTAGCGAAATTATTTTTACCTATATATATATCATTTTATAGTGTGGATAAGTTATGAAGTTATAATAACAACGAAACACACAACGAGTATTGGAAAAATAATATTTTTCTTTATCTGAAAAGGTTATCACTTATTACTGTTGAAAACGAGTAAACCGTCTCGAATAGAAAACACCGGCTGTAAAAATACAATAAAAGTTGTAAAAATTACGTTAAAATTAAATTTGATGAAGAAAATGTTCGGTTGGACAATATAATAAAATCCACTCCATGACAAAACATCTATTAATGTGCTGCATTATTTATAAACATAGACAAATAGTTTAACAAAAAGAAGTAAAAAAAATACTTTAAATGTAGATAAAAAAATCTATGATCAAACATTCAAAAAGTGATTAGTCACGCAAATACAGAGCTTGGGAAATGATGTTTTGAGTGTTAGAGAAATCACGGTTTGCTTGAATGTGTCAATTTTATGATTTCATTTTTGTATGAAAAAACCTTATTTGAACATTTAAAATGATTTCCATTAATATATTTTATTATGGACATCAGAACTGATATAAAACTGTATTTTTCGAAATTCTGAATGTCTGAAACAAATATCCTTTAATGTCAAGAATCAATAATATGTTTTCCAGCGTTCACTGAATATTCTATTAAATTACGGTTGCCGAGATGACAAGATCGCGAATCGATTGAAATGCATATTTCTGTTCAAATCGGATCGCTTTTATTAAACAAAGTGTTATTTAAAAAAATGTTACACACTTCAAATTTAGTTAACTGACTAAAAGAAAAATGGTTTCTACTATGTTTTCATTTTAAGCTGTCGAAAACTTTGAAAAAAAAAGAAAATGAGCCAAAAATGTGAGAATATTCTCTTTGTGTGGATTTTTTCCCTCATATTCTGGATGCATAAATCAAGCGTTTCTTTAAAATTGGACTTTTATTCATTGCAACTTCTTGCAGTTTTTTTCTTACGTTATATTACCGAATTTAAACGTATTACTTTTTTTTAATTTATTGCTTTTGCGCGGAGGTAAAGTGAAGCTCTTAAAGACGAGATGAAATTGGAAATTTCTTTTATATTCTTCACAATAACAAGTGGCGGAAAAATTTCATCACGTTGTTATAAAATTGAAGAATTTTATATTATAAAGAAAAGACGACGTTAAAAGCCATTCTTCCTTAACAGTAATTTAAGTAATGATATCACCTTTCAAACTCAACGAACTATCGGGATGTGAACACAAAAATTTAAAATCCAAAAGTTTTCTATTGATTGAAATACACAAATAGTTTTACATTAAAAATAAGCACTAGTAAGTTATTTATAATATTTTATGAATTTAAAATGTACAATCGTATTTTAAGAAATCAATCGACAAATCAACAAGGCAATCGTATTTTAAGAAACATCAAATACATTTTAATTGATTTCAATATCTCTTTTCGTGTAACCTGGACCCTTTTATTGTAAGTATGCATTTTGAATCAATAGATTTGCAAGAATCTAATCTGGAAGCAAAAGAATCTTTTCGTGATAAGAATTGAATTGAATTCAATATAAGACTTTCACTTGGTATATCCAAATACAGGTAAACATTATCATAAAATGGCTTCTTAACTTGGAAGTATCTTTGTTTGTGAAAAAACATTTACGACAATGTGTAGGTATTAATATATCAAACTTGAGATCAAAATTAACAGACATATTATACATATTGCACCCACTTGTTTTGCGTATTCACACTATAAAATTTGAGCATAGATTGTAGAATTTAGTTCCAAACAAACAATTGCAAAAATCACATCGACTATGAAAAGGAAAAATGGACGTCACCCAGGTTTTCAAAACAGTTTTTTTTCGATAATCACAATTGATCAAACTTGATACACGTTCTATCAAAAGGATGTAAACTGAAAATGCCGAATTAGTATCTAAATTAAGCTTTTAAGTTTGAAAAAAGATAGGCTTGTGAATATTGAAACCAAGAAAAAAGACTGAAAAAAAAGGTTTTTTCAAGAAAATTTCTTTAATTAATATTAGATTATATCAATTAAACACCAGTCAAGAAGTCTCCGTGCACTTCAAGGTTGTGGTTATTTCATAATTTGCATACGGCCGAAAATCATCAAAACACATTTTTTGTGCCTCCTGTAAAATTTTCTATGTGTGGGTTACGTCCTTTTTCTTTTCCACATTCGACATGAACTATAAGAGTAATACTTACGTATATTAAGTTTTGAATATAAATGTAAACAACGAAATATTTTTGTCTTATATTTAACAGAAACTATTTAACAAAAAATGGTGGCCTGATAAAAAAAAAAAATTAAAATTGTCTCTTTCGCGAAAAAGTTTTTGAACCCCTGCTTAAACTTTTCGAGCGTGGATGGTTTTGACCAAAAAGTATTACCATCATCAGCCTTAAAGTCTCACAATGATTCCGTGCAATTTGTTGAATGCTGCGCGTCCAGCAGCCGACGCTTATCGCGTTTCTTTTCATCTCTTCAATGGAAACTATTTTTGTACAATGAAACAAGTGCCGTTCGGACGTGCTCAGTGGAAAATTCCAATTGACCGCTTATCTGTCTCATTGATTTATACGGTAGAGAAAAAGCATAGAGACTTCGATAGCACTCTTTACGATATAAGCAAAAAAAAAATATTATATATAAAACTGATATAATTATAACCAAATGGGAAGGTGCTACCTGCCATCCAATATGTTTTAAGTGAAAGGTGACTACGATAAAGTCATATAAATAAATCAAGATTTAAATATATCGGTCAAAATATTGATTTTAAAAGTCACTGTGCTGTTATTTATTAAGTATTTATTAAGAAAATAAAACGATTGTAAATTGAATTATTGTTCAATTACAAATTGCAGCACTTGCAAATGGAACCTGAAACTGCTGCTTCAAAGCGTCGGGTGTTTAAAATTGTTCCTAGCACTGTATCTAACCGAGAATTTTTTGTATCCAGTCCGCTCCCAATGTGGAGCATATGGCCTTATAATGGAGGTATCTCAACAGATTTTTTCTATGAGAATTTTTTGTTAGTCAGTTACTCAACCACTCTTTTTCAATGAGAGTAGTAGGGATAGAAGAATAAGTCTAGGACAGGACAAGTGATTAACTAACCGCTCTCGCTACGTCCAGTTATTGAAAATATTTAGACATCACAGACAAATCTCCAAAATATCACAGTCAAAGTATACATATATATGGTTTATTCTGTTTATCTTCCTCTAAATCAGTGTCTGCCAAACATCTTTACTTCGCGGCACACTGGTGAATGGGATTTGTTCCGCGGCACACCAAATAAAAATGCTTTAAAAAACGGAAATGTGGAAAGTGTGTCAAGTCGACCACCATATATGTTTATGCAAACGTGACAAATATTTATTTGTATACGTATATGTTTGATTATAAAATTGAAGAAAATGTAAATGAGTAGGCATTATTTAAAATGATTTTTTTTGAGGCGTCTCCTCCGCGGCACACAGTTTGGCAGACACTGCTCTAAATCATTCGATATCGTTACTTTTTTTATTAGAGAATTTATTTTGATCCAATGTTCACGGTATTTGGCTTCGTGGAATATGATTTAAGTCCGATCTATAGTAAAATATATTCACAAAAAAAGATTCACCCGGTGACAAGGCAAGTAAGATAATATGCCATTAGTAAAATTGGCATAAAAAATGAAAAAAATCTAGCGTAGACTACTTTATATAATTAATCTTTACAGTTTTTTTTAACAAAGCAACGAGACAGACATCGGACTTACTAGTATTAAGTTTTTTTACAATTAGTGACAAATGAATAATTACTTAGATTTACTCAAAATAATAATAAAAAAAAAAAAGAAATTATCAGGTGGCAGCGCCACTCGTCAAAATTCTTGAAGGTATTTCAGTTCTGTAAAAAAAAATACTTTTATCAAAATCACATTTATAAATTAATTGTCTCTGACTTACTTACTTTAAAACGCTGTATTTGTTGAAGTAATAATATGTTCACTGTTAAATCATAGATGACTTTTTATAGCGGTGAGATATTTGATAAGCAATCGGAAGGTTCTGGGATCAACTAACTGCGTAGTATGTAGGTATATCAAATTATGGTGAATCATGTATGAGATATTAGACATAGGTAGTTGTTCTATTTTCCTATAAAAATGACCATTCTGAAAAAATGTATACATACCATCAATAATCGCAGATTTAAAAGGGAAAAAACCAACATCTTCTACTTTACACGGTTTCTTCAGCGCATAAATTTGTATGTTAATCCATGCCCGCTCCAAATGTGGAACATATGCCTTCGTAATAACGGTATCTTAACCACTTGGATATCAAGCGGACACCGGTTTCCGGAACATATGCAAGCGAACACAGATGTCCAAGACATTTAAAAGATCAAATACTTGGTGTTCTAATAAAATATAGGCAATATTTTGATGAATATGTGTAGTGCTATCTATACTGAGTCAATATAGGTTTTTAAAATATCTTATTCGAGTGTATATTAGGTAAAATTATTTTTCTCAAAAAAACGCAGTATCTCAGGGACATATTAATGATTTATTTGCGCGGTATTCAAGCGGTTAACAGAATTTTCTGAAATCATAAATTTTACGATTGTTTGTTAATGAGTTGCCTAACCTTTATTTTTAAAAGAAAGTGATATGAATGTAAGGATATGGCAGGACAGAACTAGTGGTTAACTAATCGCTCTCGCCATGCCCCGTTGTTTTAGGGTTAAATGAGTGAGAGGAAATTTGTAGACATCGCAAACACACATGCCTCCGGGCTGAAAGTGAACAACGTTGATCGTTTCACCGCGGATTTATTATTGTCATAAAATAATAATACAATACTCAAAATTGTCCCCAGTTACAGTTAATATACTTTAATTAAATATAGATGATAATATATTTGGTTTTATGTCATTTAAGTAACATGCCGTGTTAGAATGAATGCTCGAAATACCCTTTGATATTATTAATTATAACATGTGATTATTGAACTATGTAACTGTAAATATAAACATAATTTTAAATGAATAATTTCCTTCAAGCAATTAAAACTATGGCTGTGTAGCTGTACATTCCAAGAATATGATTGTCTGCCACGATGGTAAACTATTTTCTACCCTGGGGTATTATATCTTTTAGGGTATGTATGCCTAGGGAGTAGTAGGAGAAATTGGATGACGACTGGCCCGGAGGAGGATGGGTGACAGCCGATCCTGAGACAGTTGATAACTATCGAGAACCTAAGTGGTAAAATACGATTTAATGCATCAGGGGAATTCAAAGAAGTATTTAAGTCACGAAAGTCAACTCTGAGGTAAATTGGTTTTTCAGATTAATTCTATTTTATATTATATACGCAGCATTATATATTATAGACCGACGCGCAAAGAATTTCTGAGACAAAAACGTAACAATTTTTAAGATTTCGACTGAAGGTGCTTGGTGGAATTTCAATATAAAATTTGAATCATTCAAATTATGTACACTCCCACAGATTTTGTCACTAACGACCCGGGTTTCGCCTTTCGGCATCTTCAGGCGTTCAAGCTCAAGTTCAGTTCAAGTTCAGGCGTTCAAGCTCAAGGTCAGTTCAAGTTCATCCGTGCGCTTGAACGCCTGAAGATGCCGAAAGGCGAAACCCGGGTCGTTAGTAACAAAATCTGTGGGAGTGTACATAATTTGAATGATTCAAATGTAACAATTTTTGTTTTTAACGATATAATTGTGAAACTTTGAACAATAGATGCATTGGGATTTGTAATGTTATCTTTTAATTATTTTTACAGCTTTAAGCGAGATGTTATTTTATAATTTAAGATTTCGACTGAAGGTGCTTGGTGGAATTTCAATATTAAATTTGAATCGTTCACGATTCAAATTTGAGATGTTTTTGATTTTTTTTTTTAATCCATGTCCGCTCCCGATGTGGAGCATATGGCCTCTTAATGGAGGTATCTCAACAGAAGTTTTTCCTACGAGAACTGTTTGTTACTCAGTCTTACTTTTTCAAAGTGAGTAGTAGGTAGAGAGTGCTACCCCCAATTATTAAAGGATAAGAAGGATGAGATGAGTTATTATGAAAAAGTTTTTATGAGGAATTATTATGAAGTCAAAACACAAAATAAAGAATATCTTTAATATATCGAGGACTTTACGTCAAACAACACTCACTATCCACAAAAATCGAACTTTTCAGAAGAGCCAAAAAACGCTTTTTATTATTTTGTAATTTTTATGTTTTATAATTTCTTGTATAGTACATTTGATTATATTGCTTATGGCGATGATAAAATGTAATATTTAGGTATTGTCTTAAAAATGATTAAAAATGGACAACTTTAGAAAATTAACGTTAAACTTTACTGGTGGTTTATGAAGAAACTAGAAAAGATTTACATGTTTTTACTATTAGGTTGCCGTAAGTGAAAAATTAAGTAATCGAAAAAAAACGAAAAACACTGCGAATCTGAAACATTGCTAATTAACATACATATTTATTTGTGTATTTTTCAATTTTACCTATACACTGAATAATCTTTTCCGCTACGAACTTTTCGTCAAATTGAACTTTTATTCACAGTCGACACATCGATCTCAGTAACGGAAATTTTTTTGAAGCTATTGTAATTACGTCTTTTTTCCTTTGCAAAAAACATTTTATGTTTCAAATAGTCTTCGAAGAACCTTTTTGATGATTCTCACCGTTAAAAAGTTTTAAAAACGATAAAAAAACTATTCATCTGACATTTCTTCTTTAGCCATGTTCACTTCCTATGTGAAGCATATGGGCGCCACGCGGTACCTCCATGTTTCCCTGTCTCCCGCCAATTGCTTTCCTTCCTCCTATGACACGCCAGCATTACTCAGTTCCGCCGAGTACATCTTATGGATAGTACCCGACGGACGTCCGGGACGCCGGAATCCCACAGGTCGAAAGAAGAGGCAGGCAGGATTGAGGCTTTCCGGAGGCATCCGCAGCACGTGACCCAACCAGTTCCAACGTCTCTCCATAACCACTGACGTGACGGGACGCTGTCTTGTA
Organism: Himalopsyche anomala; assembly: GCA_031772345.1. Taxonomy (NCBI): domain Eukaryota; kingdom Metazoa; phylum Arthropoda; class Insecta; order Trichoptera; family Rhyacophilidae; genus Himalopsyche; species Himalopsyche anomala. The sequence continues at coordinate 26,291,370 of CM062844.1, forward strand.
CGCTTCCTTATCTCTGAATTCCTCACACAAAATTATGTATTCAATTTTGTTTAATACCTACGTCCGCTTTTCAGATGTTTGAGAGTTCGAAATTTAAAAAGAAATTATAGCATGCCATATCATAGACAATAATTCAAATTTCATAGAATTGATTATTTAACGAAGTGGTTAAAAACGCACGTAAGTGAATTTTATAAGCTTCAAAATTTTAAATATTAACGCCTTTGAGAAATGTAATAAAATACATTTGATTCGTTTATGAAAAAAAAAACTCTACCTACTTAACTGTAGCGTCAAGTATTTAAAGCGAAATCAGCTAGTCTCAAAAAACGGGACCATTATGGCAGTGTTGAAAAGCGTGCATTTAAGGCAGCGCAAGTAAAAAATAATGCGGCTAACTTAACATATTTCAATTGAAATTCGCATAAAATGGCGGAGAGTGGAAACGAACGAATGTGGGAAATTATGTACAGCCGGAAAATTTTAGCGCCACTTTTTGAACGCGCATTCAGGGCTGTGATGGAAATGTTGCCAGTTGGAACCAAAGATAAATAGAAAATTGATATATTCGCCCCGTACATGACACGGAGATTCGTTCCGAGTTCCAAAAGCTTTTAGTTCCATACGCAATAAGCGGTTAGGTATTTTTGTTATATATTCTAAAAACACACAATAAAAAAACCAAAAATTGTTTCACCGCGACTTTCAAATTCAATTAAAAACTAATAGTTTTAATTTTTCAATTTAACACTGTTTGTAATATATTATATATACATTTTTTTTAACCATGTCCGCTCCCAATGTGGAGCATATGGACTCCTAATGGAGTTTATCTCAACAGGTGTGTTTCTACGATAACTGTTTGTTACTCAGTTGCCCAACCTCTTTTTTCCAAAGAGAGTAGAGAATAGAAGGAAAGGGCTAGGACAGGACTAGTGGATAGCTAATTGCTCTCGATATACCCCGTTCATAGGAAAGGATGGGTGGGAGGGGGGAATTCAAGACATCACATACATCCATGCCTTCGAACAGAAATTCATAAATTGATTGAAAAATGAATTTATAAAACTGTCCGTACCAGGATTCGAACCCGGGATCTCCGTAACCGAAGCCAACGACGTTGACCACTCGACCACACAGGCGACTTTGCTGTCGCTATAACCGGGTTTTAAAATAAGCGGTTATATTATTATCTTTATATTATCATTAAAACACTCGTATCAGGAATGGCATGCAGCCGTCGTGTGACTTATGTCATTATACCACGCCAAAAAGAGAAACTCGTAAGTGACGGTCTCCTCATCTGTACACCCCTGCTTCTTGCCATTTGAAATGAGTTGCTTTACTACTCTACACAATTCTGAATTTATCGCTCAAGTGCCTTTTGCATTTGGCCGAACGTAGGTTAAAAAAAAAAAATGATTTAACGTGGATTTCGAGCAAAATCTTTTGTGAAATTAGGCTTTTTTAATTTTGATAACATATTTTGTAGGGATGCACGAATTTTCAGAGAAAAAACTTACCGAAATAAGCAGATAATAGAAAGCATTTGGGTTATCTAGTATAGCGATTCACAAACTAAGAGTCGCACTTCATAGTAAGGGGAAAAGAGGGTTAATATAATATTTATACATTTATTGTGAAATAATAAACTATATATGGTAAGTGAGTTACCATTTTTATTATTGAATCCGATATCGATTTGTTATTTAAAAACATGCAATCACAACATTGTCGATCATTTTTTTTGGTAGACTTCACGTATGCTATCTCATGAATGTTCATAATTTAAATCGTACAAATTATGAACGATCACACACGTTTTGTAACTTACGACCCGGGTTTCGCCTTTCGGCATCTTCATGCGCTCAAGTGCACGGATGAACTTGGACTGACAGACAGTTAGTGACAAAACTTGTGTAAATGTACATAATTGGAGCGGCTCAAATTTAATATTGAATTTCCACCAAGCACCTTCAGTAGACATCTTAAATTATATCAATTTTAAAAGCTGTTGTGTGTGCGAGTTCAGTTATTATCATTAATAACTTCTTCTTCTTTGGCCATGTTCGCTCCCTATGTGGAGCATATGGCCGCCACGCGGCACCTCCATGTTTCCCTGTCTCCTGCCAATTGCTTTGCTTCCTCCCATGACATGCCAGCATCCCTCAGTTCCGCCGAGTACATCCTATGGATAGTACCCGACGGACGTCCGGGACGCCGGAATCCCACCGGTCGAAAGAAAAGGCAGGCAGGATTGAGGCTTTCCGGAGGCATCCGCAGCACGTGACCCAGCCAGTTCCAACGTCTCTCCATAACCACTGACGTGACAGGACGCTGTCTTGTACGCTCCCTTATCTCTGAATTCCTCACAAAATCAAACCACCTAACACCCATTATCCGACGCAAGCATCTGTTCTCGAAGCTCAGTATACGGTTTTTCTGAGTCTTCGTCAGGTGCCATGATTCGCAACCGTAAAGCAGTACTGGCAGAATGCAAGCGTTGAATAAGTGGCATTTGGTTTTAATCGAGTACAGCTGTGTGTCCCAGACAGTTCGCATTGAGTTGAATGTTACTCCAGCCATTCCTAAACGAATGGCGAGCTCCTTTTTTTGTACTACCGTCTTCGGGGATAAGTACGCCGAGGTATCTGAAGCTGTCAACCCTCTCGATGATCTGTCCCGCGCTAGTAAGGGTCCTATCAGAGTCATGACAGGTTTGGTTACACATCACATTGGTCTTACTAGTGTTAATTTTCAGACCAATGCAACCTGAGTTAGTTCCTAACCCATCAATTGTCTCCTGGATGCCCTTTATTGATTTATCGAATATGACAGCATCATCGGCATATTCAAGGTCACACAGCTTCAGACCGGGACCAACAGCTATACCTCGATCAGGCGGAATTGACCTGCGAAGTATGAAATCAAAAATAATGATAAATAGGAACGGTGCAAGAACGCACCCCTGTCTCACTCCGGTTGTGACCCCGAACCATTCGGTATTTGAGTCACCGATTCTCACACAACATGCACTATTCTCATGTAGGGATTTGATAATGGCCACAATCTTTGGCGGGATCCCGTAAGCGTCTAGTATCCTCCACAAAGAGGGTATGTGCGGACTATCAAATGCCTTCTCATAGTCGACGAAACAACAAGCAAGAGCACTGTTAAATTCATTGCACTGCTGGAGGAGACATCGAAGATTGTGTATTTGGTCCGCACACGACCTTCCAGGGAGGAAGCCCGCATTAATAACTAACAAAATCTAAGTCTAAAAAAATGGTTAAGTTAAGTGAGTTACTGCTAGGAACATTGGGTGAGTCCATAATGTGAAAATGAAATAACTGTATCTATAAAATTCCTATTACGTTTTTCATTCAACAAAAATAATACATTTAAAAAAATAAAACAAAGGATAAAATTTGTATCCCAAAGTTTTGGATATAATTATAATATATCAAGATATTCTTTAATTAACATATTATTCAAAGTGTTTTTTGTGAAAGTTATAAACCAGATTCGGAGGATTTTTTGTGTGTTGATAATAGTCGTTTCAATACCATATACATACACTATTTCCAAAATGACCAATATTGAGTTAGGTTAGTTAGTTCAAGCCTAAGAAATCGACTGGTCCTATTAGTTTAAATTTGTCTTCCGCTGTGGTCTAGTTGGTTAGAGCTTGCTCTACCGATCAGGTGGGTCTGGGTTCGATTCCCGCTAAGGTCAGTATCAAATTGGATTTTTTCAATTTTAATTTGAGATTTAAGACATGGGTATTTGTGAAGTTAATTCTCTTTGAGTTAATCTCATGTGATTTTCAAAAATTCTCATCGAGTATATCTCGTATGAACTTTCAACTTAAAAACATTTGACGCATTGGCGTACGCTGTAATGTCATATCTATATATATATATTAGTACGTACGTTAGTACGTTTTGCATTATACAAATAAAATAAATAGATAATAATCTTAAAAAATATATAATGCATAATATGTACATATATATAAAACAAATTTTAAACGTGGTTCAGTCGTCAACGTCGATGGCTTCCGTGACAGATCTCACGGGTGCAAGTCCCAGTATGAGCATCACTTTTCAATTGATTTATAGATTTCTGTTCGATGGCTCTCTTCGAAACAGTTTTCGTAAACAATATTCAGTCTTGATACCACTCTATTAAGAGTCCATATGTTCAGCGGTGGGCTGCCAATATCTTAACAAGGGGCTCGGTAAATCTCATCCATTCATTTGTATCCATTTTTGCTCCCAATGTGGAGCATTTGACCTCCTAATGAAAGTATCTCAAAAAAAGTTTTTTTTTCTACGAGAACTGTTTGTTACTTAGTCGCTCAACCTCTCTTTTCCAAAGAGAGTATTAGGGATAGAATGATAAGACTAAGACAGGACTAGTGATTATCTCGAACCCATGAGGTCCGACACGGAAGCCCACAACGCTGAATGAAAAAATGAAGGGGCTTCTAAGTCTTGTTTCATGATCAAATTTATCCATGTACAGAAATTAGTTAGGTGCTGATTTGATCTAAAACGAATGATTTTCTTATCTTAACAAGGGGCTCGCCGGCTGCGCTGAAATTTAACAAGGGGCTCGCGCGAGCCCCCCCGAGCCCCCTCCAGCCCACCCCTGCATATGTTCCACATTGGGAGCGGACGAGGATTAAAAAATATACCTATGCCTTTCTTTTAATTAAAAAATGGTGTTGATTGTCAGTTTTATCAGATTATATTTGATTGTGAAGGATTTTTTGTATATGTTAGATTATAAAAGATAAAGTGTTTTTCACCAAATGATGTTTAGTATTTTTAGAGATAGCGTTGTTCGTGAATAAGAGGAGGGTTTCTTTTTATACTCCTCACCGTCGGATCATAACATTTTTTGATAACTTTTTGATTTAAAATAACTCGTAAAAGTGAGTTCGTACAGTTCTAGCGGTGTATGTCCATTTCTCACTCTTTTATGGGTCTGACAAATATTATCCTTCTCTTTTATACGCCTGAAAGTTCTTCTTTTGGTGTATGTGTTTTTTGCATAACAGCCCCGCTGAAAACTGCATCAGTTTTTTTTTTGCGCCAGGAATAAAAACTTTTACGATTTGCAATTACGAGAATCGTGTTAAGTATGCCAGTTTAATTTACGTGCACAACGCAATTATAAATAAACAGTTCATTTGTTGCTCTTTTATTGAATCCAAGCATGAAATTATAAAATTGATACACTTTCTACATCTTTTTATATAAACTATTTTTGTAGTAAATATTATATGCATTAAATTTTTTAGAAGATGGAACCCGTTCTTAAAAAAAAATTGTAAGATAGATGTATTTTACGAATTTCCAGCCGGGCACATGAAACCAATTACTTTATCGTGGTGGAATGAATTGAATTTTATTTTTTATAGAGGTAAATGATTTGCTTTTTTTTTGCAAGACACAAAAAGTTTACAACCTTAGATTTTTTTATGATGCCATCTATGAATCATAAACAACAAACTTCGGTGCTGTACCCAATGTTTTAATAGATTGTCAAACGTCAAAAGTGACATCAAAATATAATTTGGAGTCAATATGATTTTAATTAAATCCGATTTTGCCGATATTTATGGGGGATAGTAAAAGAACGTGTAACAATGAAATGAATTTAATAAAGATTTTAAAGACAAATTTAGTACTCTTTTCACAATTGTGAGCATTACATCATTAATGGCGGAATAATTGTGTCTTTTGTGACCGGCAACTATGCGACGTAAATGAAGAACAAAACGTAAACTGCGCATACATTATTCAACAAACTTGGTACAGTAATTAATCATTCGCGATCTCAAAATTTGTTAAATACTATAAAAAAACAAAGTACAGAGAATATATTATGTAAAAAATAAAATAAAAATAGATAATAGTGCAAGGAAACTATCAAGTAGTTTCACGAAGCACAAACAAATAAAATTCTACGCGGTGTCGTTAATTATATCATATATGTGTCTGACATATCTATCCAAGATGGCTTCCACTGAAAGTGATATATCGATGGCCTATTTCAATAGAATGATAAGTAAAAAAGATATGTTTTGAGTTATAGTACCCATTATATTCAAATACAGTGAAACCTCGCATAACGAGTTTAATTCGTTCCAGAATCTTACTCGTTATGTGAAATACTTTTTATGCGAAACAATTTTTCCCATACAAAGCAATGTAAAATATAATAATGCGTTCCATGCCGGAAAAAATGTAAAATTACATACTTATAAATTGTTAAGGAGCGTAACAACCTGGAATGTGATTTCGATTTGCAAAAAACGATAAAAGCTCATCAATATCGTTGTTATCCACCTCCAGTCCCGTGGTATTGGCCAGAGATACAATTTCGTTGACTGTAGACTTCATAGGAACTGTTTCAAACCCCCTCAAAATCACATTCGACAGAGCTCCTTGGTAAAGCTTCTTCCAAGCTGAAGTGAGGGTTCTCTTGGTAACCTCTTCCCACGCCTTGTCAATCATCTTGAGGCAAGCAACGATGTGAAAGTGATCTTTCCAAAACTCTGCGTAACTGGTTATGCGAAATGTCGCTCGTTAAGGGAGCATTTTTTTCACAATCTGTTTTTCTCGTTATGCGAATTACTCGTTATAAGAGGTTTCACTGTATCTCTGTTCTATAGTTCTACAACACTACAACTAGAAAAACACTGGTTTTCTATCGGTATCTCTTTTTAATATATATAAAAAATATAACATTACTTGAAATATCGTTTCACGGTTTTGTCATCGTTGCAATTTGAATTGAACTTAGATAAATGACTAAATTATTGTCTAAAAAAATGAGACAAATTTATTGATCACTTTTTTACAATTCAGCTTAGATGCGTCAAAACTATGGTCAGCCATGTCTCAAAACTACCAATTTCTAGCTGTAGCACTATGGAACTAAACCATCAAAATTATTATGCCACGCATTCAAACTAATATTTACCATTCTTCCTGTAGTTTGTGTTATGTATACGCTAAATCAACCACTGTGAAATGTTTATTGCCCCTGACATAACATAATTAAAATTTGTCCTATTTGATTGCAATCTATATTGTATATAATTTCAATGCAACAATAACTTTTCAACGGACAAATAATTATATTGATTCCTTCCACATCAGTCACAAACCAGAGTTCCTATCGAAAAGTCGATAGACAAGTAAATCTCTTCTAAGAATCGCGTCGTATTCATTTTGATTATAAGATAAGTGATTTATTAAAGTGTAAAAAATATGTTATTCGAATAAAAGTTGAACCAACATTTAAATAGTGTTTCAGTAAAAAATATATCTATAACATTTGTATGAACCCATAGATCCATTATAAAGAAGATATATACTTTCACCTTAAATGCTTTGTGATGTGTTTTATTTTTACATTTTTTTTGCGTATCGAAAAATATTTTTTCAGAAGCAACTGTCAAAAATATTGAAGTTTAAGTGGTATAATATTTCCTGGAGATTTTTAGAAAACTTTGTAATCTTTAATAGTCTTTAGAACGATAGTACGATTATCATTTTTTTTGTAGCATGCAACTGTGTTTATGTCGTATACTTCTATCCTTTTACGCGATTATATCTTCTATTCTTTTAAAAAGTAAATGATAACTAATATATTAGATAAAAAAGATTGTCAATGCTGTTAATGAAAAAAGCTACAGAAATATGCGGTATGGTGCAGAATTACATTTTGATAACGATGCGGGATCCATCAGAATAAGGTCACATTTTACATCGCAAAATAAAAAAAAAACAATTCCTGAATAAAAACGCCTATTCATGTTCGATTGTATGAAAATGTATGTTAAAGGATTTACATTTGTAATCAAATTTAATACAAGTGACTTGATCGAGTCCAGGCGCAAAGAAAAAGATTCGCGTATAAATAAAATTGTGCTAGCTTTTGAATATCTCCTTTTATTGTTTATGAAGTGTAAAATTGGAGCGATTGAATCTTTGTTCTTTGAAATGTTTTTTTTTGCCTAATCAACGAAATGTACTAAATCAAATGCAAACAACGAAAATATAAAATTCAACCGTACGTTGTACATTCTTCACTTCCCTCTTTTCATGCCCAATTAAATCAATATCGTATACAAAAGAGTGTGAAGTTGCATTGTAGACGAAATGAAAAGAATGTATTTTTACCATCGCTGTGTTTTATACTTCAATTTTACATTCATACTAAACTTAAGGATACGTTTGACTTAGTTACTATGTAGTGGAAATATTTCAAATTATAGCCCAGAAAAAATAAATAAGTTGAATACAATTGCAGAGAATATTTTTACAAATTGATTGGATTACATATTTTTTACATAAAACTGTTATAGGGATCTTTTGTGGATCCATTTTATCAAAATATATCTAAACTAAATAAAAAAAATTGAACGTTCAACTCTATTTTTACGCGGTAGATACGTTCCACAAAAAAAAGTGTAAAAAGGGACAGAATTCATAGAAAAATTGATGATTTTGAATTTAAACCATGAATTAAATAAAACCGTGTTAAGTAAATTACACAACATACTATTCGCTACTTGATAATACACTGTGAATTTTATGAGGGATTAAAAGCAAGAAATCTCTAACACATCTAACGTGTTAGGATCCAATGAAGCTTTTTGTTTTTTATTACTGTCCTGCGTTAGTCTTTTAATTAGGAAATCCGGTATCTGCTTTTGTGTTTTTTTATGTCATTGAATCGGGTTAAAACAAATGATTTGTGGAAAACGATAGTATTCTTTTTTTAAGTGGACCGTGTTATTAAAAAAAAACGTGTAAAAAAAGTTGAGCGTTAAGCGAATCGTTACAACTGTTACATTAGACGTCCAACGTCTCATTTGACAGACGGAAAGAATGGTGGTGATACCCTGTTTTCATGATCAAATCGTCACATCCCTGGCAGAAGTGGCTAACAAACAAAACTGACAAAAATGATTTATGTAAACAAAGAAATTCTTTGATGTAAATTCTTTTTTAAAGAATAATTCAGTCGGTGCAGTAATTATCCCATTAAAAAAAACATTATTTTTTATCGATAAAAATAATACTATTGACGCCGATTAAAGGCAGACAAATGTCCCTGTTTATTAATTTTAAACTCTTATTTGTGTCAGGTCGGCATTGATGCATCTTTAGTTTGATATTATAATTATCTATGTAACATACAATTTTGATACAAGAGGGTTTATCCTAAGACCTTCATTCGCTGTTTACTCAGAACTATGAATGAGTTACTTACCAACTTCTGCCAGAACAGTGAGAAAATATGGTGAATGTGAACACATCAAAGTATCACAGTGATTTATATTTGTACAAAGAGAAGGATTTATAATTAGGTACAGTTATTATAACAGCGAAATAACATTCACATAAACTAAATCTCTGATTAGTACGTACACCCAGTCTGCGACTTTTTTATTTGAAAAATAAATAATACAACCAAATGAACAAAATATGATAGTGTATTTTATGTTGTACAAATAACACTGTAATATTGTATTGTCTTATCAGTTGATAGTCCGGTCCTGATTATATTAAACAAAAGTGAAATTAGTACATTTTTTTTTTAATATAATGCCTTTCTATCAAGTATTGACAGTGAACACCTTATAAGTGATTATATTTCGGAACCGACAGTAGCGAATATCTCCTAAAAAATGATTATACACGTATCTGTTTCTCATTGTACGATTATAATAATTAGATAAATAAATAAATGGTTATTAAAAAAAAATCTTTTTTTTTGCGCAAATTTTAGTTTTTCATACATTTTTGATATCTATTACGCGATTTTTTGATTTTTAGAACCATATGAAAACGAGTTTTGTATTACGCGTCATTTTCTCTAAAAAAGGATCGAGTGTGTTATATTAGGGATACACCAAATATATGCCAGAAAGGAAAGTTTTCATTTTGGGCCTCGACGTACTTGTACTACACAAACGTGAAGTACAAAAGTCCGAAAATGTTAACAACTCGGCGATGGAATAAACAAAACAAATATTTAAATTGTACAGAGGTTGGTATACAGTAAGTAGCATACATTAGTACAGTTTAGTATACAGTAAGTCCTCGATTTACGTGATTAATTCGTTCCGAGGGCTTTTGAGTAAGTCGAAAAGTCCCATTTCCCCTTATTTGTAGCCTTTTTTCTCTTAATATATTAATTTATACCATGACATACTATCATGTACTGCTTTTAAAACATTTGCAAATCGTTCGACATCATTTTTCTTGTCCTTTGTGGTCTCTCGTTCTTTGGTCCTCAACTTGCATCAAAACTTCGTTTCTGAATTCCGTTGAATAACTTATATTTATTAAGTAGATAATACTTTTCAAATACATGTATTAAAATTATACCCACTGGTTGAATGATGGTCACATCTATCACAACTGAAAATTATTTTTATTTTACATGTGCAGCGGAACTAAACGTAGGTTTTTTTTTTAAATCGCACAAGTGTAAGTAAAGTAAAGTTAATCGAGGACCTAGAGTAGGCGTGGGGAACCTGGTGTGGCCTTCTGGCCAATTCTAAAATTGTGCACATTTTGGATTTAAAAATAAATTTTGGGAAATTCGCAAATTTCCTGGCTTTAGAAATTGGTATGAATTTTTTTCCGGCCAAAGATTCTCTAGTCAATGTTTACTGCGGCCTTATGTCGAATCAGAAAAATGAATGCGGCCTTTAGAGTAGAAAAGGTTCCCCACCCAGACCAAGAGTATTTTTTATCCATTATAAGTAGGTGTAAACAGTTGCAAAATTATGAAAGCTTAAATAGTATTTATATATTAATAGTCGCTAATGTCCGTCTTTCCGTCTGTATGTCCTTTTCGATGACGTCAAGTTGATTGTTATGACTGTCCCCGATTTCCCCTCCCCCTGCCCATTAAACTTAAACATTATTCCAAAAATTAAATAATTTACAATTTAAATATTGTAGGCCTGTCGATATATGCCCCAAGGTCGATTTCTGCTACTTCGAAAAATGATTGTTAGCAAACTTAAGCTTTATTCCAAAAAATAGATAATTTACAATTACAATACTGCAGGGCTGTCGATATATGCCCCGAGGTCGAGTTATGCTACTACGAAAAATGATTGTAAGCAAACTTAAACATTATTCCAAAAATTAAATAATTTACAATTTAAATACTGCAGGGCAGGGCTGTCGATATATGCCCCGAGATATATTTCTTTTACTTTTAGAATTTATGGCTTATTCAATAAATAGGTTTGTAATTTATTTTTCACGTCAGTAAATTTTAAACAAAAATCCCCCCGTTGAGGTCAACGGGCTTACAGCTAGTTTGTTTAAATACTGCTTTGAAATGGTTATAAATGTCGAGTATAATGGTTATTTTGTCTTTTTGATGGTGCTGTGTAGAAGTATTTTTGTTATTTTTGGAAGTATGCGATTCATGCGTCGTGCTATCTATTGGCATTTATATCCACGTAGAAAATTTCTATGGAAAAGTGTAATCCAAAAATCCAGCAGACACGAGACAAAGGATTCTGAGGAATGATAAGAAAATGAAAGAGCTTTGTAACTGAATTTAAGTAAAACTGAAGTAGCAAAACGATATCAAATAAAGCATCCAACACAAGAGTAGAGCGTAGCCTACTTAGAATGCATGACTCGCCTATTTACAAACCTAACCTTGTCCATTTTCATAATTTTGTAAACACTTATTGAGAACCTATTTCATTTAAAAAATAACCATATTTTAGTGAATCAAATTGAAATAGATAAAATATTCTTCAATTCGATTCAAGAAAGTACGACTTTTTATTTTAATACAACGATACACATTATTTTATAGATATGTCTAAAAAAATGAATATGGACAAGTTTAGTTTTGGAAATGGGTGACTCATATATATACATATATACCATAGATCTCAAATTACTCGGTGAGTTAAAACAAAAACGAGTTTCGGAAATATTTTGAGGAATAAGTATAGGGATTTGAGAAATTCAAATTCCTCGGTGGGCTAAAAACACAATTAGTCATGGTGATAGTTTGAGCAAATCGGTAAATCCCTGGGTTTTGAGATTTTGAATAAATGTGGTGCTCGCCGCCCTACCAATATTTTAGGTTGCGCTCTAGGGTCCAAAAAGGTTGGTAGCCCCTGCTATAATCTATCTCATAGTGCAAGACTACAAAGACCTGAAACACGAAGTAAAAAGAATAAAAAAATACATTTAGGCAAGACTGGAGGAAAAAACAATTTCGACTCTAAATTGATTATATATCTGAATATCGTCAGACCATTCTAGTTAATAGAATAGATTCTAGTAGATTTCGCCAATCAATATGACGACTTGACTAATAATTTTTAACTTATTTTTCTCCGGATTTTCCTACTCCGACTCTAACCCCACCTCTGGAATAATACCTGACTCCGACTCCACAGCCCTGCATTTAAGTATAACACTAATTACAAATGTATTGAAAATAACATTATATTTAAAAAAAAAACCGTTTATGCACGCTGACGGATTTTAGACTGAATAGATGTTATATAGGTACTGGGAATAAAGACTTATCAGTCATATCAGCCAGGGATGGGCTGGAGGGGGCTCGGGGGGGCTCGCCCGAGCCCCTTGTTAAAATTCGGCACGGCCGGCGAGCCCTTTGTTAAGTTAAGAAAATCATTCGTCTCTATCAAATCAGCACCTAACTGCAATTTCTGTTAAATGTAATGCGAAATAGAAGACTGTTATCCCTGCATTTTTTTTCAAAAAATACATTTACTTCGGCTTCATAATAAATATATACCCTAGCTGTTTATTGTCTATTGTCAGACAATGTTTAAAAATACCGATCATGTATATTTTATATTGTTTTATTGTTAAGAGATGTTTATGGATGGAACCGACTTTCTTATTTACTTAACACGTGCATACTTTTTCATTTTACGACCTTTACCGTAATAATTCTGCTAGTTTTGTCAAGAAAAGGTTTCTTATATATTTTTTAGTTTTATTATAGCCTAATTCTTGGAACTACCAAAATATATTTGCAAGCAAAAGGATGAACCAAAGCAGTCACACTTATACTTATGTTCAAGAAAGAAATTTTATGGTGGGCTGAATTTTCGAAAAATTCATTACTTACATATCAACTATAGAAACGAAGGCCGATAAACGGAATTTGGAATTAATTATTTTATTTTTGCAACAGTAAAAATAAAAATACTATTTTATTATGAATTAAAAAATTAATGGACTTTTGTGGTAAGTGTATTTTAGAAACTAACTATAATAAATAATCCTTGTCACTCTGTGGAACATCAGCTGATGAGGAATTGTGTAGAATTCTATAATAAAAATGCCGAGGTCACTGTTTTATAATTTTTGTAGTTCACCGTGCTATTTTTTACGTAAAGCATTTTGGGCAAGAGTTAGTGTCCTAAGAGAAAATTTATTTCTTAGAAAAACTTTCCATCAATGTTTACGAATTTGAAATCTTCATAACAATAAAATTTACATTTCTACATATTTAACAGCAAAAGTTAAAAAAAAACGGACTTCTGTGATTTATTCTCTAAGCAGTGGTGGATTAAGCACGTGAGAGGCCCCAGGCGCAACAAAATTTGGAGGCCCTGTTTTTCGGATAACATAAAAACGTCAAAAAATTTCATGTTAAATAATAAAATCTGATACGAAATTTAAGGATTGTGAATAATATAATTACGAGAAAAGAAGCAAACGTTCAATCAAGGATGTGACATGATTAATGATGACTAAAATCAACTTTAAGGGGTTATTTTCCATTACATTCGGTCGTGTTATTCCGAACGTGAATTTGCAAAAGAGGATCCGGTGTACCACCTATTCACATACATCCGATCCTTTTTTACGCGATACTTTCTTTGGAGAAATCGACGCGTATAGAAAATCGCGTAAAATAAACCTAATTTTCATATAATTTGATAAGTTGGTTCCGAAAATCATAAAAATCGCGTAAAAAAGTATCAAATCTGAACGAAAAACTCAAATTTTCCCTTCGAATTCGCGCAAAAAAAGATATTTTTTACTCAATAACCATTAATTTCTTTATATGATATAAGCGTACCATGAAAAACAGATACCTATGTATTCATGCATAACCGTATTAACTTTTTAAGAGTTATTCGCTGCTCTCACTGTCGGTTGCGAAATATAATCACCTTTATGGTGTCGCTGTCAATACTTGGTGGAAAGGCATTATATTTAAAAAAATAAAATTATCAATTTTACTGATTGCACTTTTCACCGATTTCGCTCATGATAAGCATTATCAATTGATAAGAGAATACAATCTTAGCGTTTAGACCCTCATAATTAAATTATGTTTATTTGGTTATTATATTTATTTTCCGAAGAAAAAATCGCGTAACAATAAGTAAATCGTGTAAATAAAAGGAACGGCGCCATCTTAAAAAGGTTGTGTTAAAGTGAAATCGAAAACAATCGCGTAAAAAAGGACTGGTGTATTTTATTATGTCAATGGCCACAAAAAAAACCGCGGGCCACGGGATATGTATCATCCATGGTGTAAAGGCATTGCTGAGATTTACCGAGCCCCTTGTTAACATATTAGCAGCCCACCGCTGATATCAGCACTATCACCCATCATATTAAAACCCACTATTTAACAGCTTAACGACCGTGACCGATTAACAGTCAATTATTATTAAGTCATAATACTACTATTTTATACATTCAAAACACATTTTAAAATGTTAGTAACTTGACATTTTCAACAAGTATTCAAATTTTATAACAGAAATTGATTTGAGCTGGTTTTTTTCGAGACATTTCTCTTTTGTTGGTTCAACATTCACTGTCAAAAAAGAAGACTAATAATACTTGTTCACTTCAAAGACAATGTAGTCTGAATCTTTTACTTTACAAACGACGTGTGTCTTTGCCACAGTAGAAAGCTTGTTGTCAAATATCCACTCATCTCTTCTGAGTAAAGCTACGTTTGCTACTTCGTACAATCCTTCCAGCGGCCGCATGCATAATGTAGGCAAACAAAAAAACTTCGTCATGTTGTTTTATCCCCAAAAAAATATTACTTTTATTATTTCCCATATAAAATAATGTTCAAAATATGGCCGAAGTATTTCAAAAGCGACGAATAAAATTTGTGTTCAAAAGTAATATATTATATAAATAATATTGTATAGTATAATATAACTTTTAAAGGAATACTTTTATTAACATGTGTTAGAAGGTTTTTTTGTGTGGGATATCACCAAATTTAACAATTAATTTCATGTTCAAAATTAACTTCCAGAAAGTTACCGCCGAATCCATCGGCAATAATATCTTTTTATGATTATACAGTTTCTCAATTGGGGGTCACAGTGTGTTCCTAAAAAGCCACAAAAAAAAAAATATTTTTAGGGGAGTCACGGCACAGTTTTGTGGGGTCACGGAAAAAATTTGGAAAGAGCTACAAAAAAGCGCCTTTCAATTTTGGAAATTCCGTAAATTCCTAGGTAAAATTTTGAAATTTGCTAACGAAAAAAATGTTCAAAAAATCCCTGAATCTTGAAGACTTTTTTGTACGGGTATGGGGGGACACGGAAAAATATGGACACTCAAAAACGTTGAGAAACTATGAACTATGAAAGACGGTCAAATAATTTAGCGATCAATTTTCAAATCAAGACAATAATTTAGAATTTAGACTGAAGGTGCTTGATGGAAATTTAGCTTTAAATTAGAATTATTTTCATATTGTACGTCAGTTCGAGCGCATTCGCGCACTGAGGAATACCGGAAGATGCCGAGAGGCGAAACCCGGGTCGTGTTCGATAAAGACAATAAATTGTTTATTCATGCAACCAACGCGGCAATTAACTGCTAGCTATTAATTGAGCCCTTAAGAAGTGAAGTGAGCCAAGTAGTAAAGTGGTAAAACTTTTGTATTGTTATTTTAAATACAATCACGTCTTTACTTGGTGTTTTGGTGGATTGTATATTTCTGTAAGGGGGATAACACTATTGCAGTGTTTATTTTCTAATCTCACTTCACTTTTATGATGCTTTAAGTTGTGAAATATCATAACGCATCCAACTATATTTTTCTCCCAAAATACCATTTGGCTCACTTCACTTATCAAAAGCTCAAATGTAGGCAGTGAGTTTTCCGGTCCGCGTATTCTTTACCAGCATCACACATAATAATTATGAAGCAATGAATGCCATTTAAAAAAACATGGGCATAAAAGCTCCGTTAGAAAGAGCGGCCATAATGCATCTGAAATAATACATGAATTACCCTCTTCAGAAAAGGAAGAGTGGTGTTGAATTTTATATCTACATAGTATGCTCACACGACTGTTAAACAATTGAAAGCCATAAGCGCCTTTGATATTTCCTTGCAAATGGGTTTTTAATCTGTCCAATCAAGTTTGCTAGTTTCAAACTGTCGGGCACTTAAAGTTTTGCCATTTTTACCAACGCCAGGGTGATTTGAAAAGAAGATAAAAAGGCTTATATACTTATTTTCAGTCTCAATGTAAGTGGAGCATGTGAGCCTCTAATGAAGGCTCTCGAAAGAAGTTGTTTCACAACAGCTGAAAGTTACGCTTTCATTATTCAGTTTTAAGACTAAGTTGGATGGGAGAGGAATCAAAAAAAAAAAAAGGAATCTAAAAAACACAGAAGTTCATGTTTTTAGTTACAAGTTAATTTTGAATGTATTGAAAAAAAAACATTCGATTGCACACTTAATTTTATCTACCAATCTATACTGAAAATGATTTGTTAACAGCTAGTCCTTAGTTACCCCACGATTCTATTTTCCTTTGTATTTATAAAAGAAAAGTTCAGTGACTGACTTACTACTTGTTGTCAAGGCTTAATAAAATCACTGGCACATTAGAATTATCAGCTTCTAGTTGGTCTTGGCAAGTTCAATGCAAAACTATTTACACTGGTTACCTTGGTTTTAAGGTCGGACTGTACTTGTGGGTATTAGGGATTCTGAAGTCTCGGGGTTTTCAAAGTCCCGGGATATCCGAGACTCGAGACTTTTATTTCCCCTTCAATTAAATTATAATTTTACTAAAATTAAATATTTGCACGTATTTATGTATTACGGATGCACGTATTTCGGTGCATTTTGAAAGTACGCATTAGTAAAAATCGCATTTTTTTAATACAATGTTTAATAATTATTATTTTTCTTATGTAATGGATGTGTACAATGCTACCGGTTAGTTTTTACTAATAAGAGATGATAACGGTACATGTAATGACAAAATATCTATGAAGCCGCTGTCAGGAGTAAATTTATGACCGTAACTTCACAATGCAGCTTTTAGACCTTTTTTGTCCTATTGAGACATTGGTACCTTTGTAAAAATATAGTGAAAAAACATTTGTACATAAAACAACATCAGGTATGAACATTTAGTTTTAATATTTTGTAATTTGCTTTTGCTACAGTTATATTACAATATATATACACATGGTATTTGAAACTTCTACGAAATAATAAATGTCAAACATCTGTTTTTCTATCAGATCCCTTTTATATATGCATACTTAATTTTGTTAAAATCCCGGGTAAGTGTCACGTCCCGACCATGTTGTGTCCGTTTTTATTGGGGCCTTTTCTTATACCTGCTTTCATTCAATACACATCAGTCCTTTTGAAGATTTCTTAGCCACAAGAATTGTTTTTTTCAAAATTAAATTGTACATGTTATTAGCACATTATAAATCACAGTCACAATTCCCGAGACATTTTCCAAAAAAGTCCCGGGACGTCTCGTCACAGAATCCCTAGTGGGTGTGCCAAACAGGACGTTAATCATGTTCTGCAGGTCTGCTCTGAGATAGAATCTGAACGAACAGAACTGCTTGCTGTCGTTCGTCCACACACGAGCTCAATACGCCACGTTGACTTGATTGCACTCAAAGCTAACTTCACGGCATTTGATTTTGATTTCTCACTGGAGTAAATAAACTTGTCTAAAATTACGGGATCTTGGTATACGGGTTATACACTAGATACTTATTATCGACGAGATTTAAGTGGTTGAGCTAGGCACGCCTTTTTTTCTATTATTACAAGCACACTAGTGTATGGCTCAAGTTAAGTCCCTTGCAGCTCTGCTTGGGCCATGAAGTAAGAAGTAGACTCTTTCTTTTTGTCGATATCGTTCTGGAAGGTAGTTAGTAAGCGTTGGCTGCGTACACACAATGGGTGGTGGCTAGAAACCTTAGTGTCACAAGATAACTTTTTTTAAATGTTGAATTAGAAATTTATTATTTCGGCTTGGCCTTAAAAAACTCAGTACCCAAAAATATTTTTTTACAAAATCATTTGTTTTTTTGTTTATTCGAGTAGGCATATTGAAAATGAATGCAACAAGAATTCGAACAAAATTTCGAGATGAAAATTTCATTTGATCGTTGCGAATTTCTCTTAAAATAAATTGAATGCTTTGCAAGTCCAAAACAACCCTTCTTAAATTTTGAAATTATTTTGTTTTACATTAAAACCACTCACTTTGATTAAAAAGAGGGATGGAACAATATTAAGGCAAAGTGTAATGCTGAATCTTTTGTGATAGTGGCATCTAATGATGGGAATTAAAACTGTCACTTAAACTGTCACAAACTGTTTCTTACAGTGATTTTACAGTGTTTTTGTCGAATATAAGTAATTCATTGAAAAAATCACCATCCTAAACAAACACTCATTATACTATAACATTATAAGCAACACGTTACGCGGTCGCGGGCTTGAATTTGAGTATGAACAGTTTTTATAAATTGATTTTTAATTGTTTTATGGATTTATGGTCAAAGGCATGGATGTATAGTATGTCTTGAATTTTCTCACACCCATCTTGTCATAAAAATCGGACGTAACGAGAGCGATCAACTAATCACCAGTACTGTCCTAGTCACATCATTATATCTATGAAAAAGAGAGAATGGGCAACCGAGTAACAAACAGTTCATGCAAAAACACTTATGTTGTGATAAACTCAAATGGTTAAAAAAAAAAAAATTAAGCCACCCTATTTATATTATATAGTTTACCACTACTCCTGTCCTAACCTTACCCTTCTATCCCTACTACTCTCTTTTAAAAAGAAAGGTTGAGCGACTGAGTAACAAACATTTCTCGTAGAATAACTCCTGTTGAAATACCTCCATTAGATGGCCATATGCACTACATTATTAGAGGACATGGATTAAAAAAATATATATTATATTGGCCTACAAGTCACCGAATCATGATAAGCATGTCAATATGAAGCAGCACCAGTTTGAAAGTGTTCCGGCCGATGATTCCATAGAATATTAACGATCAGAAAATATTTCATTTTCACATTGTCGAAAATAACAATGTATTGTATAAGGTGAAGTAGGAAGTATTTTGGTATATTTTTTAATCATTTGAGATGTTGACGGAATGCCGTTTCGTTAGTTTCAAGCAAGTAAATTACATTTTGTGCAGGTTAAATTATTAAGAAGTATTGCCGAGCTAAAAGAATGTTTGCCAGCTGAAGTTATTCTGTGACAAAATCAGTTTAAGAAACTCCATTATGAGATTTTGTATCAACCAGCTCGAAATGACTGTACACCATGAATCTTCCTTTAAGTATCCACCAAGCTTTATATACATCTTGTTATATTTATTGTCAATGAGTTATTTTTAATACGTTTTTTGCAGACATTTCCTTATCAGGCAAAGCATATCTTTTGATACTGCTCTGACAAATATTTAAACTGTATAAGCGAAAATTCGAGCCAAATAAAAAAAAATGTTTCCTGTTGTCGTAGCTTCCGAATCAAGTAAAGCTTTTGAAGCTTCCCCT
Source organism: Himalopsyche anomala (assembly GCA_031772345.1). NCBI lineage: Eukaryota > Metazoa > Arthropoda > Insecta > Trichoptera > Rhyacophilidae > Himalopsyche > Himalopsyche anomala. The sequence goes on from CM062844.1 coordinate 26,311,270, forward strand.
TAATACAGACAGTAAAGTTGAATAATCGATTACCAAAAAAGTTTTCGTCCAAGAGTCACTCGAAATTTCAATTTTGTCGGACAAACTTTTAGAGTTCCACTCGTTTTTTCGCCCACATAAAAGTTTTAAAAAGAAAATATTTCTTTCATAACTGAAAGTATATCATGAATATTTAATTAACTAATTAAAATACAATCTGAATCGTCAGAAATTTTCTGCGAGATACTGTCGATATAATTTTTATTTGCTGTTTATTATTTGACCACTTAGTAAATATATAAAAATTAGACGTCGATAAAATTATTTTTAACTAAAAATGCTAATTGGTTAAAGAACTTTGAAATATAATTTCAAAATATACTTTAAACTGAAGCTGAATAAAGTAAAAAAAAAACTATTTTTAAGATCATTTTTAGGGTGTTCACTGTCAATACTTGGTAAAAAGGCATTATATTAGTAAAAAAACAATATTCCTTTGTACTTCATTCCACTTTATTTAGCATTTTATCACTTTGTCAAAAAATTCCCAAATTTTTATTATGTTTGTAATTACTTTCAATCACCATTCTAAATTTATTAATCTGAGATGACTTTTTAAATATATGTTAGATGTGTTAAACATTTTAATTTTGTGTTATTTTAAAATCACTTTTAATGTAATTGGTAATTAATTTTCAATGCCAATTGTTGTTTATAACTGTTCATTTTTGTATAAATAACATGGTTAAATTATATTTCTGATGAGTTGACGATGCTCGTAATGAGCGAAACCGGTTCTGACATATTAAATAAAGTCGAATGAAGTACAAAGATATATTGTGTTTTTACTAATATTTTTAAGATCATATTGAAATATGAAGCATTACTATTGTTAACTATTGTTCAGAGTTGATTAATATTTTTACGGTATTAACTGTCAGTACTTGATCGAAAGGCATTCAGTTATTTAAAAACATTAAGCACTCTTGTATTAATTCAGATTTTATTTTTTATGATCAGGACCGGTTTCACTCATGACGAGCTTGTCTGACCCATAAGTTGATATTGCCCTTCATAAAAATTAAAGTGTTTTATTTTTTTGAATTGATTAATGATTAATGATTTGAAAGTTACCTTGCGAAGTATTATAAATTTACTAAGATAACTTTACAATTTAAATATTTTATATAATCGTTTTTTGAAGTAAATATTATATAAAATACTTGTATACAATTATTTCATTGCGTATTTAACGATCTGTAATTAATTCTAATATCAATATTAATAAATTTAATCTTTGTATTTATTATTATTATTTATTTATTTTCTACGCAGTGATATTTATCGTTTTTATTTTGGCAGAATTTTCAGAGTAACTATTCTTTTCATACCTTGGTGTGAGGCTTCACTTTCTCAAATAGCTGCCTCTGTTTAGTTTTGTACATATTAGTTCTAATAAGCTTCAAACATTCATGATTATGACATTTTACACAGATAACTAAAATATAACACACTGTGGTTTTAAATATGTGTGTTTTCTATTTTAAGGTTTTCCTCAACCTGTGGTGAAATAAACCATATGCGCAAGAGGCGCGCGTTTGGGGCCTCGAAATAAAACATACTTTATAAAATTAAGAATTTTCAATTATGTTTTATTAATTAAAAAACATGGGTAGAGCAGTTATACCCAACCTGCTTCTTCTAGCGGGACGAATAAAAAATATATGATGGTTTTGGTATTAAGCACGCTTAATCCTCTTTTTATACGGACAAAAATTCCACCTAAAAAGCCGTGCAAAAAAAACCGCTTAAAAAGTTGATTTGTATATAGATTAATGAAATAAAGGTTGTAATATATTTGATCGTGTTATTTCTAAGTCGTTAAGAAAAATAATTTTATTGTGAATCAATGCGATTTTTCTTTTCGTATACTTTAAACTAATTATTTAGAATTAGACTGAATAATTTAATTATTTAGCTGCAAAGTAGAATACATTTTTTTATCAGTAAGACTGTTTTTGCTAACTGATTTATTTTGCTTAATCAACGAAAAACTTGTTCATATTTGTTATTTTCAATGATTTTCTTAAAACATGTATACCATATTTTAATTTAAAAATGAAATATTTGACGGCCACAAAAAAATTCAAATGGGTTAAATGCCACCCACGGGTCAGTTGTGAATTCCTGATGTAAAAGTGTGATATCGCTTTTTTATTAACAATATCAACACCTGTGTTGTAGTAGAAATTTAAAAATAAACTATTAACCCATTCTGAATTTAAATATTCAATAAATGGCAAAACATATTTAGTATCGAAGTATTGAAAAAGTTTCTGTTTTGTTTCAATAATATTGATACTATTTAATAGATTGAAACTTTTGAGAGAATTCTCTTGGCACCCAATAACAGAAGCGTTTTTAAACTCGACGAAAATGTGCTGCGCCAATAGAATACGAGGATTGCAGAATATGGCACTCTTATTTTAAATCTTTGATAGTGTTTTCAACTAAAATACTTTCCAAATGGTTTCTTATGTAAGGAAGTTTACTTCCTGTAATTTACAGCTGTCGTTACTAAACTTGGCGAACCAAAATTGGCATTAATATTCAGTAATGCCATTATAATCTTAACGTTTCACAAAAGATATTTATATTTGTTAGAATATATAAATTTATAATATTATAATATATATTATTTATTGCTATAATATTTTTTTCTTATACTCATTCTTTGCGGCAGTCGTGTGATACACTAGTTCAGGGGTGGGGAAACTTTTCTTTTCTAAAGGCCGCATTAATTTTTTTTGATTCGACATAAGGCCGCAGTAAACATTGACTAGGGAATCTTTGGCCGGAAACAATTCCATGCTAATTTCTAAAGCCCAGAAATTTGCGGATTTTCCAAAATTACCAGCGTTACAAAAATTTACAGAATTGGCCAAAAGGCTGCACTAGAAACCAAAAAGCCGCAGGTTCCTCTCGCATGCACTACCTAATTTTTTTATGTTTTATTTTAAAACGTGATATATTGCTTTCAGCTTTAGTGTCAGATTTATCCGATACTGCTAACGAAGCGTAAACAAAAGATTAAATAAAAACTAATCATTTATTTTTCACATATTTATCCTCACAGAAAAAAAGGGATTAGACGGCTGACTAACCACCAGTTCTAGTTAAGAAACGTGAGCTTAAATTCTCAAATGGGATACTACATACTGTGAGAAAAAGGGAGCAAATATGTTAAAATAAAAAAATATATAATATCTCCTCATTCTATAATACATATTCACATGTTTGCATTAAAATATCTCTATAGTAAACGAGACAGATAACATTCCGGCAAGCACGCCTTAGCTTGGCCAATTACGCTGTGTTCACGCTTATAGATTTATATAGAATAGCAATTTTCAATAATTAGGAAGTATACATTTTCTTTACTAGTAGTTTCCAGTTTTTGTTGTGACTACTATACACATTGTTAAGTTTCTAGTAAGACCTAAATATCTATGTTAAAGGAATTACGTAAAGTGAACCAGGTGGGTGTACAGTATGTAGAGAAAATAAATATACAATTGTTTCAGTCCTAAGTGAAAGCTGTTGTATACTAAAGAAAACTGTAAGAGTCAATGAAAATCCTTTCTGATTTTCTTGTTACTATTTTAAAATACTTATTCCTTGAAAGTATTCGAGTCAGTAAACATCAAATGTGTGTAGTATTTGTTTTAGCTATAATCATTCCCAAGGATATGGACTTTTAGTCTTTTTTAATTCATTTTTGAAATAATGTAGGTTACTATTTTTATTTTATTTAATGTGAACCGTCTGGAAACACAGCTGTACACCATTAGAACTAAATTCCATTTGTTCAACATTTGCATTCTACCAGTATTGCTTCACGGTAGCGAATTGTGGCATCTGATGAAGACTTAGAGAATATATGCTTGCGTCGGATAACGTCGGAGAGTAATTCTCAGATTGGGGAGTGAAAAAAGCTCCACGACAAGTCAGTGGTCACGAAGAGACGTTGGAACCGGCTGAGTTAAGTACTGCGGATGTCTCCGGACTATTATCTTGTTTACCTCTTTTTCCGACCGGTGAGGTTCCAGATAGTCTCCAGGACGACCGTCGGGTACAATTCAAGCTCAGCGTAACTGGTGGATGCTGGCATGTCATGGGAGGAAGCAATGCAATCGACAATCCTCAATATAGGGAGCGAATATGGTCGAAGAAGAAGAAATTAGTTAACCTCACATGAACAGATTTTTTTTCTTGTAACAAAAAGAGGATGAGCTTAGCAGATATTTTACCAAACACTTTTATTAAAGTACTATCTATAAAGAATGCATATACTTCACGATGCGAGCGGAAATGGTTGCCAAATTGCATTTATTAAGATATCTACGTTATATCCTGACTGGAAGATAATTGAAGCGTTTAAGGTGTGCTTAAGACCACCGGATATGTTGTTGTAACTCCTCAAAGTTTGTATTCTACGATGAAGCTGAACTATTTACTTAGCTTGATTAGTTATTGTATAAAGCATCTAAAGTTTGTCAGGTATCGCCAACACACATTTATTATTGGCGGGCTCTCTGCGTCGCCATCTAAGATTATTATAGTTCTGTATTGACGGCTTCAAAAGATCATCGACCACAGAATGGATCAAATGTGTTTTGTCATATATTGTTTGTTAGCTAAGATAAGTACACTTAATTTTTTTTTTACACGATTTTGAAATAACACAGACCACCTAGAAGAACATACACTATAATTTTACACGAAATACATATTTAATCTAACACGGTTCCCAGAAATAGAAAACAGATTTTATAAAAACAACAAATACACAAGACGGTAGTAACAAACCAAAGGCTTTATTAGATCCTAACACACTAAGCGTGTCAAGACTAGAAAATCCATTCCCGAGCGAAAATGTTGATCCCGAGATTTCGGGATTGGAATTTTTCGATTCTGGGATCCCGGGACTGGTCCCGACGTCAGTACATTTTTTTAAGAAATAAAAAATTAATAATATTAGTGAAAAATAAATTAAGCAATTTACTAAATAACCAGCTGTGGGCTGCCATTACGTTACCAAAAGGCTCTCTTAATTTCAGTTATTCGCGATGTACAGGTGAATGAGTGGATTTTTTAATTACTCGTAAAAAAATATGCGCCATAATTATTAAACGAACTTAATATGCATAAATTATTTAAATAACTTAAAATAATTAATGTCGATAGCTGAAAAAAGTATCTACCTACTTTCACTCAAATAAATAGTATTTTTAAAACTGCCCAAATTGAGTGTTTGTTTAATGTATTCAAATAATAAAATCTAAACTTTTATATTTACTTTTTAACTCATTAATTTTGTAAAGAGAATTAATACGCAAAAAACTTTTTTAATTGGACTGTTGCTTTTGATTTAAAATATACATGGTAGACTTAATAAAATGTTGAGCTGTTATCTAACATCTACACAAATAAATAAAATAAAACAATAAGTATTCATTGAAAAAAGTGAAAGCCGATTACCTCTAATCATTTTTAGCAGTTAACATTTATTACTTTTAAGTGGCAAAAGTATTAATCCTTTTATATTTTACAGAATAATAACTATGTGAAATTTATATTTACAATAAAAAATATTTTACTTTAACTACATGAAACTATTTTCCAGAAACTAGAACTTATCTCATGTTGTCAGAACTGTTAAAATATACTTATTATTGTAATAAAATGGTTTTCGATGTCTGTCATAAGTGAAGGATATATATATAATATATTATAACGTATCCATAGAAGCTTAGACTGTGTCGATAGTTAGTTTATATATTCGGTTCGGTAAGGATATTCCTTATTTGATATTGAATAGAAAAGATTCTAAATCAAACTTTTAATTGGGGGTGAAATGACAACACAAGAAGGAATGACTTGTAAAATGCGAATTACATGATAACAAAAAAATGGAGAAAAAATATAATATCGACTGTGGAAAGGAAAAAGGACGTAACCTACACATATCAAATTTTACATTAGGCGCTAAAAACGTATTTTCATGATTTTGTGACATATGCAAATTATGAATTATACACAACCTTGAAGTGCACGGATACTTTTAAATTGGTGTTAAATTGACATAACCTAATATTAATTAAAGAAATTATCCAGGAAAACCTTTATTTCAATGTTTTTTCTTGGTTTTAATATTTTACAAGGTCATCTTTTTCAAACTTAAAAGCTAAATTTAGATACTTATTCGGCATTTTTAGCTTCCATCCTTTTGATAGAATGTGTGTCAAATTGTATACATTGTGATTATCGAACAAAAACCGTTTTGGAAAATTGAGGGTTACGTCCTTTTTCCTTTCCACAGTTTATATATATTGCTATATTGAAGAATATTAATTTTAGAAAGCGAAAAAGAAGTAACCCTAATTTTTTTTTAAATAGTTTTTATTATATAATCATAATGCATATAACTTGATAAATAGACGTTCTTTCAAAATGATGTCAGTTTCGAATGCTGAATTAGTAGTATATGTAAATAGTTTAGCTTTTATGTATAAAGAAAGAAGAGCCTGTAAAATTTACGAAGAAGAAGACTTGTACAAAAGTTTTTACTAAACAATTTAATTACCTTAAATCAGATTCAGTGACGTTCCTAGGCTATGTGCCGCCACTAGCCAGATTTTAAAATAGCGCTCTTAATATTCAATTATCTTTTTTTGAAATTACCTTATCTGCCGCCTATAGTACTGAGATCAATAAATGTCTCATTTTTTTTCGATAAATTGAACTGCTGTTTACCCATCGATCATAATATTATTACCATTGAAAATGTTTTTTATCGGCATCATTTTTATCCTAAACTAAATTCGTGTGTCAAAAATATTCAGTCATTTAAAAAAACTGTGATCATATGCCGCTCTCTTGGACTTGCCACCCCTAGGCAACTGCCTACTCGCCTATGCCCTCGGAACTTCCCTGTTCAGATTGAATAAACAAAACTCCGGTTTATTAGCCTTTGTGCGTTCAATGGATAAGTAAGTTTATTTAATATTGTATTTTGAAGTTGTCAAAAATCATTAAATAAAGTTTTTATGCAGTCGAATCGTACATAAATAATTTGTTTTTTTATGAGCTGTTTTGCTAAAACTCAACACAGGATGTAAAAACGGCAAATAATTATTTCAAACGATGATACGTAAAAAACGATTTAAAATTATAAAATGTTGTTATTTCCTTTGAAACAGTGCCACTAAAGAAAATCCAAGAGTGTCTACTCGGATACGGCGACCGACAAACTTGAATGTATACAAAAACTTTTGTCTTTTAGGCGCTATTGCATTCCTCTTGGGAGGTGAGAAAAGTTTTCTTAAGCATTATATTTCTTTAAAATGTTGACGTTAAGCTCTGGGGTGTATTGTCGTCATTAGAAATGTTTTTTTTTGTTTTTTTTTGTCATTTGGTTAACCATCTTTTCCCTGGTAACAATTTTCACATTCCTTTCTTTTTTCAAACATTAAACTTAAATAAAGATACTTATTCGGCATTTTCAGTTTACATCTTTTAGATAGAACGTGTTTTAAGTTGTAAACATTGTGATTATCGAAAAAAGCTGTTAAAAAAAACTGTGGATTACGTTTTTTCTCTTTCCCCAGTCGATATATCAGTCGTTGACTTCCATGACGGATCACACAGTCTCGAATCCCAGTGCATCAAATCCTATATACAAAATAAAGTTTAGTCAATAAAAAAACAGTTTAACCATGCACTTCAATGTCATATATATTTAATAATTTTCCTTTGGCTCAAAATCATTAAAAAACGTTTATTGTGTCTTCTGTAATATTCGTTACGTGTGGGTTACGCCCTTTTTCTTTTACACAGTCGATATTATAACAAGGCATACTAAATTAGTAAAAAATACGCATTTCAAAAGATTGTATCAGCAATAAAGGGTTGAAGTAATTTACAAAAGGCTTTCTTAAAAAACATTGTACAATAAATACTTTGAGACTTTTGATGTAAATCTCTGGGGTGTAAACATTGTTTTATTTGAGAGTGTTGATGTGAAGCCCCGGGGTGTTGTGTTGTGATCATTGCTAACGTAATTTTTTTGTCGTTTTTTCGTCATCCTTCGGTTGAAGTTTTTTTTTTTGCACCGCTCGCAGGGATAAATATCATTATCCCCCTGATATAGTTCATCGAGTTGACTCTGGCAAACTTGTCAAATAAATCAAAACGTTGTATTTTGCGAGGAGAGACAAAGGCGCTGGGGGGCACTAAGTAGCGATTTATCCATTATTTAAAACAGGACCAGCCCCTCGGCGGGTGCTTCAATATTTAGAGAAGCGGACGATAGGGGGTAAGTGTTTGCGTCTACCTTCGGGGGCTGTTGCAAGTTTGTAACTCTGTGCCCCAGATTTTATTTTATATTTTTCACAAGAAAAATATAAAATCAAAATGTTCTTGACATATTTTAACAATTTCAGACGCTTATTTTGGACAATATTGACTCCAATTCATATTTGAGTTGTCTTTATAAATGGTTCAGAACAAATTACACTCAACTCTTTTTATACGGTAGTCCATAAAAAACCGTTTAAAAAGAGATATAATTTATAGAAAAATTGAAAATTTATAAAAAACCGTGTTATTTGAAAAAATAGCAACATTATGGTATAGAAAATCGCGTAAAAAGTAAATAATTAATACTCAATAGGTAAATTACAATTGAGAATGCGATTCATCGCTACTTGGTTATAGACGGGTACTTTTATGAGAGACTGAATATAAATCTCTTTAATTGCTAGAAATATTTGACACATCTTATATGTCAGGATCTAATGAAGCCTTTTGTTTGTTATATTGTATTGTGTTGTTGAATTTATTGGCAGTCCATTATTAATTAAATAATTAATAAAATAAATTTCTTTCCTCCAAGAATTGACTGACAGTAACACCTTAAAAGTGTTCAAATTATTTACAACATATTTTATGATTTTATACAGTCCTGTGAAAAAAAAACAATATGTTTTAAAATAATAACTTTATTCAAGGAATACACACATAAATTGAAATTTTCAATCATTTTTTAAGATACTAATTTACCAGTATATGTTTTGTCGACCAGTAGTTGTTTTGTTTGTAATTTAAACAATGTCAATAAACAAACACATATTTAAACATTGATTGGCTCAAAACTGGTATTCTAAATATTAAGTTTTTTTTTTCAGTACGTTGGAGGTAGTTTATTTTTGAACTTTCGTCAAGTTGCAGTACGTTTCCACTGTAAGGTAACTTAGGGTTGTCAGATTTAAAACCTTTTCAAGTCAAACCGGGACACCGCGATTTTTTTTTTTTTTTTTTTAATATTTTAAATTTTTTAATATTTATCATTTATTAATAGGAATAAAGCCAGTTATAAACATATGCAAAAATAATACAATAAACACAAAGTATAATACAATATAAAATGTATTTGAACATATTTAAAAAATAAAAAACAATTCATTAATATTTGCTGATTTTTTTAATTATTGGGTTTACTCCTATTTTTTTATACTTCTCACTAGATTTAGTTTTTTTAGAGAGTTCTTTATTTGTGAGTAGATAATCATTCATTTGGCAATAATTGAGATCATGATTTTTTATGCACTGTAGCATACTTTCAACAGTATCCAGCGGTGGGCTGCCAATGCGTTAACAAAGGGCTCGCTTAATCTCGAAGCAATTTTTAGTGTTCTGAAGAAGGAGTGATTTTTCTTATAGCTCCTATGCAATTATGTGCAATACTTAAATAAGCAACCAATTGTTAATTAATACATATAAAATGTGTAACAATATGCAATTTACAGTAAACTTATCAATGTAAATAGCTAAAAATATACAAATGTGTATACTAACGTTGTTGTAGATAATATAACATTATATAAATTAGAAAATACAGTTATATACTAATTTGATCTAAGAATATTATTTTCTTATAAGTTAACAAGGGGCTCGCCGTCCTCAGTAAAATCTAACAAGGGGCTCGCACGAGCCCCTCTGAGCCCCCTCCAGCCCACCCCTGACAGTATTCACTGAAAGTCTGTTCCTCTCCTTCGTCCAATAAATCTCCATTAGCGAGAATATTATCTTCACTTTACCATTATCTCCTGGTATGGAGAAAATATACTCGAATATGTGATATAAATATGTCTGTAATTTTTTGTATCCCGGGACTTTTAGGCACTGGTACAAAAAGTGTGACAGTCCCGATTAATCGGGACGTCTGACAACCCTAGGTAACTGCGCAGAAGTGTTCTCTTGGGTGTCGATTTGTATTCATATCTTCGTAAGTAGAATTACCTCAGAGATGTGAAATGGCTCTTAAAAAGATTGCGTTTACTTATTTAAGGTTTCGGAATTAGTTTAGGTATACTAACTTAGTCAGGAACGTGGAGGAGTCGTCCACTCCTCATTCGCTTCTCCCGGAGGACTGACTTGTCGAGTAGAGCGTTTGATTTTTATGGCGTTGCTAAAAAAGTGACGCACGCTGAAAGAGCGCCTAAATTACAATTGTATACTAAATATTTTTATTCATGTACTACAATTAGCTTGCATGGCAGATTACTGTGGAATATTATTTTATATTTTACAAAAATATTAGTAATATACGTTATATACCTACTATGATATAAACATATTTAACGACACATCTATTAGCCTTTTGGCTGCCGTAAAAAAAAGTACGTTTGTTATATTATATTAGACAAACCCTTCCCTTGTGGTGAAACGTTATAATATACGGATAACCCAGCCTTTAGGTGCTGTTAAAATATTTTGGTTTCATTTTAGCATTAGGATTTTTCAATTGTTATCATATTTTTTTATACTGAGTTTTTAATCCATATTTTTTCCGGCGTATTCCATCCATGTCCGCTCCATGTTCTACGAGAACTGTTTGTTACTCAGTTTCTCAACCTCTCTTTTTCGAAGAGAATAGTAAAGCTAGGAAAGGACTAGTGGTTTACCAATCGCTCTTGATGTGCTAAGTTATGTAAGGATTGTAAAGGTGATAGGGAATATTTCAACATCACAAAAACCAATGCCTTCGAGCGTAAATCGATTTAAAAAAAAATGTTGTTCAATTTTTTGACTAAAACTCGTGAGATTTGTCATGGAAACAAACGACGTTGACCGGTGCTCCACGACCCGACAAATAAATTTGAGACAAAAATAGAAACCGGTCATTTTTAAGAATGTCATTTTTTGTTGCTGATGATGGGCAGTCGTGGATACGATTTGCTTCTTCCTGTAAAGTGAGCAACTAGCCAGCTAATGGTGATGTATCTAGAAATGTTTTAAAATTGTTCATATTTTTTTAGATAGCGATATTTTTACTGTGGAACGTCGCTCAGTTTTATTTTCAAATAAAATGTTTTTGAAACTTACTCAGTATACTTACCTACTTTCCAATTTGTGACATTTTTTTCTGTTTTTCCTTTTTACTTCGTCCCAACGTCAAAGCAACAAACTTAAACTTCGTATTTTTTGTGTTTATTTTTAGAAATAAATTGTTATATTTATTTAACAAAAATAATGTACACAATAATCAAATAATGATACCAAAATAAATACGACCCTTACGTGAACTGGTGTTTTAATTATTAATGTTAAAATAGCTCTAAATATAAAACATACGCTATAAATATTTGAAATTGAATCAAAAACATTATTGTGAATTGGAATTTTTCGTATACTTTTTAATTGTTGTGTTTTTAATACACAAGAAAGGTAAATAATCTGAAAGTCTTCAGACCTCAAAAATGCTGACGAAAGATTGGGTGACATAGAGAAGGTTCTGATTCCAAGACTAGGTCTTTCCATGGTAGGAAGATCGCTCTGTTTTTTATACAATGTAATTGATTTATACCGTAGATTTTCGATAAATTCAGTAGTAGTGTTGTGGAAGTTTATTTGAAATATAAAGTTAAATTTGATTTAACTTTGTTATCAATCAAAATTAACTTTGTTACTCCACATAACGCTACACGAAAGCAACAGTGAGATAAATTGAAAATACTAGTTTTGAGATAATTAGCTTTAAAGGTTTATTTCATATTTTTTAAATAGTTGATTTTTTATACTTTTATTTTTATCAATTATTTCACTTTACTCTACTGATTATTAGCAGTTGAAGGATGATTACAATAAATAAAACAATGTACTTTCAATGGATTCGGCGGTAACTTTGTGGAAGTTCATTTTAATTTAAAATTTAATTCAAAACAATGAAATTTGATTTTAATGAGCATATATTTTTTTTTATATCTAAGTGTTTCATTATGTGGGTTTAGTTTTCAACAATCGATTGACATATTTGTCTCAATATCGAAATTTTTCACTTTATGTCACTGTTGTTGTCAGATGTGCTTTGCCTTAGAAAGAAGCATTCCGTAGAAGTTACAATTTGTAGCAAAGTATCAACGATATTGAATTTAGTTTTATATTTATGGGTACGAAATTTTATTATAACATAAATGTTTGGAGTGAAGTCACTCAAGCTTCGAAGACGTTAAGAGTAAATGGATAAGATTATCAAAAGACTAGGAGTAAGCTAGTATTGGTGTTCGTCGCTCATCCAGTAACATTTGTTAAAAAATTATAACACCATCGTAAGTATTCCCTGTTTGCCGGTTTCACTAGAACGCGAGAATGTAAAAGTTTTTACCTCTTTTGTCCTATTAGTATTGATATCTTTTTTAAGAATCTGACTGTGCTTACGAACAATTTATATTTTCTGTGCACACGCTATTTAAATATCGTTTATTTTTCATTGCTTATATAATATGATACTTACTACTCAGGACCAATTCAGGCAGTTTTATTTGAGCAATGTTACTTCATTCTGTCTTCTGAATACAGCCGCTATTCAGTACGAGAATGTTGAAGCGAAGTCTTTTGAGAAATGGAAACGTCTAGAAGTCAAAAGTAAGAGAATGTAAAAATATGTACATATATGTAGAAAGTTACGTACGGCAAATTTATTTCGCAAGAAATTCTAGAAATGTGTATCGAATTTATGCAGTTCGATAGAAATCAACATAGAAAGAATCAGTAATAATTTGTTAAATTGACGGGTCTGTAATCAATATGACAACATCGTTGGTTTCGGTGGAAGACCTCGTAGATTCAAACCCCAGTAAGGACAAGTTTTTGATTTGATTAATGGATTTCTGTTCTAAGGCAAGGATGTCTGTGGCGACTAGAATACTTCGATTTTTGATAATACACACAAATTTGTACGTAGTGTGAACGATTAGCTAACCACTTGTCCTGTCGTAGTTCTATCGTTCTCTCTCTATCGACTCTTTAAAAAAAGAGGGATTAAGCAACTGAAAACCATACAGTTCTCGAAGAAATGTGTATAGAATTTTTCGTTTTGTAGAGCGATACGAATTGGCATATAATTAATCTGTTATTGTTAATTGCGTTGTGTATTTTTTTATCTCAATAATATTGCTTCGAGCAGTACACTTTAGTGAATTTTTCTTCTTCTTTTTATTGGCGGTACAGTTCGGGTTGATCCTTGGTCACCTCAACCAATCACCTCCACTCGATCGATCTTACGATCCTGCGCCAGTCGCTGACCTCCAGCTCTCGCAGGTTCTGTGATACCCCGTCCACCCTGTAAAGTCTCGGTCTTTGAACGATCCGTCTTCTCCCAGGACTAGTATTTGTGAGATGTTTTGTCTTTTAAATTTAAAATTAAATTGTTAAGTTGTCATTTTCAAGTTACCATTTTAAAAATCAGCAATTTATTATGCAAATCAAAAATAGTTTTATGCTACTTTTGGTTCAATACTACGCTTTGGAAGCATAATATGAATTAATATCATCTCTTTATTTCGTCGTATTTCATTATCTCTCGTTTCATCTTTCTTATAGCTTCTACACAGATCACACTTGAATCTCGTATTCGCTTTATGGATGATATGGATGGAACACGGATAGAGTAGATAGTAGATAACCATGTTCAGACTCTCCTCAGGAAGAGGGATACGAAACCTTATTCAGAAAAATGTGTTTAAAACGTTTAAAGTTCAGATACGCTCCAATGAAGCAAGCACACATCGTCAACCGTTAGTGTATTGTTTTTGAACGGAGACTTAGTATTTTGGTTGCGCGAAAGTAACATTTTTAAAATTTTAATTTTTAAAATGGATTGACGTGCTTTTCCCCCCGAAATCTCGAATAGTTTTGAGTGACAGGTTAACAATATGAAAGAAACATCAGCTGAAATGTATACCATCTCAGTGTTGCTAGTCAAAATTTAAGTCTGTGGTAGATTTAAATAAAGTACACCTAGGCCTCGTATAACACGGTTTTATACAACACGGTTGTATAAATTGTGGCATATTTTTTATACAACACGCTTTATATAACACGGTTTCAAAAAAAAATTAATTTAAAATGTTTAATTTGTACGTCCGTGTAATGTGCACATGACAAATCTTACTGAGCATGTCGAGACATGTCAATTTTGTTTGTTTCGATAAATTGCAGTTGCGCTCTGGCAGTCAATGGAGCAGTGCATATTTCTTCGTAATCCGTAGATTATTCTGGGTTATTGTTTGTATGTATTTATACACTTTACATATTTCATTTTATCATTATGTATATGTACATAATAACCCTTTATAATTTATACAAATTTTATAGATTTAATCGTATCAATTTATTATTTATTTGTAGATGAAAAATATTTAAACCCCAAAATGTCGACAGTTACGGATAAAATTAAAAAGAAGAGAAACTTTATTTCTATTGAAAAAAAAATTAATATCCTAGATTGTCTTAAAAGGGGGGAGAGGCCGTCATCACTTGCTAAAATTTTTAATTTAAATGAAGCAACAATTAGGACGATACAAAAAAATGAAAACAAAATTAGATCTATAGCTTCAGCAGGATCATCTGTCAGTGCGACAAAGATTTCCCGCATACGCTCAGTAATAATAGAAAAAATGGAAAGAGCTCTTATGATATGGCTAGAAGACTGCAATGACAAAAACATTCCTATGGACAGAAGCATTATACAAAAGAGGGCACAAAAAATTTATGATAATTTAAAAAGAACTGAACAATCGTCATCGGAAGATCAAAACTCATCTCACAATTTTTCTGCTAGTAGAGGATGGTTTGAAAATTTCAAGAAACGATTCTCACTACATAATATAAAAATTCGAGGAGAAATTGCGTCAGCTGATATAGAATCTGCTAAAAAATTTGTTCCAGAATTCGCAGATATTATAAAAAATAAGGGCTACACACCAGACCAGATATTCAATGCGGACGAAACGGGATTGTATTGGAAGAAGATGCCGCAACGAACCTACATATCAAAAAATGAAAAACACGCGAAAGGATTCAAGGTGGCAAAAGAAAGAATATCTTTACTATTCTGTTCTAATTCTTCAGGAGATTCCATAATGAAGCCATTACTTATTAATCGATCCTTAAACCCCCGAGCACTAAAAGGTTATGAAAAAAAGAATTTACCTGTTTATTGGAGAGCCAATAAAAAGGCTTGGACCACAAGTATTCTTTTTAAAGATTGGTTTTACAATTGTTTTATATCTGATGCAAGAGATTATATGAGAAAAAAGAATCTTGATTTTAAAATATTATTGATATTGGACAATGCACCAGGACATCCGCTCGATTTAAAATATCCTAATGTGGAAATATTATTTTTACCACCAAATACTACGTCTTTAATCCAGCCCTTAGACCAAGGTATAATTTCAACATTCAAAGCCTATTACATTCGTCGAACATTTGAAAAAATATTGGAAGACATCGATCAAGGTGAAAATTTAACACTTACTCAAGCTTGGAAAAAAAATTCTATTCGAAATTGTGTCGATATTGTTGCTGCATCCGTTAAAGAAATAAAACAATCAACTTTGAATTCTTGCTGGAAAAAACTATGGCCAGAAGTAGTGTCTGGAGCAAATCTTCTACCACCAATAGAAGATGAATACCAAAGGACAATAAACATTTGTCGTGGTATTGGTGGAGAAGGCTTTAATGACATG
The DNA here is from genome assembly GCA_031772345.1 of Himalopsyche anomala. Taxonomy (NCBI): domain Eukaryota; kingdom Metazoa; phylum Arthropoda; class Insecta; order Trichoptera; family Rhyacophilidae; genus Himalopsyche; species Himalopsyche anomala. The sequence goes on from CM062844.1 coordinate 26,327,343, forward strand.
GATATTCATGACATCCAAGAAATATTGGAGGATCGTATGTTGAACGAAGAAGAATTAGTCGAAATGTTAGATGAACCCACCACAATTAACGACACAGAAAGCAGTTGCAGCGAAGCAGCTACATGTTTCACATTAAAAACGATAGATGACGGTTTGGAATTGGCAATAAAATTAGAAAACTATTTTATTGAAAAGGATCCTATAATGGAAAGAAGTTCAAAATTTAAGAGGGAGTTGCAACAGATTTTGGAACCTTATAAGGAAATACGTAAGGATTTATACGCTAAAAGCAGACAATCGCTTATTACCGAATTTTTGAAGGCTAAAACCACAATAACTCCAGAGTCCTCCGATGATGAAAACGTACAACCGATTTCGAAAAAGAGTAAAATATATAGAATTATAAGTGATAGTGATGACGAATGAATGCTATATTATGTTATTAGAGTTTTTTCATGAATATGTAAATGTATATTTGTATATTTAAAAAAATAAAGTATATATTTATTGAATTATCTTCGTTAATTTTTTTTTTGGAACGTAACCCCTAATTTTGTATTAACTTCAAACCTTGCATAACACGGATTTGTATTACACGCTGTTTTGGTGGAACCATATAACCGTGTTATACGAGGCTTAGGTGTATACACATGTTTAAATAAGTCTGTTTTTATAATTAATAAAGATAATATTATTTGTCTGAATAAATTATTATTTCAATAAATATTGTTTACATTTTAGATTTTGTTTATTAAGCAACATTTTTTTTAGAAGTAGGGGTTGGGTGATTAGATAACAAGACTACAATTAGCTTGTCTTTAGAAGACAGAGGCAGAGGTTTTTAAGTAAAAAAAATCTTGTTTTAAGATAATCGTGATTTTAGATAATCATGAAATTTTAACATATTTATTTATACACTATTACTATAAATAGAAATCCAATAGTAATTACCGAATTCGACCTACGCATATATTTTTTTTACCAAAAACAATATTGAACGGAATTGATTTGATGTTATGTTAAAATTATGTAAAAAATACACAGAATAAATTTGAAGCTGTTTTTTCAGAAGATACGGCGTGTGAAAGTATATATATCTGCATTGATAACTTGAAATAGCCGGTTTTCGACTTAACTTCTTTTACCACCGATACCGTCGATAATATTTATGTGATAAGTGAGATTTCTTGGAGCGAAATATGAAATCAAAAATTAATATATAATAAACGTTGATATTTTAAAAGAATTGTCACATTTTTTACAATCAATGTTAATCACATTTGACGCTATAAATATAATGTGTTAATTAATAATCACGTAAATATGAGAAATGTTAAAACACAAATGCTAATTACAATGTGAAACATTGTAGCATTAAACCGTGTTCAAATTTATATTTAAATCATATGGCATTTTGTGGAATAACAATTAGTGTCACTTTGAAGCAAGCAATTAACGAGAACGAATGTATGTATGTTAATTGATTCTTTTTTATCTTGCTCGTTTTCAAGATGGAACATTGTCATAGTAAATTAATTAATCCGCAATGCTTTTGTATTATGAGCAAAAAATTCACCAATTTAAAGAAAACGATCATATTAAAAATATTATTTTATCATAGGTCAAATATTATTAAATTAAGGATGACTAGTAAAAATATTAAGCATTTTAGTAAAAGCGGTAATAATTGTAAACAACATATTTAAAGTTTGTGAACTTAATAAACTGGATTTGCCACCATGCTATTTTACTTGTCGGATCACGTTCTGTGGGACTGCCCTGAAATGGAATCAGAACGAGCAGAACTGTTTGCTGTGGTCCATTCTCACATGGGCCCAATAAACAACGCTGACTAGTGACTTGATTGTAATCAAAGCTAACTTCACGGCATTTAAAAGTTTGCTTAATTATTTGTAGATCGTCATGACTTTGATTCCTCACTAGGGTCAATAAACTCGAATAATAAAACAACGGGCTCTCAGTACACGGATTAAACTCAAGACACTTATTATCAACTTGATCTTTGTGGCCGAGCTAATCACACTGTATGAGGGGTTGACTCCTGGTTTTTGTCGAAAGCTGAAAATGGTCTTTAACTGTAGGAAAACTCTCTATATAACTTGTAAGAAATGTTGAATAGTTATTTCTTAATGTGATGTGCCATTACAAAAAAAAAACACAATTACTCTTTGACTGTTAACTGTAAACAGATAACTATGTTACTTTTGAAGTGTTCGCTGTCAATTCTTGAGGAAAAGACATTGATTGATTTAAACAATTAAACACTTTTGTAATAAATCCACATTATTGATTTTAGATCAAGACCAGTTTTGCTCATGGCGAGCATTACCAACTTACATGATAACAATGTTCGGAATAATCGACATCAGCCCTGGATTTTACAAAGTATTTTTTTTATTAAATGCAGAATCATCTCTCGTTAAAGAAAAATTTCAATTGAAAATAAAAACATTTATCAACCAGACGTAATCAATCAACGTTTTCAGCTACATATATAACATATTAAATACGAGGCCTTGAGAAGTGAAATGAGCCAAGTGGTATTTAAGGGAAAACTTAGTAAGATGCGTTGTAATATTCTACGTGTCTTAAAGAGTCGTAAAAGTTAAGTGAGATTAGTAAATACACACTGCAATAGTGTTAAAATAAAAATATTAAATCCACCAAAACAAAAAAAAGACGTAGTTGTTCTTTAAATTACGGTGTGAAAGTTTTACCTTTTTACTACTTGGCTCACTTCACTTTTCGGGGGCTCATAAAACTTATAGAATCATGAATGTAAAATTATTTGAGTAAGACTTCTGTTTCTGGTTTTATCTAATTAAAACTGATATAGAAAAAAAAACTGATATAGCCGCCTGTATGGTCGAGTGGCCAACGTCGTTGGCTACCGCTAAGGAGGTCACGGGTTCGAATTCCAGAACGGGCAGTTTTATAAATTGCTTTTTCAATCGATTTATGAATTTCTGTTCAAAGGCATGGATGTATGTGATGTCTTGAATTCCCCCCTCCCACACATCCTATTCTATGAACGGGGCGTATCGAGAGCGATTAGCTAACCACTAGTCTTGTCCTAGCCCTTTCCCTCTATTCCCTACTCTCTTTGGAAAAAGAAAGGTTGAGCTACTGAGTATGAAGCAGTTCTCGTAGAAACACTTCTGTTGAGATAAACTCCATTAGGAGTCTATATGCTTCACATTGGGAGCGGACATGGTAAAAAAAAAATAGAAAAAGTAAGTATACGAAAAATCTGATCTTAAAATATTTCCACATGTTCGTTGAACTCAATGAGTTTTCTAATATTCCGTATTAGTTTTTATTAGAAAAAATATTATTAATTTAGTGCCTGCCTCTCGGGAATTGTCAAATAGACAATTATTTTCCAATATGTTACACAGACTGCTCGCTAATGGAAGCGTTGTTTTCATAATACATACACAAACGGATTTTATTCAAATTAATTGCTTGCATATTGTATATCAGTTTTTTTTTAAATAGGAGATTTAAAAGTGATCACAATGTGAACGATATATATTGGAATACTCTGTTCCTTTTGATATATATTTCTATGTTAACTCTCGCGGCTCGGAGACTAGAAAAATACTTCTCGGCCGATGGGGGTCTTTTAGGGACCCCAGTGGTTTCCTCATTATTGGCCTTATTCTTATGAATTTCAAAAAAATAAATAGTCTTAGGGCTTTAAAATATCTCTCTGCATCATTCCTCATACATTTTTTTTTTATAAAAATCCGTGTTTTTTTAATAAATAATCATATTTTAAGTTGCGCGTAAAATATACGTCGTTTCAGTGCAAATATCAATATGATACTGGCGCGCTTTGCTTAGCGGCGTTCAGCCTATTATCTTACGAACGATCGCTGCTAAGCGGGCGCTTATCTCTTATCTTATCGTATTTATATAAACTACAAAAGGTCCAAAAAACTATGATATAAGAATACCTCAATTATAAACATTGTATCACCCATATTAAAATAGATATTTAAGAAAATGTGGGTATTGGGGTCGCATTTCTTGAGCTTAGAACCGGAAAAGTTAATACTGTGCTGAGAGCGTTAAATTAACGTTTCATTTTATTAGCCATCTTTCGTTTTCTGGTAAAATAAAAATGCAAGCACTTATCGCCGTTGAAATAATATATTATGATATGACTAAATTGATTTGAAGTTTCATTTTCATCCAGTGTAAATGAATCATCATTTTCTTTATATTGTATGTATGAGTGTAAAATAAAATATATGCACTTAATTAAAATATGACTTTCTTTAAACAGGTTTAAGACAAATAACTCCAAGATTAAATTAAAGAAAAAAATAAGAATTTCAAACATAAAATATATCCTCTCATTTATATTTCAAGCAAAAGTTGGCAATAAGAAAGTTTTCGAAAATGAGATAAGTATACACTGATATTTATGGATATCAATTCATTGTGCATTTGTTTTAACAGTTTGCCAAATCAGTCAAACATCTTTTAGGTTTGGAATATTACATCCCAGGTCCCAAACTTTTCGGTTTCGGAATTCCGCATATTCCTGATTTTTTTAAATCGGGAAGAGAGATTTATTTTTGAAATCTCTGAAAGAGCTTAAAAAAATGTCCTAAATTTTTTCGTTTTAGGAATTCCATAAATTCCTGGTTTTTTGAAATCGGGTACTGACAAAAAAAATATTAAATCTGCGAAAGAGCTAAAAAAAAAAGCTCTTTTTCATTTTAGGAAATTCGTAAATTCCCAGGATTTCAAAATTGCCGAGCAAACATTTTTGCGATCAGCGACCTACATATCTCAATCCTGAATTAATAAACGATTTGATGTTGAATAATCAATCCCGAAAAATTGTGAATCCCGAAATTACTGGACTATAAAAAGGATCCATAATTGGGTGCCCTAGTGACGATATAATTTGCAAATTCATTGAGAAATTTGTTATTGTATGTGCAAAAAGAACAACTGCCGCTGTACAGGACTGAAATCGAAACAAAGAACACAACTAGGGCTTCCAAACCGGTTTATCGCGTGTTTTGAAAAAACCCGAAAACCGGTTTATTTCACTCGGTTAACCGGGTTATATCAAAAATACTCTTTTCTTGTTTTTCATTGTTTTTTACAAAAAGAAATATGTTTTATAATGAATTTACTGCGTAATATAGGAAACAATTCACAAAACACAACAAACATGTACATATATATGTATATACATTTTGTAGAATAATCTACTCCTGTCTCAAAGTTGTCCATGTTGCGAACAGAAATGACTTTTTCAAATAATTTAACATTTTTTCGTAATTATTTATTAAGATACGAATGATTCTTATATGCACATCACTCAATATCCTTTATTGATTAAAAAAAAAAAAAAACATTCTTATAAATCTCTAAAAAGTATTAATTCCATATAACTAACATGTACCATTTTTAAGCGTATGCAATTTTATGATTAATAATCTAAATCTCTCTACCTATTTTTACGCCTATGTGTGCTTGTTAGTAGTTAGATTTGTATGATTTTTGAAATATAATTATTCTAAGTAATCTTGATTTTATATTAACATTAACAATGCAAATTAGCTGTTTTTCTGATAATTTTAATTATTGTATGAACTTTTTATTCGCCATCATACTAAAATATGACAAAACTTACCCAAGAATTAGTTGTAATGTTTCATCTGAATGTTTTACCTAACAAATAGTCTAAATTATTCCAAGAAAGTTGCCTTAAAATCATATTGAAAAGCACTAATATTATAAATTGCGCCATTAACTTATTTTTATTCTATTGTTCAATAAAGCGGTTGCTTTTTGTTAAGTGCATACATATGTTTTTGACAAAAGATGCATATTGGGACAAGGGTAGGTACCTGCCCTTTTCTCAGTTGCAAGCTCTCGACGTTGCATATTGTAAAATTTCTTTGTCTTGATCCAGATGTGGGCAGAATCTTAGTACCCATCTACAAGTCGACAGTCAGTTTAAAAAAAACAACAACAATTGACAATGGGCCAACCAATAAAAATATCAGTCATTTTATCATGATGTTTTATAACCATTAGGGGTCTGCACACTGGGGCGCCGTCGTACAGGATTATTTGATGTATGTTCTTTATGCCTAATGTGCACATATTTAAATGCGGAAGGAAAATTTCTTTTCAAGTTATTAACAGTTTTTATTTCAGTAATATTATACAAATTGCTTATACGTAGCAAATATTAGAATGAAGGAAATTTACAATTCATTGACTCTTTCACGAAAATAGCATAATATAGCCACCCCAAAATCTATTTTAACTCAAACAATATTTAAAAAAAGCTATTTTTGGTTCCTATATTCGATTGCACTATTTTTGTGATAGACAAACACAACGCGAACTATGTTTTTTACATAATTTAATGTTAGTAATTTTGTACTAAATACATAAATGCAAATGTTAGTATAATATAATATACATCGAAATAGTTGTTCAGAAAATAAAATAAATAATATATGCCTAATAAATAAATATTCATAATAAATAATTTATGTTATACAATATTTTAAGTACATATAATATATTGATTCAATCTACTATTGCGCTTGTTATTCTCAATTATTATAGTCTGCAAATGATGAAAATGATTACGCCGAGTCGGCGGTCGAGTAGTCAATGTCGTTGTCTTGGGTTGAGGAGCGAACGGGGTCGAATTCCAGTATGGTCGGATTTTTGCAATCAGTTTATAGATTTCTTTTCAAAGGCATGGATGCAGACTGTAATGCCTCATATTGCATTCCACTATCTATCTATCCGATCCTAAAAAAGTAACGAAGTGGGAGTGATCAGCCAACTACTAGTCCTGTTCTAGCCCTAACCTTCAATCTTTTTTCTCTTTGAAAAAAGAGGGGGTTGAGCAACTGAGTAACAAGCAGTTCTCACCAAAAAAATATTTGTTGAGTTCATATGCTCCACATTGGGAGTAGGGAAATAATAAATACAGTAAATATTTTGGTATTCTACTCTACTTTTGTCTAAACATTGGATGTTTCGTTTTATCCAGTTGATATGCTTATAAAATTGAATGCATTTAAACACCGCTCTTTTGATGAGTTTTATAATAGAACTCTACTTTTTTTATTTACGTAAGTATATTTTTTTATCATAAAATATTTGTTCACATATTAAAGTAATTGTTACATATATTGGCTTCTTTGTTCTAGTTGTAAGATTCAAGTTCTAGTATCGTTACTTTGCCATGCCTAACAGGTTGGTAACTAGAGTCCCATTAAGATAAATATTTGTTATGTTTATCGTTTTCTTGTTTGAAATTGGAGTATTAGCTGTTATGTCAAATATTGAAAAAAACCTAAGATTTTTTTTGCATACCTACATAATCAAAATACATGATATTTCGGTTTAAACCGGTTACCCGGTTTATTTGTCAGAAAAAAACCGAAAACCGGTTAGTGTTAAAGTCCGGTTAATTGGAAGCCCTAAACACAACCCTTCGAATTCATTTCTTTTTCAGTCATAGCTATAAATATTTTCTCTTTGTTTGAATGTACGACGTAGCTATGAAGTAACAGCTACATTGTTAGACGTGTTTGACACTTTGCTTACTTATGACTGAACAATGGCAGCACGTGTTAACTATGACAAAGCAACAACAAGGAAATGATATCAATTATTAAATAGGTGACCGATTGTCGTTGATTAATATTTTGGAAAATCGGTAGAAACTGTTATAATTTAATAATAATAGAAACTTCTTGCACAGTGGAATACGTTTAACACGGAATAAAACACACTTTTGTACTGATTCCACATTTATTTAATACTATTAGGAATATATAATCTTCTACTTAATTATGTTCGATATTAATATATAACAATGGTTTGGACACATCAAAAGAAGAGGAAGATATCCATGAACATCTTTGCTAGACTCATGGCGTAGATGCAACTTAATCGATGTCGGTGATAGTCACTAATGCGTATTCGTTGAATTTGTCGCCTGCTGTAGCTCAGTTGGTTAGAGCTTGCTCTACCGATCACGCAGGTCTGGTTTCGATTCCCGGTAAGATCACAGTGAATTTGATAATTATTCAATTCAAAGCTGTGATCAAAAACTGGGTGTTTGTGATGTCAATTCACATTGTGTCTCTCCTCCCATCCTTTAATAACTGGGTGTAGCAATAGCGATTAGGTAACCACTAGACCTGTTCTAGCCTTATCCTTCTTTCTCTATTACTCACGTTGAAAAAAGTGAGGTTGAGCGACTGAGTACCAAACAGTTCTCGCGGAAAAAAACTTATGTTGAGATACCTCCATTAGGAAGCCATATGCTACAGATTGGGAGCGGAAATGGATAAAAAAAGTTCAATTAAATGACTTACTCGAGATTTACTCGAAGAGAATAAATAAATACATTATCAATCAGAAGGAACTGTTTACCAATATCGTAAATGTAAATCTGAAAAAATCATCGTTCTATATTGACTGCCAGATCCGGATCGTTGACCGGAAGTAATTAACAAATAAGCGGCCCGTAGTATATTTTAATATTGTTTTGGTCTGAAATTTTAAATTGTCACTCTTTAACTGAACCATTTCTATTATTATTATTATATGAACTAACGGCTGTTATCTTTGATAGTGAACGCTAAGAACATTATTTCTCTTTAATAAAGCAACGTTATTATGTTTTGAAGACATTCAAATTGCAATTTCCTCGTACCGAGCTCGCCTATTACCACGAATTCAGTTGTAATTTTAATTAATACTGTTTGAAAACTGCATTCGAAGATACAACTATGTACATGCTGATTTTTTTTTTCAAAAGTATAAGGCAAAATCTTTTTAGTCATGTGAATATTTTTCCACTCAAATATATTCAACTATTTTTTACACGGTAGATAAGTTCCACCAAAAAGCCGTTTAAAAATTAATATAATTCATAGACAAATTAAAGGTTGGTCCCCTAAATCAAAACTAACCGTGTTTTTTTTAAAAAAAAAAAAACAACGTTATGGTAACATAATCGAGTAAAAAACATAATATTTAAGACTCAATTAGTAAATAACTCAAAATATTATTCACAAAATTTTAATTAAGAACAATGTTTAATACTTTTCATCGTTATTTTATTATATACGAGAGACTGAAAATAAATTGATTTCATCGCTAGAAATGTTAAATTCATCTAAAATGTAAGGATCTAATGAAGCCTTTGGTTTATAATTACTGTTGTTGAATTTCTTGTCGTAAGAAAATCCGTTACCCGTTTCTGTATTTTTTTGTGTCTTGGAATCGTGCTAGAACAAATAATTCGTGTAAAAATTAGAATTTTTTTCTTGAGTAGATCGTGCTATTTTTAAATTGTGTAAAAAAAAAAATGTTTGGTCTAAAACATAGGTTCCCAACCTTTTTCGGGTGGCGACCCCTTTTTATAAAAGCCATGTGACTAGCGACCCCCCCCCAGGAATTTGAAATCCTCGATTTACTTTTTGCCCGGATTATCTCCGAAGCTCCATTTTTTTTTTAGCTCACCAAGGAATTTGAAATCCCCGATTTGGTATATTGTAAGACCTGGCGAATCAAATTCGTGTTTTTATTTATTTGTCATCTGCTAGGTTTTACTAGGTAAAAATTTAAAATTCTTGATATTTGATATAAATAAATATTCTCATATCGAAATAAATAAATTTAATATAAGTGAGCTTGTTTTTTTAGACGATAGAGCGTGTTTTAATAAATTGGCATTTACAATTTTCGATTTAACGTTTTCTAGCAGTATTCTAACGATATCCTGGTCTATTTAAATTTGTTAGTATTACAGTAAACTTCTTCGTTAACTATAAATATTATTAAAATTATAGAGAAAACATCAAACAGCAGTTGGTTAGCTAAAAACTTTAATTAAACAACGGCAACTAACTTGTGTTTGACTTAAAAAGTGTACTTAGTTTCATTGACTATAGCTTTTCCAATTAAATAAATGAATTGCTGAAACTTCGCCTTTTGTTATTAGCACATAGCACGTTGGGAGTGATTATATTTGATGAAAGTTTAAAGCTTTTGAAATATTTTATCCGTTTACGAATAATAAATTAAAAATTATGTTAGCAATAGTTTGGTTGTTTCGCAAAAAAAATGCTTAAAGTTAATAATCATTATTGAGACAGAGAAACAGGGAGATTGGGCGTGGTGGCCATATGTGGAGCATATGGAGCGAATATGGTCAAATAAGAAAAGAAGAATATTATAAGTTAATTTTTTAATACGACTCATAATACACGTGCAAGTGCAAATCAGTAGCAAAACGGATACAATTAAGTTAATTTGTATAGTTTTACCATCGAGTATTTACCATACTAGGAAACAATTATGTTACGAAACTTTGATAAACAAAAAAAAAACTGACCTCTAGCACAAAGAAATCGTTCATTTTGTACATAGGCATGCTAAATATTTTCGGAAAAATGAATTTAAACTAAGTTGATAACATATTGTTAAAGAATTATCGAACAGTGTAATCTGCTGCCGGTTGAGGATATTCTACCATAATATAAAATATAACAACCGAATTTTCAATGGCAAGATGAAGTCCAACTACGAATACGGAAAGACTTGTTTCAGTGAACAGCTGGTGGTTTTCATATTTACGTATTTATCAGGGTGGAAAGCTTGAAACAATGATGATGTCCTTAAAAAAGATATTTTGAAACTGTACGATGTATCCAAAATTATAGAATTTATTTGACAATGCTGTACACATTCCAATATTCAAAGAGTAAAGAGATGAGGCATTGTATACATGATGATTTGCTTAACATTCTTTAACAAATGAATTTACTATTTGTTATTATTTTTTTAATTTACGGAGAGACTTAAAAAAGAGTGTGGTACGTTTTCCAATAAATTTCTAGAATTTATAGGTCATTCAAAACATAAACAATAAAGAGATTACTTGATATGATGTTTGAAATAAAGATATGATGATTATTGAACAAATTTTTATGATGGATTTCCGACAAACAGTAATCGCATCAGTGTTTGTGGTCTAATGGGAAAAGCTTCGCCCCAGCAATCAGTAGAGCCTGGGTTAAAGTACACAGGTCTTGTAGATAGGTTTTTGTGATGTCGTTTCTCTTCGAGTGGATTTTGGATGACTAAATAAAAGTAATGGTTTTGTAAAGATCGAACGATGTACTAAGTAACTTTATACTAAAGTATACGTCTATTAAATGAATGCACTGCGATGCAGAATAAATAGAAGGTAAGAATCAATGTCAACTTACTTCATAAATATACATCTTATAATTTAATCCATATAGTTGATAATAAAGGGTAAAGAATGAATATATTGTGATAAGTATTATTGATGTTTGTATTACCCCCTCTGTCCAGTAGAAATGACAAAACGTCGACTTTAATTTTGTAAATTATAACTTACGAATTAGACCTTGAGTAAACCTTGCGATATTCTATCTGATAATGCTTCTCAAAGAGGCAAAATACGTGTCACATTTTGTAACACGATAAATTAAATAACAAAGCTATCAAAATCAATTTAATAGTACAATTATTTTTTTTAATTTTGAATAAAAAAACTATAACTCGTAAAAAGTCCACCATATCCATCGATAATACCTTTGAATATCTTTGCCAGCTTGTATTATGTTTATTGAGGAATCCATACGCTGTATGTATGGTTTGAAAAAAAAGATTATTTTGATATTCTATACACGGTATTGTATTAATTAAGATAGCAATGTAAGCTTAGCTCAATTTCAAATTTGTATATACATAGATGAAACAAAACTTTGCAACTGAATGTGTCAAGAGCAGTGACTCGATGTTTCAAATTTCTCAAATTCGCAATATCATTGAACAAATCATTCCGCCTTCTCTGTTTTACATAAAGGAACACAGAATCACTAAATCACAAAGTAAATAATTTTCATCAACTCGTAACTTTTGTAAATTGATATTTCCGTAAAAAATAGCGATAACTTGAAAGTTTAAAATGATTAAGTACATTAAACATTTTCTGTGCCAAAAAATATATTTGATACAAATTTTATACGCGAGGTCGTAAAATATTCGCAACAATAACAGCGTTATAAATTTGTACATTTTCATTAAAATAATAATTATTTTTATCAGATTTACCTGTGATTTTGAAAGTCAGAGATTTGTAGAAAATTTTGTTTGAAAATAAGTTAAGAGATGCCGCAATCATACACTATTAATTAAGAAAAAGGTTCAAGGTGCATAGTTTTAAAAATTATCTACCATAGTTAATAAAAACACAATATTCCTTTGTACTTTATTCTTCTTTATTTAATAGGTCAGGACCGGTTTCGCTCATTGCGAGCATTGTCAACTGATATTTAAACAGTGCAATTTATACAAAAATAAAAAGATGTAAACAACAATTGACATTGAGAAGAATTTACAAATTACAGTATAGGTGACACTATAATTACACAAAATTTAAATGCTTAACATCTCTAACATATAATTAAAAAATCATCAAAGATTAATAAATTTTAAGTGGTGACATAATTAAAATTTGGGAAATTTTTAACAAAGTGATATAAAATTCTACATTACTTCTAATTCTAATTTATTTACCATATATATTTTAAAGTATCATTAATTGGTCTTTTCACATAAAAAAAGCGTGATAAAATGATCGGTTTCGTATAAAAAAAAATCAAAACTACTTTCTCCCATTTACAGTTTTTTAGTTACGTTTTTATCAGTTGTCAGCTATATAAAAAGAGTAAGGTTTATGATTGTAATACAATAACATAGATAAACTTTGTTAAAAGTGAAGTCTTTAATTTGGTCCATGTATACCTAATACACTGCATTGTATTTTAAAAGTTGTCAGAATTTAAAGCCGTTCCATTATTATTATTAACCATGCCCGAGTCGATTGCGAATCGCAATTCGCTTCTTCGGTGAATGTCATAAACTTTGAGACACTAAGTTACTAGCTCAATGCTTTGAACAGATAATAATCGTAAGTTCTTATATATGGTTAAGCTTAGATTTCTACGAGCTGTCGTCTATCTTTCAGAATTGTTAAATCCATTCCGTTTGTGTCTAAGTCTTGTTTTGATCAAAGGGCTGCACAATTTTGCATTATTTGAGCATCTTTAACAGTCAGCTACATCTGCCAGTTGGTATTATATTGTTTACGTGAAGTAATCAGCTGTCATGAGCAGAGTTTCGGAGCACTGACATTTTCTATTTATGCATGTACTTGTACTGAAATGATTTAACTGACATCGCGAAACGTTAATTAGTAACAGCGGTTGTGAAGTAAACTTTGTAATGTAAATGAAGAATTGGGTATAAAAACAACAAATGTCCACATTTTTTCCATTTTTACTGTATTGCATTTCTCGAATATATGATTCTATACATCATAAGACCATCGAATAAGCTTTCGAAGATACATGTATATGTCGTATTTCTAAAAAGAGCACATGTGAAATTTTAATCTTAAACTGACAACTCATCCGTGCACTTGAACACTTGAAGATGCCGGAAAGCAAAACCCGGCTCCTTAGTAACAAAACGTGTGTGAATATACATAATTTGAACGATTCAAATTTAATATTGAAACTCCACCAAGCAATTTCAGTCAAAATCTTAAATTACAGCACATGTGATTATTGATGTCTTTCTCATTTAAGTTTTTTTTTTTTGATGAAAGTTTGTTGTTTTATATTGACTTATTATTTTTTATCACATCTTTATTTTAACATTAAAAATATATATCATGAATACCACACACGTATATTACGAGTGGTGCTTATCCGGAAGCGAATCATGGCTTAGGAGTCTTTCTCCGGAGTTCGAGTCTAAATAATGGGAGAAAAAATATTAGTTTATTCATCATATTGATTGGTAAAAACTCAAACTATTCTAGTAACTAATGATTGTATACGTCACATATGTAAGTTAAGTCAGAGTAAGTTTTTAATTTAGTACCCGTGTTGGATTTATATATTTTTTACACGACTTAGTACCGAATTTTTTCAATAATAATTTATTAATTTGATATTACATAACGATCATGCAATATCAATTTTATTCGATATCATTAATTTATTTTCTTTAATCCACGCGCGCTCCCAATATGGAGCATTTACTCTCCTTATAGAAGTATCTCAACAGAAATTCTTCTACGAGAATTTCTTGTTACTCAGTTAATCAACCGCACTTTAAAAAAAAAAGAGTTGGGATAAAAAGGGTTGTGTTGAACAAGTGGTTGGCTCTCTCTGTATACCCCAATATTTCAAAAATAGAAAGTTGAGAGGAAGTTTTTAGACATAACAAACATCCATGCTTTCAATTTAAAAAACTGTTTTTACAAGGATTCGTTTATTACGTTGACCACTGCAGTACGGGCCCGATTATTAGTAAAATTGAATCCAAAAATATCGACTGTGTTTCCAAAACAGGTTTTTTTCGATTATCACAATGCATCATCATACATGTTCTATCAAAAAGATGCAAGCTGCAAATGGCGACTTAGTATCTAAATTTAGCTTTTAAGTTTGAAAAAGATGACCTTGTAAAAAAATAAAACCAAGAAAAATGACTGAAATAAAGGTTTTTCCTGGATAATTTCTTTAATTAAAAATAGTCAATTAAACACCAGTTTAGAAGTCTCCGTGCACTTCAAGGTTGTGTATAATTCATAATTTGCATATGCCCCAAAATCAACAAAATACGTTTTTTGCGCCTCCTGTGAAATTTGATATGTGTGAATTACGTCTTTTTTCCTTTCCACAGTCGATATGATTGAACCATTCACTAAGTAATTTTATTTCATGGGAAAATTATTTGAATTTTTTGATATTTTTATATATTTATAAGTCATGTGAGCGAGTCACAATTTTCCTTCTACTGTCATATGTAGCGGGTAAGTACTCGTTTATGTAACACGTTACAGAAGCTCTGTGTGCTTTTCATTGCGGTACGTGAATCGAATAAGTGCTTCTGAGGAGGTTGCTTAAATTATATTACAAGACGTTTCCTGTGATGAAGACGACATTGCCTTTCATACCAAAGGTTAAGAAAAACTTAAATAAATAGTTCTCTAAACCATTTCCGCTCCCAATATAGAGCATATTGATTCCTTATGGAATTAATATCATCATACGAGTTTCTACGAGAGTGGGTTGTTTCTCAGTTGTTCATCCTCTTTTTTTTCAAAGAGAGTAAAGTTAGAAGAATAGAGCTGGTACAAGAGTAGTTGTGAGCGTATCGCTCTCATTATCCCCTATAGAGGTCTGCACGGGCCCGGGCCTGGCCCGTGGGCTCTTACCCGACCCGACCCGTGGGTCGGGCTTGGGTGGGTAAGTGCAATTGAGAGTCGGGCTCGGGCCGGGCCGGGCTTTGGAATTTGGGATATAATCTGGGGAAAAGTATATCAAATCGAGGATTTCAAATTTCTCGGCGAGCTAAAATAAGGATTTTCGGGGTTCGGGTAACAAGTGCGGTATTAGTCTCGGGCCTGGGCTGGGTCGGGCGTGAGTTTTTCGGGCTCGGACCGGGTAGTTTTGTAAAATTTTGGCCCGTGCAGACCTCTAATGCCCTATTTAATTAATATCAGATTCCAGGTTGTGAATAATAATTCCAGGTTGTGTATATTTATTTCATAATTTGCCTTTGGCCGAAAATCATCAAAAAACGTCTTTTATGTCTCCTGTAAAATTAGTTATATGTGGGTAACGTCCTTTTTCATAACGGAATTTGAGTTTTGTGTGTGATAATCATATAATCTAGCAGTGCATCGCTAATAAATCGATCGTCCAGTTCATAAGCCACACAAATTCAAATAGTATGTTTTGAGTAGTCACAAAATCAATATTTAAATATGCATCATTCATTAAGCAATATCTGTGCCCGAGGCTTAAACGCTGTATCAACAAGTGTATATAGAATAGGTCAGGCTCCATAATACGACATTCAGAAATATTCATGTAATAACCCAGACAATACCAACATTTTCTAAAGCTACGGACGCTGAGATGACATGGAAGGAAGCAAAAAGATTCACAGGGAATCTTAGGGGAACCATAAGGTGGCCACATGCTCCAGGTAAGGAGCGGATATGGTTGAAAAAAAAGACATTTTATTTATAATCATTATGATATCGTTGGCTTCCGTGCCGGATCTCACGGGCTCGAATCCCAGTATGAACAGCATTTTTTCGGTTGATTTATCGATTTCTGCTCGAAGACATGGGTGTTAGTGATATCTAAAATATTCTCCCCTCCCGCTCTACCGATCCTTTAATAACTGGGCTT
The DNA here is from genome assembly GCA_031772345.1 of Himalopsyche anomala. Lineage (NCBI taxonomy): Eukaryota > Metazoa > Arthropoda > Insecta > Trichoptera > Rhyacophilidae > Himalopsyche > Himalopsyche anomala. The sequence goes on from CM062844.1 coordinate 26,343,686, forward strand.
TGCGAGAGCGACTAGTTAACCACTAGTCATGCCCTAGCCTTATCCTTCTTTTCCAACCTCGTCTTTGAAAAAAGACAGGTTGAGCGACTGAGTAACAAACAGTATAACCCCCCATTAGGAGGCCATATGCTCCACATTGGGAGTGGACATGGATAAAAAAAAATAATGGTGTCATTTTTAGTTATCTGATTACTGAGCCAGATAGAGAGCAAAATTTACAACATAACCGAATATTAAAAATCGATTTGGATTTATCTGAGTAATGAACTGAACGATCAATATATTCCGAAAAGAATAACTCTGGTCGTTAGTGACAAAACGTGTAGAAATGTGTACATATGCGTGTGTGTTTAATCAGACGGTCAAGCATGAGGAAAGAAACGTTTTCCTATAAATAACATAACGCATGACTTTTTCGATTCAATGTGTTTTGCAAGACCCTAGGCGGTATCGTTTTTTTTTTTTATAGATATGACACACTGGCATTGTGGCCTTAATAAAATCTTTCCTATATTTTTTCAATACATATTATCTATGGTCCAACATTGACATCTCGTGTCGTCATTTTTTTATTCCCAGTTATCGTCGGATATATTTGGATATAACTTTATGCCAGAGACGGGCATACATGAGTACAACGAGAGACACATTTTGGATTTTTATTTATAGAAAGTGCCACACCATTGTCACATTCTTACGTAGTATTAAATACACAAATTAAAAAATAATTACACTTCTACACAAATCTTTATTGTGTATAAAGTATAAAAAATATTTTTATCAAGAAATATTGGGAGCCACACTTGATACAAAGAAGAGCAGCATTTGAATCGTAATTTGAAGGATTTTTAAAATTAGAATATTTTTTTTTGTTGTCTTAACGCAGTGCTTTCCAAATTGGGGCCGCATTTCTCCGGGGACCACCGCAGAACATGTTTTGTATTGACGGAGGCCGCGGTCTATTTTTTTCAGATTTTGGGGGCCGTGGTATGATTTTTTGGGAAGCACTGTCTTACCAAACCGTAGTAAAAAAGTAAAATATCAGTTACGAGATGTCAATATAAGACAATTGTCAGGTTTTTCAAAATGTAACATTTTTCAAATCTTTATTAACTTTGTACGACTCTGCTATAAATAACTCTTCTAAATAAGTGACATTTCGCCTTGTAACTAAAATGAATCTGATTTATCATTTTTAGATAGCCCAAAGTGAACTGAAGGGGGCTCAGAAGGACTCTCACTATATACATGGTAAATTTTACGCAGTTAAGCTAGCCCTTTGTTAAATTAATAGAAAACAATGTTCTCAGATTTTTGTGTTATATAATCTATAAATTTGCATAATAATGCATTATTATAATTTTATTTAAGTACTCAGTGATGCACTTTTGGTATTTCTGACAATTTACCGACATGCATAATACTGTCTAGAAAAGAATTTAATAACGTTTTAAAGATGACATGTGACATATGTAAGGAATTTACAGATAAAGATACACAATATAAAAAATTGGCACTAAATAATTTGAAAACTCATCAAAAAACAATTAAGAGACTAATCTATTTTTTGAATATACTGCCTTTCCACCAATTATTGACAGTGAACACATTAAAAGTCAAGCCTTAACTTGGACAAGGAAACTTGAAAAGCATAAGGCATTAATACATAGACACTAGTGCTATCGATCGATACTCACCTAAATTGTACATACCTCATTGGAAGGTAGAAGGAATAATCTTTGAATTCAAAAAATTAAAAAACGCTGTGTCCGAGAGTATAACTCCAATGCCAAGACAGTTTAGTTTCTTCAGCGAGTAGGTAGCGAAGATTTTTATAAGTATTAAAAATGTCGAGCGAGCAATTTCCAGAAGTCGATAGCTTAATTTCCATATTTTAATAATAGCTTTAACTGTATAATTCTCATAAAATTTGTATTATATTGTACCGATTATAACTTACTTCTTTTTGTAAAATTATGTATATTGAAATTTACTTTGTATAAGTAAATTTTAAAAAAACGCCTATTTTATATTTTGAATTTCTAACACGGAAAACAATTTTTAGATGTGTTACCTACTAGTACTCGGGCATCCATTCCTGTACTCTTTTGTGTACCCGGAATTTCGGGATTCATAATTATTTCCAAATTTTATTTACCATAATTTTATGTTTTTGTTTTTTCACATATCCTTTATTTTAGTGCAAAAAATAACTGGCATTACAGCAAACGGTCAAGGTGACAGTTTTGGATTGACATACATTTGAGTAGAAGTGATATCACAAACAACCTTGCACATTATTTCAATATTAAATTGGAAAAAAAAACCTTTATCTAGCCTTTAAAAATAAAAAATTACAACTGATTTATGTATCATGAAAAAAAAATGTTTCTGTCTACTACTGCTACAATATATGATAGGGAAGTAAGATCAGAGATCATTTATTATGTAGGTATTGAAAAAAATATGGATTTTTTATTTTTGAGAACTTTTTTATTATTCAAATATATATAGATACTAAATCGGGCAGTATTAACATTTAAAAATTGATAGAGTCGTAATGAATCTCAAAATCCCGTTACGACGGGATCCCCGGCTTGAAAGCCCTATTAGTAACCTATGTTTTTGGTAAACTTAATACTTTTTTTACGCCGTGCTTTCAAGATCGGATAAAGTATGAGAAAAGATATGAAAACATCACACACATCTGTATACGTTTGTATTCAAATCAATTTAAAAGCAATTTCGATTCGGGAACTCTATTCCTTAAACCTGCAAGTAGAAAAAAATCTCCAAAACGTATAATCTCTTGGATATCTATCATACAGAAAAAAACAGTTACAAACATATTTTTTTTACCACGCTTAAAACGTCTTTAAAGCCATCAATATTAAATCCGTTATTACTTTCCTACTTCTTTACTATTCATTTGTTCATGTTTAAAGATTTCAACGAATTTTGCTTGAATACACTTGGGTTACCGCCGCCCAATCCTGAGGTCTGCCGTCGACATGAATAAAGCGTCCCAAAATAACAAAACATATTGTTTGTTATTTCATTTCAAATGAACTGACTTGACGTTTTCGCCACACTGCGAAAGACATTTTCCTTTTTCACTTTCTGATCTTATTCTTTAGCGAGTCTTCGCTCATCATTATTTTCTTCCATTCTATGTTCCAAATGTCATTAACTTGACCGTATTTATTTTGCATTTCGACTTATTTATACCAGTTTATCAACAAATTATTTACCTGTGAAATTAATGGTTGCATATTTGAAAAAAATCTGATTTTATTAATTTTATGGCTGCTTCAGACGAGATATCTAGTAAAATTTTTCGTACTGAACACGCCAGAGACGATTTATCTCGTCAATTATTAATTAAATTAATAGTTGAAAATTGTAACCAGCGTGCTAGGTAATCACTATTAATTATCTATGGGAGCTAAAAGATTAAACAATTAATGATTAAAATAAAACGAATGATTTTAATTTAAAAATTATAAACATGAGTAGTTACCATAGGTGGGCTGCCAATACATAAGAAAGGGGTTCGATTAATCTCAAAACTATTTGCGGTGTTCCGGAGCAGAGTTAATTTTTTTATTACTCTTTTTCACACTATTTTAAAATACTATCCCGTGAGTAACTTGGTCTGTGGCGTCACTTGGGAAGGGGGATTGGAGGTTTGCTACCAATTAAATATTTTAACGAGAATAAGATTTTTGCTATTTTTCTTGTTTTCAATCAAAAAATATTATGAATTAGTAAACTGACTAAAAACGCATTTAGCGATTTCATATATTCAAATGTCACTTACAACTGTATGAGTAACTCGTGTACCTATATGATCTTACAGTACAGTAAAGTGACATAGCCAGGTATATATCTATCGGGTAATCAGAGACGTAAGCAGTGTTAACTAATCACGTGCTAATTAACATGGCTCACGTAATACGAATTATGTGTACGTATTATTTCGCATGTTTACATTTATATAATAGATTTCAAAATACGTATACACAATGATTCGTATATCGATATTTATATACCAGTGGTATACTGGCAGAAAGCGATAATGAAAAAGGACTCAATCCCCAATTTTTTCAATACAGTTTTTATTCGATAATCTCGTATACAACTTGACACAAGTTCATTCAAAAAAATGTAAGCTGATAATGCCAAATAAGTATATTAATTTAACTCTTACGTTTGAAAAATAAGTGCCTGCGAATATTGCGATCATGAAAGAAGACTTAAAAATAGGTTTGTTTTGGAAAATTTGTTAAATTAATATTAAATAAAGTCAATTTAAACTCAGATTATCAGTATTTGTGCTCTTCAACTGTGTGTATATATTTCATAATTTGTCCTTGGCCCAAAACCATCAGAAACGGTTTTTTGTGTCTCTTATATTTTTTTTAAGTGTGGGTTACGTCCTTTTTCCTTTCCACAATCGATATTGATAAAATCATCGTTTTCGATAATCGTGAAATGTTATGTTTATGCTCTATTTTTCGTCCATGTCTGCTTCTAATATGATGCATATGAACAATGTTATGAATGAAAAACACAAAATCATCATTAAGTTATTTACTTTAGTAATGTAGAGTTTCACTTTGTTCAAAAATTTCCAAAATTTTAATTGGGTTTATAATTGACATCATTTTCCACTTATATTGATGATTTTTCAATTGTATGTTATAGGTGTTAAGCATTTTAATTTTGTGTAATTATAATGTAATTTGTAAATCCTTTTCATTGTTAGTAGTTGCTTACACCTTTTATTTCAATTTAATTTGTATAAATAGCACTGTTTATATATTTTTCTTATCAGTTGATAATGCTCGCGATGAGCGAACCCGGTCCTGATCACATAAATTTTATGTGGAAAAGGTACTAAAAATCTTTTATTATTTTTATTAACTAATAATTAAATTAGCTTGATTTATATAATGTTAAAAATAAGTAAAAATATACAGAATTTCACTTAACTTTTTTTTCACAAGATACAGTGTGTTCAAATCTATCTATTTGCGTTCATAACTCAAAATAGCCAGTATTTTGACTTAACTCTTTCTTCTAGTATACCGACGAAATTATACTTTATGCCGGTTTGTTTGTTACTAAAGAACAAAAACGAGGTCTCTACAATAATTTATGTTAGGCTTTTTTGTTTGAAGGCGAAAGAAAATTAGTTTCCTAAAACATGAGGAAAAAACGTACTTTTTTTATTTTACATAATATATTCGTGTAATTATAAAATCAAGCCAGCTGAAATAAAAACCACAAAATACAGTTTTTAATGTTATAAAATTTTATTTGAAATATTTATTTTTAATCAACGATTTTTTAATGAGATAAAAATGTTTTTAAATATGTGATAGTTTATGTACGTTCAAAATTAGGTTTCGGTTAACTTTCAACACCAAAATATCAGTACTATTTCATTTTTAATACCGGTATTTCTGTATTTAAAAAAAACGCAAATAATACCTGGATCCCGGTATCGGTAATACCAGTATCGCAATCCTTAGTTCTTAGAATCATTTGTGTGTACATTTTTTTTAATGGAGTGCATTATAAGTCATTGAGAATTTCAGTGAAAATTTGTAAAAGAATTTCTTTTAAAACTTTCAACGTGTTCACTTGGCGGAATGGCATTATATGAATAAAAAAAACCTCATTTGTATTTATTCTAATTTTATTTAAAAAGATCATCACCGGTTTTGCTGCTCATCAGTTGGTTGTTAATGCTCGACATAAGCGAAACCAGTTTTGATCTTAACCTTTAAACGCCCGTGGACTTTTTGCGAAATATTTGCATGACCCGTAACTTTAAAAAAAATAATTATATCTCTAAAACTAGTCAGCCTATGTGGGTAAAATAAAAAGCATTAGCAAAATAAAAGATTGTTTATATATAACAAAAGATTTGTTTACAATTTTTCACATTTCTATATTATTATACATTAAAGTTAAGGAATTAAAACGATACAAATTAGACAAAACTTTAAAAATTTAAACCATAAAATTACAAAAAATAGAGAATTTTCTAAGTATGGAAAAAAATCTGTACCTCCATTGAAATATTTTTTATGGTGTGGATAAAGCTGATTTATTACGGTCCGCCTAACACAACGCATATTCCTTGTAACGTAGATGCTTATATTACTCAATATGACAAAAATATTAAAAGTATACATCGAAACTGAAAATAAAATTATGGATCGGTATCTCAAATTCATCATATATGTAAGCTAATATTCATATTTTGAATACTATTATCATAAATCAGTGTAATCCGATAGCGAAATGTACCATAATCACTGCTCCCGTACGGGACCGCCGGGCGTTTAAAGGTTAATAAATGAAAGTAAAACAAATGAGTTTATTTTTCTTTGATTATTATATCAGACTTTAATGACCATAAAGAAATATGAAAATGTTCTAGAAATAAATATACATTTTATTTATTTCGTGATGAGAATTTTTTTCAAATAATGAGTTGGGAATTAATCTATTTTTTTTACATATGCACGTATAGAAAAAATATTATTATAGCACTGTTTGAATTTTTTAAATAAAAGCATGAAATAATGATATTTCATATCTTAACTTTGTATAGCTAGCCTACGCCCTACAGCTATCGCACAAAAGTAACACATCGGCCACCTCATAGAATAACAAACGAACTAAAAATAGAGTGTTTCAAATTCTCTATGGTAAATTTTTCAAAAATAATAATTGTTTTAAAAACCTTCTCTTTTGGGTGAAATTTAAAACCTGGGGGTCTCGAAGTGTTTCCTGGTGGGTCGCTAACTTCGCTAGTCACACGGTTTTTATAAAAAGGGATAGCCACCCGAAAAAGGTTGGGAACCTATGGTATAAAGCATTACTTTGACAAACAGATACGTTTTGAATTAAGAAAAATCCCGCCATAAATATTGGCCCTTTAGTAGTGAAGTAAGTCAAGCAGTGGCGGTTCTAGGTACTGGGCTAGGTGGGCTGAGCCCGACCTGCATTTTTCATTCAAAACTTTAGATGGCTGAATAAAAATGAACAGCAATTCGGCCGCTGAACAAAATAAATACATTTATAAGCGTAACTAATCTTTCCCAAATGAATATAATATCTTTGTTTTAATTTTCCTCTGTCAATATAAGACAATATAACGTCTATCTACAGTCATATTCTCGATTGTGTTTTGTATTAAAATTTTAAACTGAACCGGCATAAAAAAAACAATAACCCTATAAATACTTCATAGACAACAGGCAACGTCACGTCAGTCTGGCAACACCACTCAGGGGCTACAGATGTTGAGCCCGTAACCACAGACAATATCATGCAATATTTCTTTACACTGGGGCGCAATCAAGCACGATTAGATTTTTTTGTATTTGTATGTACGGAAACGTCATCAATACAAACGATTGTGTTTCAATCTGTCAAGCTTCTGTCGATCGTTGGGGGCTAAACTGATTCTCCCCATTACACATACTTATGCATTGAAAAACAAATACCAATATCGTTGTATTGTATGAAAGTGACAGGTATTGACTCTCACTGACAGTTTTGTATTGCTTTTAGTAGGTACTTGTTATTTCACTTTGAAAGAGACGAACTTAAGGATTCCGTTTTCTATTATTTCTTAGTTATATTAGCATTGATTTTATTATATAATAATTTATGCATTGCAGTAGTGTCGTAGTATTTGTTAATTTGCTTGTAGATTAATGTATAAGGTGAAGTGGAAATATGCTTTTCTCTAGCCCACCCAAGATTTTAGGTCAGGAACCGCCACTGAAGTCAAGTATTAAGTAGATTATTATTTAGGAAAAATGAGTTATATATGCATTTAAAAATATTCTACATGTATAAAAATACCGTGTAATTGAAGTGAGCTTACATAATAGACGCTGTAAATAGTAACTTAACTCACAACAATAATTCATATCGTAAATTTTCGCTATCAATTAGGTTAACAATACGTTTAGAGCGAATGAACTTGTGTGTTTGTATATAGACAATAAAAAACTTCCGCTACCTGTCAGTTCGAGTGCATTCGCGCACTGAAGATGCCGAGAGGCGAAACCCGGGTCGTGTTCGGCCAAGATTATTATGGAAACGTACATTATGAAAATAATTCTAATTTAAATATTATTGGTTTCGTATTTGTGAGAAATAAGACAAGATTATTATTGTATTTAAGTGTTAATCTATAATTGGATATATAATTACAAACAAAGAATATTCAATCAGAAGATAATATATGTATTTTTAAATAAATTCAAATACAGGCAATAGTTTTGAGTCGCCCGGTCGAAGTTGTAAAGCGAGCAAATAAAATTTTCTGATTTGTAAGTTTGTTATGTATGTACGACGCGCGCGTTGGGATTTCCGGACCACAAATAAACAGAAGTTTTTGTAACATATGGCGGACATTCAAATAATCGTTTGTCCTTATAGGCGCTATCAATGAAGGGCCTCCGAGGAAGGATTATGAGAACCAGCGCTGGCAATTTCGCGCAAGCGGACCTTTGCGGACACTTTACACCCTGGATATGTGATGGAAGCGATATGACAAGATTTCGATGACTTTTACTATATTCGGAGGTTTTTTTTTTTTACATATCACGCATATCGACCGCCCCATAGTATAACAACCGAAGCCAAAACAGCGTTTCATGTTATTGGACCACGAAGTTAACGTTATTTTTTATACTTTTCTTAAAACAGAAAAAATAATAAAACATGTGTGTTTTATGAGAACTGAAAATATGATTAAAAGAATATTAATAAAAACACAATATTCTTTTGTACTTTATTTAAAAAGGTCAGGAGCAGTTTCGCTCGTGGCGAGCATTGTCAACTGATAAGAAATATAATTTAACAGTTCTATTTATTAGTAAAAACACAATATTCCTTTGTTCTTCATTCCGCTTTATTTAATATGTCAGAACCGGTTTCGCTCATTACGAGCATCGTCAACTGATCATCGTCAATGCTCGCTCGTAATGAGCGAAACCGGTCCTGACATATTAAATAAAATGGAATGAAGTACAAAGGAATATTGTGTTTTTACTAATATAATGCCTTTCCACCAAGTATTGACAGTGAACACCCTAAAAGAGTTATATTTAAATATAAAAAAAATGAAATAAAAAGGTGTATACAACAGTTGACATTGAAAAGAATTAACAAATTACAGTAAAAGTGGTCAACATCGTTGGCTACCGCTACGGAGGGCACGGGTTCGAATCCCGGTACGGGCAGTTTTATAAATTGATTTTTCAATCGATTTATGAATTTCTGTTCAAAGGCATGGATGTATGTGATGTCTTAAATTCCCCCCTCCCACCCATCCTACCCTATGAACGGGGGCGTATGGAGAGCGATTAGCTAACCACTAGTCCTGTCTTTGCCCTTTCCTTCTATTCCTACTCTCTTTGCAAAATGAGAGGTTGAGAAACTGAGTAACAAGCAGTTCTCGTAGAAACATTTCTGTTGAGATAAACTCCATTAAGAGTCCATATGCTCCATATTGGGAGCGGACATGGAAAAAAAATAATTAAACAGAATTAAACAGTGAACATCCTAAAAGTGATTAGAAGAATATGTTTTATATATTGAAATCGATTATCGAATGATGGATTTTTGTGTTGAAGATCTTTCCATCACACATACTGAGCTTAGCTAACTACTAATATTGCTCTTGTTTTATCCTTCAATCATTTCACTTTCCGAAAAAAGACTGAAAAATAAACAGTTCCTCTAAAACTTCTGTGATAAGCTTTCTTTATGAGTACGTATGCTCCACATTGAGACCGGACATGGATAAAAGAAATACTATCGATTTATTGAAAACTTATTGAAAAAGTACTTTAAGATTTCGTTTTAGAGCTTGACTATACTATCATATAAAGTGGTCTAAAATAAAAAGAGATTCTCATTTTTAAGGCAGATATCTCAATACAGCACTATTTTTTTAAAAATTAAACTGAATCTTTATAATAGAAAAAATAGCCTATTTTCTTAGATGTCCCAGTACAATCGTCAGGTGATGATATATTTCACATTGGTTTACAAATATTTTCTTTTAATTTTGAATTTCAATAATTGTATTATTTCTATCAAATATTGATTCATGCTTTTAAGTTTCTCTCATCGTATTATCACATACAGTCAGAAAAAAAAATCATGTACAATATCAGCAATTATGTAAATTTATTCGACTAACGAAACTGGTCTTGATATTAATTAACATTATAATATATAAAACGGACTTTACATATATATAATAAGAAAACGTCTTTTTATTATGTCCTACAGACACGATAGGTTTGAATTTCATATTATTTAATAAAACATTTTCTTACGTGGAAACGTATGGTAAGTAAATTATGTGAAAGTTACTGAAAATTCAAACTGAATGTAAGTGGAAATTAAATATTTGGACAAGCCCAAAGCAGTATTATTTCCACAAATAAAAAAAAGAAACATAACCCCAAATAAACTTCCATGACCACAAGCCGCGCACTTATAGTATACCAGTCCTTATTGAATTTTTCAACTGGATGTTTAAAACTTTTTTGTGTCTGAAACGTTCTCTGGCTAGAATATTTGAAAAATTTGAATAGCTGGTAGAATTTCTAGAGCATAATTAAAAAAAACAAATTAATATGAAAAAACTCATGAATATTTCTTTACAAAAAGTTTTCAGACTATTTCATTTACTATGGCAGGGTTTCCCAAACTTTGTCTGCAATGGACACTTCGCGAATTCATAAATTTTAACGGAACACTTCGCTTATTTTTTACGTTGGGTGATTCCTAACAGTATAAAATAAATATGTTAAAAAAACACTTATTATTTATTTTATAAATATATAAATATATTATTAATCTTATATTTATTAAAAAAAAAAACACCATGTATAAAAAACATTTATAAAATTAACAAATAAATCAGATAGCAAAGAATGAATTTTTCATTCCACTAGTGATGAATTTCGCTAGTGATGTTTGCTGTCACTGAATATGTCGACAATTTTATTGAGCCAATGATTTTATGTGATTGACGCAAATTGATTGAGTATATTTTCCCGTACGTCCTGCCCTCACTGTCATACAGCTATGTTGATAGCACAATACGTCATAGGCGTGCAACTTTATTTGGAAGTGAGCTTTATTATAGCCGGCTACATCAAAAATATTCGTATATGGCGAAAAAATTCTAAAAGTAATATTTCAATTGAACGCTAACAGTCTGATAGTCACAACCTAGCGGCACTAAATCAATGCATACGCTCGGCTAGTCATATTGCTGATTGAAGCTTACGTGTCGTGGTACTTAAGCATTCTGAGTCGAGACAATCCGAAAATAAATCAGGGCTTCAAGCCGGAACTGAATCGAAAACAAAAAACCGTTATTTTTGTCGGAACGAAAACCGGAACCGAACCGAAAAAAGACATCGGTAAATTCCTGGGTTTTCGTATTCGAAAGTCTCGGAAGAGCTAACTAAACGAGTCACGCTGGTATTTTGGGCAAATCGGTAAGTTACTGGGTTTTTGGAAAGTCAGCAAATCGGACAAATGTTCCGGTTTGACTTGCAAGAAATCAGGAAACCCTAATCGGAGCTGGACCGAAAACCGGAAAAACGTGTTACTTGAACCGGAACGAAAAAATAACGGTTCGAAGCCATGGAATAAATATTTAGTAAATACTTAGTAAAACTTCATTGTAATAATGTAAAAATAATTCTGCATTTAAATCTGACGAGGGCGCAAAGCCGAAATAGCTATCAACCTTATAAACTCATTGTAGAATTAAATTCATGGACACAAACATTTTCAATGTTTTTACTTATTTTAAATAATAATAAAAAATACTTACGACCGGGTTAATTGAAATAAAAAGCGCGCGCCACTTGTTAACACTCGTGCTAAAGACACAAACGCAAAGCAGGATATCAATTCTAAGTCCTTAAGCCAAATGCATCAACTGCACATTTTCTAGTACGAGACTTCCTCTTCTTGCTAATCACGCATTCACACCATCTTATCATTATAAATAACGTATGGCTATTGAAATATGGGTCAAATGATCGACACACAGGAATTTGAATAAATTGATAGCGCATCAATACACCCGATACTAGAAAGGATCAACCGTAAATAAGTCTTTAAAAAATACATACTCCTTCGACTCCTTGAATATAACTGCTATTAGAATATTACGTTATAGGGAACTAGGCGCCCATACAAAGTTTGAGGTTAGGTTTTTTCAATTGTATTTTGTGAATTGTACGAAATCATTTTTTTTATTATATTTCATAAAATACGTCTTGCGAAGTCAGTGGACAAAACAGTTACTGACAATTATTCTTTCAATGCATGTTTTTAGTATATGTATTTATAATAAACTACGCTATATGGAGGACTGCCGCTTTCGCTAAAGAAAACTTCTCTATAAGGGGGACGCTATATTTCAAATTGTCTTGTTCAGCTGGTGTTATGGAATTTGTTTTTTTTTTATTATGGTTTAATAAATCTAAATATATTAAAAATTAACTGGAGAACGGATTGGAAGTCATTTTTTGCATTAGTGCATTGTATGCCACTATTTCGAATCATTCATAATATTAATACACAAGATAAAAAAAAACAGCGTTAGTAGAGGATAAGATTAGTTATGGAATGATTCAACGGACACGTTACGGAAAAGCTTTGCATTTACGAAACAAATAAATCATTGTACGTTGAATAATAGCTTGATAGCGGATTTGAATAGTGATGGGCGACTGCAAGCTTTTCTGCATGGCCACGGCCACCACTATGTGGTAATGCACATAGCCAACGTGTGCAGTTCAAGGTTATTGCACGTCAAGATAAACTAGACGTATGTAAAAACTTTTTCAAAGTTGCTGTCTCGTAATACTGAGCTTATCTTACAAATGCAGTAACTTGGACGAAAAACAAATGAAAAACATTTTCCACTACATAACTCTGATAGTTTTTTCACTGAGCCAAAGAACTTTAGCCGAAAGATTAAAGTGCCAGACGAGTTTTGTATGAGTGCCACCAAGCGAAAGGTTTTCGAATAGATAACATGTCTTGACGCCTCTCTCAAGACTTGGCTTGTTTTTGAAATGCATTTGTATCAGAATTATTCAATTACAGTGTGATTTATTATTATTTTCAATTATGTCTTTTTTATTTATCATTAAAGAGGTTTAATGATTTATTATCGAATCGCTTCCCACAAAACATCGCTGCGTTTTAATTTTCATTACATGTAGCCAAGTCGCCGCTACTGGCATATCCGTCTGTCACAAATATCGTCTTGTGTAATTCCTACAGTGTTTTGTTCATTATGTGACTCTGTGAATCGATAAAAGATGTGATAATACTTCTGAAACATTTTATAACATTTGCATTTATACTATTTGCGATGGCCTATTTCCATAGAACATAAAACAATAAGTCACATATTTGATGATTTGAGTTATACTACTAGCTATATTATTCGAATACTTTTCTTGTAAAAAAAAGTACAACTAGAAAAAAACACTATTTTTATTACGGTAGACAGATTTTTGCATATGGAAATAAACAAATATAAACAATCAGATCCATATAAATTTAGCCCGAAATATCATATTGTGGTTTTGTCAACGTTTCAATCAATTTAAATTTAAATGATTCACTAAAAAGATAAGCCAAATAATAATTATCACTTTTTTACAACTCATTTTTTTATCCATGTCCGCTCGAGAGGTATCTCAACAAAAAAAATTCTACGAGAACTGTTTGTTACTCAGTTTCTCCACCTTTCTTTTTCCTTAAAGAGAGTAGTAGGGATAGAAGGATAAAGCTAAGACAGGACTAGTGGTTAACTAATCGCTCTCGCTACGCCCGGTTGTTTGGAAATTGGAGGATTGGAAAATGGTGGAAAAGAAATTACAAACAGAAATCGGTCGAAAAAAATCTACTCTCTTTGGAAAAAAGAGAGGTTGGGCAACTGAGTAACAAGCAGTTCTCGTAGAAAAATTTCTGTTGAGATAAGCTCCATTTGCTCCATATTGGAAGCGGACATGATAAAAAAAAATCGAATATGCTTCACATATTAATTTTTGACTGTTTATTGAAAATAAACATCTATCTCTTTTATATTGATTGCTTTGTCATTTTTAGTTGACAATACGAAATATTGTAAATTTGAAATTAAATTTTCACGCATTCATGTTACGTGATCCGTCTAGGGAAATATCCGCAACACATTGTGATATCTTCATAATTGCGAATTGCATGCCGCGCGGAATTAAAATGCAAGTCCCGACATTATTTTGATTGATTGCTTCCACATCGAATACGAAATGAGATAGCGTTACGGAAATGGCATGAGTACTAAATTAAAAACTTATTTTATTATTTTAAAATAGTGTTATATTATAACATTATACACCCATACCTCGCTATACGGCCGCTCTTTATACGGCATTTCGCTATAACGGCCCTCTTCAATTAAGGCACGTTTTCGATTTTCGGTCTAAAATGTTTCGCTATAACGGCAAAAAATCTTTTTTTGATTTTGATCTTGCGCAAATAAGAAGTGAAAAAATATTTGCGAACAATAACTTAAGCAACAAGGCTTTGCTAATTTTGGATAATGCACCAGGGCATCCTACTAATTTATCCGAACTATCTGAAAATGTTTTGATTGAGTACCTTCCAAAAAATACAACAGCTCTGATCCAACCAATGGATAGCCACGTTTAAGGAATGTTACCTACGCCAAACTTTCCAACAACTTATAAAGGAAACCGATGGTGAATCTTCAATTAAAACATTTTGGAAAAACTATAACATCAAGGATGCTATTGACAGCATCAGTGAATTATGGAAGGAATTAAAATTAACTAATGAGCTTGATGGTAGGCAGAGCCTGTTGTATCCAAACATTTTATTTGATTACATTATATTGTATTTTTGATTCAAGTGAAATAAAAAGATACAATGCATTTTGAATGATAAACCATGTTACATATTTAAAAAATTTGGAACCGATCCCATTGAATTTGTATTAGAATAATTGATTCCTCATACGGCATTTCGCTTTGCGGCCAAGTTTCGTGGAACGTATCTAGGCCGTAAAGCGATGTATGGGTGTATTGAATATGATTAAAGCAACATCCACATGGTAATAAACAGTGGAACCCCCAATTACGCTACCTCGAATCACGCGCCCAACAGAAATATTCACCGCAACTCCCCCAATTGCGCGGTCGCATTCCATTGTCGTTTTTGCTGTACACAGAGCCGAGCATCTGTCTGTGTGATGCATACAGTCAAACGTTGGTGAGCGTTTCTGTATTAGGCACGTATCAGGCTCTTACACACATAAGCCAGGTGGCAGTCTGTGTGGTGCAAACAGTCAAACGCTACCGAGCGTTTTGAATTTTACCACTAGGTAACTAAAATTTTATCCATATATTTTTTTATTTATTCTAAGTTTTGGTAGTTTTGCATTTTACGCGAAAAAAAAACGTAACCCCTAATTTTGTATGAGATTTACTCCCCCAATTACGCTGTCCCAACTTCTGCGTAAATGAGGTTTTACTGTAAACCTATATATTATTGAACTCTCTATAATAGCATGTAGATAATAATACAAAGTCTAACAGCAATTTATAAGTTAAATTTTCAATGTATAGTAACTAAAGATACTCTATTTTTACGGGAACTGGTTGTAATTAAATTCTTCAACGTTTAAATTTTGCAGAGTTGTGGAATTAAAGATGGTTCTAAGAAAGGGTAATTAGTGTGATTAAATACCGATTCCGAATAGGCTATTTTCCGTTTAATCTACGTTACTATACGTTTAATCTACGTTTACTATATGTTTACCATAAGATCATTTTAGTTACTAGAAAAATTCTAGTACATTTCACCAATCAATATGATGAATACTTATAATTGTTCGATAATTCTGTTTTCTTTTATTTTTTCCATTTTTTTTCCGATTACGTCTCCGACCACAAGGAAAGCACCTGAATTCACGAAACCCGATGACTGTACTCCAAGATGTCACTTTTTAAGATCAGTCCCTTAGACACTTATTCCTTTCAATACATTTTTTTTGTAAAAGCCGTGGCAAACTGTGGCCAACGTAACCATATATGTAAAAACAAATTAAAAGAAGCGCTTGCCATTTGGCAGGAGAATCGACGCAAGTTTGAGCAACGTAGTATCGAGTAAAAAGATGTTCCAATTAATTAATAAAAATATGAATTTCGTTTTGTGGTGCAGTAGTTAATGACATTTGCTTCTTCAAAGTTTCTTATGGTTGAAAGTAACAGTAAGAGCAGCATTTTTTTAATCGATTTATTTTCTAAAACACGGGTGTTTGTGATGTCTAAAAAGTCCATCTTACTTGATAAATATTTAATTAATTAATTATGAATACATTTTAAAGAAATACGCTCTTCCTACATCAATGAATCCAACTGAACAGCTGCGTATTTATATTGGCGATAGAAACAAAGACGTTAGAACTTTAATGGTACTCTTTTTATTCGTAACAAAGGGTAAATAATAACAATGGAGGATTTATAAGGCTCTTTTGTAAATAGAAAAATGATATTACACAATAGAAGAAAATATCTTTTTTAAACAAAAACGCAATATGATTATGGATGTTGAAAAAATATACTAAGAACTAAGTAATAGTGAATATTTTTAGCATTTAGATACTTTTAGTTTTGCACGATAATATTCACGCCTTTTTTAGTATTTTTAAAAACTATTAAAATATTAAACAGATATGAAGTAATTTACTTTATGGCTGGGTCGTCAAAAGAAAAACCCTCTAAATAATTGTATGATTTTGAATAGATAGTTGATTCACACGTTTACTGCACGAAAAATAATGGTTTCATCTAGATAAGCAGCATTTTTTACTGTTAAAAAATATTTTTATTAAACAATCGAATTGTGAAATAATTTCTCAGTTACAACAGGAAATAACTTCCTAAAAGCTTTTTCAAAATATTTTTTTTCGATAACCACAATGTATACAACTTAAAACACGTTTTATCAAAAGTATTTAAGCTGCCAATGTCGAATTAGTGTCTAAACCAGTGAAGGCGAACTTGCGGATTTTCGGTGCGGCCTTTTGACTTGACCCTTCAATTCTGTTTTTTTTTGTAATTCCTTAAATTTTGGATTCGAAAATTTTTGGTAAAGCAAAAAAAAAATGCTCCCACTCTGGTAAATTTGGGAAATCTGCAAATTTATGGATATTAGAAATTGGCATGAAATTGCTTAAAAAATCCCATGATACTTTAGTGTCAATGTTTATGTTGAATCAGATAAATGAATGTGACCTTTAGAAATGAAAAGGTTCCCCACCCCCTGTCTAAGCTATATAGTATCTAAAATGTATGTAATGTGAACGATGCGACCAGAAAAGAACTATCACGATTTTTTTTCGTAATCAACATATTGAATTTATATAAGTTGTCGAGCACTTCAATGTTGTGTATATTTAATATTTTGAATTTGACCCAACATCATCAAAAACGTTTTTTGTGCCACCAGTAAAATTTTCCATTTGTGGGTTACTTTTTTTTGCCTTTCGATAGTATATATGTTATATACAAATAAAAATTCAGTTATATAAAATTAATTGTAGCAAACATTAACATCTATTGCTTTCTGCGTAGGATAATTTAGTTTTTAGGATCGGATGGAATGTTTTATTTAACTTAGTCAATTTTTTTTTGTGCATAATTAATCAGATGCCTTATTCGTAACTGAGCGACAGCTGATGTGTATCTCAAAAATTGAAATATTCTGAATGTTCAATTTGACATGTTTTTCACGCCGCAAAGAATCAAAAGCACCTGAGGAATACATTTTGTTACATGTCGGATGTGATACCAAAATTGAAACGACGTGTCTATTTCCTTATTCCGTACAAAAGAAGCAATCCATTGTCCATTTTTTTTTGACAGCAGCGCGTGACTAAATAGATATTCCAGGACCAAATTCACCAATGTCCGTTTGAAATATGAAAAAAGCGGTCAATTGCGACGTGACAATCGTCACAACATCCTCTGATTATTTTTAAATTTGAATAAAATAATGAAATCAAAAATCCCACTGTCTACTCATAGTATTTTTGTGAACACACTGTTAATTATAATATAATGTAATGCAAAACTTTAACACCTTCATTTAACAATCACTCGTTCTTAAAATTTTACATCACGACGTGGGTTAGCATTAATTATTTTAAGTAAAGCGTCAAAATATAAGTACAGTCAATCCTGTTTTTATGCGGTAGATGCATTCCACGAAATATCGCATAAAAAAATCGCACAAAAAAAAGTCATGACTTCCATACAAAAAGTGAGGATGCGTTCTATGAATTTTAAAATCCGCATAACTTTGAAACAGCGACTCAAAATATACCCAAAATCGCATTAAAAAAACTTGACTTCCATAGAAAAATTGAGGATACATTTCATAAGATTTAAAATCCCCATAACTTTGAAACAGCGAGTTAAAATATACTCTAAATTGCAAAGGATAGGAAAATTAGGGGAAAAACACGGCGTAAAGATATTAAAATAATATTCAGTCACTGTACGACAATTCTAAGTGTGTTTTAAATCATGTGGTTCTAAATCATTCTTTTTCGGAAGAAATAGTCTGCATCAATTTCATAAAACTATGGTTTTTTTCTAACAATGAAATTAGTGATCAGAGTTTGTTCAGATTTTCTTTTTCGATAATTAATTGGTTATGCAGTTTGTTATGTCCATACATATATTTTTTAAGCTATCGTTGAAACTTTAATGCGCGTTCAGAATTTGAATCATTTAGAATGAAATGATCTTCTTACTTACTGAAAAGTTGGAGACCTGCTTAAATTATTTTCGCAGTGTAGGAATTGGAATTTCTTCCAGTTCGTCATCGTTTTCTGGTTTTTTGTCACTGACAAAAAAAACAATGGCAATGACATCATCGTCACTTATAGCATTATCCGTAAGTAATTCGTCGATACAATTTTCGTTAAATTTATCAAACCTTTCTCCGCCAAGTTCATGTGCTTAAGTAATCATTTCAGCTGATATTACCGATGTTTCAATGGTTTCATCGACTGTAACATACCCAAGTAGGTGGACCTTATTCAACGATGGCAGATGCAACATGATTTAAACAGTCAAAAATCGTATTTTTTTCCAAATATCCGTTGTGTTTATGATTCATTCTCTATTCTATTCAAAATACAACGATACATGATCTCGATGTAATATTTAACATTTTTACATATCGTCAAAATGTAGTACATTTTTAAAAAATTGCATTTCTAAAAAACCGCATAACTTCGAAATCGCATAAAAACAGGATTGACTGTATTGAACAATGTATTCATGTGAAATATATCAAACATCTGTTTATTATATTATATTTACTTCTCTACCTTTGTGACTGTTTTGCAAACGTGAAAAAAAGTCTCGATTTGGGGGAAATGTTTCCGGCCACGTTACACACTGAATTGCTGCCAGTGTTATAGCGATATTATTACTATTGCGACGTGTCAGAATGGAAAATCTCTTAATGCGGAGACGCCTTCATCACACCCTTAAAGTTAACTTGAATCACACCGGGCGTTCGCGGAATATACGCGTTTGCGCCGCAACGCTCATGGTTGCCACAACATTCGGAGACTCTAATACCGGTACGCGTTTTAAATTTCAATATTATTTTTTTTATATATCAGACTTTTAAGCAATACAATTAACGATGATTTGTGTGCGAATGTTGATTTAATTTATTTTGTTTTGTTTTATCTACTTTCTACGTTAAATTAGTCACTTGCATGACGTATACGTTAAGTCGTCGGATCCCGGGATTCTGTCAAATTTCGTTATCCCGAAATCCCGGGTTGAGGAAATTTTAGAAACTTGTGCGAGAGAAAAAAAAGGTCCCAGATTTTTTCATTTTGGCAATTCCGCAAATTCCTGGGTTTATGAAATTGGAAATCTTGGAAGAGCTAAAACAAAGAAAAAAAAGGTCTCGCGTCGTTTCATCTTAGGAAATCCGTAGCTTCCGGTGCAAAATTAGCTAAAAACTTGTATGCCTTTTAAGAGATATTTGAACGCATATAATAAAAAATATATTTATGATTTTTTAATCTAATAACCTTTTCATTTTTTCTAACGATACTTTTATTTTTCGTTTCTTTTTACAATATAAAAAACTAACGGTTGGCATGTTGACTATGAATAACTAGTCTCTTTGTATTTTTATCGTTCTATCCATCAATGAGAACCAGTCCTGTAACATTTTGTATTCTTAAAGCTATTGTATTTTAAAAACCAAAATTAATCAAAACTCAAAATTTTATCACATCTTACAGTAAATAGAAAGTATGTTTTAAAAAAATCTAAATTGAATATCACACTGCCTGCAGAAGACCCAAAAGTGTTGGTGTATTTTACTTTCTTCATCATTAGCTATTTCATATTTTAAGCACAATCATATATATTTTTTTTACCTAAGAAGAAGACGCAAAATCAAGAAAAAAATGTTTTCAATTTCCGCCGAAGTATATGCCATATTAAACACAGCGATGAAATCGTTCATGTAACAAAAAATACCGATTTTGAAAAATCTTAATATGATGAAAAAAAAACGGTACATCCCTGGACTAGTAAAAGTTACTTTTGTAGGAGTATTCTTATGATAAATGTGTAAGATTATATCAGTAGGTGAGAAGAAGACTGCTTTTGGGTGTGTTTATGTAAAAGATTTTTTAAACTATAAAGCCCAATTTTTAGGTGACAAATTTATTATAAAGTAAAGAATTTTTTTATTGTTTTATGTAAAAAGTTAATTTAAATAAAAGCATTTTAAAGGTCTTAAAATATATCCAAGAATACACAACGAAAAAATCATTTAAATCACAAATAACATCACCTAACTAGAATTGGTTTTCAGTTATTCTTTTAGTAAAATTTTATTCTGCAGAGCGAATTTAGGCTGTAAGAAGATTTAAAATAAGTTAAAATTCAGTCTAAAATGCACATGGTAAGAATAAATGGCACCCCTTAAACAATACTGCCACAATTCTAAATGTCAAGTCCTAAATAATCGCTGTTGGAGTTTTCAACTTTTATTCTTTGTCTTAACATAACTTAAAACTAAACCAAACCTTTTGAATAATGCGTACATAAAATTATGCTTTTTCAATATAATGAACATGAGAATTTTTATGATGGCGATTTTGTTCTAAATATTTTAATAGTATTAGAGATAGCAATACAGTAATAATTCCTACCAATTGCAAATAATTTTAGCTAGAGATATGGCAGTGATACATTATTGGAAATAGTTAGTTGATTTGACATTCACAGGTAAATACCGAAATATTTCCTTCTACCGAATAAATAGATAGTCAATGTCTCACAAGTCCGAGAACTTGGATTAAGGGGTGAGTAAAACGGCTTACAGCGACAAACAAATTTACATTTGACATTTAAAAAAATCTTAAGTGACCCATTTACAAATCTTAATATAATTGATTAAACCTAGCTAATTAAAATTTTAAAAACATTTAAAAAATCTTTATTGATCTATTTCACTAAAATTTTACTGTATTAAATTAACAAGGAGCCAGTGGCATGCTTAAGCAGTCACCTCATACTTGTGAACACTGTGAAAGCTTTTTTTTGCTCTTCCAAGGTTTCCAAGTTAAAAAAAAAGGAATTCCCAAAATAACCCAATTATTTTAAACTTAGCCCTCGCTGAACATTCTCTAATTTTGTCAATCCCAAAATTTCGGGATTAGTACTGTCACAATCCTGATATTTTGGAATCGCATAATTGGACGAAATCCCAGGATTAGAGGTCCTAGTTGGACACATAAAAAATAAAAATAGAATTCCTAAACCATTAAACAGTTTCATAGACATGCATTAATTTGTTTAAACTATCAATTGCATGCTGAATGCATTGACCTTTTTTTAGATTAATTGACACATGTTGTCAATTATTATTGGCAAACGCTGTCACAAATTGGCAAAACGATTAAAATAAGTGCCTGTTCAGAATACCGAATTGTACGGAATTCAGAAATGGCTCAAGCGATTCATGACTCTTTAAAAATGCTTTAAGATGAAGTTTGGCCAATGTATCACAGTAAATCCACCATGACGCCGCTCGAATAAATCATTTTCCACTTAAGGATGGCGTCGTAAGTGAGACCTCAGTTAATAGAAGGCTCGGAAAATCTTATGAGAGGTTCGAGCCCGGAAAAAAGCCCATCGAAAGTATACAGAGCTTTTTATTCTAGATTAAGTAGGCATTCGAACTCAACGTCACCTAAAACCAAAATAATCGAATATTATACAATTGTTTTTCATATTCAACCACAAAAATTCCTTAGTAATATTTTTGACCGTGATAAGTTGCCAAATATAAAATACCATAAAGAATATATAATATAATACTTTTTTTTTCATTCTGCTCCCGATGTGAAGAATTGGGAATCACAATAGAACTGCTTGTTATAAAGTTCTCAAACCTTTCATTTCAACTAGTGTAGGGGATAGAAGGATGGTGATGAAACAGAAGTAGTACTAAGCCAATTCGCTCTACCTACTAATGATCGGTTGGGAGTTAAGGAGTTGAAAGAAATGTCGGACATCACAGACATTCATAAATCGATTAGAAAATCAATTTATAAAAACTGTCCGTACTGGGTTATAATCCCATGAGCACCGTAGCCAGCGGCAGGCTGCCAAAACTTTAACAAGGGGGTCGCTAAATCTCAAAGCAATTCTCGGTGCTCTGGGGAAGAAGTGATTTTTTTTATTACTCCTATGTAGGGGTCTGCACGGGCCCGGGCCTGGCCCGCGGGCTCTTACCCGTCCCGGCCCGTGGGCTGAGTTCGGGCGGGTAAGCGCAATTGAGAGTCGGGCTCGGGCCGGACCGGGCTTTGGAATTTGGGGTATAATCAGGGAAAAAATATAGCAAATCGAGGATTTTAAATTCCTCGGTGAGCTAAAAAAAAAAAAGGACTTTCGGAGATAATCTGGGAAAAAGTATAGCAAATCGAGGATTTCAAATTCCTCGGTGAGCTTAAAAAAAAGGACTTTCGGAGATAATCCGGGAAAAAGTATCGAAATCGAGGATTTCAAATTCCTCGGCGAGCTAAAATAAGGAGTTTCGGGCTTCGGGTCGGGTTCGGGTAACAAGTGCGGTATTAGACTCGGGCCCGAGCCGGGCCGGGTCGGGCGTGAGTTTTTCGGGCTCGGACCGGGTAATTTTGTAAAATTTTGGCCCGTGCAGACCTCTACTCCTATGCAATTATATGCAATACTTAAATAAGTATGTAATCGATTGTTACTTGATAATATGTTACAATATGCAATTTGCCGTAAACTAATAGATGCCAATGTCCAAAAATTAACTACTGTGTATACTGAAGCTGTCGTAGACAATATATAAATAAGAAATTGTATTTCTGTACTAGTTTAATTTGAAAATATTGTTTTTTCTTAAATTATCAAAAGGCTCGCTGGCCTTAGTAAAATTCAACAAGGGGCTCTCGCAAGCCTTTCCGAACCCCATACAGACCAGCTCTGACCGTAGTCAACTACTTTTAACACTCAGCCAGTGCTCCAATCTTAACGTCTTGCGCTCCGTTAGCCAGCATACTGCCATCGGGACGACCTCTAGTCTGATCGCATAGCCGGTATACTGTCATTGGTAGTCGGTCTCTTTGGAGCTTAATTTTTGGTAGTTCCCGAAATATTTCCGGGGCTTAATTTTGCAATAGTGCACAGAAGGGATTAAAATATGTTATACAATTTTTAAATACGCAAATTACAGTAGAGAGCTGCCTTTTTTTTTGATTGGTCAATACTTTGGAGCGTTTGGAAGCCGTAAAACGACTTTCTATCGACCACGTGCTTTTGACAGTTCTCAACAAAACAAATTTTATTTATTGAATCACGTGTTTTTATCGACCACGTGGTTATAAATTTCCCGCACAAAAAAAACTTTTTTGATTGGTCAATAGTTTGGAGCGTTTTGGAAGCCGATAAACGACTTTTTATCGACCACGTGCTTTTGACAGTTTGCGACAAAACAATCTTAATTGAAAAATTCACGTGTTTTCTATCGACCACGTGGTTATAAATTTCCCGCCAAAAAAACTTTTTTGATTGGACAGTAGCTTGGAGCGTTTTTAAAGCCGTTAAACGACTTTTTATCGACCACGTGCTTTTGACAGTTTGCGACAAAACAATCTTAATTGAAATAATCACGTGTTTTCTACCGACCACGTGGTTATAAATTTCCCGCCAAAAAAACTTTTTTGATTGGACAGTAGTTTGGAGCGTTTTTAAAGCCGTTAAACGACTTTTTATCGACCACGTGCTTTTGACAGTTTGCGACAAAACAATCTTAATTGAAATAATCACGTGTTTTCTACCGACCACGTGGTTATAAATTTCCTGCCAAAAAAACTTTTTTCATTGAACAGTAGTTTGGAGCGTTTTTAAAGCCGTTAAACGACTTTTTATCGACCACGTGCTTTTGACAGTTTGCGACAAAACAATCTTAATTGAAATAATCACGTGTTTTCTATCGACCCAGTGGTTATAAATTTCCCGCCAAAAAAACTTTTTTGATTGGACAGTAGTTTGGAGCGTTTTTAAAGCCGTTAAACGACTTTTTATCGACCACGTGCTTTTGACAGTTTGCGACAAAACAATCTTAATTGAAAGAATCACGTGTTTTTTATCGACCACGTGGTTATAAATTTCCCGCCAAAAAAACTTTTTTGATTGGACAGTAGTTTGGAGCGTTTTTAAAGCCGTTAAACGACTTTTTATCGACCACGTGCTTTTGACAGTTTGCGACAAAACAATCTTAATTGAAATAATCACGTGTTTTCTACCGACCACGTGGTTATAAATTTCCCGCCAAAAAAACTTTTTTGATTGGACAGTAGTTTGGAGCGTTTTTAAAGCCGTTAAACGACTTTTTATCGACCACGTGCTTATGACAGTTTGCGACAAAATCTCTTAATTGAAATAATCACGTGTTTTCTACCGACCACGTGGTTATAAATTTCCCGCCAAAAAAACTTTTTTGATTGGACAGTAGTTTGGAGCGTTTTTAAAGCCGTTAAACGACTTTTTATCGACCACGTGCTTTTGACAGTTTGCGACAAAACAATCTTAATTGAAATAATCACGTGTTTTCTACCGACCACGTGGTTATAAATTCCCCGCCAAAAAAACTTTTTTGATTGGACAGTAGTTTGGAGCGTTTTTAAAGCCGTTAAACGACTTTTTATCGACCACGTGCTTTTGACAGTTTGCGACAAAGCAATCTTAATTGAAAAATTCACGTGTTTTCTATCAACCACGTGGTTATAAATTTCCCGCCAAAAAAACTTTTTTGATTGGACAGTAGCTTGGAGCGTTTTTAAAACCGTAAAACGAGTTTTTATCGACCACGTGGTTTTGACAGTTTGCGACAAAACAATCTTAATTGAAATAATCACGTGTTTTCTATCGACCCAGTGTTTATAAATTTCCCGCCAAAAAAACTTTTTTGATTGGACAGTAGTTTGGAGCGTTTCTAAAGCCGTTAAACGACTTTTTGTCTTCCACGTGCTTTTGACAGTTTGCGACAAAACAATCTTAATTGAAAGAATCACGTGTTTTTTATCGACCACGTGGTTATAAATTTCCCGCCAAAAAAACTTTTTTGATTGGACAGTAGTTTGGAGCGTTTCTAAAGCCGTTAAACGACTTTTTGTCTTCCACGTGCTTTTGACAGTTTGCGACAAAACAATCTAAATTGAAAGAATCACGTGTTTTTTATCGACCACGTGGTTATAAATTTCCCGCCAAAAAAACTTTTTTGATTGGACAGTAGTTTGGAGCGTTTTTAAAGCCGTTAAACGGCTTTTTATCGACCACGTGCTTTTGACAGTTTGCGACAAAAATATCTTAATTGAAATAATCACGTGTTTTCTATCGACCCAGTGGTTATAAATTTCCCGCCAAAAAAACTTTTTTGATTGGACAGTAGTTTGGAGCGTTTTTAAAGCCGTTAAACGACTTTTTATCGACCACGTGCTTTTGACAGTTTGCGACAAAACAATCTTAATTGAAATAATCACGTGTTTTCTACCGACCACGTGGTTATAAATTTCCCGCCAAAAAAACTTTTTTGATTGGACAGTAGTTTGGAGCGTTTTTAAAGCCGTTAAACGACTTTTTATCGACCACGTGCTTTTGACAGTTTGCGACAAAACAATCTTAATTGAAATAATCACGTGTTTTCTACCGACCACGTGGTTATAAATTTCCCGCCAAAAAAACTTTTTTGATTGGACAGTAGTTTGGAGCGTTTTTAAAGCCGTTAAACGACTTTTTATCGACCACGTGCTTTTGACAGTTTGCGACAAAACAATCTTAATTGAAATAATCACGTGTTTTCTACCGACCACGTGGTTATAAATTTCCCGCCAAAAAAACTTTTTTGATTGGACAGTAGTTTGGAGCGTTTTTAAAGCCGTTAAACGACTTTTTATCGACCACGTGCTTTTGACAGTTTGCGACAAAACAATCTTATCTGAAATAATCACGTGTTTTCTACCGACCACGTGGTTATAAATTTCCCGCCAGAAAAACTTTTTTGATTGGACAGTAGTTTGGAGCGTTTTTAAAGCCGTTAAACGACTTTTTATCGACCACGGGCTTTTGACAGTTTGCGACAAAATCTCTTAATTGAAATAATCACGTGTTTTCTACCGACCACGTGGTTATAAATTTCCCGCCAAAAAAACTTTTTTGATTGGACAGTAGTTTGGAGCGTTTTTAAAGCCGTTAAACGACTTTTTATCGACCACGTGCTTTTGACAGTTTGCGACAAAACAATCTTAATTGAAATAATCACGTGTTTTCTATCGACCCAGTGTTTATAAATTTCCCGCCAAAAAAACTTTTTTGATTGGACAGTAGTTTGGAGCGTTTCTAAAGCCGTTAAACGACTTTTTGTCTTCCACGTGCTTTTGACAGTTTGCGACAAAACAATCTTAATTGAAAAATTCACGTGTTTTCTATCAACCACGTGGTTATAAATTTCCCGCCAAAAAAACTTTTTTGATTGGACAGTAGTTTGGAGCGTTTTTAAAGCCGTTAAACGGCTTTTTATCGACCACGTGCTTTTGACAGTTTGCGACAAAAATATCTTAATTGAAATAATCACGTGTTTTCTATCGACCCAGTGGTTATAAATTTCCCGCCAAAAAAACTTTTTTGATTGGACAGTAGTTTGGAGCGTTTTTAAAGCCGTTAAACGACTTTTTATCGACCACGTGCTTTTGACAGTTTGCGACAAAACAATCTTAATTGAAAGAATCACGTGTTTTCTATCGACCCAGTGTTTATAAATTTCCCGCCAAAAAAACTGTTTTGATTGGACAGTAGTTTGGAGCGTTTCTAAAGCCGTTAAACGACTTTTTGTCTTCCACGTGCTTGAGACAGATTGCGTCAAGACAATCTAAATTGAAAGAAACACGTGTTTTTTATCGACCACGTGGTTATAAATTTCCCGCCAAAAAAACTTTTTTGATTGGACAGTAGTTTGGAGCGTTTTTAAAGCCGTTAAACGGCTTTTTATCGACCACGTGCTTTTGACAGTTTGCGACAAAAATATCTTAATTGAAATAATCACGTGTTTTCTATCGACCAAGTGGTTATAAATTTCCCGCCAAAAAAACTTTTTTGATTGGACAGTAGTTTGGAGCGTTTTTAAAGCCGTTTAACGACTTTTTATCGACCACGTGCTTTTGACAGTTTGCGACAAAACAATCTTAATTGAAAGAATCACGTGTTTTTTATCGACCACGTGGTTATAAATTTCCCGCCAAAAAAACTTTTTTGATTGGACAGTAGTTTGGAGCGTTTTTAAAGCCGTTAAACGACTTTTTATCGACCACGTGCTTTTGACAGTTTGCGACAAAACAATCTTAATTGAAAGAATCACGTGTTTTTTATCGACCACGTGGTTATAAATTTCCCGCCAAAAAAACTTTTTTGATTGGACAGTAGTTTGGAGCGTTTTTAAAGCCGTTAAACGACTTTTTATCGACCACGTGCTTTTGACAGTTTGCGACAAAACAATCTTAATTGAAATAATCACGTGTTTTCTACCGACCACGTGGTTATAAATTTCCCGCCAAAAAAACTTTTTTGATTGGACAGTAGTTTGGAGCGTTTTTAAAGCTGTTAAACGACTTTTTATCGACCACGTGCTTTTGACAGTTTGCGACAAAACAATCTTAATTGAAATAATCACGTGTTTTCTACCGACCACGTGGTTATAAATTTCCCGCCAAAAAAACTTTTTTGATTGGACAGTAGTTTGGAGCGTTTTTAAAGCCGTTAAACGACTTTTTATCGACCACGTGCTTTTGACAGTTTGCGACAAAACAATCTTAATTGAAATAATCACGTGTTTTCTACCGACCACGTGGTTATAAATTTCCCGCCAAAAAAACTTTTTTGATTGGACAGTAGCTTGGAGCGTTTTTAAAACCGTAAAACGAGTTTTTATCGACCACGTGCTTTTGACAGTTTGCGACAAAACAATCTTAATTGAAATAATCAGGTGTTTTCTTTCGACCCAATGTTTATAAATTTCCCGCCAAAAAAACTTTTTTGATTGGACAGTAGTTTGGAGCGTTTCTAAAGCCGTTAAACGACTTTTTGTCTTCCACGTGCGTTTGACAGTTTCCGAAAAAACAATCTTAATTGAAATAATCACGTGTTTTCTATCGACCACGTGGTTATAAATTTCCCGCCAAAAAAACTTTTTTGATTGGACAGTAGTTTGGAGCGTTTTTATAGCCGTTAAACGACTTTTTATCGACCACGTGCTTTTGACAGTTTGCGACAAAACAATCTTAATTGAAATAATCACGTGTTTTTTATCGTCCACGTGGCTATAAATTTCTCGCCAAAAAAACTTTTTTGATTGGACAGTAGTTTGGAGCGTTTTTAAAGCCGTTAAACGACTTTTTATCGACCACGTGCTTTTGACAGTTTGCGACAAAACAATCTTAATTGAAATAATCACGTGTTTTCTACCGACCACGTGGTTATAAATTTCCCGCCAAAAAAACTTTTTTGATTGGACAGTAGTTTGGAGCGTTTTTAAAGCCGTTAAACGACTTTTTATCGACCACGTGCTTTTGACAGTTTGCGACAAAACAATCTTAATTGAAAGAATCACGTGTTTTCTACCGACCACGTGGTTATAAATTTCCCGCCAAAAAAACTTTTTTGATTGGACAGTAGTTTGGAGCGTTTTTAAAGCCGTTAAACGACTTTTTATCGACCACGTGCTTTTGACAGTTTGCGACAAAACAATCTTAATTGAAATAATCACGTGTTTTCTACCGACCACGTGGTTATAAATTTCCCGCCAAAAAAACTTTTTTGATTGGACAGTAGTTTGGAGCGTTTTTAAAGCCGTTAAACGACTTTTTATCGACCACGTGCTTTTGACAGTTTGCGCCAAAACAATCTTAATTGAAATAATCACGTGTTTTCTATCGACCCAGTGGTTATAAATTTCCCGCCAAAAAAACTTTTTTGATTGGACAGTAGTTTGGAGCGTTTTTAAAGCCGTTTAACGACTTTTTATCGACCACGTGCTTTTGACAGTTTGCGACAAAACAATCTTAATTGAAAGAATCACGTGTTTTCTATCGACCCCGTGGTTATAAATTTCCCGCCAAAAAAACTTTTTTGATTGGACAGTAGTTTGGAGCGTTTCTAAAGCCGTTAAACGACTTTTTGTCTTCCACGTGCTTTTGACAGTTTGCGACAAAACAATCTTAATTGAAAGAATCACGTGTTTTTTAT
Organism: Himalopsyche anomala; assembly: GCA_031772345.1. Taxonomy (NCBI): domain Eukaryota; kingdom Metazoa; phylum Arthropoda; class Insecta; order Trichoptera; family Rhyacophilidae; genus Himalopsyche; species Himalopsyche anomala. The sequence continues at coordinate 26,373,658 of CM062844.1, forward strand.
CGACCACGTGGTTATAAATTTCCCGCCAAAAAAACTTTTTTGATTGGACAGTAGTTTGGAGCGTTTTTAAAGCCGTTAAACGGCTTTTTATCGACCACGTGCTTTTGACAGTTTGCGACAAAAATATCTTAATTGAAATAATCACGTGTTTTCTATCGACCAAGTGGTTATAAATTTCCCGCCAAAAAAACTTTTTTGATTGGACAGTAGTTTGGAGCGTTTTTAAAGCCGTTTAACGACTTTTTATCGACCACGTGCTTTTGACAGTTTGCGACAAAACAATCTTAATTGAAAGAATCACGTGTTTTTTATCGACCACGTGGTTATAAATTTCCCGCCAAAAAAACTTTTTTGATTGGACAGTAGTTTGGAGCGTTTTTAAAGCCGTTTAACGACTTTTTATCGACCACGTGCTTTTGACAGTTTGCGACAAAACAATCTTAATTGAAAGAATCACGTGTTTTTTATCGACCACGTGGTTATAAATTTCCCGCCAAAAAAACTTTTTTGATTGGACAGTAGTTTGGAGCGTTTTTAAAGCCGTTAAACGACTTTTTATCGACCACGTGCTTTTGACAGTTTGCGACAAAACAATCTTAATTGAAATAATCACGTGTTTTCTACCGACCACGTGGTTATAAATTTCCCGCCAAAAAAACTTTTTTGATTGGACAGTAGTTTGGAGCGTTTTTAAAGCTGTTAAACGACTTTTTATCGACCACGTGCTTTTGACAGTTTGCGACAAAACAATCTTAATTGAAATAATCACGTGTTTTCTACCGACCACGTGGTTATAAATTTCCCGCCAAAAAAACTTTTTTGATTGGACAGTAGTTTGGAGCGTTTTTAAAGCCGTTAAACGACTTTTTATCGACCACGTGCTTTTGACAGTTTGCGACAAAACAATCTTAATTGAAATAATCACGTGTTTTCTATCGACTACGTGGTTACCAATTTCCCGCCAAAAAAACTTTTTTGATTGGACAGTAGCTTGGAGCGTTTTTAAAACCGTAAAACGAGTTTTTATCGACGACGTGCTTTTGACAGTTTGCGACAAAACAATCTTAATTGAAATAATCACGTGTTTTCTTTCGACCCAATGTTTATAAATTTCCCGCCAAAAAAACTTTTTTGATTGGACAGTAGTTTGGAGCGTTTCTAAAGCCGTTAAACGACTTTTTGTCTTCCACGTGCTTTTGACAGTTTCCGAAAAAACAATCTTAATTGAAATAATCACGTGTTTTCTATCGACCACGTGGTTATAAATTTCCCGCCAAAAAAACTTTTTTGATTGGACAGTAGTTTGGAGCGTTTTTATAGCCGTTAAACGACTTTTTATCGACCACGTGCTTTTGACAGTTTGCGACAAAACAATCTTAATTGAAATAATCACGTGTTTTCTACCGACCACGTGGTTATAAATTTCCCGCCAAAAAAACTTTTTTGATTGGACAGTAGTTTGGAGCGTTTTTAAAGCCGTTAAACGACTTTTTATCGACCACGTGCTTTTGACAGTTTGCGACAAAACAATCTTAATTGAAATAATCACGTGTTTTCTACCGACCACGTGGTTATAAATTTCCCGCCAAAAAAACTTTTTTGATTGGACAGTAGTTTGGAGCGTTTTTAAAGCCGTTAAACGACTTTTTATCGACCACGTGCTTTTGACAGTTTGCGACAAAACAATCTTAATTGAAAGAATCACGTGTTTTCTACCGACCACGTGGTTATAAATTTCCCGCCAAAAAAACTTTTTTGATTGGACAGTAGTTTGGAGCGTTTTTAAAGCCGTTAAACGACTTTTTATCGACCACGTGCTTTTGACAGTTTGCGACAAAACAATCTTAATTGAAATAATCACGTGTTTTCTACCGACCACGTGGTTATAAATTTCCCGCCAAAAAAACTTTTTTGATTGGACAGTAGTTTGGAGCGTTTTTAAAGCCGTTAAACGACTTTTTATCGACCACGTGCTTTTGACAGTTTGCGACAAAACAATCTTAATTGAAAGAATCACGTGTTTTCTACCGACCACGTGGTTATAAATTTCCCGCCAAAAAAACTTTTTTGATTGGACAGTAGTTTGGAGCGTTTTTAAAGCCGTTAAACGACTTTTTATCGACCACGTGCTTTTGACAGTTTGCGACAAAACAATCTTAATTGAAATAATCACGTGTTTTCTACCGACCACGTGGTTATAAATTTCCCGCCAAAAAAACTTTTTTGATTGGACAGTAGTTTGGAGCGTTTTTAAAGCCGTTAAACGACTTTTTATCGACCACGTGCTTTTGACAGTTTGCGACAAAACAATCTTAATTGAAATAATCACGTGTTTTCTATCGACCCAGTGGTTATAAATTTCCCGCCAAAAAAACTTTTTTGATTGGACAGTAGTTTGGAGCGTTTTTAAAGCCGTTAAACGACTTTTTATCAACCACGTGCTTTTGACAGTTTGCGACAAAACAATCTTAATTGAAAGAATCACGTGTTTTTTATCGACCACGTGGTTATAAATTTCCCGCCAAAAAAACTTTTTTGATTGGACAGTAGTTTGGAGCGTTTTTAAAGCCGTTAAACGACTTTTTATCGACCACGTGCTTTTGACAGTTTGCGACAAAACAATCTTAATTGAAATAATCACGTGTTTTCTACCGACCACGTGGTTATAAATTTCCCGCCAAAAAAACTTTTTTGATTGGACAGTAGTTTGGAGCGTTTTTAAAGCCGTTAACTCTCGCGGCTCGGAGACTAGAAAAATACGTCTCTGGCGATGGGGGTCATTTTTGACCCCAGTGGTTTCCTCATTATTGGCCTTATTCTTATGAATTTCAAAAAAATAAATAGTCTACGGGCTTTAAAATATCTCTCTGCATCATTCCGCATACATTTTTTTATAAAAATCCTTGGTTTTTTAATAAATAATCATATTTTAAGTTGCGCGTAAAATATACGTCGTTCCAATGCCAATGTCAATGCGCGACTGGCGCGCGTCAGTCTAGTTATCTTACCAACGATCGCTGATAAGCGGGCGCTTATCTCTTATCTTATCGTATTTATATAAACTACAAAAGGTCCAAAAAACTATGATATAAGAATACCTTAATTATAAACATTGTATCACCCATATTAAAATAGATATTTAAGAAAATGTGGGTATTGGGGTCGCATTTCTTGAGCTTAGAACCGGAAAAGTTAAACGACTTTTTATCGACCACGTGCTTTTGACAGTTTGCGACAAAACAATCTTAATTGAAATAATCACGTGTTTTCTTTCGACCCAATGTTTATAAATTTCCCGCCAAAAAAACTTTTTTGATTGGACAGTAGTTTGGAGCGTTTCTAAAGCCGTTAAACGACTTTTTGTCTTCCACGTGCTTTTGACAGTTTCCGAAAAAACAATCTTAATTGAAATAATCACGTGTTTTCTATCGACCACGTGGTTATAAATTTCCCGCCAAAAAAACTTTTTTGATTGGACAGTAGTTTGGAGCGTTTTTATAGCCGTTAAACGACTTTTTATCGACCACGTGCTTTTGACAGTTTGCGACAAAACAATCTTAATTGAAATAATCACGTGTTTTCTACCGACCACGTGGTTATAAATTTCCCGCCAAAAAAACTTTTTTGATTGGACAGTAGTTTGGAGCGTTTTTAAAGCCGTTAAACGACTTTTTATCGACCACGTGCTTTTGACAGTTTGCGACAAAACAATCTTAATTGAAATAATCACGTGTTTTCTACCGACCACGTGGTTATAAATTTCCCGCCAAAAAAACTTTTTTGATTGGACAGTAGTTTGGAGCGTTTTTAAAGCCGTTAAACGACTTTTTATCGACCACGTGCTTTTGACAGTTTGCGACAAAACAATCTTAATTGAAAAATTCACGTGTTTTCTACCGACCACGTGGTTATAAATTTCCCGCCAAAAAAACTTTTTTGATTGGACAGTAGTTTGGAGCGTTTTTAAAGCCGTTAAACGACTTTTTATCGACCACGTGCTTTTGACAGTTTGCGACAAAACAATCTTAATTGAAATAATCACGTGTTTTCTACCGACCACGTGGTTATAAATTTCCCGCCAAAAAAACTTTTTTGATTGGACAGTAGTTTGGAGCGTTTTTAAAGCCGTTAAACGACTTTTTATCGACCACGTGCTTTTGACAGTTTGCGACAAAACAATCTTAATTGAAATAATCACGTGTTTTCTATCGACCCAGTGGTTATAAATTTCCCGCCAAAAAAACTTTTTTGATTGGACAGTAGTTTGGAGCGTTTCTAAAGCCGTTAAACGACTTTTTGTCTTCCACGTGCTTTTGACAGTTTCCGAAAAAACAATCTTAATTGAAATAATCACGTGTTTTCTATCGACCACGTGGTTATAAATTTCCCGCCAAAAAAACTTTTTTGATTGGACAGTAGTTTGTAGTGTTTTTATAGCCGTTAAACGACTTTTTATCGACCACGTGCTTTTGACAGTTTGCGACAAAACAATCTTAATTGAAATAATCACGTGTTTTCTACCGACCACGTGGTTATAAATTTCCCGCCAAAAAAACTTTTTTGATTGGACAGTAGTTTGGAGCGTTTTTAAAGCCGTTAAACGACTTTTTATCGACCACGTGCTTTTGACAGTTTGCGACAAAACAATCTTAATTGAAATAATCACGTGTTTTCTACCGACCACGTGGTTATAAATTTCCCGCCAAAAAAACTTTTTTGATTGGACAGTAGTTTGGAGCGTTTTTAAAGCCGTTAAACGACTTTTTATCGACCACGTGCTTTTGACAGTTTGCGACAAAACAATCTTAATTGAAAGAATCACGTGTTTTTTATCGACCACGTGGTTATAAATTTCCCGCCAAAAAAACTTTTTTGATTGGACAGTAGTTTGGAGCGTTTTTAAAGCCGTTAAACGATTTTTTATCGACCACGTGCTTTTGACAGTTTGCGACAAAACAATCTTAATTGAAATAATCACGTGTTTTCTACCGACCACGTGGTTATAAATTTCCCGCCAAAAAAACTTTTTTGATTGGACAGTAGTTTGGAGCGTTTTTAAAGCCGTTAAACGACTTTTTATCGACCACGTGCTTTTGACAGTTTGCGACAAAACAATCTTAATTGAAATAATCACGTGTTTTCTATCGACCCAGTGGTTATAAATTTCCCGCCAAAAAAACTTTTTTGATTGGACATCAGCTTGGAGCGTTTTGGAAGCCGTTAAACGACTTTTTATCGACCACGTGCTTTTGACAGTTTGCGACAAAACAATCTTAATTGAAATAATCACGTGTTTTCTACCGACCACGTGGTTATAAATTTCCCGCCAAAAAAACTTTTTTGATTGGACAGTAGTTTGGAGCGTTTTTAAAGCCGTTAAACGACTTTTTATCGACCACGTGCTTTTGACAGTTTGCGCCAAAACAATCTTAATTGAAATAATCACGTGTTTTCTATCGACCACGTGGTTATAAATTTCCCGCCAAAAAAACTTTTTTGATTGGACAGTAGTTTGGAGCGTTTTTAAAGCCGTTAAACGACTTTTTATCGACCACGTGCTTTTGACAGTTTGCGACAAAACAATCTTAATTGAAATAATCACGTGTTTTCTACCGACCACGTGGTTATAAATTTCCCGCCAAAAAAACTTTTTTGATTGGACAGTAGTTTGGAGCGTTTTTAAAGCCGTTAAACGACTTTTTATCGACCACGTGCTTTTGACAGTTTGCGACAAAACAATCTTAATTGAAATAATCACGTGTTTTCTATCGACCCAGTGGTTATAAATTTCCCGCCAAAAAAACTTTTTTGATTGGACAGTAGTTTGGAGCGTTTTTAAAGCCGTTAAACGACTTTTTATCAACCACGTGCTTTTGACAGTTTGCGACAAAACAATCTTAATTGAAAGAATCACGTGTTTTTTATCGACCACGTGGTTATAAATTTCCCGCCAAAAAAACTTTTTTGATTGGACAGTAGTTTGGAGCGTTTTTAAAGCCGTTAAACGACTTTTTATCGACCACGTGCTTTTGACAGTTTGCGACAAAACAATCTTAATTGAAATAATCACGTGTTTTCTACCGACCACGTGGTTATAAATTTCCCGCCAAAAAAACTTTTTTGATTGGACAGTAGTTTGGAGCGTTTTTAAAGCCGTTAACTCTCGCGGCTCGGAGACTAGAAAAATACGTCTCTGGCGATGGGGGTCATTTTTGACCCCAGTGGTTTCCTCATTATTGGCCTTATTCTTATGAATTTCAAAAAAATAAATAGTCTACGGGCTTTAAAATATCTCTCTGCATCATTCCGCATACATTTTTTTATAAAAATCCTTGGTTTTTTAATAAATAATCATATTTTAAGTTGCGCGTAAAATATACGTCGTTCCAATGCCAATGTCAATGCGCGACTGGCGCGCGTCAGTCTAGTTATCTTACCAACGATCGCTGATAAGCGGGCGCTTATCTCTTATCTTATCGTATTTATATAAACTACAAAAGGTCCAAAAAACTATGATATAAGAATACCTTAATTATAAACATTGTATCACCCATATTAAAATAGATATTTAAGAAAATGTGGGTATTGGGGTCGCATTTCTTGAGCTTAGAACCGGAAAAGTTAAACGACTTTTTATCGACCACGTGCTTTTGACAGTTTGCGACAAAACAATCTTAATTGAAATAATCACGTGTTTTCTTTCGACCCAATGTTTATAAATTTCCCGCCAAAAAAACTTTTTTGATTGGACAGTAGTTTGGAGCGTTTCTAAAGCCGTTAAACGACTTTTTGTCTTCCACGTGCTTTTGACAGTTTCCGAAAAAACAATCTTAATTGAAATAATCACGTGTTTTCTATCGACCACGTGGTTATAAATTTCCCGCCAAAAAAACTTTTTTGATTGGACAGTAGTTTGGAGCGTTTTTATAGCCGTTAAACGACTTTTTATCGACCACGTGCTTTTGACAGTTTGCGACAAAACAATCTTAATTGAAATAATCACGTGTTTTCTACCGACCACGTGGTTATAAATTTCCCGCCAAAAAAACTTTTTTGATTGGACAGTAGTTTGGAGCGTTTTTAAAGCCGTTAAACGACTTTTTATCGACCACGTGCTTTTGACAGTTTGCGACAAAACAATCTTAATTGAAATAATCACGTGTTTTCTACCGACCACGTGGTTATAAATTTCCCGCCAAAAAAACTTTTTTGATTGGACAGTAGTTTGGAGCGTTTTTAAAGCCGTTAAACGACTTTTTATCGACCACGTGCTTTTGACAGTTTGCGACAAAACAATCTTAATTGAAAGAATCACGTGTTTTCTACCGACCACGTGGTTATAAATTTCCCGCCAAAAAAACTTTTTTGATTGGACAGTAGTTTGGAGCGTTTTTAAAGCCGTTAAACGACTTTTTATCGACCACGTGCTTTTGACAGTTTGCGACAAAACAATCTTAATTGAAATAATCACGTGTTTTCTACCGACCACGTGGTTATAAATTTCCCGCCAAAAAAACTTTTTTGATTGGACAGTAGTTTGGAGCGTTTTTAAAGCCGTTAAACGACTTTTTATCGACCACGTGCTTTTGACAGTTTGCGACAAAACAATCTTAATTGAAATAATCACGTGTTTTCTATCGACCCAGTGGTTATAAATTTCCCGCCAAAAAAACTTTTTTGATTGGACAGTAGTTTGGAGCGTTTTTAAAGCCGTTAAACGACTTTTTATCGACCACGTGCTTTTGACAGTTTGCGACAAAACAATCTTAATTGAAATAATCACGTGTTTTCTACCGACCACGTGGTTATAAATTTCCCGCCAAAAAAACTTTTTTGATTGGACAGTAGTTTGGAGCGTTTTTAAAGCCGTTAAACGACTTTTTATCGACCACGTGCTTTTGACAGTTTGCGCCAAAACAATCTTAATTGAAATAATCACGTGTTTTCTATCGACCACGTGGTTATAAATTTCCCGCCAAAAAAACTTTTTTGATTGGACAGTAGTTTGGAGCGTTTTTAAAGCCGTTAAACGACTTTTTATCGACCACGTGCTTTTGACAGTTTGCGACAAAACAATCTTAATTGAAATAATCACGTGTTTTCTACCGACCACGTGGTTATAAATTTCCCGCCAAAAAAACTTTTTTGATTGGACAGTAGTTTGGAGCGTTTTTAAAGCCGTTAAACGACTTTTTATCGACCACGTGCTTTTGACAGTTTGCGACAAAACAATCTTAATTGAAATAATCACGTGTTTTCTATCGACCCAGTGGTTATAAATTTCCCGCCAAAAAAACTTTTTTGATTGGACAGTAGTTTGGAGCGTTTTTAAAGCCGTTAAACGACTTTTTATCGACCACGTGCTTTTGACAGTTTGCGACAAAACAATCTTAATTGAAATAATCACGTGTTTTCTATCGACCCAGTGGTTATAAATTTCCCGCCAAAAAAACTTTTTTGATTGGACAGTAGTTTGGAGCGTTTTTAAAGCCGTTAAACGACTTTTTATCAACCACGTGCTTTTGACAGTTTGCGACAAAACAATCTTAATTGAAAGAATCACGTGTTTTTTATCGACCACGTGGTTATAAATTTCCCGCCAAAAAAACTTTTTTGATTGGACAGTAGTTTGGAGCGTTTTTAAAGCCGTTAAACGACTTTTTATCGACCACGTGCTTTTGACAGTTTGCGACAAAACAATCTTAATTGAAATAATCACGTGTTTTCTACCGACCACGTGGTTATAAATTTCCCGCCAAAAAAACTTTTTTGATTGGACAGTAGTTTGGAGCGTTTTTAAAGCCGTTAAACGACTTTTTATCGACCACGTGCTTTTGACAGTTTGCGACAAAACAATCTTAATTGAAATAATCACGTGTTTTCTACCGACCACGTGGTTATAAATTTCCCGCCAAAATTTTTTTTTGATTGGACAGTAGCTTGGAGCGTTTTTAAAGCCGTTAATCTACAGTCTATCGACCACGTGCTTTTGACAGTTCTCAACAAAACAAACTTTATATAATGATCACGTGTTTTCTATCGACCACGTAGTTAAAAATTTCCCGCCAAAAAAACTTTTTTGATTGGTCAATAGTTTGGAGCGTTTTTAAAGCCGTTAAACGACTTTTTATCGACCACGTGCTTTTGACAGTTTGAGACAAAACAATTTTAGTTGAAAAAATCACGTGTTTTCTATCGACCTCGTGGTTATAAATTTCCCGCCAAAATTTTTTTTTTTGATTGGACAGTAGTTTGGAGCGTTTTTAAAGCCGTTAAACGACTTTTTATTGACCACGTGCTTTTGACAGTTTGCGACAAATTAATATACCTGAATGGATCACGTGTTTTTGATCTACCACATGGTTCTTATATTTCCCGCCAAAAAAATCTGTTTTGATTTGTCAATAGTTTGAAGCGTTTAGAAAGCCATTAAACGACTTTCGATATACCTCGTGCTTTTGACATTTTGCGACAAAATAAACTTTTTTGAAATGATCACGTGTTTTTGAAGGACCACATGGTTCTTAAATATTCAGCCAAAAAAACTTTTTTGATTGGTCAATACTTTGGAGCGTTTTGAAAGCCGTTAAACGACTTTTGATCTACCACGTGCTAATGGCAGTTCTCGACAAAACAATCTTTCTTGTATGAATCACTTATTTTTTACCGAACACGTGGTTCTTAAATTTTCCCTCATAAAAAACTTTTTGATTGTTCTTTAAACATATTGAAGACATACAGTGGGATTTCACATATACCACTGTTTTTCTTTTATATAGTTTAAATGTCCTTAAACGTTTAAATTCCCAGCATTATGCTTTAAATATATTTTATCGTTGCAAATATCCGGCGACGAGACGTCTTTGTAAGAATTTAGCAAGAATGCTTTATTCGGTGGCGAACTTCCCACTCCCCTCAGGAGAGTATGGCAATTTATTGCAGGTTGAATCTCAACGGTCATCCGATAGTGCGGCCTCTAAAACCACACTACAGAAGGCTCATAAATGTACCTGCGAACGGCTTCGCAAGAACCCTCAAACAATTATTCATGTTCTGGTATTCTTTTACTGGATACCCGAGTAATCGAGTAATTTATGATTACTCCTCGTTACCGTTAGGAACTCACCGTACTAACAATTGACTTTTAACACTTTTACTGCGTAATATATATTGCATGTATTAAAGTCAACCTAAGAAATGGCAATTCCTTAAACTTTTTACCTAAATGAAACTGAATTTTTTTAAAGTATCAATTTACATATATGCACATACTACAGTTAAAGTGTGAAATTTTGTCAATGTATTTATTAATTAATTTTAGTTGAAGCTTTACAGTTGATATTCACTTTGATTAGTCAATTAATGAATTAACTAATAGAGTACAATAGAGCCGGCGCCACCATACAGGCGAAATAGGCAACCGCCTAGGGCGCAAACCACTGGGGGCGCATAAACGGAGTATTAAAAATATGTTTATGTACTCTAATAATAATAAATAATAGTACGCTATTTTTTTATGGTTGTATTTGTTCGATGTAATTATGTATCGTATTCTATATAATTCGAAAAAGATAGGTAGAGTGACTGAGTAAACACGTCACTAAGTAAACACTGAGTTCACGTAGAAAAACTTTTGATGAGATACCTTCAGATATACCATATACTCCACATTGGGAGCAGACATAGATATATAAAAAAATATATTTCTCAAGATTCCTAATTTCATTATTTTATTATTTTCATTAGTTCGTAAAAATGGGACGATTTGTTAAAAAGGGGGCGCGCCAATAACCGTTGCCTAGGGCGCAAAATAGTCTCGCGCCGGCACTGAGTACAAAGTCACTGACAAGCGGCAGAGTAAAAATGACATTAAGGCTGAGGTTCGGTTAGTATACTAACAAGCAAAAGTCAAAGTAGAAATTACGCTACAGCTCAGGTAAGCCTAGATATATCTATTAAATAGATGTTACCATTGAATCCATCGAATATATAGACTGATATGTTTTGAATAGAAAGAGAGCGAAAATGACAACAATACGTTGAAATTTTTGACGTTATGTGAAATTTCAGATAATAGTACAGCACAATACTGCGCAAAGAAGTAAAGAATCGCTGGCAACATAATAGATTCACTTACATAAAAAATATACTGAGTACTCGGATACTCGAAACTAGTGTAAAATTCTCCGCTTGTTGTATGACTTATTCCCAAAGGCGATCTGGAGGCTGTCCGACTTTTTACCCCTTTCCTGAAATAAGGGTTGTTCAAAGCTTCACACGGGTATAAAGTTTAAAGTATTACTGTATTAAGTTTTTTTTATTATAAGTATAGAATAGCCGCTCACACTTTAATTTTATCGTTAGCGGAAAATCATTTATTATAAAAGAATTACTTTCATCAATAGCAGGTTTTGTTTACGAGTAATATTAAAATGAAATGGTTTTTGTTAATAAAATTGACAAATAACAATTATTATACTATCGTGCGTTATATCATCTTTTCGTAATATATTATAGCAATTGAAATTACCAGCTATCATAAGAGAATACATTTATATTGGAATATAATACACATAAAGCTGGATTACAACCAATTAAGAAAATAATACATTATTTTTTAAAAGTAATTTTCTTAAAACAAATCTTTATTTTAAATTATATTTTTTATAATAAAGACATTTATAATAATTATTCAAAGACGTTTATTAAAATAATCACGTTCGCTATTAATCCCAGTGTGGCTAATTTTTTGAATTTGTGTTAAAGAGCATGGATGTCGATGTTATAAATCTCCCACCCATTCTTTTCTTAACTTTTTGTTAGAACTCTCCTAATATCGTTCCCATCTTTTAAAAATAGTGTTCGATCAACTCAACAGATCAATTTACCTAGCTTGTGTTGAAATATTTTATCAAGAATAAATAATTAATTTTGAGAATGTTGATGTTCCAAAAATGGAAATCTGTGTTGAACTTTTCAATTATTTTGCATAACACTGAAATAATACGGAAAGTGAAAATTGAAAATTTGTAAGTAGATTTACAAACTATGAAAAAAGCTTATTCTACATTACTTATTAAAATAAGAACCGTTCTCACTCATCTCAAATTTTATCAACTAATGAATGTATGAATTGATATAGAGAAGTTTGTTCATAATGATTTAAGACTAATTACGAGGTGCAACAAGCAGTTGGTAAAAGAAATATGAAAAGAAGCGAATTCACCGCAAATTGAAAGTCAACAATCTATGATTAATGATTTTAATATGCTTTTTTTGTAATATAAACATTCGACCTTATATATCGATGTTAATTACTTTTTATTTTATCTTAGTTAGGTTAAACTTATAAGCCTTTTTTCTCTTACGAACGCATAATCGCAAGCAATTTTTTCTCGTGTTTGTACAGACTTAAAATTCATGTTACTTGTAAACTTTACGTGACATTACCCCTACATGTCTGTAAATGTCAAAGTATAGCCGCTGGCGCAACACTTTGTTTATCTTGCGCCGTTTAACGAGGTAATTAAGGGCAAATGTGATGCGTCGTGCAAAAAAGGACTATCAACAAGATTAAACAAAGACGAAACCTCTGAAAAGGCAAAATAAATGATACTAGTCGATTTATTTGGGCTTATTCGACGAATTATAAAACTTTTTGCATGCTGGCATAACTTCAATTGGCCGTATCAACGCACAATTAAAGGTTAATTTTTACGCTTTAAGCTTAATCAGCCTAAAAAGTTATAGTACCTATCAAGTGTACAATTTTATAATATTGTTATCATTCTGGCATATATAAAAAACACTCATGTTAATTTTAACATTTCTTAAAATCCACGACCGCTACCAATGTGGTAATGGAGGTATTTTAACAAAAGTTTTTCTACTAAAACTCTTTGTTATTAAGTTGTTCAACGCTTCTTTTAGTAGGGTTAGAAGGATTATCCCAGGACAAGACTAGTTGTTAACTAATCGCTCTTGATACGTCCCGTTAATTTTGGCGGTTTTCCGAAGAGAGTGGATTTTAGCAAAATTACCTCAAAATGGCGGCGCTTCCCCTTCCACCCTGCGCAATGTATCACAGTTTTTTTTATAGCACAATATTTTTTTTGATTCTTTAGCTATCAGGAGGTGTAATTGAATTTTGGATAGCGATGATAGATACGAAGCTGCAACACCAAACTGTATCTCCCGATTTCGTTATCATTCGGTTTTTGGATTGCCTCCCTATAGAAGCAATTTTAAAGACGTATTCACGTAAAAAAAAATTAAGTAACTCTATAATGGAAATTGACGGAAACAAAACAGGGTAAGAAAAGAAAACAAGACAGTCAAACCACAATTAAAATTGTCAAATCATTACTAATCTTAACACAATAACGATGTTTACCACATTCAAATATAGTCTGGTATAAGCTTAACAACCAACTGTAGAAATGCTATTAGCTTATTTGGAATTATGGGTGTTTAAGTTTAAACAGCGACAATTGACATTGAATTAGTCAAAACCAAATAAATCAATACACTATTTATTATCAATGATTTCCAAAAGCGATGTCAGCTGTTAACACAATACACAATGTATATATGTACCAGCGTAACTTGACTGCCCGCGAGGGCGCCACCATCGCATTATTAACGTTGCCATAGTCAACACGTTCTAGGGCGACAATTTTAGTTCTGAGTTCTGCCACAGTCAAGTTAAAATGATACATCTCTAGTTTGTGTCAGAGATTGTCGAAGTTATAAAAACAGGAGTGGGCACGCTTTATTGTAAAGTCAGTCAGAAACGAATGTTTTAAGTTTCAACGACCAAAAACGTTGATTATTTTGTTATTGGTTATTTTGTAATGATTTCAGATAATCGACATAAAGTTGGAAATAAAAACGAATTAATATGCTAAATTACAATTTATATTTCAGAATATGCTTAGTGTCTATTTGTTTATAAACAGTGCTTTTTTCACATGTAACATTGTGGAACGGCGTTCCGGCACGTTTTGTCTCGGCATTTTTAATGTTTTAAATCAATATTCGAAAAAAAAAATTGGTTGTCTGTAAAGTCGGTTTACGGACGATAGTTTAACGTGACAACGTCATAAGAAAACATTGATGAAATGATTGCATACTTTTATGAATAAAATGGAATCATTTTTATTGAATTATCATTATTTTGTATGGATACGAAGAAGGAGTGAAATGAAATCTACAATTTTTTATTGATATATTTTATTCGCACTCATTAATTCAAATATGTTTATTACTTTGATGAACAGTTTATTTACAAGTAACAATGTGCTTTTAGCAATTTATTTACAACTTTTATACATGTGTGATATTTAATATCTTCCATACTGTGTTATAAGTTATGTGCTGCCGCTGTCTCTTTTCTACTCAGACGCATCGACCAATCGAGTGGAAGAGAGATAGATGCGGCACAATCCGAACGGTAGGCCGATCGTGCCTCTCTATCGCTTATCCGCGCTCTCGCTCGCACGCTTGCCTTCGGCGTAACGCGACAAACGGGACAATGAGTCATGTTTTTTCGTGCGTGCAGCGAGCGTTCATCGATTTATAAGACGTTGTCACGTCAAAAACATTTTTATTTTGTTTTGTTTTGATGCGTTACGCTTTCCGAGAATCATCAGAAGTAAGTTAAGTTTAAGCCTACAAGATCTGAACAGTGATGTCAATGTGAACCTTTACGTAACAATAGAAGAAACTTAATAAGAACCCTTTTACATATGTGCTGCAGCTGCTCTAGACCAGTGTTTCTCAACCTTTTTGGGAGCGTGGCCTTGTTTTTAAATATGTATGTTCTGATTAATCTGTCTGCCTGTCTATCTGTTAAATATTTTTTTGTATTAAGCCTTGGAATATATAAATCTATTTTATCAAACGGTAGTAACAATTCTTAGTTTGTGTATTTATACGGTTTTACGTAACTGATTCGGTCATACACGTATTTTAAGCAAGATAGCAGTTGTAGAGATTTGATCTTTTGTTAATTTTTTTTTTTAAAATTAATTAAGTTAATCATGCTCGCAAGTTCATCAGTTGATAATGCTCGCAATGAGCGAAACCGGTTCTGATCCAATAAATTTTATGTGGAAAAAGTACTAAAAATGTTTTATTATTTTTATTATAGTGCCATTCCACCAAGTATTGAGAGTGAACACTTTCAAAGTGTTTAATATTTATCTTAAAATGAAGCCACACTCAATAACTTTCAGAGATTTAATTACGATCGGATGATTTGGAATTGTTACAGCATTTTTGCGAGCTTAAGTGAGTATAATTGAATACTCATTCGAAAAAAATAAACTATTTTTATTAGAGAATTTAATCGGTTTTATATAATAATAATGCTGTATTGAACATTATGTCCTACAATTATTATTTAAATAATAGCGGTTGCCTCATTATAAACGTTATTAGTCCCATATATAAGTTTAAAAATTATCGCGTTCCAAAAAGAGCCCACAAGTTATGTGTAGTCAACCACTGGTTTAAATCGTTATTGCTTTAAGCACAGTTAAAAGCATTTACTAAATACTAATTAAGTAACGTAATGTAACATATTGAATAATACTATTGTTCTCATCATAAAGTCATAGTACGTGGGTGGTTATGCTGCGCTGCGTGTACAAAAAAATTACAATACATACCAAAAATATATACATATGTTGACAAATCAATTAATAAAGGTTTTCGTACTGGTATTCGAACCCGTGTACACAATAAAATAGCCTGAAGTAAAAAAAAAATATACAATTCAGCCCGGCATAAAACAATCTGAAACGTAGAGACCAATCTCTAGCTAGATATTATTTATTGATTTGGCATTTACTTGGTAGAACTCCATTTTAATAGGGTAAAATATCAAGGTATTTCAGTTCTACAGTTTTTAAAAAAGTTAAAGGTTGATAGCTATTTCGGCTTACGCCATCGTCAGAACTATGCTTTAAACGTACATTTACTCAGCTATATATACTGTCTAAGAAGATATTCTAGCTAGATAATATATTTTTACTTGGAGTCAAATTATTCACTCGAAAATCAGACTTTACAACAAAAACATAAATCGAATAAATCTGAAATGATAGCAATCGTGAAAACAGAGAAGGCTTTGAATTATCTTTCGTAAGCCATGTCCCTCGCATTATGCAAGTCCTTGGATAAGGACACGCGAAGTAAGTGAATGACAGCGCTGATTTAGAACTTGATTGATGGACAAAGTTTCAGAGGCTAGGCTTTCACAATCTATACGCGATATATTGTCCACAGACTGTCCCTAAAGATAATACACTAACTTTACTTCTTTCGAAGAATAAGTATCCTTTCCTGGTTGCTTTTGGGCTACTTTTACACCAATGTTTTTTAAAGTTTAGTTTCGTTTTTGTTATACGTGATTAAAAACAATGTTATAGAATTTAAGGGCTCAAAGGACGATCGGCAAAACCCCCATTTTTCACTTGTTTAAATTCTTTAAAAAAACATTTAATAAGTGGAAAAATAAGCTAACCAAACAGTAGACTTATACCACGTGTTAAACAAGCCTTGAAGATGTTGGGCTGTTTGTCTGTTATATAATAAACGACCTGCGTGGTTTTGGTCATTTTTTTATGATTAAAAAGCTTGACAGATCTCTCGAAACCATCGAATTTGAAATATAATTGAATTTTTTCAGAATTCTCTCTTTTTGGATTTGGGCCGTTTATCTTTTGAGCCCATAAATTGGGATTTATGTAATTATAATCAACATTAAAATTTGCATTAATTACTAGGGATGTCTTTTAAGGTGTTTACTGTCAATACTTGGTGGAATGGCATTATAATAAAAATAATAATAAAAAAAAATAGTACTTTTTCCACATACAATTTGTTTGATCAGGACAGGATTCGCTCATCATGAACATTATCAAAATGCTTAACACTTATAACATACAATTAAAAAATCATCAATAAATAAATATAAGTGGCAAATGATGTCAATTATAAACCCAATTAAAATTTGGGAAATTTTTAAACAAAGCGAAACTCTAATATTAGTTAATAGTTGCTTATACCTTTAATTTCAATTTAATTTGTATAAATAGCATTGTTTATATATTTTTCTTATCTGTTGATAATGCTCGCGACGAGCGAAACCGGTACTGATCAAATAAATTTTATGTGGAAAAAGTTCTAAAAATCTTTTATTATTTTTATTACTAGGGATGTATTAGACTTTATCACTGTACTTAATCAAAAAGATTGTATTTGCAAAAGTCTTTTAATTTTAATACAAAATTATTTCTTAGCCAACGGCCGAGAAACGTTGCCAAACCTAAGTCACAATATAAATTGGTTGTAAATCGAAATTTACACAACGCATTTATATAAAAATAAAATAAAATAATTAATGTTTAAATTTAAAAAAAAAACTATAAAATTTCATTCTTTTTTTCGGTATGCATTTTTTCTCCTATAGTCTTGTAGAAAATCGCTATTTTTTATTGATCGTGAGTGTAAATTGTATGTTAGTTGATATTTGCATATCAGGTAATTAATATGAAATACATAAATAATTGATAAATCCGTCTGGTATTGCAATCCCTTAATAAAGCGTTAAAGACTAGAAAAGATTCCTCAAGAATAAAAGAATTAGTTTCTTAATAAATAAATTTATTTCTTTTTATTAAATAAAACGAACTATTTAAAATGCGTATTATTTTTCTAAAATCTGGCAAACAAACCTCACCATGTTTTCGTCGGGCGAAATACAAATTAACGCTATTCGTATTGGTTTCGAATTATTTATGGATTGAATTATCCTGTTGAAGTTTATTGCAAAAATGGGCTGTTTTTATTTTGGTTTGATAACATATTTAAAGGATTTATATGTATTACTTTACGCCACAAACGACATTAACTGTAAAATAATCACGCATAATGATAATTTATGGTTTGATAGAAATGGTCATTTAATAATGATTCATGACAGTCATAAATAAATGTCTGTTGAAAGAGGTATATTGTTTTCGGTATATGGAGAAATAACCGTGATGGTCCTATCGGGCATCCAGATCTAGTTTCGTCACAAGAAAATTTCGGTCAATTCAAGAAATTTGCTACTTCTTTTGGAGAAAAAGTTTACCTTCCCTACCCCTCACCATTTTAATCATGTCTGTTTCAAAATTAAAAGTTGTCTCATTAGTGCCATTAACTATCATTCTTGCTTATTATCATTTAATTATTTTTTTTACGTGTAGTTATACAATTCAATGTATTTAATTAACCTTTATTAATATCTTTATATTTTTAATTATTATTATTGTTGCCTATCAAATTGTGCCTAAAAACATGTATCTTAACTGTATCATTGAGGAGATATCGTCTTCGGTGTGATGGAGAAAGGAAAACAAGTTTATCGAATAAAAAAATTCATAAATAAATGGTTGTTGTTGTGTTTTATAATAGTTGTTTAACTAAGACAGTAAAATATATTTTTTAATTATTATTTACAGTTCTCTCGGTTTCTCAACACGTCTCCTCCATTCCTTCGACACACCTTTCTACATCTTCTTTCCATCTTGCTTACAGACATTTTGTGCTTTTTTTGTGGAAATTGATTTTTGCATCTATCTGTCTCTTTTTATAAATATATCATGTTCATCCAATATTAAAAAAAAAGCACGAACGTCTCAATCACATCCCGAGATTAGTGGTAGTTATGTTTGAATATTATTTCATGAAATATAACCGTCTCTGCATATACAAGGGGTGCATTGATTCAATGCCACATTGACCGGCCGCCTCTAAATGTGGTCGATTATTTTTGTCTAAGTATACTCGGCTAGCAAACTTTGGAAACAAATTAATTTTGTGAAAGTAATAATAATAACTGAAGCACTATATATTTTATCGTTAAAGCCGTGAACCTCTGCAAACAAGAGAGTATTTAAGCAGTTCGGTAATAATATGTACGCTAGCAATTTATAAGCTCCGAAATTCGCTACGTGCTAATAATAATATTTATGTTTTATGGCGACACGAATACATCCTTAGAGTTATAGTACGATCTTAAATTGTCCCTACCTGCCTTGTCGGAGGATTAGTAAAACAGCGCCTCTCAATTTCGTAGTAATATATAACCATTATGAATGCTAAAGCTACAGCTATTGAAATTTACAAATTAAACTAATCTGATATTTAAGTGTTTTTATTTTTTTAAGTTGGTTGTTGAGTATCCCACCACCGCCCGTTATGTGTATGCAGCCGCATTTTCACGGCCGCCTTCCATAACGCAATGCGATCAAGAAAAGAAAATAATTTATTCCTCATATTATTGGTCCGATACAGAGCTGCACGGGACCTATCTTTTAACCATGCACTGTTGTGCTTAAAATATAAAGATAGAAAGAAAAAAGAGAATGTGACTTGCTCAGTCATTTAGTTTAAGTGATATTAAGTATCCTGCGTATCCGTATACTGAGAATCCGCCGTGGCGAAAGAGTTTAATCTACTCTTCGCGTTGAAGATATTTAAGTGTGATAAATCAATTATAATATAATCACTATTCAGGATGATTATATCAATGAGTTCGGTGGCGGCCGGTCAATGTGGAATTGGATCAATGCACAAATGTCTTAAAATATTTATTATAGAAAATAAATAAATGAAGAATTTAAAATGAGTGAATGGTGTAAATGTTATGTTTGAATATTATTTCATGAAATATAGCCACTCATGCATATACAAGGGGTGCATTGATCCAATGCCACATTGACCGGCCGCCACTGAATGAATTTATACTGTTTTTTATCCATGTCCGCTCCCAATTTGGAGCATATGGCCTCTTAATGGAGGTGTCTCAGCAGAAGTTTTTCAACGAGAACTGTTTGCTAATCAGTCGCTCAATTTCTCTTTTCTAAAGAGAGTAGTAGGGATAGAAGGAAAAGGCTAGGACAGTACTATTATCTAGTCGCTCTTGCTACTTCCAGTTCTTTAAGGATTAGAAGGCTAATAGGAAATTTTTAGACATCACAAACACCCACGTCTACGAACTGAAATCGATAAATCTATCGAAAAAATGCTGTTAGTACTTTGACTAGAGCCCGTGAGATCCGGCACGGAAGCCAACAACGCTTACCACTGCGCCGCGCCACAGGACCCGACGAATAGGAATAATATTATTTACTAAGCTAAATATAAAACAAAATACTGCTTTAAGAATTATAAACATAAGTCTTCAAAAAGAATCGCATTGTACATTTTAAATAATTTATTTATTTGTATGAAATCATAAATATTTGAATTATAGTAAATTTGGTGCCACTTATTTATATTTTGTATCATTATCTGTAAATTATTTTTATTACACATTCTTTGTTACACCCTTAACAAATCACTTTGTTCTGTATAAATGACTCTGTATTAGTGTATTTTCTTATCCGTTGATAATTCTCGTCATAAGCGAAACTGGTCCCGATCACATAAAATAAAAGTGAAATTAGTAAACAAGAGTACATTTTTACCAATTATCGACAGTTAACATCTTTAAATTTATTGTATAATACATTGTTTTTTTTAGTCGATCACAAAGTGAATGATAAATAATTAATGATTTGTTCTTTTCCGGCTCTATTTTTATATTCTTAACTACTAAAAAAAGATAGGTTTAACGACTAGTGTACAACGAGTTCTCTTGTAATTGATGATAAACTTTATTCGGAGTACTTGTGCTGGATATCGGTTACGAATCTGAAAAAAAAAAACAAAAATAGAAAACCGAATGAGTATTTGTCAAGCATTTAGTTTAAATTTAATTTTGTTACTCTACTATCGAAGTAGAAGAGTGTTAGCTTTTTCGACGAGGGAAACTCGAATAATTTTCGCTATCCGGATTTAATTGCAAACCAGCAGTGTCCGACAACTTTCTGTAACAAACTTTTTAAATATACTCGTTTTCAAGTTCTTTTTTAAACTTTGGAATTAAAATTTGACAACTCTATAGGATTTCTGTATGAAAAGTTCTACAATTAACTCAATTTTTTAATCGTTGAGACACTTATGTTAGCTACGAAGTTACGTATCAGCAGCAAATAATAAAAAGCTCGTAACTCAAGTATATATTTACAAGGAAGCTTAACAACTTAATTACGCTGCAATACACATTATTGTTGGTGTACTTTTATACACAAATATATTTTCATTCACTACCTTTGATTAAATACGTAAAATAAGTCACATTTATTTTGACGTGGCGCAGTGGTCATCGTCGATGGCTTTCGTGACGGGCTAGTGTCCCAGTACGATCAGCATTTATCCGATCGATTGATCGATATCTGTTAAGAGGCATCAGCGTTTGTGATGTTAAAGCATTCCTTCTCACCTTTCCAGAGCAGTTAGTTAACCTGTTAATTAGTTAGTCCTGTCTTCACTATATTTTTCTATCCCTACCGTCTTCAACAACAAACTGTTCTCTTAGAAAAAAAACTTTTGTTGAAATACCTCCATTAGATGAGTATATCCGTTACATTGGAATCTGACATGGATTTTTAAACACAACTGATACAGCATAACAGTAAATAATCTCTCATATTTTAATTTATGGTAAATCATTTTTGTTATTTATGGAACTTCAAGTTTTAAATTTTTATGTGATAATGCGATTTTTTTATGAAAGGTAGTGTCATTTATTAACTATACTCAGCAATCAAGTTTTTACGTCTTTTGAAAGCTCTCTTCGCTGCTTTTTTACGGGTTACTATCAGTAATACGAGGTATAAAACCATAATGGGTGGCAGTGGGTACGATTTTGGCACCTTGTAAGAGTATTCTATCAATTATTCTTGATATAACGTCTAATGGAATTGAATCATATTAAATAAACCCGCTAACAATTTATCAATGCGAATAACATGTTGAAAATCGCTGTGTCTCGACATAATTCTTTAAATAACATTTGATACTTAACATATTTAGGCCACTTTCACCCTTGTTCCATTTCCATAATAATATATGGGCCCGAACCAACCCCTGCAAAATTATAATAACATATCGAACTTACCAGTATACAGATTTCAGTATTTTTTTTATTTATTTTTTATTTATTAAGTATTTTTTTGGAATCCACTGCGCTGTGAGTAACCTTTATTATCTATGGCAGAGAGTATTTAAGATTAGTATCGAGAGATTTTTTTATTTTTCTTAATCCTTTATTTTGTGTTATATTTATGGGTGATTGCTTTATTCAAAATAAGTCCATTGGACATTTTCCAATGACACGAATAAGTATTTACAAACATATGCTATGAAAAAGTACATTTGGTATAACATATATTACCGAAGAATACTCAAATAATATTAGTTAAAAAGCGTAATTGTTTGAAAAGACACTTGCAATTAAATTGAAACAACAAATACGATGCGTGCATTATTAAGACGCGGTCTTAATTGAACTTTGTATCGAAAAATCTAGAAAGAATCTCTAAAAATAATAACAGACTCGCCAATCAACGCGTTGTCAAGGGTGACAAGACAACTGAGCCATAAATAATTATGCGTTTTTTGAAAGAGCGATTCATAGAGAAGCTTAACGATTGTCGGAAAAAATCTGAACTATTATTTAAAAAACATATTTAGTGATCAAGTTTTATTTCACTAAGTAAGAAACTACTCAGATAGTAATTATCAGGCGCGAAGTATTGTTTACATGCAGTAATATTGGATATAAGCACGTACAGCATTATCAAGATGTTTTTAATATATTAAACATATGACCAGATATTGAGAAATGTTTGTTATATCCTAAGCATACTAAATTTAATTAACAACAAGCTTTTTGAGATCCTCTATTAAGACAATGTAAATTCCGCGATGGGAGTGACTTAAAAAAAATGCAAATGATCAAATTTATTAGTATTATAAAACTTTCCTTCATGTGGA
Organism: Himalopsyche anomala; assembly: GCA_031772345.1. Taxonomy (NCBI): domain Eukaryota; kingdom Metazoa; phylum Arthropoda; class Insecta; order Trichoptera; family Rhyacophilidae; genus Himalopsyche; species Himalopsyche anomala. Next base: position 26,396,593 of record CM062844.1, read on the forward strand.
AAGACACTTTTGTCGTGGCTAAATAACTGCAAGATTATTGCGTTGTTTTTGTTGTGACGTAACATAGTGCCAGCACGTGAGCACTTTTTTTAAGTATTATGGACGACGTGTTAACGTTTTTTTCGTAGAGAAACGCATTGTGGGAGATGTCAGTTTCCATATCATTTTCATGACCCTCTTTGTCACACGCTACGCGCTATATTAAGCGACAGATGAAAAAAATGGTGTTGCTTTGAAAAATCGTGACGCATTTCCCTCGCACCTAATTTTAATCTCAAAGGAATTAAATTAAAATCAGTAAGATTTTTTTAACGAATTCATCACATTTATATGTCGGAAACTAGTATTGGTATCGTAAATTAAAAAAATAAGATTTAAATATTCACTCGGTCGGGTCCTATGGCTGAACGGTTAGCGTTGTGGAATTCCGTGCCAGATCTCACGGATTCGAGTTCCAGTACAAAGAGCATTGTTTGGATTGATTTTTGCTCAAAGGCATAATGTTTGTGATATCTGAAAATTCCCTCTCACCCTTTCCGATCCTTTAAAAACTGGACGTAGCGGGAGCAATTAGTTAACCACTAGTCCTGTTCTAGCCTTATCCTTCTATTCATATTACTCTCTTTGAAGAAGAGAGGTTGAGCGACTGAATAACAAACAGTTCTCGTAGAAAAGCTTCTGCTGAGACACCTTCATTAGGAGGCCATATGCTCCTTATTGGGAGCGGGCATAGATCATGTGGCCTCTTGCTTTTTTTTTTTTTTTATAGTTAGAACCTAACAACACGTTGAATGGTAGTTTTCAATTTAAATGTTTTATCTAGCCTCCAAGTAGTTCGCAAAAGAGCTAATTTATCCTTTTTTCAATTCTTCACGTTAAAAGTTTTACGAATTATGATATAATATCTCCGCAATCTATAGAAAGTTATATTTTTAAAATTTGAATAACTGCTTTCGAGATACTGAAGTTCTAATATACTTTGCACTGCATTTGGCAAATAAAATGTAATTTCTTCTAAAAAGACTTTCAAAGACTATTTTTGACATTTTTTTTATGGAAAGCTTACTCTCAAATTGATGTTATAAAAACAAAAATCTAGAAAAATACTTTACTTTTATCGCAGACAGTGTGATACATATTTTTTTGGTTCAAAAATATTTACTAGAGTCAATAATAATTAAACACACAATTATAGCAAATATCTCACTGGCTAACATTAAAATTAGTCTAAGAAAACTTTGTATTTAGTCTGCACTCTGCAGGCTACAAAATATGTATTTTGGACCTCTTGCAATACTTATCTTGTACATTGAAGAAATGATATATCAAAATAAATCATCGTTATACTAAAACAACTTGGAATCCAGTAGGAACCTATATTAAAAAATAATCATACCGGAACATTTTTCGTATTTATTTTAATTTGATGAGAATAAAATATATTTTTTATTTTTCTTAAAATAAATTAACAAGATGAAAATAATTAGTGAGTGATTTTGTTAAAATTTAAAATGAATTTTGTGATGAATAAAAAAGTTTTTTGTTACAGAAAAATTGCCAATTATTTTTTTAAAGTTTATCAAGGGATTTTTTTCATATTTATTTTATGTAATTATGAAAAATGAAATTAAAAATTAGTCATAAACATTTCCTTGAAACTTTTTATCATTTTTATATTTCAAAACAGAAATATTCTTGTTGTACCGGCATGTATTTGTAATAAAACATAAATATCAGTAGTTTATCATTGTATATTGAAATAAAATTATCATTCTAAAAACTATCTGCCGAGACAAATGAACTATACTCAATTTTTGATTTTCAACTAGAGGTATTAGTGCAGGATGCATAACCATATCCTTTCTCAATTTGAGGACTTATACATAGCTTACTAATGAAGTGTTTCGGCGGAAATTATTTTACGTTTACTGTTTGTAGGTTAGTCGGTTTGTCTTTGCTTTCAACTAGGGAAGTATTGATAAATTATAATCTCTATGAGTTTCAGTAACCCACGGTAAAGCCAGGTCAAAGCGATTCTAAGAATGTTCAAATTACACATACTATAGATGCTGTGTGTTGTATTACTAAAGGTGTGTTGTTAAGGAATTTTACATAACGTTATGTTTTGAGATAAAAATCTTCTTACATAATAAAATGTTTAGTGATATTTATGTAATGGCGAAATTCTGATTTCTCAGCTTCTGTATTATCAAACACCTCCAACAAACAACTTATGCTGAAACTTAATATGTGAACAAACAAACTCGAAATGCGATAAAAGAGAAAGGGTTGAGGACGAGAAAGAGGTGAGGGGTGGGAATCTTGTTGTTTCTCAACTACTTTCACAAATATTTGGTAACAAAAGACAAAACTTACTTTATGGTACCATAAAAATAACACAGTTTGTACCAACCGCGTAAAAATGGTAAAATGTGAAGGACTGGTATATTAAATTCACTACTTAACGTTAAAATAAATATATGGTTAATGCATAAGTTCTCACTTGCTTATAATATACATTATATAATATAAATAGTTAACATTCAGAAATAATATCTATATAAAACAGGTCATTGATGGCACGACTTTAAGCAAACTAAGCAACCATTTTACTTTGTTGTCATGATATAGAGTTTGAAAAAGAAGAACCGTTGATTAAAACTGTAATCAAAGGTACTGGTGCAATGATTACAGTCGTCAGCTTCCGTGGTGGATCTCACAGGTTCGAGTCCTAGCACGAACAGCATGTTTTCAGTCGATTTCTGTTTGAAGACATAGATGCTTGTAATATTTAAAAAATCCCTTCCACATATCCAATGCTAAAATAACGAAGCGTAGCGAGATCAATTCAATCACCACGATTCCTGTCATAGTCCTATCTTTTATACCCTTATTGTTTTTGTAAAAATGAGAGGTAAAGTTACAACTGAGGAAATAGCAGTTCGTGTACAAAAACGTCTGTTGAAATACTTTTATTTTGAGTCCATATGATATTCATTGACAGTGGACATGGATTAAAAAAAATGATTACGCACATTTTTTTATTTTTGCATATTCATATTTCTTTTTCTTTTCATGTCTCTCTTTTGATCAAACTCTTTTCGACATTTGAACGTTAAATAAGTCTATGCGGAGAATAAAAATATTTTTTTACACAGAAGTACCGCATCCAAAAAGAACGTTCTGTAAATGATGATAAATTGGTAAAAAATTATACATTGTTTTATTAGCTTGTCAATTTCATTTCAGAAAATTAAAACGGCAAGCATTTCCGACCCACTCTTGATTAATATTAAAATAAATTGGAGAAAAGTTTAATATTGACAAATATTGTTCTAGATCTCCATAGTCTGGAATGTAATTGAAGTTTTGTAAGTGGATACAGCATGAACTGACACGTAAAACGTCATCTTCATCGGACTCAAAAAAAATGTTGAATAAGTTGTCGACTGCTTATATCCAACAACTGAAAGAATGAAATTGACTGAATAAATGATTCTACGTAAAAAAAAAAATATTCTTAAGATAAATTTTAAATAATTTAAATTGACAATTATAATATCTTCCTAGCAGCATAATTTTTCACAATAAGTATTGGTAATACATATTTTGATTTTTTAAATATATATGTGCTTTGTATCTTTATAATACAAAATACCCACGTATATATGTATAATACACAATTTATGTACCCATTGCTAGTAGTTTCAACTTTGCAGCATTTACAGTCAAACGAATGCGCTTAGCCTAATACGTCAGAGGTATTCGCTGTCAAACCTTAAGAAGGTCATCAGGAGCTTACTACCCTCAGTTCGAAAGCTTTGATGATTTCATATAAGCTTGCGCTTATGATATTTTAGCGTTAATAAAGAAAAAAATAATACTCATAACAATCATATCAGCACGCGCTTATATGATGTTTTAACACTAATTTATTCCAAAGATAAATAATTCTACGTTACGCTATTTCAAAGAATACATTTTTATTTCACAGCATATCAATGACTGGATTAAAATGTCACATAAAATTTTCAGTAAATCATTAACTTCTTGGTGAAATGTTGAATTTAATTTTGATACTCGTTGGCTAAGCTTGAATAATATATAGATAAGTTTGTTTCGTGGAAATATTTAAGGAAAATGAGAGTCGATGAAGTTGATTCTACTTAATGAATATAAATGAAATTTAAGCGTTAAAAATTTGAATAATTTATCAATTCAAGTAATAATTGTGTAAAATTTAATGAAAGGTCGTTTTTAATTTGGCTCATAAATATTTTTTCAATCGTTGGTACTTAAACTTTGTGGCTTCGTCGTGCATACAAAAGTTGTTGTTGTGTTTTTCATATAATAAATTTACTTATCAAACTTTTCTTTGAGCGAAAATCATTAAATTAAATACTAGATAACACACCAAAAAATCGTCGGTTTACGAGGATAGGGAATTTCTTGCCTGGACGTTTTCAAAGTAGTAGGTTCAATAATTAGAATGTGTGACATTGTGTGTTTATTTTACTTGAAAATATCCGTAATTAATCAATATATTATTCAGAAGATAGCAGTCAGTGGCGAAAAGTTAGTCACTCCAAATAAACTCTTGATGGTCCGCTGTGGTAAGGAATACTGATCATTTTGAATTGGTGTTGTGAAAAAAAATGATTTAAGTGTTCACTTTGTGTTTATTTAAAAACAAGTCAAATTAATCCAATGCACCGATTTGGATTACGTCATTGGGTAAAGCAGACCTTATGTACAAAAAATATGGAAGAATGATTTCTATATTTAAGTGATCCATATAATATAAAACTAAATTTGATATCTTTATGTTTTCATGTATTGTGTTACAAACTGTGACACGTGTTTCTCCAGTTTTTTAAAAGTGTGTGAAAAAAGAATTATAGAAAACATTGACTGGAAAAACGTAAAATTTTCCATACACCGTATCTTCAATTTTAAAAAACTACGTCAATTGAAGAGTTTATATATTTTCTTTCTTAAATATAATTGTTTTGATTTAAATCTTTCACATTTTGTACTTACATAAAGAATTCATGAGAGTTTATAAAATTTTAAATTGAAAATCGATTGAACACTCTCAGTCGATATTTTCAATAATAATTTAGATTACGAAAGTCTACGAAATTCATATTAATTATACTTTAAAAGTAAATGATAAGATATTTCTTTAAAACCTTATTAAATAATGAGTTTAACATGATTATTTGCAACTGATAAGTAAAAGACTATTAGGTAAGGAAAATCCAACAAGAAATTGTTCATATTGTTTTTGTTTAACATAAACTGTGATTAGAAGTGGCTTTATCTTTGTAGTTACATCTAGTGTAGTTTTTCATCAGCAAGTTAAGGCATTCATAAAACTGACAAAGTTTAAGGAGCCTTTGATGTAGCCTTCCGAGAGTGACTCTACTTAAAGCTTTCGTGCTCAAAGATTCCTAGTTAAAATTGACAAGCTCCCTAGCGCTTTTTCAAAAATTGAAGAGCGTTTTTTTATAGGGAAGAACAAATTTCGTATGAAAGTTTCATTGTGCCATCTCTTTGGTAGTTGTTTCTTTTGACAAAAAACTTTGTAAAGATGAGATGCTTTTTGTCCTTTGAAATATAAAACATTTGCTGGCATTTCGAATTTGAGGGAATTCGTGCTGTTTTTTTTCCAACTGACCATGTGTTGAAATGTAAGCAAGTTTTATTTCGGACAGTCCTTGCCTGTTGACAACGAAATGTACTTCCGTCTACAAACCGGAACTTGAAATTCAACACAGAAAAATTTCAATGGAAAAATCGAAGTGTAGAGCATTCACCCTAAGAGTGCGTTTCCTTGATGGCAAACCTTAATTTAAATGTTCTGTTAAACTACATGAGTATATAATTATAAAAACAATTTCTTGGTAACTTTTGTTGTAAACGTTTAATGACATTATTTTAATAAAATACTTTGACGGGTTTTTCTTAACTAAATTTAATTTATACATAAAATTCTAACTCTAATTTATCAACCACGTAAACAATGAAAATTAAATGTTTGTTATACATGTAACACTAATATCGATGGCTTTTTATCGAGATTATTTATAAATTGAGTTAACATTCACATAATGTTCTTCTGCATTATATCTTTATGATATGAAATAATTATACCTTTAAAAACAGTTATAAAAAGATGATGTTTCATTCGAAAACATAATATGTCCTTTTCAACAATATTTAGCATGCAAAGAAGTTGTTTAAATTCGATGTTCTCAAAATATGTAGAACTAAATGTGTTCAGGAATCCCTACACGGATTAGAACTCTTGACCGTAATGAGATATACTGAAAGGTCGTTCGACTAACACGTATGACATAAATCAGGAATACAAAACCTATTTTCTCTAGCGGGTCGTATATAAAAAAAGATCTGTTCGCTCCGCAAGGAAAAATGAATTTGAAAGTCTTATTTATAAAAAAAAAAGTTCTTAAGTGTGCATTATTAAACTGTGGAGTCGGGTTAACGACTTCGACTTTTATTCCGACTACGGCTTTTAATTATAATCTGGCTCTGAATCCGATTTTTTTAAAAATATTAATTTCCTATTAACTTGCATATATGTTTACCGTCAGATCATCTTTAGTCAACCTAACTTGCAGTGGCAACACTATGGACTTATGGATAGTGGTTTGTAAACACATCATTAAATATATTTAAAAAAAAAAATGAAAAGCAGTCGTAAAAAAGGCCTTGCTAATTTATGTTGTATTTATAATATAATTCAAAAAGTAATAAGATATATGTTTTTGTAAATTTGAAGCTTATTTCATAGAATTCTTTTAAGAATTGTTAACGGCAATTATTTACAAAAATAATTTCAAACGCTTAAATTATTTTTTTTGCATCAAAAATGATATACAATTTATTGTCGAACAGAAGTGAAATAGTAGATTATTTGATAGCAAAGAGACAATGTAGAGTATTTTGCAGTGGAAGAGTATCCTTATTTGTAGTAAATTTTATTCTGAAAGAAAATAAAATTCCACCTTGTTTCGCTATTCATTCTTCTCGCAACATTTACAATGAAAAGCATATTGTATCGACACAATGAAATACATTGTTTTAATATATTATGGAAATTGCACAGTCATATTGTATCTTTAAATTCGGAACATGGATAAGTGATGAGCATGGATTGTTAAATAAACTTGAAGTCAATATATTTATTTTTTCTTTTCAAATTTGGTTGCAGTGACCGCGGGTTTGAATCGCTTAGCAAACATTTTCATATATTAAAAAATTTACTGACTGAAATTTTAAACTGTTATCGTGTGATGAAAATGTATGTTTTTTAAGCATTTATTACTACATGTTTATGTTTACACACACACAGAAACTGAGATAGAAAATGACCCAACATACATACGCGTTTTTCCTTGGTCTTTGCGTCCAATGCCAACCAGTATACAAAACTAACAATAAAATAATTCTTTCCAGTTAACATGTAAATTCAAACATTTAAAAAAAAAATACAAAATCAATAGAAGAAGTACTGAGTTGTTCTTTAAGATGTATATTGCAACTACTATTTTTTTGTAGATAATATTGTCTAAAAGGGAAAGAATAAAATTAAAAAAAACTATTATTTTAACTCGGCTAAGCCGCTCTCATTTTATCGGCTGCGTGGTCGAGCGGTTAACGTCGTTGGCTTATAACACAGAAGTCTTGGGATTGAATCCCAGTACGGACATTTTTTATAGATTGATTTTTCAATCGATTTATGGATTTATGTTAGATCTCATCGATGTGTGTCGCGACCTGAGTACTACAAGGTTTTATGTGAAAATTTTTGACGAAACAAAAATAACAATGTATACCAATAATGTTACTTGGAAGAATGCCACATTATTACTTCTGTTTCGCTAAAAATTTAGTCACGATGTATTGTCTTGAATTCCTGACTCATACCCATCGTACCCTAAAAATCAATTAGCTAACAACTAGTCCTTTACTAGCCCAAACCTTCTATCCTTACTATCTAAAAGAGGTTGGGCAATTTATTAGAAAGCAATTTTTGTAAAAACTTTTCTATAGATAGATTCTATATGAGGAGTCGATGATGAAAAAAAAGCTGCTCCCAGAATAAGCCGCACACTTTTATCCTGAATTTAAAAACACGCGGCTGAAAAATATATACAGGCGGACCTCTACTTTCGAACATTCTACTTTCGCACAATTCGCTATTTCGCACATTTTTAGAAAATCGTTATTTTTAGATTTTTTGGCAATAATGCAAAAATGTTTTGTTTCGGCAAGTAACGGGTTGTTTGCCAAATTTAAAACGAGGTATTATTATTATTATCTATATAATATTAAATTCATTGGAGAATCAGCTGATGCGGATAGAAATGCTGGAAAAGACTTTATTTCCTCATTGTCCAAAATTATTGAAGATGGAGAATAAACCCCATATCAAATATTCAATGTAGATGAGACTGGCTTATTTTGGAAGAAAATGCTTAATCCTACATTCGTGAGATTTCGACTGAAGATGTTTGGTGGAATTTCAATTTTTAGAAAATCGTTATTTTTAGATTTTTTGGCAATAATGCAAAAATGTTTTGTTTCGGCAAGTAACGGGTTGTTTGCCAAATTTAAAACGAGGTATTATTATTATTATCTATATAATATTAAATTCATTGGAGAATCAGCTGATGCGGATAGAAATGCTGGAAAAGACTTTATTTCCTCATTGTCCAAAATTATTGAAGATGGAGAATAAACCCCATATCAAATATTCAATGTAGATGAGACTGGCTTATTTTGGAAGAAAATGCTTAATCCTACATTCGTGAGATTTCGACTGAAGATGTTTGGTGGAATTTCAATATTAAATTTGAATCGTTTAAATTATGTACATTCACACAGATTTTGTCACTAACGACCCGGGTTTCACCTTTTGGCATCTTCAGGCGTTCAAGTGCACGTATGAACTTGAACTGACTTATTATTAATGTGATTTAAAATTGATGCTAATGTTAGTTTATCAAGCAGATAATTCTAGAACGTTTAAAGGGAAAGATAACTACAACTAACTCTTCAAAAGTTTGTTAAAAAAAACTATTTTTTTATCAAATACATAAGTAAATTTTGATAAATAAAAATTTTAAAGGCCAATTTTCAGTGTTTTTTTTGACATCCCTCTACTTTCGAACATTCAACATTCACGAACGTTTTCAGGAACCAATTCTGTGCGAAAGTGGAGGTCAGCCTGTACACTAAAAATTATTGTCAAACTTTATGGCTTAATAATGCTGTGTGTTTTGTAAATAGCATACAATGTTATAGAAACGTAAACAAGACATGTTTTAATTATTATGTAAGTTGGCTGTCGTGACTTAATAACATTAAAATCCTATTTTTTATTACATGTTTAAAGCGAGTAAAGTCGTCGAGGGGCAATGGCGTAGCAAAATAATATATTATTCAGTTTCACAATGAAAAGTTTCAGTTAAGAAATCGTGCCGCGAGTACGAACTTCATTTTTTTTACACCCTCTTCTGTGTTCTTTTCCTCGTTAATGTGGACTCGGCCACTTTCTTGCGTCGACTTGGTTAAGTAGAATTTTGCGCCATCTCGAATGTACCTCACGTCGCTGGGTAGCACGCTTTTACTTTCCGCCCGCGGCCAGGTCCAGCTCTGTAATATGTTACTTGTACCGTTTTATAAGGGGCGGCCGTCGCAAATACCGAATTAAGACATTTTTTCAACCTTGTACACTTCCAGTGTGGAGCAGATAGACTCCTAATAAAGCATGTGAGTATCTCAATTTCAAAACCTACCTAAGCACCATTTTTGATTCAACTTGTTCTCTATTTCAATTTATTTTAATACAGATAAAACGAACTTTAAAAAACGTGTTATGTCTCAAAACCTACTGAAATCCAAAAACCCCATAACAGTTTTTTGCACTTTGCCAACAATTTTGGTTTTTGGAATTAGGTAGGTTTTTAAACTAATGCGCTCAATAAACAAAAGTGATCTACACAATTTATAACTGGGCTAAATTAGTATTTTTTTACCATATTCGCTCCCAATGTAAAGCATATGGACTCCTAATAGAGTTTATCTCAACATAAAAGTTTATACAATAACGGCTTACACTCAAAATCTCTTTTTAAAAAAAAAAAAAAGAGTATGTATATAATATAGAAGGATATGGCTAAGCTAGTAAAGGACTAGTAGTTAGCTAATCACTTTTGATACGTCCTGTTTTTTAGGATAGGATAGGTGAGATGGGAATTCAAGGCATCGCACACATCCACGCCTTCGAGCAGAAATCTATAAAAATTGTCCGTACCGGGGCTTGAACCCATAACCTTCGTGTTCTAGGTAAACGACATTGACTATTCGATCACGCAACCGGTAAGATACGTAAGTTAAAATCTAAACCAGACTTAAGTTGTCCATATAGTGATAGTAATCAAGATTAGGAGCATATTCTTTGGGATTGTCCGATTCGTTTCATTGTAAGAGTCATTTTGTTTTTTGTTCTGTAGAAATTGCGACTATGGTACTACTGCAATGAGACTTCAGTGAAGCTTTTGAATTAGTGATTGTTTGGCTCACCTGATATTAGGTCAATATATCAATATAGTTTTTTTACCTGCAATATTTAACCGAATAAATTTCTGTTTCGGCTCTGGTGATCGTTGTATGACGCATCCAGCAAAAATACCAGTTGAACTAGGGAAACAATATCGTTAGAAATTCCTTTTTCGTATTATATTGACTTGGAGATATCCAGGAGTAAACTGAAATATGAATAAACCAGACACTGTATTCATTGATATGTTTATCAATGAAAAATGAACTAGTTTTAACAAGACATTCATTTGTTAACTATGAATAAAGTTAAGCTAAAAATCAATCGATCTGATTTGATTGCCTTATCATTACTAGGACATACAATCCCGGACCTTTTTTGTAATGCCGACATTTCGGGATTGACAATTTTTCCAATCCCGGAATCCCGGGGTTGAACATTCAACATGAAATCGTATATAAATATCGAGATTCGGTATTGAGATTTTTTTTCTCGGCGATTTTAGAAGCTTCTTTTTTTCAGCCTTCGCGCAACTTTCTCTAATTTTGTCAATCCCGAAATCCCAGAATTAGTGCTGTCATAATCCCGAGATTTCGGGACCCGGGATCCCGGGATTGGAAGCTCTAATCAGTACATATCATAAAAGTCGCTGCATTTTTGTTTCATTTCGTCGTTCATTGTTACTAACAAAATTATTATGGAGTTCAATCTAAAAAATATTCCTACAATTTATGTTTTTGCAATCAATCAATGGCTTACTGTTTAAAGTAATGGATGTTTGTGGAGTGTAGCAAGTGAAAGCTACTAGTTTTGTCATAGCGCAACCATCCATACTTTTTTCGAAAAACAAAGGTTGAACATAATCGACTGTAGAAAGAAAAAAGGACGTAACCCACACAAATCAAATTTTACAGGAGCAAAAAACCTGTTTTGATGATTTTGGGCCATATGGAAATTATGAATTATACACAATCTTGAAGTTCACGGAGACTTCTAAACTGGTGTTTATTGAAATAACCTTTATTTTAGTCTTTTTTCTTGGTTTTAATTTTTTACAAGGTCATATTTTTCAAACTTAAAAGCTAAATTTAGATACTAATTTGGCATTTGCAGCTTGCATCCTTTTGATAGAACGTGTATAAATTTTTATACATTGTGATTATCGAAAAAAGGCTGTTTTGAAAAAACTGTGGGTTACGTCCTTTTTCCTTTCCTCAGTTGATATATAAAATATGGCGAAACTTCTTTTTTAGCGTGTTGAAAACTATCTTTCTGCATTCATAACTCAAAATAGTCGATTTTCGACATAACGCCTTCTGCTAGTTATATTGACAATATGATAATATACGAATAAGTGATGTATTATAAAATATTTCGTGAACGAGTCTTCGACGTGGAATTGAATCATAAACTCACTGAATCATTAATAAATGATTTACGACGTGATCAAAATCATCACGGGACTTTTATTTTGATGCGAACCTGTTTCAAAATCGTTTTTATGCTGGTTCAAAAAACTAAAATTGATTCTATTCATGAGTTATTTTCCATTTCTTTTATGATGATAAATAGTTGTTTTCAAGCGAACCGTTTTGTGTGATTCGTATCGAGATGTGACTAAGAAGGCCTGTCCGAAGCGGTACACACGCTATCCCCAAATGTGATGACTGACACGGGCTGTCAAGGAGATTTATTGTCCGCCATTTTCGACAGTATTTTGTAAAATGGAGAAAGCTTCGAAAATTAAAGTTTATCTCTTTTACTGACATTTCAAAAGTGGGCGTGAAATGTAGTGAATCAATCAAACGAGTCAAGATAATGAATCAGTTGGGTCATCACTAATGCGATTTTATAAACCATTAGGCATATTATCAAATATTATATTATTCGAATCAATTTTTCTATCTACGATGACCTACTGTATACATTGAAGGTATCTTTATAACATTTTAAAAAGGAACAAATTAAATGGTCAGATTTTAAATGAATTTTTGGTCAGAATTAAAATATGAACGGTCAGAATAAAAATATTATACGGTCAGAATATTTTATAGCAATTTTGGTTAGATTAGGTTTTTTTTAATTTCATTTTAATTATGACAATTTATTCTGACCGATATATTATATTATGACCATTTAATATAAATTCTGACCAGAAAAATACGAGCCATTTTAAAATCCATGTCCGCTCCCAATGTGGAGCATCCATTTTTTTTTTGTTAATCATAGTCTTTGTTTATGCTAGAAATATTTATTTTCCTCTAATTATATCAGTATTCTTATGGTATATCTTTTTAAAAGAGATAAGCTACCTTTTTTCCACCATTTCCGCATTCGCTGCGGAACATATAGAGTTTATCTAAAAACAAGTGTTTATACAAGAACTGCTTGTAAATCAGTTCCTCAGCTTCTTTTTTTTCAAAGAGAGTAGGGATAGATGGATATGACAAGTGTAAAACAAAAAAGGAAGTGTAGGAGAGAATTTATTATATCACATACATTCATGACATAATTTATAGAAACTGTTCGTACCGGGATTTGAGCCCGTGATCTCCGGCTCTTGAAGCCAACTTCAGTGACCACTGAACCGTGCACCCGACGAATATCATATTATGTAACCTTAAATGATAATATGAATAGCAATTAGCCAAATAAGTATTTAAAAGTGTACAACCAAATTCTCGAACTGAGATAACGCGACTTTAGGTTTATGTGTAATTATTAATCAAAATATTTTGTGCTCAATTTGTTTTTGTTTATGTAGCGCCTATATATAAACTTTTAAAATAAAAAGGGTGAATCTGTAATTTCAAGACAATAATATAACGTTGAAACCATATATCGTAAATTATTGAACACCATTTTGTTCATCTTACATGACTGTTAAAGAAATATATTACGAAACTCACTATTTCTAAAAAGAAATACCGCACAAATATGTCAATACCTGTATAAAAAAAATAATTAAATAAAGCAAAAAAATAGGACAAGTAAAGATCGAAAAACCACGCGAGTAAATGAAAAAAATATATAATCCTAAAAGGATCATTTTCATAAAAAGCTTATGGAACCTGTCAATATTGATACAAATCTCAACCGATTTAAAATATTTCAGTTCAATGCGAACATTTTTAAAAAATATGTGATGGATTTTATACGTTTAAAATTTGATATTGATTTATTTTCAATACCGATTTTTTTGTATTTAAGTTTTAAAGAAACATCATGAAAAAACAGGATCACAATTTTGGTAATACCAGTGTTGCAATCTTTAGTATCAGTCATCCGATCTTTAAACATAGGGCATAATGAGAGCGATGCTAGAGATAAACCTCTGAGAAGTAAAGTAGGCCAAGTTTTTTTTAAAAGAAATGCTGTGATCCCCAATTACGCGAACCGCAGCGAACCGCGTTATTGGATTACGAATTTATGATGTTTTTATGCTGATTATTAAACAGTCCATCTGGTAAACATAAGATGCGGAAATGATTCAACAAAAATATCGTGTTTGACGTAAATAAAAATACCTTGCCTCTCTTTCGTCACTCTGCACAAAAATATATTATATACTACCGAGGGATTGCAATACCGGATGAATAAATTAATACCGGTATTACAAAAAAGATTTGAAAAATACAACAAAATTGGGATCTGAATACTAGACGAGTAAATCAATATTTTATATTAAATACCGTGATTAAATAATGTATTCTTTTTATAAACGGGTGATATTCGTAAACAGTTTTTTAATAATAATAATTTAACCAAATTTGAATCGTTCAAATTATGTAATGTGTATGTAATTATCCCGGGTTTCGCCTTTCGGCATCGTCAGGCGTTCAAAGTGCACGGATGAACTTGAACTAAAGTTCATCCGTGCACTTTGAACGCCTGACGATGCCGAAAGGCGAAACCCGGGTTGTTAGTGACAAAGTCTGTGTGAATGTACATAATTTGAACGATTCAAATTTAATATTGAAATTCCACCAAGCATCTTCAGTCGAAATCTTAAAAACTCTTTGCAGATTTACAATATTTCGTTTGTATTGGTCGCGAATATTTTTATTAAAATTCATTCAAAATTCGGTCTGTTTTTAATATTGCTTTTACTGCAATATTGCAATACTGGCTTTGCATTAGGAGCAGGCAAATGTTGGTTGGTTCATTATCAATTATTGTTTGAAACTATTTTATCGTATACCTAACATAAAAATTAAAAACACTCGTAATAGGAAATCATGTGTAATTAGCAAACAACTGTGTTTTGAAATTTAAGTGAATGCATATACTGTCGATATATGCATTCATAAATACTTAAGCTTATGTGTGCCTATCAGTTACAGCATGTGACAGTTTATGTCGTTATGAATATATCAAATGGCACAGGTCTAATTGTAACTTCCAGGTTCAACAACCATAATAATCAATACAAAAAATATTACTAGATGAAAGAAGTTTACCGAAATACAGGTATTTTTTAATTTTAATATATCGGTATTAAGAAGTAATAATAATATCGGGTCTCGGTTTCGGTAATACCGCCATTGTGACCCTAATACTACTCACTGTATTGTGTTCGTGTTACAAACTTGGACTTAAAGCTTATCTCGTAGAGCGAAAAGAAAACAAAGAAATGAATGTGTTGTTCTCTACGGCGATTGGGGTAGGAGCAGGGTGTCTCACGTATCCCCTAATTACGTGACGTCACACTAATACATTTCTAAATGACGAAGAAAACGAACGGAGCTCTCTCAGATTTACTTTTTCTTATCAAGTAATCCACGTCAATCTGCGTCATTTATGTGTCTCCCTACTCGTCAGTGGTGTGCACACCCGGGCCGATGAGTATTTCTTTTTTTTTCTGCAGTTTAAATGCACGCACAAATTGTTTTCTTATTACACGTTTTTTTGCTTTCTAATATATGAAAGAGTTTATAATAATAATATTAAATTTACTAAAAATGATACAGTAAATCCCCCATTTACACTAAAGTCGGGACAGTGCAATTGGGGGTGTGAATATTTAAAAAAAATGAAGGATTTGGTTTTTTCCGCAAAAAATGTAAAACTATGTTTTTCCTTAGTTTTGCAAAAAAAAAATATTGAAATATTTAGTTACCAAGTGATGAAATGCGAAGCGTGCCAAAATCCCACACGTAGACAGTCGTCCGCTATACGTGTATAGTCTAGCACGTGTTGAATACACAGACGCTAGCCAACATTTGACTGTATGCGCGGCACAGACGACCGTCTCGTAGTAACGACAATGAAATGCGCCCGTGCAATTGGGGGATTTGCGGCGAATATTTTAAGCCAGCGCGTAATTCGGGGTAGTGTAATTGGGGGTTCCAATGTATAGTGATTAATTACATCATTTCTTATTTAATTTTTTATCCATGTCCGCTGCTGGAATTTCATAATAATGAGGAAAAAAATGGAACATAACGTGATCTGAATGTAGCTCTTACGATGACGTATTGTAGTGACGTCTTTGAACGTTACGCCATCGACAGAAGTAATGACGTAATTTTTGTGAATCCAAATACATTTCTATTTTTTCTAATCTATGATCGTTTTCAATGGATGTATCTCAACAGAAGTTTTTTTCAATAATAAGTCCGTGTAACTCAATTGCTTAACCTCGCTACGCTCCGTTGTTTTAGGTTCTTAGGTGAAAAAGAGTTTTTAGACATCACAAACATCCATGCCTTCGAAGACAAATCGATACATCGATTGAAAAAGTACTTTTCTTACTAGAAATCGAACCAGTGAGATCTATCACGGAGGCCAACGACCTAGACCGCTTCGCCACGGACCAGATCATTAATCTGATGATCCCAAAGATTAAGTGAGCTAACTAGTAAAATGGTAAAACTTTTTTCTTGGACTTTTAAGTACAATCACGTCATTACTTGGTGTTTTAGCGGATTGAATGTTTTTATTTCACGAAAATAGCACTATTGTAATGTATATTAACTGAGGTTACTTCACTTTTAAGATACTTTAAGACGTGTAGAATATTACAGATTATTAGCTCTCGCGGCTTGGAGACTAGAAAAATACTTCTCGGCCGATAGGGGTCTTTTAGGGACCCCAGTGGTTTCCTCATTATTGGCCTTATTCTTATGAATTTCAAAAAAAAAAATAGTCTAAGGGCTTTAAAATATCTCTCTGCATCATTCCTCATACATTTTTTTATAAAAATCCGTGTTTTTTTAATAAATAATCATATTTTAAGTTGCGCGTAAAATATACGTCGTTTCAGTGCAAATATCAATGTGCTACTGGCGCGCTTTGCTTAGCGGCGTTCAGCCTATTATCTTACGAACGATCGCTGATAAGCGGGCGCTTATCTCTTATCTTATCGTATTTATATAAACTACAAAAGGTCCAAAAAACTATGATATAAGAATACCTTAATTATAAACACTGTATCACCCATATTAAAATAAATATTTAAGAAAATGTGGGTATTGGGGTCGCATTTCTTGAGCTTAGAACCGGAAAAGTTAGAATACTAACAATTTTTTTTCTAAAATTTCTTCTTCTAATGGGCCCATTTATAATATAATATTTGACGTCATTATAAAACTATAATATACGTAAATAAAAACGAAAAAAATCAAAGTTACATATTTTTTACGTGATTTTCGTTTGCACGTTTCCATGGTTTCAACGGCGCCGTGCGTTTCTCCTATTTCATTGTTGTTTCTGTTCAGAAAATTGATCTATGTATGTACATTAAATGATTTTTTTAAAGGTTACTAATGTTTGTGACACTCACATTTATTCCCTTTTTTTCTAGCTCCACTGTTGTTTTTTTACCTTCTCCGAAGAAAAAGGAAAAAATATTGTACCATATTGAGATATTCAATAAAGAGCCGATAATTCCCACAATGGGAGTGAACGTAGAAGAAAAAAAATATATTGTATATGCCATAGACACTTGATTCAGCTAATACAAACGCAACCTTTTCCTGCACGCTATTGCTTCCTTCAGCCACTCCTTCATCTGACGTGAGTTTTTTTTTTGGCGCAAGATTCTCTTGTCACTTTTATTAACTATCATAATATATTTCTTTAATATCTTTATTAAGTGAAACCGGGAATTATATTAATAGACTCGAATCTTTTTTTATGAGCACTCAACTCTTTTTATGTGACGGTGTAAATCCCTTTTTACTGTCGATCGAATCGTCGGATCAAATCCGAATCAATTTCTGACTTTACCGCCACGATTTTTTATTGATGGTATTATAGTGTTTGGGACTTTAGAATATACACTTTCAAAGTTTATCACAGGGGTTCGCCAACCTTTTTTAACAGCCCACTATTAGGCATATTAATAAAAACCCCCAATATATATCGGACCAATATAATTGGTTTCCAAAATCCTGGATATTTTCGATTGGCTCTTCTACCTTCAATTTGGTCTTTCTTAAGTTATTATGAATGACGTTAATGAATCTTTTTTTTACACTTTACTCGAGTATCAAAAAATTTCTCTTATCGTGATAGTATGATAAGGTGATGAGATAAAAACAATAATAAGAGGTTGGGAAACGTACCTCGATAAAGGTTCTCTATTATGATTAGTTTAGCGAAGCAAAAATATTTTGGGGAATTTTTGCGGTGACCACATGTTCCGAATAAAAAGCGGATACATATCATAAGGAGAGATAAAAAGAATATATAGACTATGTTAAGTAAAACCTTTAAAATTTATCACAGTCAAAAATTTTTTCGAATCTTAAAAATTAATCCAATTTTAAAATTGTATTTATGATTAGGACAATTTGTTGTTTTGAAAACAAAACTCGCGAAAATGAAAAACAATGAAACTTCCAACAGAAAAGTATCTGACAGGGCAATGACGTATGTAATATGACGTGTTAAACTCATTGTATGGGTTATGTTTTAAGTCAGTCGTGTTTTGACTGTTGTTACCTGCGTGCGTCTTTTGCTATATCTGCCTTGGTGCATATTTGGACTATTTTGATATCAAACTGAAAAATTAGAACCTAATATTTACAATAGAAAAATTTAAGAAAAAAATTGCATGTTATACGAGATTCTAAACTCGATGGCTGCCACATACGAGATATCTTGTAAAAATGTTCGTGCTCAACACGTCAGTTACGAGTTAGCTCGTCAATAACTAATTAAATCAATAATTGCAAATTATAGCCGGCGTGCTGGGTAATTACGTACTTTTTCCTACGGCGGCTAAAAGGTTAACAAAAAATCGGCAACAACGGCTACACAAAACATTTTTGAAGTAGTAGGTAATTCATTAGCTATTCGTAGATACCTAAGATGGTTCGAAAATTTTCGAACTGGAGATTAAAATATCAAGAATAATCATGGGCGTGGGAGACGATCAAAGATAGACGAAGTAATCCTGGTGTCACAGATGGAAGCATAACCTTCTCAAAGTATTCATAAGCTGGGCGAAAAACTAAACCAGGCGGATTCAACAGTAAATAGACAAATCAAGGAGATTCTGAGGGTCTGGAGACAAGGTGTATAAGTACCACACGAATTGAGCAAAGGAAAAAAGTTGGAAAAGTTTTCGAGTATGTCAATAACTTATGGATCTTCAGATTGGCTGAAAGGTTTTATCTTATCCATCTTACCCTTCAGACATTACGCCTTCCGACTATTATTTATTTCATTCGATGTAACACTTCTCAGCCGAAAAAATAAATACAAATGTAGACAATGTGAAAAGAAGACTACCGAAATATCTTGAATGAAAGACTTTATGAAAATTAAATTTAAAAAAATCCAGAGAGGTTGGAAAAAGTTTTATATTTATTTTTTGAATGAATAAAATAAATATGTAAAATACTTTTTTTTGATCCATTAACCCTTCCCTTACTATGAAAAAAAGCACAAGCACAAACGAGAATGAATCATGACAATTATATAACACTACTACAGGAGTACTACATATAATTGTCATGATTCACTCCTGTTTGCCTGATGTGTAACGGATACACAGCTCAGGAGCTTGTGCTTTTTTTGCATAGTAAGGGAAGGGTTAAAAAAACGACATTAATTTTGAGAATATTTATTATTCCATTTTCTCCACTCTGCTGTCGACTTTAACAAAGCTTATTAAGAGATAGCTAGTTGAGAGAAGAATCTCTGAAAATTGCATTTTACACCTAATAAAATGCTTGGCGTTGTAGATAAAGTAACGACAAATAAGCAATTTTTTGGCAAGAGCCACATAAAGTCACCGCAGAACCGATTCGCCACTAATAAAACTGTCGTTTCGTGTAATGAGAACTATTACAAAGGAGCTGTGTGGCATTATGTTTGCGATAAAAAAAATGTTTGGCACAATTTAAAATCCCTTAGCGGGAGATATTTTTAAGCGACTGCGCTTTTGTTAAATGAATAACATTTATTGCGTCGTTCTTTTCTTTATTATACTGTCATAGTTTTGTTTGTACTTGGTTTGTTACTCGCCGCATAATGTATAACATAAAAGAATGGGTACAAATAATAAAAAAAACAACCAAGCCCGCAGATAAAAATAAAGCGTGTTTCATAGAATCCAAGACACTAAAGTTCCCCTGTACATATAATGAATTTGGTTATTATCTAATTTATTGTTTAGCCAATATATAAAATAAATGATCAGTGATATTCCAAAAAAGTTCTAAGTTTACGCTTTATCAATGGCCAGTTTCTGTTGGTCAAAAATTAAATTTTGCTGTCAGAAAATCAAATCAATATACAAACGAAAAAAAAAAAAAATTTTATGACCATTTAATAAATAAGCTATTGATTACTTTTAAGGTGTTCACTGTCAATACTTGGTGGAATGGCATTATAATAAAAATAATAATAAAAGATTTTTAGTACTTTTTCCACTTAAAATTTATTTGATCAGGACCGGTTTCGCTCCTCACGAGCATTATCAACTGATAAGGAAAATAAGGTGTAAGCAATTACTAACAATTAAAAGGATTAACAAATTACATTATTATTACACAAAATTAAAATGCTTAACACCTATAACGTACAATTAAAAAATCATCAATAATAAGTGGCAAATGATGTCAATTATAAACACAATGTTTTTGACTGTTTAAACATTTTTTTTTGTACAACTTCCTCATTTATTTAATATGATCAGGACCGGATTGCTCGCTGGTCCTGATGCGGTCCTGGTTATATTATATTATTTATATAATTTAGAATTTCGACTGAAGGTGCTTGATGGAAATTTAACTTTAGATTAGAAATATTTTTTTCATAATGTACGTTTCCATTATAATTTTGGCCGAACACGACCCGATTCGAATGCATTCGCGCACTGAATAGCACCGGAATATGCCGAGAGGCGAAACCCGGGTCGTGTTCGGCCAAAATTATAATGGAAAAGTACATTATGAAAAAAATATTTCTAATCTAATATAATATTAATTTGTAATAAGTACAAAAGTGTGTTTTATTTATTGAATAGAATGCCTATTCTTCAAGTATTGACAGTAAACACGGTTGATTTTAAACATTTTCTTAATTCAAAATTTCACCGTATACTGAGGTTTAAGAATAGATGCTTGCATCGGATAATGGGGGTGATGGGATTTGATTTCATGAGGAATTCGGAGATTAGGAAACATAGAAAACAACGAACCATCATGGAGAGTCGTTGGAACTAGCTGGATTGCGTGCTGCGGATGCCTTCGAAAAGCCTTAATCCAGCCGGTCTCTTCTTCCAACCAGTAGGATTCCGGCTTTTTGTACGACCCTCGGGATACTATCCATATGATTAATTAGGTAGAACCGCTGTCATGTCATGATAAAAAAGCAAAAGAATTGGCGGGAGACGGGATAAATGGAAGAAGTGTTTAACTTTTTATACTGGAATCTAACTTCTAATTTACTTTATACTAAATTTAAGCGAAGTTAAGAAGATAAATTGAAGTAGGTACACATTAATAAATTTATTACAAAATGTCTTAATCATATGGTTTAGACTGTTTAGAGCAGCCATACTCAATCTGCGGCCCAGTAAGCTCTTACCAAATCGTAGATTTCAAATTCCTCGGTGAGCTAAAAACAAAAAAAAATAGTTTCGGAAATATGTGGGGAAAAGTATACCAAATCGAGAATTTAAAATTCCTCGGTGAGCTAAAAAAAAAGAAGCATACCATAAATATGTTGCGGCCCACGTAGAGAAGCAAATATCGGAATGCGGCCTGGAGGAAAAAAAGGTTGAGTATGGCTGGTTTTGAGGAAGCGTGTGTGATGGCAATCTTCCTTACATATAATGGCAAGCTTTACACTGGTGCGAAGTCGTCGACGATTTGGTGACGTGTGTTCCTTATGCACATTAGACATAAGGAACACGCGTTACCTAATCGCGGACGACGGTGCCCCAGTGTAAAGTTAGCCAATGTCTCTATAATGGGAATCCAGAAAGTAACCAGTTCAAATTGACACTCCATTTATATTTATCCCAACAGCTTATAGGCAATGCCAGTTGGGTTACGTTGGTTAGTACTGAGATGAATTTAATCAGCCTAGTATGCATTAGCAACGCACCATTTTTTTTTTTTTTAAAGGTCGGAGTCGTAAAATTTTTTCGACTACAACTTCGACTCCACAGCCCTGGTTGCTTCACAGTTTGAAATAAAAAGGGTCTACGTATGTTTTATTATTAGATGTTAGGCTTCGGTACAACTATAGCAGCAGCGGTGTCTCTCTCGTTGTACTCATAATTCTTGGATATGCCACGTAGTCTGCATTGTTCCAGTAAGAGGTTATAATGCTTTAAAGTGTTTTATTTCATTTCCCATTAAATAGCGACACAGTGTACTTAACAAAATGGATGTTAGAACACAACAATTCAGGAGGTACGAAAATTGTTTTTACGTTTGCTGTTTTGCGAGAATTCATGAGAGCTGTTATAATGTTGCTGATTATTTTTTGATTTAAAACAAAAAAATTGCTATAATCAAACGATTTAAAAAATGTGTAAGTATTTAAAAAAAAAAACTACATATCATTTGTTGCTGATATTTAGTAAAATTGTCTTGTAAAATTGTATAAAATATTTATAAAGCATATAATTTATTAGTTCAAAAAATACACGGTTGAATATATTGATCATGTACGTGCTTAATGGTCGATTAATAAACCACTAATTCTGTCCTAGTCCCTATCATTCTATCCCTGCTCTCTTCGAAAAAAAAAGAAGTTGAACAACTGAGTTATAAGCAGTTCTCTATAAAATCTTTTGTTGTGATACTTGTGTTGTTGCGATACCTCGAGGACACGTTCTCGACATTTGGAGCGGTAATGAGTAAAAAAAAAAGATAAATTAACTAACATTTATCAAAAGATCAAATTCATTTTTTTTAGTTTCTATTATAAGACTAGTACAACAAATATGAGGTAACAGTACCACCTGTCAACGTGTGCTTGATGAGCACTATGTGCAAACAGAAAGAGAAACTATGTTGTGTGAAGTGCATACATTTAACATTACAAGTAAAAATAATGGTACAACTAATCGCACAGATCAAGACTAAGGATGTTTTAACTTTTAAAAGATAAATCAAATTTTTGGAGGTTCTCCGAGAAGAACCAGATATTATAACGTGTGTATTTTTTTGTGTCTCTATGGCGCAGCGGTTAGCGGTGTTGGCTTCCGTGCCGGATCTCACGGGTTAGACTCCCAGTACGAACAGCATTTTTTCGATCATGGGTGTTTGTGATATCTGAAAATTCCCTCATATCCTTCGATCCTTCAATAACTGGGCATAGTGAGAGCGAATAATTCATATAACAGAATCACCTATCTTTCTATCCCTACTCAATAACTCAATCCATAATTGAATTGTAAATCAATTTACATCTGGGCATACTGGTATTCAAACCCCTGACCTCCATAACCGAAGCCAACAACGTTACCCCAATACCAAGTTAATTGCAACATATCTTTGTTTTGCTGGATAAGATTCGATAAGGAGTTGGAAGCTTCAGGTAAAATTAAGGTGCACTTGATTGAAACACAACATTTAAATCAAATGGGTGTGCACGTATTTTCTTTCCCTAACCCCCTTATTTATGTTTATAATGTCTGAAAATTCTCTCTCACCCCCCGATCCATTACTATTAGTCCTGTCCTAACATTGTCCTTCTATCCCTACTACAGTGGAACCCCCAATTACACTACCTCGAATTACGCGCTGGCTTGAAATATTCGCCGCAAATCACCCAATTGCACGGTCGCATTCCATTGTCGTTACTAAGAGACGATCGTCTGTGCCGAGCATACAGTCAAATGTTGGCTAGCGTCTGTGTCACGTGCCAGCCTATACACGCATAGCTGGGCGTCTGTCTGTGTGCGGGATATTAACTACCAAAAACACTAAATATTTCGTCCATATTATCTTTTTTGCAAAACTAAGGGAAATCTTAGTTTTGCGTTTTCCGCGGAAAAAACCAAATCTCTAATTTTGTATGAGATTCACACCCCCAATTACACGGTCCCGACTATAGTGTATATGGGGGTTTTACTGTACTCTCTTTAGAAAAAGAGAGGTTGTCGTAGAAAAACTTATATTAAGATACCTCCATTCGGATGCTACACTGGGAGCGGACATGGATAAAAAAAACGTTTTGACCTTATTTTCAAATTGATTACGATTCTCTATGTTTACATCATGAAACTCCGTTAAGGAAACTTTAACAATCATAAGGGTGATCTTACAAAAATATGTAATTACAAATACGTTTAAAGCAACCCGCATTTCGTAACATGTCTTGTTTGAGCGGAGGAATTTTACAAAATAAGATTCCAACTTTTACTCTATAATAATAATAATTTCTATTTGAAGGCAGTTAATTCAGCGTCAAGCGAGATGGAAGTTTTGATGTGACGTTTATACAAAAGGCGCACTTTTAACGGTCATTGTTTCATTACAAGACACTTAGTGGAATGAATTTCTCGGAAGGCGTGCTATTTCATTAAGACGTTTCCCTTAAAGCTATGACTCTGTATTTTCTTTCACATATCATTTTGTTAGTATATAAATACACACGTTTGACATTAATTCTACGGCAGTGTTATTTTTTCTTTTAAGAAAAAAGAATTTTACCATTAAATATTTTTTTCAATTAATTGTATCTTGCCATAAGAAAAAAGATATTTCATTATAATAAGATGTGTATCTTACTATCTTTAAATCGATATCCGTTCCCAATTTAAATCATATTGTCTCCTAATAGGAGCTTACGGAGGGGGGGGGGAGGTACTACGAGAACTAGTTGTTACTCAGTTGCTTAACTTCTCTTTTTTATACTTTACTACAATACTACGCTTCCATTATGGCTCTAAAAATACTGTGAAGTAAAGAATATGTTTTTTTTATCCATGTCCGCTCCCAGTATATGGCATCCTAATGAACGTATCTCAACAGAAGTTTTTCTACGAGAACTCTTTAATACTCAGTTGCTCAACTTCATTTTTTTTCTTAGGTTTTTACCATCCATCAAATGGTGGTAAGTATTATAACGAATTTTTTCCCTTTATCTTTAAGGGCCAGAAACACACCAGAAGTATTTTTTAGAAACGTAGAGGAAGTGTTTAAGAGATTCATCGGGATAGAAAAATAAGGCTAGTACATGACTAGAAGTTAACTAATCAATCTCGCTACGCCCAGCTATTAAAGTATCGGAAAACGTGGGAGTGATTTTTTTAGACATCACAAACACTCATGCCTACGAAAAGAAATCGATATATTGGTAGAAAAAATGTATGTTCGTACTGGAACTCAAACCCGTGAGATCCCGCACGGATGCCACAACGCTAACCGCTGCGCCATATGACCCGACTATATATTTAATCTTGATAATTGAGGGACTTGGTATAAAAACTCATAAAACCGACTTTTTTATATTTTTTCATGTGAAAAACAACTTTTTTTAATGTTATGCCTAAAAGCTCAAACGTGGAATTATTGTTTACACCGTAGAATTGACTTGCGAAATTGCGTTAAAAAATCTTTAGAAACGTTTTAAAAAATGCTGAAATTTTTTCATACGAATGAATTTTTTTGTCAGGCTATATAATTCAAATTCTATAAGATGTAGTAAGAATCATCAATTTCTGTAAAAACACCCTATATATGTATTTAAAAGCTGAGCCAACAATAAATACTAAACATGTGTTTTCATAAAATCCTGAATTTATTTATTGATTTGGCATTTACTTGGTAATACTCCATTTTAATAGGTTAAAAATATCAAGTTATTTCAGTTCTACAGTTTTTTATATGTTATACGTTGATAGCTATTTCGGCTTTCGCCATCGTCAGAACTATGCTTTAAACGTAAATTTGCTCAGCTATATATACTGGCTAAGAAGAGATACACAATGCATCATATTATTCACTCTAACATACTAATTCAAATTCTAATTACAATATTGCACTTATTAAATGTGATTTTAGTGCTACAAAGAACGATAAACAGTCTGATATCATAAATTTAAACTGATATTAATAAATATCAGTTTAAATTATCTTAATTAATGTTTTTAAAAACCCCAGACTGCTTATCGTTCTTTGTAACACTAAAATCACATTTAATAAATGCAATATTGTAATTAGAATTTTAATTAGTATGTTAGAGTGAATAATATGATGCATTGTGTATCTCTTCTTAGCCAGTATATATAGCTGAGCAAATTTACGTTTAAAGCATAGTTCTGACGATGGCGAAAGCCGAAATAGCTATCAACGTATAACATATAAAAAACTGTAGAACTGAAATACCTTGATATTTTTCCCCTTTTAAATCCTGAATTATTTATTCTTAATCTACAGAACTTCTTCATTGGCGCATTAAGTGAAGGCCTTGTTATGTCTCTCAAAGGGTCCGTTCACCAAGTGATCCTTTTCAAGAAATTTTCAAGTTGATCTGTATTTATTTTTACAAAGATGCACAGAAAGATTTTAATATTTAAAAAATAGTACGGTAAGAAGTACCTTGAATGCAAAAAAATCTTAACTTTAATTGATGAATTTACTTCACAAAACTTTGTCAGGATATTTCTTGCACTTCCCCTTGAATAAAATCTTGTTATACGTATATGAAAAAGTCCCTAACAACTTAGCGTATCCTTCAGATTCTCGACGGGGTCGTTTTTCTAGCAAGGGGACGTAATGAGATCCAATGCCGTATATAGTACTCTATTATAGTATTATTTTTAATGTATTAGATCAGAAGTTATCAATAAATACGCACATTATTAGGGGGGGAATATTTTTCATATTAAAAGATTATTTTAATTTAAATGTAATACCTTTTTATATTATTACATTAATAATTTTTGTCACTTTATTTACAATTAAAAAGTGCAAGAAAGCACAAACAAGTAATTCGCATATTTAAAATTCAATTTATTTAAAAATATTGGAGTAGTATAAGAGTTTTTTCTACTTCTTCCAATTGGTGTATTATTTATTAACTTTTTCTGTTCTAAGCTCAAGAAATGCGACCCCAATACACACATTTTCTTAAATATCTATTTTAATATGGGTGATATTATAATTAAGGTATTCTTATATCATAGTTTTTTGGACTTTTTCTAGAAGAAAACAAATATTAAATAAAACAGAAAAGAAAAAATTCAACTAAATAAAAAAGATCCTCAAAGTAGAACAAAAAACGGATTGATGTGTACGAAGCTAAAGATAATAATTTATGTATCCTCAAATACTATTCTCAAAAAAAACACAATATCTTACTTACATCGATGCCTCATTTTATATAAGTTCTGGTAACATGAGAAGGCGCGATAAGCGGTCGCTCGTAATAGCATTTGCTATCACTGGTGGGCTCAATCTCGTCAGTTGTGATTTCATGTGTGCTGGGATGACGTCTTTTTTACGTGCAACTTAAAATACGATTATTTATTAAAAAAACACGGATTTTTATAAAAAAAAATGGATGAGGAATGATGCAAAGAGGTATTTTAAAGCCCTTGGACTATTTTTTTAATTCATAAAAATAAGGCCGATAATGAGGAAACCACTGGGGATCTTGAACAACCCCCCACCGGAAGAGAGGTATTTTTCTAGTCTCCGAGTCGCGAGTGTTAAAGATGACTAGAAATATATCAATGCATCACCATTATTTAAAAAGTTAAAAATCAAACGTAATTATGCAAAAGTATTGAAATATTAACAAATTTGCTTTGACTATTATTTAATAATATATTTCACATTTCTTATAATAAACTGATGTTAATTTATTACATGTAATACTTTATTTTCCAGTAAACGTTAGGATGTTAGAGTTAACCCGTAACATGCCATCCTGAAAAATCACGTTCTCTGCCATGATGGCATCTCAGTTTCACTGTTTGACAGTATTTAAAAAAATAATTTTAAAAACGTATATATGCTAGAATACCTAAAATGATAAATACTTACTGACAATATTAAGAGAAATATTAAATGATTTAATGGCTCAACTATTTACGATTGCATCATGGGCATGGAGGTGTTAATGAGATGCATGTGTATATTTTCTTCTAACCTAACCTAACCTAACCTTAATTAAGTTTAAATAGTTCGGACAAAGTGTGAAACCGAAATAGATATCAACTAAATAAAAAATTGCTAATATAATGTTAATTTAGTGCTAGTTAAATCTTGTTATAATGGACTTCTATGTAGAAATACATGCCCGTTTAATCAATAATATGATTTGTTGATTGATTTAGCATTAATTGATAGAACTCGATTCAAATTAGGTGAAGATAATATATTGTGTATCTCTTCTAAGCAAGTTGGTCGAGTCGATGAAAAGTCATAAGTCGAAATAGCTATCAACAGTTTATAAAATAACATTTGTAGAACTTAAATACTTAAATATTTTTATCTTATTAATATGATATATCAGGCTTAGTAGTCGAGTTATCAACGTTTTTGGCTTCGGTTACAGAGGTCACGGGTGCGAATCCCAGTACGGAGAGTTTTATAAATTGAGCTTTCAATCGATTTATGAATTTATGTTCAAGAGCATGGTTTTATGTGATGTCTTGAAATCTACCCTCCCACCCATCCTATATTAAAAACAAAGAGTAGTGAGAGTGATTAGCTCATCATTAGTCCTGTCCTAGCCATATCCTTTTATTTCAACTCTTTTTGGAAAAAAGAAGGCTTGAGTAACTCACAGTCACAAGCAATTCTCGTAGAAACATTTCTGTTGATATAAACTCTATGCTCCACATTGGGAGCGGACATGGATAAGAAAAATATGATCTGTGTTCCCGTTAAAAATCAGGGCTTACATTTCCAGTTGTAAGGGAGAGATTAAATGTTCTTAAAAGTACACTGAACTCTCTTTTGTGTAAAAAAACGTAACCAGTAAAAAAAACGTATAAAAATATACTAAAATAAAAAAAAATGGTGGATAGCTTTTCTTTTATAAAAATCAATTCAGCATATAAAAAAAAAAAAA
This sequence comes from Himalopsyche anomala, assembly GCA_031772345.1. Classification (NCBI taxonomy): domain Eukaryota; kingdom Metazoa; phylum Arthropoda; class Insecta; order Trichoptera; family Rhyacophilidae; genus Himalopsyche; species Himalopsyche anomala. The sequence goes on from CM062844.1 coordinate 26,425,682, forward strand.
AACATTATCGCTTATTGTGTTTTAATTTTGCTTAAAAAATACTTTAAAAAATAAAAAAAATATTCACTTTCTCTATGAGACAATAGTGAATAGACGAACCCGTTTACGCACATTTGGTACGACATCGCTTTCACCACTTGATTACAGAGTAGTAAATACATGCGAGGGATGTAAGTTGTTCCAAATTACTGTTACGCATTGTTAAATGAATGTTCGATTTTTTTCATTCTTTTTTTTTTGCACCGTGTTATTTCGAAGTCGTGTAAAAAGGGAGTTCAGTGTATTTTATATATAATATTTAATTTAATTCTTTTCCAAAAATTACAAACTTTATAACAGTCTTATATCGTTGAAAAAACGTAAATGGTATAATATTAAAAAATATGACTAATAAAAAAAGCAGTTAATGAAGTACAGATTTTATCTTGTCCATAATACAGAGTTTTATTTTTATCTTGTTCGTGTTTCGTTAGAGAAGCTAGTTTAACTTAATTATGAATAAAAAAAATATAAGCATGTTTCGTTATTTACAAAAAAAAAAAAAACCAAGTGCGGCTCTGTACAAAGTTAGGCATGCTGTCTAGTGGTGACTAGTTAAGCCGTTGTTGTGAAACTTTCTGCCGGCCTGTGTTACTAGTTAAAGCTAGAATACAACTTATACTAAACAAAGAAAGATATAGAGCCACAAAGGTAATATTAATATCCATATAACACTTTTTTTTTCAAAAAATTTTCTTTTCTAAAATTGATTCCTAATGAATTATATCCGATGAAAACTGTGAGTAAAAAGCAGGGCTTTTAGAGTTAAATTAATTGTTGGAAAAAAACTAACGACTCCGACTACTTTTTTAATTTGTTGTGAATAAAAATCGGTAGAGTAAAATGTGGCAATGCCGCATGCTACTATAAGCTTGGAAAGTGTAAGAGGTTCGTATTTTGTAGGATTACAAAAAAATCTTAATTCCTTGCGGAGATAATCTGATATATAATACTGAAGAATTCACAACCTTGTTCGCCTAAAGAGTTGTAATCCGTAATTACATACTGTATTAGTAAGCTATATATATTTGAAAATTAGTTAATTTATCGGATTATTTGGTCAAATAATGACTGTATGTATTATAACAGACAGGAGGGAAACAATTATATTAATTGAAGACCATTTCAAGGGAAAAGAAACAATAGTTTCACTATTTTTTTTTCTGATAGAAGAATGAAAAAACTTTATGACACACATGCTTCGGCTTTTGCTCGTGATAAGCCGGTCCTGATCCTTATAAATATTTCTGAAATAAGTAGAAAAAGTTGTTTTATTATTTTATAATATAAGTCATCTTATAGTTTAATAATAGTAAACATTTTGTTTTTTATTGGCTCTATATTATTGTTTGCTTATTAGGAAACATACAGAACCCTGTAGCTACCCTAAGAAAGCAAAATTATCTCGCAATGGATGCCTCATTGCCTCCGACGCCGAGGCTGCCGACATCGGGCGTGACGTCATCGCGAAGATAAGCTCGTTTTCAAATAGGGGGCGAAGGCTGTTTCTGTTTACTTGTGCACTCTTTGATCACTCTGGCATTTTATTGACGCAAAAAGCCTTAAGATGTTTGAAATAAATTTTTCATTTATAAATAATAATAAAAAGGGAGTATCCGAAATATTGTGTGTTTTCAATCTCTAAATATTTCCGAGATTACTTCTAAATATCATTAAGTATTTTACTTATCAATATTTTTTCTGATTAAAATGATAGGTAAGCTTCAGTTTTTTTTACATTGATGTCTGTTAATGAGAAAGTTCGTGTAATTTGATTGAACGAATCTAGCTACATAAAAACTTTTCAAATGTTTCTTTTGATTTAAGTATTTCTTAATTCTACAATTTTACTAACCATATACTTTTAATCAGTAGGGGGGGGCAAACTTTTCGGATGAAGGGTCAAATTCAGGAATCCAAAATGCGCGCCGGGCCGCAAGTAAAATACCTTTTTATATGTACACCATTTGTTATCATGAAAAAAAAAACAATCTAATGAGAGGAATAAAACTGTTTTACGTCTTTTAATTTTTTTAAAAATTCAGTTGCTAATTTTGTAGTTGAGATTCTTAAAACTGCCGGTAAATGTTCATAGGTGATGTTTGATCGTAAAGAGGTTCATGATTGAGAATGTTTGTTCAAATATATGTTTATCCAAAAATAACGATTATTAAATTTATTTTCCATATTTTTTTAAAGAAGCGCTAAAAGATAAAAACTTGAATCATTTTCATAAATATAATATTGCTCGTGGGCCGCAGAAAATACGCGGCGGGCCACATGCGACCCGCGGGCTGCGGTTTGCTCATGCCTGCTTTAAATAGAAGATCAGAAATGTTATATTTTTTAAAAACATTTGCTTGTAAGCCTTGGGTTATTCCGCCTACAAATGCTTCTTAAAAAGGCGAAACAAATACAGTAAAAACGTTATTAAAATTATTTTTATATTTAAAAAACTTCCACTAATAATAAAAATAAAAAAATCACCATATGAGTATGGCACCAATACTCTAAAACTCTTTGGTAGTCCTATTACAGATAAAAATGCCAAATTGAATTCTATCCACTGTACGAAATCTTACAGACATTTCTATTTTTTTATGAACATGCATTTATCTTTGTACCGAGAACACAAAGGACAATGAATTCTTTGGAGAGTGGTCAAAACCTCCATTCGTTTTTTTCACAAAGAATTCATTTTTTTATCAGATCATGTGTGTGTGAGCGTGGAAACGGTTCTTTATGGAAACCTTCTTTTACACTCTATTTACTGGTAAGATCATCCATTCCATATTGACAGCTATCCTTAAATGAATGAAGTAAAAATATACGTTTTAAGGATTTGATTTTTGAAAAACATTGCATCATTAACAGTGTTAATTTTTGTATTTTTATCAGTGTTTATTTCATGTTTAAGCTTGATTTTTCATAAAAAAACAAGCATTGACCAACTAGGAAATATTATAAAAGCAATTATATGAAAAATAATTCTTATTAAAGTTTTGAAAAAAAAGTTTTTTCTTTCTAAACATTAGTGTGGTTCATAGCGCAGTGATCAAAGTCATTGGCTTCCTTGGAAATAGCTATAAACTAATTTTATTAAAAAAATGTAGAACTTAATCCAGTAAAACCCCCATTTACACTATAGTCGGGACCGCGCAATTGGGGGTAGTGTAATTGGGGGTGTGAATCTCATACAAAATTAGAGATTTGGTTTTTTCCGCGGAAAACGCAAAACTAAGATTTACCTTAGTTTTGCAAAAAAAAGGACGAAATATTTAGTTTTATGGTAGTTGATATCCCGCACACAGACAGACGCCCAGCTATGCGTATATAGCCTGGCACGTGTTGAATACACAGTCGCTAGCCAACATTTGACTGTAAGCGCGGCACAGACGACCGTCTGTTAGTAACGACAATGGAATGCGACCGTGTAATTGAGGTATTTGCGGCGAATATTTCAACCCAGCGCGTAATTAGGGGTTCCACTGTACTTTGATATTTTTTTACCAAAGTGAGTCAAATTTTTAAATACACTATTTTTTTATAATTATTATCACACAGGTGTGTATTGTGACATTAGCAATTATAATCTGAGAATTTGTCTGTCAACTGTCAAACAAACATTGTTCGCTGCAATCTGCTCAACCAACGTTTCTTCAACGTCAGAAGTTTGTTAAGAGAAACAAAATTGTATATTCTGACTAGAGATTGTCATACGGGACGAAGATATCAATATTATTATAATATCACATTATATAAATAACTATACTACAAAAAAAGTTTAAATAAAAAAATACGACCAAAACTAGGAACACAATACAGGGGAAGAAAATCGAAATCGATATTTTATGTAAAATTCCGTCTTAAAAATATATGATAATCTTATTAAACTTTTGATTTTTATTAGCGGTAAAATTTGCTACTCCTTTTGAAGAAAAAGTTTATCTTTCTTACCCCTCATCATATAATCCCTAATTGAATTCATTATTGAAAGTAATTAAATTACCGCCATCAGATTGGTGACTTTATTAATTAAAATCAATTAACTTTTTTTTATCACATAATAAACCTAAAGTGTATCACTGAGGAGATATTATGCTCGGTATGATTCAATTAAAAAAGTTTATCGAATAAAAAAAAAATATTTAACTAATTTACGGTCTCATAAAATAATAATACATTATTGACGGCTTATAAATTCTGAAACCTGTCAATATTGATACAACTCTTAACAGATTTAAAATATTTCAAATTCATCGAGAAAATTTTTATATTAAAATATAAGATGGTTTTTTTTGTTGGTAATTTTCAATACCCTACCGTTATATTAACATTAAGAATGGTGCTGGAAAAATACAGCTAGTGAGCTAATCGTTCTCGCAAAGTTCCGTTTTTACGAAAGAATTTATGATACGGACAAAGTCACAAACATCTATTGCAGGGGTTTAAAATCAGTAGAAAATTCCCCACTGAGGGGAGAATCGTTGAATCGCTAGATAGTTCTTTATTTTGTAAAGTTCTTAAAAAGTATTATTTTAAATACAATATGACATGTTCATAAAATCACTTCACATTCAGATGAACGACATTTTTGAAAACTCTATACTTCCATTGAAGTTTTGTTCATTGAAATATGCTTCAGTAATTTCATTAATTAGGTAGTAAAACATAATATTAGTGAATTCATAATATCATTTACATAAATACACATTAAAAATAGTTTAAGCACTATGTATATGTATATTATTTTTAATAAGCCTTTTGAGTAAGACTATATTGGGTAAGGGGGAGTAGGGCGAAAAAGATTAGGAACCCCTGATCTATAGTTTTGAATGCCAACAAATATTTATTTTAATAATATAATCACAGAAAGTATATTTTTTTACTTTACAAAGAATAGCAAAATATTGTGTATGCAAACGGTAGAAACTATTTTTGTTTATTAGATATACAATGCATAAAACTTATAATATATCAAGATATAATCTGAGTTGTGTGTTTAAAATTATAGATTCTTAAATATCAAATATTTTACATATAATATTATTTATCTTTATAGTTACCTCATATTGAATAAGAAAATAAGCTTTTTTTCAACAGTCTCGCTGGATAAAATTTACAAAATATTTTTTCACCATATCACCGATTTTCAATTTATTTCTGTAAAAAAAGAATCGAGTCTACTTACAGCGAAGAGATATTGATGTGTGGAATTGGTAAATAATGTAAAAACATTACCTACTGAAATAAAATATTTTTAAAGTCGTAATAAATGTACAACCACAGAATATTGAAATTCGTATTCTTAGTTTTTTATGAAATATTTTTTTTCGTATTGAATTTTTACAAGCCAATATTGTTCGGTCGTAAAATACTCGAGTACCTATGATAATATCATACAATACGTAGGTATGTATATGCAATTCGAAAATGTAATGATTTTCTTCCTTTAAACAATCTTGTAACATAACACTTGCACCTAGTAATGATAGTTTAATCGTACTCTTACATTTATAAAATATATAAATACAGAATTAGAAGCAATATATATGTAAAAATCTAACACATAATATAATAATTTGATGACTTAACCCTTTTCTTTACGGTACACTGGTAATCTGTATTTAGCCAGAGAAAAGGTATTTATAAACCGAGTCCAAAAATTACAAAAAAATAGCCTAGAGCCCACTTCACAGGCATCTCAAGACTTCTTTAAGTATTTAAAAGATAATATAGTATTGGTAAAAGCAAATATTTTTTCTGAAGATGCTTTTCCAAGAGACGAGACAAGTGACACACCAAGTAACATAACCAGTCGTAAAACAAAGTTACAAATCAATAGATGATTGAAAAATTTAGTGCATATCTTCAGGAAATAAATGTTGTACTTTTATACAAGTTAATTGAAGAACTTTTCAATCAATATTTTAATCAAAACGTGGCTTAAAATTTAATTGTATGATAATTTATAATAATAAATATTGCAAGTTTTACCGCATTATTTTTCCGAATTCATCCTGACGACCTGTGGCCTCTCTAAGGATTGTGACTGACGAGTTTGGGATGGACTGAGTTATGCTATGTTTACAAAGCACTGATCATGTTTTTTTATAAAGGCTGTTTTGATAGTCGTCCTCTTCTGGTTTCTAGAGATACTTTATACAATGTTTAAGCGTTTTTCTAGTTTGCAGTCAGTTTCAGTGATGCATGAGCAAAATTCATTTTTATCAAAGTTTCCAGTGCGGTGGGCATAGGAAAACGCTGTCGCGGCGGCCGGGGAAAGAAGCTGCACAGATGATGCTTCAATAGGTTCCAAACACAGCGTCAGACGGTCCTCTTCAAAAGGGGGGCGTATAAAAATAAATCGCCTGTGCTATATTCTATTTACCGAAACGCCGTCAAACGATATATTTTTCTGGAGAATAAATATCTTATATCCTTAGAAAGACGTATTCACGTATGTTGCAGTTTCAAAGGATTTTTAAAACCAATGAAGCGCTTGAGTATGCTACGACGAAAATCGAAAATTTTACAACAGGTAGCGTGTATTTATAGTAGCTAGACTCTAGTTGAAAAGTGCATTACATTTTTATTTTGCAATAATCTATAAATATCCTCGTGTTGGGGGCAACGGGCTTACAGCTCGTCTATATATTAGTAGCGAAAAATGTTTGTATTTATTATTCACTTCGTATTATTAATTCACTTCTTATGTCCTGCCGTAGTCGCCATTTTGTTTTTCTTCTTCTTTTTTTCTGAAAGATATTTTTTTAAAGTGTTTATGATCTAAAAAAAGTGCACGCAAATACAAATTTTAGTTAGCAACATTAAGAATTCGGTATTAATCCCTGAATTTTGATGATTGAACGAGAACCTGTGCTTTCAACATCGTATAATTATTGACGAAACCATAGTTTCAACTTTAAAAATGTCTTTTTCAGAATCTTCATTGCTCCTGATTTTGTTGAAGTACACAGACTCATTACTTGGAAGCGGGAAAAACACAAAATCATCATTAAGTTATTTACTTTAGTAATGTAGAGTTTCACTTTGTTTAAAAAATTCCCAAATTTTAATTGGGTTTATAATTGACATCATTTGCCACTTATATTTATTAGTCTTTGATGATTTTTTAATTGTATGTTATAGGTGTTTTGTAATTTGTAAATCCTTTTCATTGTTAATAGTTGCATTATTATTTCAATTTAAATTTGTATAAATAGCACTGTTTATATATTTTTCTTATCAGTTGATAATGCTCGCGATGAGCGAAACCGGTCCTAATCCAATAAATTTTATGTGGAAAAAGTAATAAAAATGTTTTATTATTTTTAATATAATAATAATAAGTATCTACATACATATAATTAATTTAAAAATCATAATATATTCTTAAAAACAAGTTCTATTTGAAGATTAGTCAAGTATATTTTGATAAGTATGCATTTGATTGTTCATGTCGGTAAATTTCTGATGTTTTATAATACGAAAAAATCTTCCCGTTAGGGGCAACGGGCTTACAGCTCGTATGCACTATTCCTACATTTTGCAAAATTAATTCTCAATAAGCCAAAATTAAGAGTCTTGATTTTATGCGACTAATCCGAAAATAATACGATACTGGGCAGACTTTATGTAGAAGAAAAAAAGCTTCCTAGAAACGAAAACTGTATCAAGGAGATTACGGAATTATTTATATCTCGTAAAAGGTGGACATTCCGCTCAATGTGTACAGTATTTTATTTTTTGTTGATACATTGAGAAAAAAATCAGACTAAACGGATCTTACAAAGTATGTATCTTTATCTTCGGTTCTGATTTGAATCTATTCATAATAAAACATATTTTTTGTCGCTGTATACAAAAAAAAAAAAATTGTCTACGCAATGTGTCAGCAGGGGTAGCCTAGACTATTTAATCATTTCACGAACGAAAACTTTTGACCAACCCTCAAAAACCACAACTTTATACCTTCAAATCGATTCAATGTTAACACCACGAAGACTGGGGCTCGCAAAAATGACTTGGTGGAATTCAAATGGATAATCAAAACAAACATTTTTTTTAAGTAAAAAGATCTCAACGCTCGCAATTATATTTATTTTGTAAAAGAAAATGAATAATTTCACTTAAAACCACCTTTTTCTTCTTGGTGCTACAGTCCTTGGTTACTTCAATCAATCTCATCCATTTCAGTCGATCCTCTACCCCAGTGTCTGCCAAACTTTTTTACTTCATAGCATACTAGTGAATAGGATTTTTTCCGCAGCACACTAAATAAAAATTTATTAAAAAAGGAAATGTACCTTAATAATATGAATAAATCAATTTTTGGTGTAGGTAACTTTTTTTCAACATTATGTCCATAGGTATCAATCTTAGGTATCAATAATTATGTCCATAGGTATCAATAATCTCAAGTGAGAAGAATGAAATTTATATTAAGAAGAATTTTGCTAAAATGCTGATCTACATTAGGTAAACAAATAATCCTCATTTACCATCTGTAAACGCTCTCATTGTTTTTCAATTTTATTTCCAGGTGTACTGAAAAACCACATTCGCAAAGATACGACTATCCAAACGGCAACAGAGATTTAATTGCTGTTGTAGCTAATCGAAGATATCGACTCCAAAATGCTGTCAACTCTACATTAGAAAATGAGGCTTTGTACACAGTGCCGTTTTTTTAGATCTATTAAAATTTCTTCCTCTATTGTTGTCAGGACGTGTGAACTGTCAAAAATTAGGAACGGTTGATGACCTACTGGTACATTTGATAATCAAGTGATGGAAAAGAAGATTATGGACAAACGTGACAAATATTTATTTAAATATGTATTTTACAATTTAAATGAATAAGCTTTATTTAAAATGATCAGTTTTGAGGTTGCTTCCTTCACGGCACACCTGAGACTTCTTGCGGCACACAGTTTGGCAGACACTGCTCCACCCCCTAACCTCTAGTACTTACAGGTCCTGTGATATACAATCCATCCGAACGAGACGCGACACTTCGTTTGCGATGTGAAACATTTTGTTGCTTTACATCATAGGTTCCCAAAGTGGTCCGTACGGACCCCCGGGGGTCCTTGACAGGAATAAAAAAATGGGGGTCCACGAGATGTAAATGGGGGTCCACGGACCGGAATCTAAATTTCTTTATCAAATATATTGTCGGCAGCAACAGATGGAGCACCAGCCATGTTTGGACGTTATCGTGGTTTTATGAGCCTTTTAAAACAAAATATACCCGGAGTGTTTACAATCCATTGCGTTATTCATCGGCAACATTTAATAGCTACAAATTTGAGTTCCAGATTGCATCAATCTCTTCAATTTGTCATAAATGCAGTAAATAAGATTCGTGGTAATGCGTTGAATTCCCGGCTATTTGCGCAGTTGTGTGAAGAAAATGAAGAGGATTTTCGTAAATTACTTCTTCACACTGAAGTACGCTGGCTATCAAAAGGCTTATGTTTGACAAGATTTTTTAAAAATTTTGAGTGTTTTAGAGTTTTTGGATGCTAAAGACCCCATTTAAAAAAAAATCTAATAAAATGGAAAACAGATATTGCATATTTAACAGATTTGTTTGCTAAATTTAACGAGATTAACTTGCAGTTACAAGGCGACAGTCTGAATTTAATAAAAACTAAATCCATAATTGCAAATTTACTAATGATAAGAATAAAAAATTAACATATATTTTTTTTTTCAATTGTCCACTATACAAAAAACCCTATCACAGTGTGCTCATATTTGTATTTTAAAAAATTAGAAAACTTCACTATTATGCATCCAGGGGGAGGGGGTCCACGAAGGATAAAATACTAGGGTTAGGGGTCCACGGGGGAAATAAGTTTGGGAACCATTGCTTTACATTCATCCATCCGTGATGTGTGTCCAGACCAGCGTAGGCGTTGAGTTTCAACGAATTTTACGATTAAAACCATGGTGAGAAAAAACGCTTAAAGCATAATATATATTTCTACGAACCTATTGATAAATACACAGGTTGACATTTTGAGTGTAGGAGAATCCAGGCGTTTCAAATGATCATGAACGGTTGAAATTGATAAATTTAATCTCTAACGAGTTGCTATTTGCCAGTTTACATAAATTAATGCCTTTATTTTGTCTTCATCAGTTTCAACTGGCTTTCCAAAACGTGGTGCATCTTCAACATCAAAATTGTCGAATAGAAATTTTGCAAACCAGTTTTTGGCACTGCCGTTCTGTTCTGTCAGTGCATCTTTTTCATACACATTGGATAATTTTTTTCTTGCTTGAACAGCATTTTTACTTTTTCAGTAGTAAAAAAGTAAAATATACCGAAAATGCTGTTTTTAACTTTCCATATTTGAAAGGGTACCAACCAAAAATTACTGAGTAGAATGAATCAAACTTTTTCATAAGCATGCCTTGCGATATCAGCTGTCAAAATATATACTAATTATGCGGCCTAAATGTGAAGTTGGTTGTGAAAAAATACAATTGAGTCCTCTGTTGGGAAAAAACGAAATTAGTTTCCGAATGACTTGATATATATAAACAGGAGTGGGCTGGAGGGGGCTCGGATGGGTTCGCGCGAGCCCCTTGTTAATTTCTACTAAGGCCAGCGTGCCCCTTGTTAATTTAAGAAAAAAACTACAATTTCTAACATACATGTTATCTACGACAGCTTCAGTATACACAGTGGTACATTTTTAGCAATTTACATTGATAAGTTTACGGTAAAAAGTGACAATCGATTGCTTATTTAAATATTGCATATAATTGCACAGAAGTTTTAAAAAAAATACTCCTTTCCCGGAACACTGAGAATTGCTTGGAGACTAAGCGAGCCCCTCGTTAATGTATTGGCAGCCCACCGCTGTATATAAACATATGAACTCCGGTTGTTTCATGTTGTTTCCAATAGTAAATAGAATATTCTGTGGATACATATATTGTAATAAAACATTCCATAAATAACTTTTCATTCCAAACTTAAACTGTTGGCTTGCATTAAGCTGGTTCCGGGTAAACGGGCTGGCGGGTAACTATTCTGTTTCGGAAGCATTTAACCGCTTCCCAATTAATTTACCAGGTTATTAATTATTATTTTACCTGACCACTCTCTTGGGAATGAAGTTTAATCGACATTTCCCACAAAACACGCAAACACCGGAACTTTATATTGGATTTAGTTTCAAAGATACGCTTGTTTGTATACAGCGCGTTTCTCATTATTCACTGACTGTATTTACGATTTTTCCAACTATGTCCGCCATGTGAAACATATGATACAATGAGCTCTCTTTTATCACTTTTAAGGTGTTCACTGTCAATACTTGGTGGAATGGCATTATAATAAAAATAATAATAAAAGATTTTTAGTACTTTTTCCACATACAATTTATTGGATCAGGACCGTTTTCGCTCATTGCGAGATATCATTTGCCACTTATTATTGATGATTTTTTAATTGTATAATAATATAGGTGTTAAGCATTTTAATTTTGTGTAATTATAATGTAATTTGTAAATCCTTTTAATTGTTAGTAATTGCTTACACCTTCTTGATTTCAATTTAACTTGTATAAATAGCACTGTTTAATTTATTTTCCTTATCAGTTGATAATGCTCGTGAGGAGCGAAACCGGTCCTGATCAAATATTTTTTTAAGTGGAAAAAGTACTAAAAATCTTTTATTATTATTTTTACAATGAGCTCTTTTAAATATAAAATTTAAATTGACGACACTGCATAATAACTTAAATTAAATTATATGTAGTACTAGGGTATCAAATCCCGGGATTTCGGGATTGATAAATTTTCAATTCCGGGATTGAGATAAATTTACCGAGGAATTTGAAATCTCCGATTTGGTATAATGTCGGGATCGCGACCATGTCAATCCCGGGATTTCGGGATCAGAAAATTGAACGGGATCCCGGGATTACGGAATCCCGAATCCCGGGATTGGATGCCCTATGTAGTACTGCTGTAGTAGTGTTATATAATTGTCATGATTCACTCCCGTTTGCCTGATGTGTAACGGATACACAGCTCAGGAGCTTGTGCTTTTTTTGCATAGTAAGGGAAGGGTTAAAGAAGCAAAATTTGTTACACAGCTTTTGGAATAAAAAAATGACAAATTTAATTTTGTCTTAAAAATAAACTTCATAAAGTTATCGTCAAATAATTCGCAAAAAATCATTTGTATTCAACCGCTAGATTTTTCGGTTTCGACTTACAAAATACTTGTCATTTTATTTCCTTTTTAGGATCTGATAAATAATATAGAATAAAAGTAATGAAAATGTCTGTTCTCGGATTCGAGCACATGAACACTGAATATGAAGAAGACGACGAATATACTTTGCCAATTTCGAGGTAACCTAAATTACGATTTGTGAATTTCGAATAAATGTTAGAATTTAATGTATAAATAATTGCCAACAGTAAAAAAATCATCCTGTACAGGGAAAGTAGGAATTTATATACCGGTTTGATAGATTTGAGAATTGAAGTGAACGGTGGGCAAACTATGGTCGTTTATTACAAGAACATCTGGTACACACCGTAGAACAAAACACAGACAAGCTATAAACAAGAAATTCAGTGGTGAAATAAGTACTATTTATATACACGCTTTTTCATTTTTGGCTTTTACGTAAAAGAACTTCAAACAAATATTGTACAATATGAAGAAAAACACTCATATGGATGATTTTTTATTGACTACATTATTTTTGTTAATAAAAAAATCAAATTGGCTAAAAGATTTTTTTGATTGATTTATAAACACAATGAAAAGTTAATCTCTGTAATAATTTCTTCTTTTAGTTCCGCCTTCTTAAATTGCAGTTACTCTCTCTTTTCGCATCGAGTCGTCATAGATTGAAAATATCTTGAATATTGGATCTCCATTTATTTACTTATTTTACAAAGTCTATATTTTTTTGTATTATCGGTTGAAGTAATTTGTATATTTGCTTAACAGTTCACTTTGAAAACTCTTTAATTTGAAGAAACCTTCACTATACGATGATTCGGCGTGGCATAGTCTCAGTAACTCTTTAGAGTAAAATAGTGAGGAAGTTCTCTGTGTGAAGGAGAAAACACATTGGTTACAAAAAAGAGACAAATTCAATTATGCAAAGAGAATACAACTGTTAATTATAGTCAAGCGTTGATAAACAATACAACTCAAGGAATCGACAAATAAACAATTTATTATGGATGAATCTTTGTGGTAGCCGACAAAAAATTAAGACAGATTGTATACAAAGGCCATTAAAAAGATTTTATTTCACATTTGTACAAAACGCAAGTTGACACAGAACACAAAAGTTCTTTGCGAAGAATATGAAGTAATTTTACAATTTAAAATATCAATATGTCAACAAAAAAAAACGATAAAGTGACTCTATAGTCAAAACAATTCACACATAATGTTACTGAGTTGCTTGATTTTTATACAGTCTCTAAACAAGGCTCCTAAAACACAACGCGAGCCACGTGATACTATGGGATTGGGGCTAAAAACTGATTCTTAAATATGCAAATCTATATACCGATTTCAATACTGAAGTTAGAGACAAAGAGAACAAACAGGAGTCGCGGCTTTCACATTGCTGGTTTAATTTATTTATTACTTGAAATCGTGGTTTTACGGTGAGCGTCTTCCAAGAATTTTTGTATAGAAAATCGGTCTCTATAAATGAATTTCTCGCTGCTAATTTTAACTACACGTATTACGTCAGCTCTGTTTTGTCAATTGCGGTGATAAAAGGTGACTCAAGACAAGTTCGAGGCGACCTGTCTGGCGGGTTCGTGTCAACCGACAATTTTACAATCCATATCGTCATCAATATCTTTTAAGCCAATTGTATTCTTTTATAAAATACACAATAGAAACTATTTACTAAGCATCAGTTCAGGTTCGTTTGTTCACTTATGAATGCCTGAATATGCAGAAAGATAACATCCGAGTCGTAAGTGACACAAAGCATGGATATGTACACAATTTGACATTGTAATTTAATCAGGCACCTTTAGTCGAAATCCTAAATTTTAATACAGTTGTATAAAGTAGCACAAAATTCGTCAGTCTCGAGTGTAATACTACTTAAGCTACTCACTCAATAAAAATACCATTGAGAATTAGTACTTTTCAACCAAGTAAATAATTCTAAAAACGACTTGGAGTTATTTAGATAGCATAATTTATGGCAATTTTGTGTGTTGGGGTGAGGGTAGGGAGGTTTGAAAAGGGTTGGCGTGGTACGAATTCCACGACAATGACTGATTCTAAGATGTGCGCCAACTCAAACCTCAGCGCGGGCGGTAAATACATAAATGATTCGCTGTAATTACTCAGGTAAATCTCCTAACGCGTTGCATGCTCCTGACATATCAACCAACCTGAGTCGTCTCCGAAGTGTCAATTTTCTGTCAAAATCTATGGCATTCTTTTCTGACATTTTTTTGCTCAACTAATTTGTTTTTGGTAAATTTTGAGGGCGGCAAATCGGCAACAATGTTGCTTAATATAAAATTAAATTCGGTAATTTTGTTACTCTACTTGTTGTATTAAAAATTGTGTTTTGCCTCTTTAGGAAGTATCATCAGGTCAAACGTCGCAAGGTTTACGAATAAACTTAATATAATAAAGTACTACTAATATAATAAAGTATATACATATAAAGTTACGAAGATATCAAATTTAATTATATATTAAAATGTATTTGTTATCATATATAAATTACTGGACTCAGCATCTGTTTCGAACGTGTTAATAGTAGTAACTATTCACACTAAAACTACATACAACTTACCGTTAAAAGTAGCAGTACAAGTTCCTATTTATTCTTCAGATAATACATATCTTATCTATCTATATATATAAAACAAAGTGGGGTTATTTACACCACGTATATTTCGAAAATTTCTGCACGGATTTCAATGATATTTGATTTATTAAATTTGTCTTTGCCTAGAATAGCAGAATAAGCATTAAAACATCGGAAAAATATCACGGAAAATAAATTATGAAGTAAATTAATGTTTCCATACATTTCTTTTTTTTGGAATTTCCAAATCGAACGCGGAACATGACGTTGTATGCTGTTTACGGTTAATACACTAGGTGGCGTTGATTGTAAAATTAATATTTTCATACAGTTTTCAAATGTCGAACAGCTTGAAATTATGAAAATGTCGTTTTATGCTGATTTCATACACTAGATGGCGATGTTTCCAAAATTTATTTGTTTCATACTTTGAATTAGAGATGTACCGACTAACTTGGCTGTGTCAGAATTTCGAAATTAAATCTTCAATATCCATTAAAAAAAAAACTTTTAGGAATTTATGTCTCATGTTCATCACCGTCGCTAAAATATATACTGAGATGTGAAAAGACGAATGAAAGTACATAAAATCAGAAAGTATATTTAAAAAAATCAGTTTACTTTTCATGTATATTATATTGTAATATAATACTATCAAATCATTATTTTATTTTTGATCCCCATATACAGTCAATCCTGTTTTAATGTGGTTTTTTTATGCGATTTCGAAGTAATGCGGTGTTTTAGAAATGCATTTTTTTAAATGTACCATATTTAACGATTTACAAAAATGTTGAATACTACATCGAGAGCATATATCGTTGTATTTTGGATAGAATAGAGAGAATCATAAACACAACCAACAAAAAAAAACAAAATACAATTCGGACTGTTCAAATCATGTTGCATCTGCTATCGCTGAATTAAGTCCACCTACTTAGGTGTGTTACAGTCGATGAAACCATTGAAACATCGGTAATATCAGCTGAAATGATTACTTTAGCACATGAACTTGGCGAAGAAAGGTTTGATACCTTAAGCGAAAATTATATCGACGAATTAATTACAGATATAGCTATAAGTGACGAAGATGTCAATAATTTAGATTAAATTATTATTGACAAAAAACCAGAAAACAATGACGAACTAAAAAAAATTCCAGTTCCTTCACAGCGAAAATAATTGAAGAAGGTCTCCAACTTTTCAGTAAATTAGAAGATCATTTCTTTCTAAATGATTCAAATTCTGATCGCGCATTCAAGTTTCAACGATAACTTTAAAAAATATATATATGGGTATAACAAACTGCATAACCAATTAATTATCGAAAAAGAAAATCTGAACAAACTCTGATCACTAATTTCATTGTTAGAAAACAACCATAGTTTTATGAAATTGATGCGCATACTATTTCTTCCGAAAAAGAGTGATTTAGAACTACATGCTTTAAAACACACATAGAATTGTCATACAGTGACTATTCTTTAATATTTTTACGCCGTGGTTTTCCCCTAATTTTCTTATACTTTGCGATTTGGTGTATATTTTAATTCGCTGTTTCAAAGTTATGCGGATTTTAAAATTTAAATAACGCACCCCACTTTTTTTATGGAAGTCAAGTTTTTTTTATGCGATATTTTTTTTGCGATATTTCGTGGAACGCATCTACCGCATAAAAACAGGATTGACTGTATAACTGTTTGTATGTGTGGAACATTAAACAAAAAAATAATATTTTTTTTTCTAATGAAAGATAATCTCATAAATATAATATTGAAGATTTGGAAAATGTTGCATTCTTTGTTATAATGAGAATTTATATCATTTCGTAACATAAAAAATATGAAAATTAAAAAGTATTATTTTAATAATTTTGAAAAGATCCCTGTCATTATATTGGTGACATGCATTGAGAACAAATTTATCCTAGACCAACAGATTTCTTAGCAACAGCCTTTGTTTTGACAGTTACTGTCAAACAAAGGTAGTCGTTTGTCAAAATTGTAAAGATGTAATTTTATTATTTAAAATACAGTGAAATAAAGAGGTATTAGCTATGCCAAGTACTTCTAAACCAATCCGTAAGAGTGCTCGGAATGGTTTTCTAAGAGTCTTTCGGTTCTGTGAACATGAAAAATCTGAAAAACAACCAATAATTCCCTTCGGGTCGACATAATTGAATCACTTCGAACTGTCAATGGCGTAGTATGCCCAAAATTTTGTGCCACATGTCAATAGCTCAAATTCGAATTCTAAAATGTGAAATTAACGACTTTTGAAGGTCACGAATTTACCACAATTTTAGAAAACCGGCAACCTTTTACTTATCGTTTGTTTGTGGTGCGTGACAGTGTTGGTAATTGTACTGTTGACTTACATTTATAATGTTGAAAGTATTGAACATTATTTTAAATATTATTACATATATTCTTAGATTGTTGGTGACGAAGTGTTTGTGTTTTCTGTACACGATACATGTGTGGCATAACGAAGGATTTCGCAGCAAATACAGCAGTTACGCTGCGACGGAAATGGTGGGAAACTCCCTGACCCGGCTGTCATCGGGCTGAATTAGAAGCAGGAACAGATGTCGGAGAAGCGCACCAAAATAATGCAAGCCGTGACATTTATGGCGCACCAACTATTTCACTACGAGGTGACTTTTCATTTCAACCAAAGTATTTCAAAAATGCCAAATGTATGTTCATTTTAATACAGACAGAAAATTTATCATATCGTTTTTTATTAAACGGGATGCGAAAAATAATATAAATTTTAATACGACACTGTCGAACAATATTATAAATTATTAAATTTTGTTTTTTTATGTATATTCTTATGTAAGAAAGCATGCATTATTAGTGAAATATGACATATTATGAAACTAACAATAATCTTTTAAAAATATTCAGCGACATTTCGAGAGCTAAAAGTTAAACAACGTTATCTACATATCGACTGTGGAAAGGGAAAAGGACGTAACCCTCAATTTTCCAAAACAGACTTTTTTCGATAATCACAATGTTTACAACTTGACACACATTCTATCAGGATGGAAGCTGAAAATGCCGAATAAGTATTTAAATTTAGCTTTTAAGTTTGAAAAAGATGACCTTGTAAAAAATTAAAACCAAGAAAAAACACTGAAATAAAAGTTTTTTCGAGACAATTTCTTTAATTAATATTAGGTTATGTCAATTAAACACCAGCTTAGAAATATCCGTGCACTTTAAGGTTGTGTATAATTCATAATTTGCATATGTCACAAAATCATGAAAACAAGTTTTTAGCGCCTCCTGTGAAAATTTGATATGTGTAGGTTACGTCCTTTTTCCTTTCCACAGTCGATATGTAGATACAAAAAAGTGTTTTTGTTTTTTTGTTGATAACTTTATTATTTCTCAGTTAGAACATAGTCGTACAAAATTATGTCAAACTTTTATAGCTTCTTTTTAAATCACTAGTGAAGTTAAACAAATGTTAAATACACTATGTTGTACTTTTTAAATGTTTTTTCAAATAATACTTTAAAAAAGTATAACCATAAACAATATAAACACACAGTCCACAATAAATTATAAACTACGAACATTATGTTTTAAATTAACACTTGCTTTGTAAAGTAAATTTTGAAAAAGTTGAAAATTTTGTAAATAGTGTTGTTTGACTTTAAGCCCCCAGATTGTGACACTCATTTGGTCTCTGATGAACATTTCCAGGCTGAGAGAGTGTGTCACAATTTTAATCACAATCAGTGAATTAACAAAATTATCAAATTTTATTTGATATAATAAATGGATTTCTAAAAATTACCGCAGAACCAATCGTAAATATTTAACGACAGTTAAGTTATTACATTATTATTGTCACAGCTTGTTCGTGCACTGTATCCACGGATAGAACACAATTTTTGTTTTTATATTATGTATTCTTTATTAAGTCATGTGTCTCGCATCTCTGAATTCAGATATGAGTGAGAACTATCTCTATCAATGTTTTTTTTAAAGATACTAAACGGATAGGTGTTGAAATTTGTAAGTAACAGTTTTTAAGCAAAAAAAAATGTAAACGAATATTTAAAATTGAAGTAAATACGTGTACACAATAGGTTGATTTTTTGTATTTGAATGAACAAAAAAAACTCAAAAAACATTTTTTAAGCATATTTAATGAATACAGATGAAAAATTCAATTCTAGTTGTATGTTTTTTTCCTATATTTGTTTAAGTTCTTCTCGAGATTGAAATTGTGTCGAGTTTAATTTTATTTATTTTCCATTGCCACTCACAAGAATTGACAATACCCATTATCCCCGTCCCGCTCCAATCGGACCCCGGAGAAATCGTTCCAATTGATCTTCATACAACACAACCTTTGTAGCATAGGTACATACTTCACTAGAAACTACACAGAACTGACAATCTCTATTCTTTCATATTCACAAAGTGAATTTAGCCCTGTCTCTTTTCAGTAAATTTTATTTCATACTAACGACTCACTGTCTGATATTTTGAATATAAATTTATCGTCACTTAAATATAGCACATTTATCTTCTTTGGCAAGATGTAAAAACTACAATCATAGCATTTAAATACATTTATTGTACGTGGCTTAGATTATTTATTAATCTTATTGATGTAGTCTCTTGTGCTATTGAATATATTTGTAACATCTCTTCAACTATCTCAGAAATCAAAGTAAGGTTTTTTCCAAATAAAATAAAAATTAAAGCTAACGAATCGAGACCTTTCAATATATTATATGAGATAAAATGTACAATGCGCATACTAAACGTGTCAAAGAATTACAAATCCGACTGTGTCAAAAAATCTTGAAAGAATTACTTTGAAAAAATAACAAGGCTCTCCAAATCAACGCGTTGCCAAAGGTGACAACAAGTAATAAATATGCTTTTTCCGGAGGAGCGATTCACATAGACCATAGGTTCCCAAAGTGGTCCGTACGGACCCCCGGGGGTCCCTGACAAGAATAAAAAAAATGGGGGTCCACGGACCGGAATCAATGGAATCAAATTTAATCAAAATAATGCGGGTTTAAATAGGTCAAAGTAAACTATCTCTTAAATTTATTAAACAAAATATATTTGACAAATTTTACGTTTCACATCCACTATTAATTACTTACCATATTTCACGTTCATGCGCAAGTTTCTACTAGTATCATACCAGCAATTATTTTAGTGCAGTTACCAATTTTCTTGCGAAAAAAAGAAATCGGTTGCAAATCACTGAACGTGGAGATTTACGACTGTATCTTACGAATTTGAACCCAAATATTGACCAATTAATATCGGAGCATCAGGTTCATCCCTCTCATTAACAGATTTTATTCACATTTATGTAAGAATTTGATTGTGTTTTGATTTGTTCATTTTCATTTAAAAAAAAATCACTAATGATAAGAATAAAAAAATAACTTTTTTTTTTTACAATTGTCCACTATACAAAAAACCCTATCACAGTGTGCTCATATTTGTATTTTAAAAAATTAGAAAACTTCACTATTATGCATCCTGGGGGAGGGGGTCCACGAAGGATAAAATACTGGGCTTAGGGGTCCACGGGGGAAATAAGTTTGGGAACCATTGACATAGACGCTTATAGGTTTTTTGAAAAAAAAGAAATCTGGGCATTTGTTTATTTTTGGGGAGTGCTAAAAAACAAACAAATATTTTATGCACTGCTTAACTTCATCCCGCATTAAAAGCACTTAAGGGGACCCGACCCGGTGGTCTAGAATTTTCAAAAAATAGTTTTTTTTTTTTGATATTTTGAAAGAATAGTATCTTTAAAATATACTTTTAAAGTTTGGTGACGAAGTTCCAAGTATTTCCGGTTTTACAGCCTATTACAAGGTCAGCGCTTACTATATACTACATATACTTACTTGAAACTTTAAACGCGTTTATCCTGAAACTACCTTTTTTCGTCTGGTGGGGGCAAAAAAAAAACTACCAGATCGAATTGTTTGGAATCTGAGTATGTTATTTTGTACAGTACTGGCTACGACCGGGACTAAAAGAAATACTTTAGGTAAAAAAATCTATTTTTTTATAAACAAAACGGGTAGTTTTTAGACTTTTAACTTTGGCAACGCGCCATTTTGTCAAAAAATGTTTTTTTTTTTATTCTAGTTCCAGTCGTAACTATACTTATAGTTATTAAGAGTCCGTCATTTTTTTTATTTCAAATAAGAGGGAGAGATAAACCATCCCCCAGTTACAAAAGTCACAAAAAAGGACCAGCCAGGTCCTTTTTTGGAGAGGGAGACTTCAGTGCCATTTTTCTTATCTTAATATTTTTTAATTTTCATTTTCGTGTAGTTGAAAAGTAATAAAATATGTGTAAAAAAGTTTAAAAGCATTTTTTCATTCCTTTCATACTAAAAAAAAAATCTTTAAAATAGCTTAAATTTTCGGCCGCTAAGCCACCGGGTCCCCTTAACAATTAAATACAATGCTTTCTTATCTATCTGAAATATTCTGTGATTATTGATAGTATTCTTAAATGAGTATTTAGAGAAAATCTATATATATACTTGTCTATTGTTTTAAATAATTCTGTTTACGTATAGTTATATTTCCTATTTTCTGAGAATCAACTAGTATAAACTTTGTCCATAAAAATCATGATTATCAGAACTCATGAAAAAATTAAGATGAGGTATGCATAACACTACAACTCATATTATATCTTTAAAAACTGTACTTTTATTTAGTTTATATAGTGTTTCATTAATAGTTAAATATCCACCTTGGTTAGTCCACGGGTTTCCAACCTGGGGGTCGCCAACTTTTTTAGATTTTGGAGATATAGCAAATCGAAGATTTCAAATTCTTCGATGAGCTAAAAAAAAGGAGCTTCGGAGACAATCTGGGCAAAAAGTAAATCGAGGATTTCAACTTCCTCTTTCGCTGTTCACATGGCTTTTATAAAAAGGGGTCGCCACCCGAAAAAGGTTGGGAACCTATGGGTAAGTCATTTTGATTGGGTTAAGATTCCATACTTGTATATAACTGTTTATTGTGTGAAAAAGATAGGCGTTGAAAGCATGATAGCTTTAGGCAATACATGCTGTGTAAATTGTTGCTTCATAATTTTTTGATTTTCTTGATTAGAGTACCACAGAGACCGAATATAAAAGAACAACAGTTGCTTACGAAAATTGTTCGTTATTGATGTAAAAACTAAGAAAAGCTGTAAGCAAAGATTGTTGAAAAAGATCTTCGGAATGACGCAGTCATAAAAAAAACACTCAGGCAATTGCTTTAAAATTATTATACCTACGTGCAGGTAACTTTTTATAGAAATAAGTATTTTCGAAAATACGATATGGCAAAACGGTATTTTCCTCAAACATACGATTAAAAAAATCAGTAGAAAATATGATAAAAAGTACATTGAATATTTGATATTATGAAAGACCTCAAAATAACTAGTTATCAAAACTGTTAATGCTATATATTTCTTTATACAAAAGTCACTGTCAGCATTCAGAGCGCATGGAATACAGCCACAAAAGCTTTAATGCGTGTTGGTCGATGATTTTACATAAGCTAAAGCCAGATCTTTTGAATTGAGCTAATATTTAAAATTCGTTTCTGAATCTTCACATGTATTGTATAAACCAAGGGTGGGGAACCTTTTAAATTCTAGAAGCCACATTCATTTATCTGATTCAACATAAAGCCGCATTCAAAGAAACATTGGCACCCCATCTTTTTTTCGATTGTCGAACATATATTGGATTGATTACGCTCTTTTCCCAAGCGCTTACGTTTAATTTTTTGATCAAAGTGAAAATTAAGATCAAATTAAAAGGCCGCATCAGAGTAGCCGAGAGGCCGTAGGTTTTCTTCCACTGGTATAGATTATAGAGCATCTTAAAAAAATATACAAGAATCGGTCCGCCTCGACGGTTTTACTGTATTATAGTAAATAGTTTTAATAAAAAACTACAGTCGTAAATATCTGGAATACAAAGTGTTACCAATTTTCTCAGAGCTGACATTGTTTCGCTTAGAATGTATCTAAAAGCGTTGTAAAATTATCTGATGCTCACATTGTAAGGATGTATCTTACTTTGATGTTCACCAACTTTGGTCTGATTTGACTCAACTAATGACAGTTGTCATTAACGGCTTTGCAAAGTCATACTTACCACATTGTAGCTTGATTTCCTGTACATTGAGTTTTGCTTACTGGACGCAGTTGGCGTGCAAGGGATGATTGAAAAATGAGTAAAAGAATAACGAATTAATTAACTTATTACTTGTTATTGGTAAGAAACGAACAATAAAGTGTTTGATTTTTTGAAATATTTTTCATTGAATTGATACAAACATGTAGAATATTACAACGCATCTATTTTTTTCTCTATAATACCACATTGCTAACTTCATCTTTTATGGGCTCATATGATATATCAATATACTACCCGATAGCACGACAAATAATCAATTAAGGACTGTTTTGCATCGTGGCTAGAGTAGCAAAAGTGGAATTGTGTATTCTTTTTTTTTAATTATTCTTGTGTATG
This sequence comes from Himalopsyche anomala, assembly GCA_031772345.1. NCBI lineage: Eukaryota > Metazoa > Arthropoda > Insecta > Trichoptera > Rhyacophilidae > Himalopsyche > Himalopsyche anomala. The sequence goes on from CM062844.1 coordinate 26,449,127, forward strand.
AGTGGTGGGCGGTGGTCTTTTTCGTAACGAATTATAATAAGGCGTCTAATTTTCAATGATTATATAATTGATAATCCAACACGAGATGTAATTATAATGCAGCGAAGTTTCTTTACATAAATGAAACATTATATGTATTTTAAAATATATATATATATATACTTTGATACATTAAAAAGATTATCTATCTATCTTATGTTGAAAGCGAACACGCGTAAGCTTAAAGAGATATACCGCTCGATGTAATTTGATCATTTGATTGTTAAAGCCTTCTCCGAATCCAATCCAGCCCTGACTATACGGGTCAGATGAAAACATTTTCTCTAAGGATACTACTCCCTTGTCCAAAGGACGATAAAGTTCTAACAGTGATTAAAGTAAAAGTCAATTTATCACTCTATGTAATTATCATATGAACAAAGCATTTTTTTTGAAAATAATTAAATAGTTAAACTGACTTTTTCAATTTTTGCACTTTCGGGAATAACAATTTTTTATTACAGACACTTATTAATTCAAATATGATAAAAAAATAATTTTACAATTTTATATTCTAAGCATGATAGGAAAGTTCATTCAGTTAAAAGAAAAATAAAAAAATCACAAAATGACAATTTCGAAAAAAGGTAAAATTAAAAAAAAAAATTGTTCGTTTTGAAAAACATTTATTATAAGCAGCAAACTCACACGGATTTTGATCGATTTGGCAAAAAAATAAATTTACAGTTTTGCTTACTCATTTTTGCTAATTAAGTAAAAAGATAGTTTTTGAAAAAAGCTTTCAGAGTATCAATAAAAATCCATCAAGTTTTGGCCTGTGAATTTGCTGTTTAATGATAGTATTTATGAGAAAAAGTTCGATCTCCCCTTAAAGTATTTTTAATTTATTTTTAAATATGTTGTTTGGATGTGTTTCAAAATTGTTTTGGTGACAGAATTGCAGAGATTCAATGAGGACAACATTATCTACTAGAAATAGAAACAGATACTTTAGTGACAATCAAAGAAACATTTTTTGCTTCGAAAACAACATTCAAAAAAGTTGAAAACAGTGTTGATAAATTTCGCAAACTAAGGTGCAATTTTCATTTAGTTACAATGATTTTTTTAAAACAGTACGTTTGGTTGCAGTGACTTTAATAACGAATTTTATTTGTTTGTTGCATGTTGAATATAAACACCTTCGTTAAGAAACGCACAGTGACGTACCAAGGGTAGGGCGGGCATCTTCGGTTTGACAGGACGGCCTTTAATTGTCCGACCAGTTTCTTCGATCAATCTTTCGCCGCATGCCTCGCCGACAATGAATATCAACAAATTCCAAACCGACCCAGCCCTTTTTTCACTTTTATAAAACCGTAAAGAGATGAATAATAGGGGTTTGTGAAAAGAGCACGTTCGCATCCACGGTGGAGCTAGTAACACGTAAAACATATGAAAAAAAAACAAAGGCTCTTTTAATTTAATATATTCCTGTTAAATTTTAACGCCACATAAAAGGCAATGCAATAATTTATTACTTTATAGAAACTAATTTGTAATATTTAATGAAATTTGATAACTTCCTCATTTAAATGAGTGTTTATTTAATAATTTACAACGTATTTTGTCAGATAAAATAATTAAACGAAATGGTTGAAGGGTGCCGGTTACTTGATCGAGTGTTTTAAGTCGTTGGCTTGGGTTACGAAGGTCATGAATTCAAAACCTAGAACGAACGGTTTTTATAAATTGACTAGCCGGTACCCGGCAAGCGTTGCAATGCCACTCGAAGAAAGAAAGTTTTTGCGTTTTAATTGTGTTTATTGAAGTGCGTGCTTTTTTTTCTGTCTGTTTGACGTTTGCTGCCGATTGTCTATGATACAACACACGCGCCACCTACTGTAATTTAATTTTACCATAACCTTCGCGCAAGTGCAAGCATACGTTGTCAAAATTAACTGTATGGCAGACATACAAACATTGATTTTTATATATAAGACCTATAACCTTCTCGGAAGTGCAAGCAAAAAGTTTGTCAAAGTTTTATTGCAATCGGATGAGTGGTGTGGTAACGCATAAAGTACGAACAAACAAACATTCATTCCACGATTTGTTCCATTCTCTGATCATGATTGTGTGACTTTGATTTCATACGTTCAGTCTTTTTTCGTATTCGAAATTATTGTTCTATGATTACCGTTTTTAAAAAGATGTGCCTCACTAAAAAACTGCCTAAAACAAATATAAATAGTAAAAATAATGTTATTGTGTTCTTAATGTTAATAATCTGTAGTATATGGCAACCTTAAAAATATGAATTTTAGAATATAAGATATATATTTATTATCTACACTAATGGTTCCCAAACTTATTTCCCCCGTGGACCCCTAAGCCCAGTATTTTATCCTTCGTGGACCCCCTCCCCCAGGATGCATAATAGTGAAGTTTTCTATTTTTTTAAAATACAAATATGAGCACACTGTGATAGGGTTTTTTGTATAGTGGACAATTGTAAAAAAAATATGTTAATTTTTTATTCTTATCATTAGTGAATTTTTTTTAATGCACAATCAAATTCTTACATAAAATAATAAAATCTGTTGATAAGAGGGATAAACCTGATGCTCCGATATCAATTGGTTAATATTTGGGTTCAAATTCGTGAGGTACAGTCATAAATCTCCACGTTCAGTGATTTGCAACCGATTTCTTTTTTTCGTAAGAAAATTAGTTTCGATTAGAAAATTTCATCAATACGCCTTTGAACTGTGTTATTTTTCAAAGGAATTCTTTTAAGTGAATCATGTGCAGGTATATGTAAAACATTTTTTAAAACCTATTCAATAGCTGGTAAAAGACTGGTTCAACAGCTGTTCCCCGATAGTATGGGGCTTTCCTGATTTCGCTATGAGACGTGAGATATTGTAAGATGCCCGCAAACCATCATCGTCTCTTTTTAACGTTGTAGCGAACATATTATTCAACGTGGTTCTCTTCAGATTATGTTTCAGTGTTTCAAAGTATATCAAATTTTTACTTTTTGATTCCGGTCCGTGGACCCCCATTTACATCTCTTGGACCCCCATTTTTTTATTTCTGTCAGGGACCCCCGAGGGTCCGTACGGACCACTTTGGGAACCTATGATCTACATTTATATGATTTGACACACCTAATAGATTAAAACCTCGTTCAAAAAGACTCTCAAACCTAAAACGTATAATCAATGCATGCATAACCATCAAAATACTCTAAGCATTTACGTATAATAGTTGACAAAACATAAAAAAGAAATTGTACATTATATAAACACGAAACATTCATTTACTAAGCGTCAGTTCAAGTTCATTCGTGCACTTGAACGCCTAAAGACGCCGAAAGGCGAAACCCGGGTCGTTAGTGACGAAATCTGTGAGAATGTACATGATTTGAATGATTCAAATTTAATATTGGAATTCCACCATGCACCTTCAGTCGACATCTTAAATTGTACAATATTCGTCGAACATCATGAAAAAAATCACTTTAAACTCTCTTTGTTAATAAATTCGCATTCGAGATTATATAAGCTTATATTACGCCCGCTGTGGTCTAGTTGGTTAGAGCTTGCTCTACCGATTCCTGGTAAGTTCACAATGTCAAATTGGATTTTTTCAATTTTTCAATTGAGATCTAAGGCATGGGTGTTTGTGACGTCAATTATCCTTGAGTTAATCTCATGTGATCTTTCAACTTTAAAAACTTAAAAAATATTTGACGCATTGGCGTAAGCTGTAATGTCAAATATTTTTTCAAATTCTAAAAAAAAACAAGAACATTTAATAAGAGAAAAACCGTTTAATAAATTTGGAATTAATACAAATTAAATATAGAATGCTTTTCCATCAAGGACAGTGACAGTGGACACAGGAAATATGTACGTAGCAGTTTATTCATAAGTTTAAAAAATTAAAAAATAACTATACAATAATGGCTTACTAACGTTATGTAATATAATTCACGATGTACTTTTGCTGTCAAATATCACGAAATATTTTTTTGACGTTTTATATATTATTAGTATAGTATTAATTGAAGTGTTTGTCAAAAGAGTACAGTTTCTAATTCCAAATAAAACCATCTAAGAACATCGCATAAATAACAAACAAACAATCACACCTAATGCGCGAAACACATTTAAATGTAATGTCCATACGATTTGACAGATCTGAAATGGAAACAATCCAACACAATCGAACATCAAATTTGAAATCAAACGCCGTACGGTGTCGGTGTCAAAATTCAAATGGCGGTCATTTTCGTTTTGGAATACTCGGCAGGTTAAATGGTAAAAAAACATTGAAAACTACGAATATTTTAGTTTTTCGACACTGTTTATTAATTTTAATACACCTATGTGCTTCCCGGGAAAGCAAGCTAAATTATTGTCGTAGTTCATTCATTTCGATCATATTTACGTTCACGTTCCGATTATCGATTGAAAGCGTCGTTCATTCCACAATCTGGCGTTGGCATTCCTAACATGACTAACAAACTGCCGCATATAAGGCAACACATGTCTTCGATCAAAAACAAAGCCTGGTTATGCATCTCTTCATTCATCTCGAGGTCGGGATTCCTTGAACTGACATGAATTCGATGTAAAATGTATTCGGACATGTCATTCTTGTACTTGATCCACAGTTTACGGGGATTCGATAGAAAGCATGTCAAAATAATGATAGAAAATAATGTGCGTATCTGACTTGCAGATTCAGAAACTATTTCTTCAGCGATTGTCGTGTCCCAATGAGTATAGTTTTCAAGCAAATTGAGATATTGACATGCAGCATGAAATGTTGGGCACGCTACGCCATTGACAGTTTGAAGTGATTTAAATGATGCTGGCCCACGAACATTCACCAGGAACAACCGCAAGTAGAAGCATTCGTCATTCTTCAGATTAACTGTGTTAATGCGACCAAGAGCATCAGTAAAACGCACATCCGAATGATCAGGAACCGTATTGCCTTGCTTTCGACGTTGAATTTTTTTCGATGAAGCGTTCCAAGTGTAATAACGTGCCACCTCAGCAGGGCTGTGGTGTGGACTCCACAGTGTGGAGTCGTGTAAAATAAGACGACTCCGACTCCAGCTTAAAAATAATTAACGACTCCGACTCCGAGGAAATTTTGCAACAATTTCATTTTAACATATATATATATGTAATACCATCAGATCATTTTAAGTCAGCGAAGCATGCAATATCAACACTTTGGACTATTTTGGTTGAATACTCATAATTAAATATATTTTTCAAAAAAAAATCGAGCCGCTCATTTTTCACGACTCCGACTCCGGCCTAAATAACGCAACACCTCGACTCCGACTCCACAACCCTACATCTCAGAATAGAGCAATATTCGTGGAAATGGCAAGCTTCATTTTTGCCAATCAATCGAATACATCCAGCATCGAGTATCCCCAAAGATGCGATGCTTAACAATGTAGTTCATCATCAATCAGCGACCGGATTTTTTGTTTGAATACACGTGCGGTTATGTCGTGCCGATTACTTGATGTTTGTCCGGGGAGCAGAAGTTGAACAATTTCTATCCAATTCGGATTGCACGCAAAGGTGATGAATAGATCTTGACGATTGTAATGAAGAACATATGTCATTGCATCTTGCGCATATTCATGCATATGACGCAGGTTGAAAATTTACGTCGCCGGTAGAATAGCCAATCAACCAACATTAGCTGCGTCTCATTCGCGCCACATTATAAACCAATCTAAATACACTGTTCCCGCTATTAGACATGCATCTCGTGTTTGACTATAATTGGATAAATAAATTTTCACACCAGAATGATTTATCGGAATTAAAACTTAATGAAAATCGATGAAAACTAAAAATCGCTCCTAAGTTGCAGTCAACGCCATCTCGTGGATATAATGGATACAGCATACAACTTCGTGTGTCCGCGTTCCATTGGAAGAAGTTCAAATTTCAAAACAAAATGTATGGAGACATTAATTTTCTTCGTAATTTCTTTTTCATGATATTTTTCCGATCTTTTAATGCTTATTCTGCTATTCTAGGCGCATACGAATTTAATTAATCAAAGATCATTGAAATCCATGCAGCAATTCTCGAGATATACGTGGTGTTAATAACCCCACTTTGTTTTATATATATAGATAAGATAAGATATAAGATATGTCTTTTAATTAAGAAAAAAATAACACTATTCATCGCTAATTGATTATACAAGGGGACTGGTTATAAACCTCTTTCATCGCTAGAAATGTTTTGACACATCTAATGAAGAATTTTTCTTGTAATTACTGCTTTGTATTGTTGAATATCTTGTTATTAGGAAATACTTTATCCGCTTCTGTGTTTTTTTTTATTTGTGGGAATCCTGTAAGATCCAGGGCTGTTGAGTCGTTAAGAAATAAGACTCCTACTCCGACCTTAGCTTAAAACACTTTTTTTAAATACTCAATAGCATGCAGTGGCGTTACTTTTGACTCTAGAGGCTTATATAAACGTTTTTTTAAAATGACTCGAAGTTATTAGTATTTTTAGAGTCCGAATCCACGACTCCGTTTCCGACTCCACAGTTATAAATATAGTATCCGTTCTTTTTAGATGACCGTGTAATTTTAGTTATTCATTCTAATATAAAGTATAAAATAACTTAGATTATTCCACGTATTGTGCTACAAACGTTGACACGTGTTTTGCCTCTTTAAGAGGCATTCTCAGTCAATTGTATGATTAGTTTAATACATCCGATGGATGGATTAATAACTTAAATATTATATAGTGTTTAGTATGTTTTATGTTGTTAACAATATTTTACAATACACGTACACGGTATTTCACGGAAAGTTGCCAAAAATTTTAACTTATTTATTGTATGTCAATAATTTAAACATATTATTTAGTATGTTGTATAATGTTAACAATATTTATTAATACACGTACAAGGTATTGAATCTTGCCAAAATTGTTAACTAATTTATTGTTTGTTAATAACTCATATATAGTATTTAATAAGTTATATATTGTTGACAATATTTAACAATACTCGTACAAGGTATTGAATCTTGTCAAAATTGTTATCTTATGTATTGTTCGTTAATAATTTAAATTTAGTATGTTGTATATTGTTAACAATTTTAAAAATACACGTACACGGTATTGAATCTTGCCAAAATTGTTAACTTATTTATTGTTTGTTTATAACTTTAATGTAGTATTTAGTATGTTGTATATTGTTAACAATATTTAACAATACAACGTGTACGTGTGTACACGGTATTGAATGTTGTCGAAATTTTTAACTTATTTATTGTTTGTTAAATATAGTATTTAGTTTGTTGTATATTGCATCCGAACAAATGCTGAAACTCCTGCGACGCATATAATATATGACCAACGGAAAGAATTCAGCACCATCATTCTCATGTATAAAAATGGCGACTCCAATGTATGCTGTGAAACATTATCAAGTATATAAATTGTTCTATTCTTTTCATTTTCGCTTAATGTTAAAGAATACCTAAGGTCTTAGGACGATCTCCGTGAAATTATGTGAATTTCTCTATTGCATGTAATGATTATTATTGAATGATTTTTCGGATGCAAATATTTTTTTTTTTACAGCTAATTTTAGTTAATAGATTTTAAGTACACAAAAGTCTGAATCAGATTGATCCCAACGTTATTACAGTGTGATATTTTTTTTGTATAATATATTGTGTAACTTACTAATGTGAGATCTTATATACAATTTCCCAATGTCAGAGTTGGTCAGTCCGAGCACGCTGTTAACCTCGATTAAGAGTAAGAGATTTGCTGGAGTTTCTGTAGCAGTGATATCTATAATTTATTATAAAAATACTAAGCTTCCTAACAGCGGAAACTAGAGCTTTTCGGCTACCCTTTGATACATAAAATGGCAGTGTACTATTTTTTAAATATTTAATCTGTAGTTATTTAATATTCATATTCTTTTTGTTCGAAGAAATATTTACTTTTTATATTTTCTTCACATCTCAAGACTGTTAAATGTTTAGGTACTAGCTTTAAGTGCCAACTGTTTTTTCCTTTGTATTTCCAGTTCAAAGGTTTTCAGCCAAATTGAAAATATTCAAAGATTTATATCGATGCTGTGTTTAATTTTTATTCATGTTGATGATAATAATTTTAAATGTTTCGACCGTCATATTTTTTGATAAATTTTCTATTGTTCATGAACCGATAAGTCTTTTATTTTTCCATACAAACACCTTTCCAGCAAAAGATGACACCTTAAAACTACTCGAGAATTTACGAGGACTATTTCTAATACTACGAAAAATAATTGTTAGCAAACTTAAACATTATTCCAAAAATTCAATAATTTACCGAATTTCTGCTACTACGAAAAATAGTTGTTAGCAAACTTTAACATTATTCTAAAATTTAAGTCATTTACGAGGTAGATTTATGCTTATAAGAAAAATGATTGTTAGCAAACTTAAATATTATTCCAAAAATTAAATAATATACGAAATTTCTGCAACAACGAAAAATAGTTGTTACAAACTTGAACATTATTCTAAAGATTTAATAATATACGAATTTTCTAGCTTCTACGAAAAATGGTTGTTAGCAAACTTTATCATTATTCCAGAAAATTAGAAATTTACGAGGTCTATTTCTGCTACTACGAAAAATGGTTGTTTGCAAACTTTAACATTATTCCAAAAATTCAATATTTTACGAGGTCTATTTCTGATACTAAGAAAAATAATTGTTAGCGAACTTAAACATTATTCCAAAAAATAATAAATTTACGAGGTCTTTTTCTGCTACTACGAAAAATGGTTGTGAGCAAACTTAAACATTATTCAAAAAATTCAATAATTTACGAGGTCTATTTCTGATACAAAGAAAAATAATTGTTAGCAAACTTAGACATTATTCCAAAATATAAGTAATTTACGAGGTCTATTTCTGCTACTACGAAAAATAGTTGTGAGCAAAGTTGAACATTATTCTAAAGGTTTAATAACACACGAAATTTCTAGCTACTACGAAAAATGGTTGTTAGCAAACTTAAACATTATTCTAAAGATTTAATAATTTACGAATTTTCTAGCTTCTACGAAAAATGGTTGTAAGCAAACTTAAACATTATTCTAAAAATTAAATAATTTACGAAATTTCTGCAACAACGAAAAATAGTTGTTACAAACTTGAACATTATTCTAAAGATTTAATAATATACGAATTTTCTAGCTTCTACGAAAAATGGTTGTTAGCAAACTTGAACATTATTCCAGAATTTAGAATTTTACGAGGACTATCTCTAATACTACGAAAAATAATTGTTAGCAAACTTAAACATTATTCCAAAAAATAATAAATTTACGAGGTCTTTTTCTGCTACTACGAAAAATGGTTGTGAGCAAACTTAAACATTATTCAAAAAATTCAATAATTTACGAGGTCTATTTCTGATACAAAGAAAAATAATTGTTAGCAAACTTAGACATTATTCCAAAATATAAGTAATTTACGAGGTCTATTTCTGCTACTACGAAAAATAGTTGTGAGCAAACTTGAACATTATTCTAAAGGTTTAATAATACACGAAATTTCTAGCTACTACGAAAAATGGTTGTTAGCAAACTTAAACATTATTCTAAAGATTTAATAATTTACGAGGTCTATTTTCTAGCTTCTACGAAAAATGGTTGTTAGCAAACTTTAACATTATTCCAAAAATTCAATAATTTACGAGGTCTATTTTTGATACTAAGAAAAATAATTGTTAGCAAACTTAAACATTATTCCAAAAATTCAATAATTTACTAGGTCTATTTCTTATACTAAGAAAAATAATTATTAGCAAACTTAAACATTATACCAAAAAATAAGTAATTTACGAGGTCTATTTCTGTTACTACGAAAAACGAATGTTAGCAAACTTTAACATTATTCCATAAATTCAATAATTTACCAAATTTCTGCTACTACGAAAAATAGTTGTTAGCAAACATAAACATTATTCTAAAAAATAATTAATTTACGAGGTCAATTTATTTTATAAGAAAAATGATTGTTAGCAAACTGAAACATTATTCCAAAAATTAAGTTATTTACGAGGTCTATTTCCGCTGCTACGAAAAATGATTGTTAGCAAACTTAAACATTATTCCAAAAATTCAATTATTTAGGAAATTTCGGCTACTACGAAAAATAGTTGTTTACAAACATTATTCCATAAAATAAGTAATTTAAAGGTCTATTTCTGCAACTACGAAAAATGGTTGTTAGCAAACTTAAACATTATTCCAAAAATTAAATAATTTACAATTTAAATACTACAGAGCAGGGCTGTCGATATTTGGCCCCGAAATATATTTATTTCATTTTTAGAATTTCTGGCTAATTCAATAAATAGGTTTTTAATTTTCTGCCTACTTAAAAATGCAACAAAAATTCTCCCGTTGAGGTCAACGGGCTTACAGCTAGTAAGTTACCTATTAACAGCCGAGCGCGCTGTCATTTGTTTGCAAACGCGGTTTAGGTGCATACAAGTAGAATAATTATAAACTTAATAAAGACTTGGTTTTTATACAATTTTAAGGATTCGTATTTTCTTTTGAATATCAGAATCAGTTTTACTTCCAATTTAGTTCATAAAAAATAATATAACATATTATATTCTTTCGATCAAAAACAATTACCAGGATTGCGATTCCAAGCTAAATAACCATTAATATCGAATATTAATATATTTATAGATGTCGGATCATATTGCTCAGCGGTTAGGCTTCCGTAGCGGATCTCACAGGTTCGATTCCCAGGACGAATAGCGTTTTTTTCGATTGATTTGTCGATTAATTTTTAAATGCATGGGTGTTTGTGATGTCTTAAAACTCCCTCCCACCCTCTCCGATAGTCCTGTCCTAGCATTATTCTTCTATTCATTTCTGACTCTTTCATTTATTCACTACTCTTTAAAAAATAAAGGTTAAGCGACTGAGTAACAAAAAGTTCTCGTAGAAAAAGTTATGTTGAGATACCTTCATTATGAGGCAATATGTTCTACATTGGGAGCGGACATAGATAAAAAAGGTTATTTCTTGAACGGGTTTGTATTTTTTTTTATTAATCTTATAATCCACTTTAGAATATTTGTTTTTTGCCTTTTCAACACAGCAGTAAAAAAAAATATACACATATTTAAAAAGATGATTCTGAGCACTGATGGCCTTTTTTTGCATATGTAAATATGTAAACAACGGTAACAGTGAGACAACTTAAAAGTTACTGAAAGCAAACTAAAAAAACTGCCATTTACGGTTAATGGGATCTTGTCTAACTTTACTAAGCCATAATGGAGGTCTTTTTATACGTGTTCCTTCGAAAAGTTTTCTTTTTCTCAGAAACCAAAGTCAAGAGTTTTATTATTCCGATAAAAGGACATCCAATTTGATATACCAAACAACTGGAAACCAAAATTAGATTTTACTCTGTAAACTGCAGTTCAGAAATAAAATTTACTATTGCATCGTATATTTAAATCAAGGGTGCTCAATCTTTTTTTGCGCTGGGAGCAACTTTTCAATCTTAAGTTTTTTCGCGATCGACTCTTAACAAGATTCTAATGAATAAAATAATTAGAGTTTTTCTCCTTTTTGAAATGAAAAACGTTTATTTTAAATCCAATCCCGGACCCTTTTTGTAATTTCACCATTCAACATTTCAACATTCACGATAATATACAATTTCGGGATTCGGGATTGAAAAATTTCTGCTCAGCGATTTTGAAATCCTGGAAATTTACTGATTTCCTAATATGAAAAAATGTGAGATTTTTTTTTTAGCTATCGTAAGGATTTTTTTTTTTTACTCTCTGGCCGATTTAAAAAACATAGGAATTTGTGAAATTGTCAATAAAATAATTTGGGAGTTTTTTTTAGCTCTCGTGAAAATTTCTACTTCCAAGAACTTTTCGAGAATTTCGCTCTTCTTGTCTTTAATACCGAAATATCGAGATTGGAGGCAATAATCAATACCACTTTGTACCAAAATATCTTTAATTATTTTAGCAATTTAACGGAAACGATCATTTAAACGTTAAAGAGATTGATGAGAGAAATATTTGCCAGGTGTCTATCTGGAACATTTAATTGGTTAAATTCTTTTCTTTGAATTGTATTGATTTCATTTTGATAAGTGCTAAATACAAAACGTGTGGGCCGAACTGACATGCTTTATTGATCAGGCAGCCTTAAAATATTTATGTTACATGATATATTAGATTTACAAAAACATCTTTACAATGTGAAATCTCAAAGTACTCAAATGACACGAGTGAATTAAGAAGCCGAAGGAACAGTATTTTTATTATTCTAAGAGTAAAACCGATCTTCTTTACAATTTATAATTCTACATTACACTGTATTATATTATAATAATTATGAATACAATATCTACCTATCAATTGTAAATAAATAAAATATCTTAAAAATATTAACATATTCAAATTTTATCTAAAAATATAGAATCGTTTAAATATATCCGGATGTTTTTAAATTTCTCAAATATGATTAGAATTTTTTTTAATCCATCTGCTCTCAATATGGAGAATGTAATTTTCTTATGAAGGTATCTTAACAGAAGTTTTGTTTCTACGAGACCTATTTATTACTCAGTCACTCAACCTCTCTTCTATCGAATAGAGTAGTAGTGATATAATCGTAATCGTTGCGCCTTTTTATTTTGCAACAAGAAGAATGGGAGAGAATTTTTAGAAATAATACACACAATCCCATGCATTCGAACAGAAGTTGATAAATGGATTGGAAAAATGTTGTTCGTACTGGGACTCGAATCCGTATAATCTTACACTCGACCTGTAGCCTAATAGTCATTGTCATTGACTGTAGTTGTTTTATTCACAAATTTGAATACTAGAAACTGTCCGTGATGTCCAAATAAAGTCTCGATTCTAAAAATAGGGATTACCTTTCCTTACCAATATCCTTATCTTGATATGTTTACTCTCATTGAAGAACAAGCAGTTTTCGTAGAGATAAACTCCGTTAAGAGTCCATATGCTCTAGCTTTTAAGCGGGCATGATTACCTGTACAGTGGAACCTCGATTCTACGTTTTTCAACGGACCGTAATAAATGAACGAATAATGCGGGAAACTGATAATGCGGAAAATCTTCAAATAACACCAAAAAAATATTTAATTTTCAAAAAACTCATTTATTTATTGATTAAAGAAAAAATAAATGTATTTTTAACTTGTTTAATACAAACTAAGTAGCCCATTTGCAGTTTGGGACTAAAATTTTAACAAACACTATTCAAAATCGCGTACATTTTAAAGTCAACTAACTCCTTTTTGCTATGTCGACTCGTTTTTCTCCTGATTTTTTTCCAATGTCTTTAATTATTTTCAGTTTCTCAACTAGAGTTCTAGTTTTCTTCATTTATGTATTTTAGTTTTGACTTTTGAGTTAGAAAAATTTACGCAACCAGATGAAATGTAAGATTATTAATGAGCGAAAAAAATATTCTACAAAAATGGTCAATCGAGATAGATAGTAACTGGGATGGGACGATAATATTTAGATGATAGATCGAAGAAATCAGTAAATCGAGAAATGATTAACGTGGAATTACTAAACATTGCTATTACTTGGTCGAGTAAAAAATAAACGATCCATGCATAAAGACGAAGATAGTGAGAACGGAAGATCGGGGTTCTTCTGAAAAAAACGCGAAACGAAATGCGAGGTAAGATTATTTATGAGAAATATTCAACGAAAATGGTCAATCGGGATAATAATTTGGCGGGGTCAAAATATTTGAACGATAGATCGAGGAAAACGGTAAATCGGGGAACGGTTAATGCGGGATTATTTTACATTGTTCTTATGGGTGTTTGGCCGGGACTATGAAAAATAAACGAACCATGCGGGAAAACAAACAATGCGAGAACGGTAGATCGGGGTTCCACTGTAGTTGCTTATAGCAGTAAGATATTGTTTTTTTTAGTAACAAATAACGTTACAAAGCTTTTTTTACCGAGAATACAAAAAGTCAAGTTGTCTTCTAACTTTGCAATGAAAGCTTTTTTTTCATTGAGAGAGATTTTCTTTATAAGAGTGAGCATCTCGAGTTGGGTCTATAAAGTTGTTTTTTGTTGTGCCGGACTGTTTTTATTTTGATATATTTTACTTTTGGGCCGGCTGGGTCGCACGAGTTGTTGGAACATGCTTCTCGCACTTTTTTTTCGAGTACGACACATCTTCCGTTTTATATTATATTAAATTTCTAACTTCTTTATAAGAAAAAACATATTTTTTGGACTTATTGAACTACCTACTAGTGACCACAATAAATATATTCAAACAAACAAACAAAACTGACCTGTGATTATTTAGTATTATTACACGTTGATAACTTTCAGGGTGCTCACTGTCAATACTTGGTGGAAAAGCATTATACTAAGAAAAACTTGTATTTATTTATACTTTTATTTACCAAGATCAGGACCAGTTTCGCTCATTTTTAAAATATCAAATTTAGGGAGCTTAAAGTACCAGGGCGCGTTAGCGTCAAAGTTCTTCGAGTCTTCTTCAACGCTAATATTTTGAAAAATTGTATTCCCTTACCATTGTTGCCGACGGAAGGGCGTGATCGCTACACAGGTAAGAAATCTTTAGTAAAGCCAGTTCACGGCGACTTCATATGCATTCATTTGCAAATCAAATTCTTTATGCTTCCCTTCATACTGTATCCATACATGCGCATACATACATATACACAAACATTAAACAAGGAAGTCAACCAAATAGAGTCATTTTCATTACGTTCTTAAATTGTTTATTAATTTTAGACGAAACATAAAATCTATAGTAGGACGTAGGGCAGAACTGCTCTTGGTCTAAAACGATTCTCAGGCATTCATTGTTTTTTTTCATAGTTGTGAAGATGAAAGTTCGTTGGGTTATAATGTTTGCCTATCTCGCTGTGAAACTTTTGAGATATTTCACGAGCAAACTCGTGGATGGTAGGTATTTTAAAGTTTCTGTGAAGGTTTTGCTCATAGCAAGCATTATCAATTGATAAGAAATATAAATTAACAGTGTTATGTATACAAAACAAAATGAAATAAAAACTTGTAATAAACAATTGAAAATTAAATCAAATAATTTACAAATTATGAGGCTCTAAGCCAGTGTTTCTTAACCGTATTGAAAGAATCGCCCCCTTTCGCAGAAATAAATTATCCAAAATTATCTAACGCCCCAGCCCTCACCGAGGAATTTGAAATCCTCAATTCCCTATACTTTTTCTCCAAAATATCTCCGAAACTCGTTTTTTTAGCCCACCGACGAATTTGAAATCCTCGATTGTAACCCTGGACTGGACTAAGTTCATCACTCCCTCGCAATTCTACAGCGGGTACAGATTTCGGGATTGATTAATTTTCAATCCCGTGATCCCGGATTGGGATTAGCTCACCGAGGAATTTGAAATCCTCAATTCCCTATACTTTTTCCTCAGATTATCTCCAATCCTCGTTTTTTTTTTAGCTCACCGAAGAATTTGAAATCCCCGATTTGGTATACTTTTTTCCCAGATTGTCACAGAAACTCGTTTTTTTTTGTTTTAGCTCACCGACGAATTTGAAATCCACAATTTGCCAATTTCGTTTCAATTTTCGGGATTTCTTCAAAATTTCTCAATCCCGAAATCCCGGGATCGCGACCATGTCAATCCCGGGATTTTGGGATCAGAAAATTGAACGGAATCCCGGGATTACGGGATCCCGGATCCCAGGATTGGATGCCCTACTTACCACTAGTCCTGTTCTTACAAAATAGGTTGAATAACTGAGTAACTAGTAGTTCTTGTAGTTTTATTAAGACAAACTCTATTGGAAATAAACGGCACGAGAGTGGAAGTATAAGAGCACTACCGATCTATTTTTTTGTTTGTGTTTAAATGACTTTAATACTTGTATTCCGCACAGCTTGTCCAGTATCCAGTGGCGTAGCGTGGGGGCGGGGGGGGGACCACCTCGGGCGGAACATTTCTGTGGGCGGCATTTTCGAAAATGAAAAGAAAATTTTGAAAGTAGTATGAAAATAAAGATTGATATGTATACAGAACCAATGTAAGCAATATCACTTTCACTATATTTTCTTCCGCCCACTGACAATATATACTTTTTTGGAGGCGGCATTTTTGAAATTTTAAAAGATAAAAAAACAAATACAAATTGTTTTGGATATGGATCAATGCGAGCTTTATTTCAATATTATGCCTTCTTTCGTCTAAGTTGTGCTTTGTAACTTACTGATTAAACACAACTTTTTGGGGGTCGCTTTTTAAAGAAATAGAAACAAACTTCAGAGGTAAAAAACAAAAATTGTTTCGTATAAAGAATCAATGCAAGCGATAATTAATTCACCATTTTTTCCTGGCATGATTATGCTTTGTAAAACACTAAAAACAAGATCATGGTAGCATTGCTTAGGAAGAATTAAAATTTTTGTTGCTGTTCCTGCTAAGCAAACAGAGATATGAAGAAAAATTGAAATACTCTTATACTTTTGCAATTTAAATAAAAAATCTCTTTCTTATTTAATTTGCATTCATACCAGATCAACCAGTGGTGACTTTTGACTTATGCGATTTGTACACTCAAAAAAAAACATTCGGGGACGTTAGTTTTTCCCGACTACGGTAACGACTCCAATTCTACAACCATGTTTTTAATAAAACAGATAAAATAGATGTTGATAACGTAACTTACGATTTTGTGAAGAGGAAAGCCAGAAAATTAAATTTTGATTTTAAATATTTTTTTCCCTAATGTTATGTTTACAAAATAAAATCTGGTACCTTTGGTTATGAATTAACATACAACTTTATATTCGTTTACTTATTTGTAAAACGAATACTTATAATAATAGCAATAATTTGTCACTTCTCCTCCAAACATAATAAAAAGATAAGGTTCAGGCTCTGAAAAAAAATCTAAAAGAAAAAAAAATAACAAAACACAATATTTTTAGAGAAATTGTATTTAAAAATAAAAAAAATTGATTCACCTGTAGTATCAGCAAAAAAAATATAAGTGATTTAAAAAAAAAAGTGGAAAAATTATTGAGGGGGGGGCGGCAAATTCAAGAAACGCTCTGGGCGGCGGGACCCCTAACTACGCCACTGCCAGTATCGATTTAATTTACGAGCAATACCTATCAATGTACCTTCTTTAACTTTTCCGGTTCTAAGCTCAATAAATGCGACCCCAATACCCACATTTTCTTAAATATCTATTTTAATATGGGTGATACAATGTTTATAATTAAGGTATTCTTATATCATAGTTTTTTGGACCTTTTGTAGTTTATATAAATACGATAAGATAAGAGATAAGCGCCCGCTTATCAGCGATCGTTTGTAAGATAATAGGCTGAACGCCGCTCAGCAAAGCAGGCCACATGCGGGCCAGTAGCACATTGATACTTGCAGTGAAACGACGTATATTTTACGCGCAACTTAAAATATGATTATTTATTAAAAAACCAAGGATTTTTATAAAAAAATGTATGCGGAATGATGCAGAGAGATATTTTAAAGCCCGTAGACTATTTATTTTTTTGAAATTCATAAGAATAAGGCCAATAATGAGGAAACCACTGGGGTCAAAAATGACCCCCATCGCCAGAGACGTATTTTTCTAGTCTCCGAGCCGCGAGAGTTAATTCACGAAACGAAGATGTCCAATTGAATCGTTCACAGTAAACAAGCTCTGTAATTTATTTATTTGTATTCGCGTGCTTTAAGCATTGCAAAAGTGAGTGAATGAGTCGTCCGATCCACTTGTATTTTATTTCAAAGTTTGCAGAAGTTTTCAATAGGACTAAAAATAATATCATATTCCCATCTCGTTGACCCATAAATGTACAGGGACCTTTTTACGATGACCTCTACAATTTGTTTGACCTTCGTCATACTAAGTGGGAGATAAAGGAAACACTACTCTTGACTTTTTGATTAAAACAGAACCCATGCGAGGCTATATATATAAAAAAATATATTCAAAGTGAAATGTGAATAGTAAGGAAAATATTGTATTATATTTAAAATCTACACACATATAGACGATGGTAAAAAATGATTATTATTATCCTTATTTTTTTTTTGAAAAGATAGGCTAAGCAATCTATCTATTAACAAGTAGTTATCGTAGAAAAAAAATGTAAAGATAAACTTCGTTATCAATCCATATGATTGACATCAGGAGCGGACATTGATGAAAAAAAAAGAAGTTATTTTTCTTTTTTATGCACCTTATTAGTACATATTTAACCTTTAGAGAAGTATGGACGTCACATGTACGTCGGGGCCATTTTTCTGTAGATGATTATAGAAGTACTTTAAGCTCAAAACAGGAGTGTCTGTCTGTATATATTTGCTCTTAGTATGAATTACTTGTATTCATTGAGAAAAAGTCACAAATGTGTCATGTTAAGAAAAGGCAGTAAATTAAAGTAAGGTTTGTAGAAATCTACTCACTCCTCTAAAGGTTAAGTAAGAAATTGTTTGTTCAAAATCGCTGAACTATTTAATTGTGCCCTACAAGATTATTTACTAGGTATAAACTCTTCGCAACAATAATTAAAAGTATGACCAGATTTCCTTCGGTAACCTTCTCTACGAATCGCTCTTTCGAAAAAAACATAATTATTTATGGTAGTCGCCCTTGGCAACGCGTTGATTGGAGAGTAGGTTGTTATTTTTTCTAACGGTTTCTTTTAGATTTTTCGAAACGGTCTGATTTTTAGTTCTTTGCTTCATCTTAATAATATGTGCAGTTTTCAAATACTCTTTAACTTCGTTTTTATATTTAAATTTTCTTCCAAACGAAGAGCTAACGAAATAAGACAAGCTTGGAAATTTATATTTTTACCTAGTGGATGCATCAGAGCTTCATTTTGACTAAGGCATACTTTCTATGCTATCCGACACCTTGATATTCGGGTCACATGCCAACTGGTTCCTGGTTTGCTGTGAAGAACACTAAATTATCAATAATACAGAAGAATCGGACAAGGACAGCAAAGCACCGTCATTGGCGGAATGCGCTTCCATTACAACTTACTACTTGGAAGATGTTCTTATCGTTATCTGAATATTTTATAGAATTAATATTTTAGACCATATTCAAGGGAACAAAACTTTTGTTGTATTAGTTATCAAGCTAGTATACGAGTATATAATGCCGTTGCTTTCAGTTGCAGTGTTTGCCGTATTAAGGCCCAGTATGTACAGTTTCATAAATTGGTATTTTTTATCGAAGTGTTTGAAGGCATGCATGTCTACGATGTCAAATTTTCATCTTGTGGGATACACCTCTTAAGAATAATTGTTATTTTAAATTCTATTTGTCGCGATTTTCAAATATATGTCAATAATCTTTTCAAGTTTTATTTTCATAATACAAAATGATAATTATGTATGGATGCTAAAGGGTCATCGTATATTTTATGGTCCATTATCGTATCAAATATCTTCAATTATTAAAACGTGTCGAATATGTTTTTCCTGGACACACAAGAGTAAGACAGCCATATAATATCTACTTATATTACACGTGTTATAGATTTTTTTTTTTCATCAATAACTTATTTTATCTTACAAGGACATATAAGGACAGCGACTGTAACATAGACAACTCACTAAAGTCACATTATTTTTTTTACTAATTTGTTTTTTCCTACTGTTTTTCTTGACTCAGTCACATTTATCAATGAAACTACTCACTCTGCCGAGTGCAGAAAAGGAAGCAATTATGCTGTAAAGATTAAGGTTAGGTTTTTTTGAAATAAAATTTAAATGATATGTTCAAATAAAATTTAAATAATAAACTCAATTATGTTGTTTTGTTAGGTTTTTAACATCATTAAAATGACTAGTCTTAGATACAAGAAAGTACCGATACATTTTAATTCAGCCATACTCAACCTGCGGCCCGCGGGCCGCATGCAACCCAATCAGCTCTTATGTGCGGCCCTAAATAATTATAGTCACCAAATATTTTACGCGCAAAAACCACAGTACTGGCGTGACGGTATTTTACGTCAAATCAATCGCTAGTCGCGACGCCATTGTGCATCATACATACATACATATGTATGCAGTATAGTATGTGTTATATTTACAGTTTACTATAAATATGTCGCGGCCCACGTAGAGAAGCAAAAATTGGAATGCGGTCCGGAGGAAAAAAAGGTTGAGTATGGCTATTTTAATTGATTACTTTACAAATGAATAGTGCTTGTAATTGCTTAAAAAACAAAATTTATCAAAGACGCTTTGCTTTAAAAGAGATTTTACTAACCTAAATCAATTGTTTTAACCATTGAAAACACGAAAAGATTGGCGCACTCTTCATTCATTTGGTAATTTTTTATAAAAAACTTTGAATACATTTTCAATAACGATATATTAGGTGTACCGGAATTAAGTGTCGTGTTTTTGTTCTCGATCTTCAATGGTCAGTTGTGCTTCGCCAGGCAATCTTTCACGACATATTTGAAGTTGTATCGTTAGCCATACATACCTGAAGTGTATTGTGATATTTAAATTAAAAAAAAATAGTAACCGTATAATGGAGGGCTCTGTACCAAATGAAGTATTTGTTCGAAAAATCATGTTATACCATTTTTGGAAAAAAGAACGTTACAAGTGTTACAAAAAATATTTATGCTGCGCTGGGGAATATTTTAGACATTCGTTAATCTCAAAGGTTGTTCAAACAATTCAAATCCGGTGATTTTGATTTTAAAAAAATCAAAAAAAATGAACAAAATCCAACGTTCAAGATTCAGGAACTGACAAATAAACTCGGATACGCATGGTCTAGTGTATAGGAACACTTTTAAAAAATCGGCATGACTTGGAGACAGGAAAGATGGATGCCGTAAGGCAATGCACGGCCTCACACCAAACAAAAAATCAAGGACCTGGGATGGAAGACTATCGGACATCCACCATATTCACCAGTCATTGCTCCGTCCGATTATCACCTATTCAGATCGATGCAACATCTTTTGTATAAAAAAAATATGCCAGTTATGAAGAGGTCAAAATGGGCATATCCGAATATTTTAATTCAAAACCCGGTGATTTTTATAGAAGAGGGATTGAAAAATTGCCACATAGGTGGAGAGAGGTTATGTCCTACGACGAAAATTATAAAATCGACTCATTTTTGACAAATAAATGTTTTTATCGTATCAGATTGTTTCATTAAAAAAACGACACCTTATTCCGGTACACCTAATATTTAGAAGGTTTTTTTTACAATAAAATTAGCGCCGTGCTAGGTACCGCCATACGTACACCTAGCGGCAGTTAAAAGATTAAAATTGTTTTTTCATATCGATGCATTTAAATTCACTGCTTAAATGAGGTAATCAAAATTCTAAATGCGTACAATGTGATTTTGTCTTGAAATTTAAAATGAGCGCCGTCCACAAAGCAATTGACTCGGTGAATAATGGATTTCTGGAAAAGAGTATTGTTTATAACTGGGTCGGTGTTGCCTGGTGTAGTAAATTTTGATTTATCTACTGAACCCGAGCTTTGCAAAATCGCTCTTACATTCATGCTTTGTTGTGAAAAATTTAAAGACTAATTCAAAGATTTTTAATTTAGAAAAAAACTTATCTTTTGTACCATATATCCTTTTGCGAAGCGTGTTGCCGTGCTAAGAGATTTTTTGTTAATTATACGTGTTTCTCATAAATTACAATTTTAATGTGTTTTAGATGAAGCATCACTTGGTATATTAATATAATAAGATAATTATCTGAAAGAGAGAAACTTGCTAAGCTACATTATTTAAACATCAAGCCATCGTCAGCATTGTTTTGTTTTTTGTTTTCAAAGAAGTTTATTTAAACGTATTTTTTTTCATTTGATAAGAATCGTAACAGTGATTATATAAAACAAGTTGTATTTTTTCACTGTACTTGAGTATGTCCAAAGTAAATACAGTTAACCATCCAATAGTGCCGATCTCGGGATCACGCTATAGAAACCCGTTGTACAGAAGACTAACTATCCATACAAAACTTTGTAAATTGCACGAAATCAGTACATATAAACAAGTATTAATTTTTGTACATCTATACATATTTTAAATAATTCACCTTGGTTTTATTTGCATATTTAAAATTTTATGATTGGATCATTTTATTTACAAAATATGCAATTTATTTTTTGGTTGAAAACGGCACTCTAGGAGGGAGCGCTATACAAGGGACTGCTGTGCGTGTTATAAAAAAAATCGCTCTTTATCAGGGAAGAAGGCTTACTTCATTTACTTCTTTCACGTTTATTTCAGAGAGAGTAAGAATAAAGAGATGCAATAAGGAAAGAGCTGGTAAGTGGTCATCACTCTTCGTTTCCTTTGTGTTTTGGTACAGTTTTTGAAATAAAATATGGCCTTACAGTTCTAACGGACAGCAGGTTGACACTGTCTGCCCAATACAGATGACAGGGAAAAATACATAAATCAACTGTTATGTTTACAAAATTTTAGTTTATTGGATTATCGATTGTAAAAACAACAATCAAAAATATTATAGTATTTTTCTTACACAGTCAACCTTTGCAGAGGTCGGCATATACTTCATAGTATTAAATCACTTAATCGAAATGCAAAAGATACATATTATTTATTGTTTGTTTCGTTCAAATAGATTATGCAATACTATTCTATACAGTATATTGTATAAAATTTAGAATATACAATAAATAGTTCGAATTGTTTTTGATTATATACGCAGCGGTGGGCTGCCAATGCGTTAACAATGGGATCGCTAAATCTCAAAGCAAATCTCGATGTTTGGGGAAGTAGTGATTTTTTTTATTACTCTTATGCAATTATATGCAACACTTAAATAAGCAATCGATTGTTATTTGATACACTTATAATATGTAACAATATGCAATTTACCGTAAACTTACCAATATAAATGACTAAAAATGTACTACTGTGTAAACTGAAGCTGTCATAGATTATATATGTCAAAAATCGCAGTTATTTACTAAGTTGATCTTAGAATATTTTTTTCTCTTAAATTAACAAGGGGCTCGCCGGCCTTATTAAATTTTAACAAGGGGCTCGCGCGAGCCCCTCCAAGCCCACCCCTGTATATACGTATCTTAAGATAAATTGTCCATTATATATATATTGATTTGTCTATTTAAAACTTTGTGAAAACTTTTGATATAAAAAAAATGTATAAAACTTTTATCCAAGGTGTAACGAGTAGCAAAGTTTTATTTTTTTATAAATGACTGGCAAACTTTTTTTTTATCGTAAAGTTCTCCTGTAAAGTGATGACATTTCTTTAAAGAGAGTGTCCGCTGGGGGGAGTTTTTTGTGTTTTCGACAAAAAATACATTTTTACAGCTTTAATAAGGCTACTTTTATAGTATATTTTCGTCCTTTTATTTTATTTTTATGACAGGATAAAGTCACATCAGTCTGTAAACCTTTTTAAAAATCAACCATCTACGCACTTGACGATTGGATTTTATGCATCCGTAAGGACAAATAATTGGATTGAAGACAAAACCAAAAGGACACGGCCAAGGATGTGCCGGAGGAAAGTATTCACAATTGAAATATCTAATACTTCTTCCACTTTTACAATTTCTTCTCCTACTTCTACGTCTACAAGTATCAGTTTCTACTTTTCATCACCATTTATTTATGTGAAAGCAGCTTTTCGTATTCATCTTATTTTCATCGGAAATTCTCTTCAACTATTCCTATTCAATATGATAGTACGCCTAATCCGATTACTAAACATTCTAATTTAGTTTGATCATGATCTCCCGTTAGGTTTGAATAACCCAACCAACTTTTTTTTCCAAGGTTGGTTGTATCATCAAGTATTTGAAATTACCTTCGTTAAAACGTAACCTGTGTTATTTTAAAAATCTTATTTTTTTAAAGCATACTACTACATAGTTCAACGATTGGTCCCGTGCCATTCTGAACCAATATAATATCGTTTGAAGTGTTGTTTTTTTTCTGTATTTATGTTTCAAAAGCGGCTGAGAAACAGGAACTACATATTAATAACTGGAGAACCATTTGATGTTTTCAATTTTATGGAAATACGTGAAAACTCTTTCATACATGTATTTTATTTAAAAAAAAAAATTTGACCATTTTATAGCTGAAATAATTTCAACTCCCACAATGTTTTTTTTAGTAAGTTAAACATACTATTTTTTATTAATACTCAATTTCACAGATTAAACATCGAATATTGTCTTAAAAAATAGTCTTTTTAAATTAATAAATCAAAAGCTTTAAACTAAAAATATTAAATTCACACATTCATATCGTTCGTTGAGAGTTTGCTGTGCATAGTAAATTGATAACAAATCGATAATGACTAGATAGTCAAAAGTATCGAGTAGTAATATTGATCTTTTTTAGACATCCTTAGGACGGGGCATCGGCCACGTTAAATTTGAGAGCATTGTCCATCTAGTTTTACTCCGAGCAATTTTATAAATATTTCTACTGTTGCTTAGGTAATTCAGTTAGATGAATATAAAAGGCTTCATTCAAGGCCAAAAGAGCAGAGCCCAAAAAGCATCCGAAAATCTTTTTTTTTTGAATATATTTTTTTTTAACTGAGTGCGTTCTTAGTGAGTTCTTCATAAATCATTCACAAAACACAATAATATTTTTTTGGTGTAAATAAGTATCATCAAGAATATTATTTATTGAGTATTCACTCTATTCAGTTGCATTCTTCGAAAATTGAACTAAAGAGTCTGAATAATGACGATTTTTTATACATCAAAATAATAATTTTTTGAGTCCTTTAGTGAAGTGAGCGTCAAAGATCTTCGAGTCTACTTCATCATTTTAATATTTGTATTTCAGTCCATCGTTGCCGGTGGAAGGGCATGTTAGTTACAGAGGTGAGTCAAACATAGTGAAGCCAGTTCACGTTTACTCCATATGCATTGATATGCTACATTATTTTCAATGATTGGAAGTCTTCTTTCATTATAAAAGTAATCGTTGCATTCAATGTTTATTTACGATTTATAAGCTGAAAATTATTTAAAATTTCTTCAGAGATGCAATCTTTCCAACTCTCTCATGGCTTGAAGGTTCATGATAATTGCAGAGAGAGATCTGATTTGTAAAGATAAATTATCTTCCTTCAATGCATCTTCGTTTTACAATAATGCAAAGCAAGCCAAATGATGAGAATTGTTTTGCAGCAAGTTGGTTCGCTAAAGCTAAAGTTATGCAACAATTTTCTCATATAGTGGCATTTCACATGTGAACTGTGTAAACACGAGCAAGAGCATCGCTGGATTGAGTTCCAACATGTCCCTCTAAAGATGTACCTCTTTTGTGCTATTCTTCAACTGAAGACTTTTTAATTTATTTTACATAAAATTCTTCGTTAATAAAAGAAAGTTTTTGCCAAACCGTAACATGAACGCATGTAAATATTAATTATTTAATTTACTTTATTCAAAATATTTTTTTTATGACAACCAATCAGAAAGGAATTACACAACGGTATTTATTTTATATGGGCCCTCGAGATGTGAAGTGAATCAACTAGTAAAATGGTAAAACTTTTTTGTTGAACTTTTAAGTACAATGACGTCTTTAGTTGGTTGCATAGTTTTATTTTATGGAGATAACACTATTGCAATGTGTATTAACTGAGGTTACTTCACTTTTACGACACTTTAAGACGTGTAGAATATTACAAAATACTACTTGGACCACTTCACTTCTAACGGGCCCAAATATAAGTTTTTATTCGTAAAGACTTTGTCCTTAAGAGAAGATAACTTATTTCTGCTTTTTTTGTGCCTGTGACAAGAAATCCAAGATTAATGAAAAAAATACATAAATAAAATAGTTGCTAGTTGGTAGCCTTTTTTATAATGTAGAATATGCTATTTGTTATAAGTTGGATAATGCTACTACTAAAGTATTTAGCAAGCTCTAATTCTTTAATCCTAATCCTTTTACTTGATAATTCTAAGTTGGAAAGGCTTTAAAGTTTTTAGTTTGTGTTTTAAAGAGGTGTTATGCTTTAAGTAGTTTTAGTAAATGTAGACACTGTTAAATTTATACCAAATAAGTTAAAACTAGCCATATATCAGTCATAGATGATAGGACATAAAAAGCTAAGAGAATAAGTGATTACAACTTCTACACTACAAAAATTAAACTTTTTAGGTCATACTTTTTTGTCTGGCATGCTACAAAATTGTTTTGCCCTCTTCGAACAACAAGTTGCAACACCGTTAAAGTTAATGTCACATCCCGGGGTTATGCCAAAGAGTGAAGATATTTTATTACCCATCTATTCTTCAGTAAACCAGTGCTCAACAACTTTTGTTTAAGGTGATTCAAAGTGTGCCTTTATTTATTGCTTGAGAGATGAGAAAAAAATGCCTCGAATATCCAATAAACTGTCAACACATATATATAAATATATTTTAGTACATGTCCGCTCCCAAGAGCATACGATCTTTTATTCGAGGTATCTCAACATTAGTTTTTCTACGAGGAGTTGCTTGTTACTCAACTGGTCAGACCCTATTTTTTTCAAAAAGAATAGGGTTAGAAAGGATAGTGCTAAGATAGAACTAGTGGTTCTTAATCACTATCATTACACCCCGTTGTTGAAGGATTGAAATAGTATGAGAGATTTTTTACGCATCACAAACATCGATGCCTTCGAACAGAAACCGAAAAATCGATTGTAAAAATGCTGCTCATACTAGGATATGTACCATAATTCTTTATATAATGTTTATCTTTAGGGAAAAAAACTCTTGGCTTTAGACAAGAGAGAATTTTTGTTGTTGTGGAGGACTGCACTCTGCGAAGGAGACTGTCCTGTTACTAATATGTATTAAAATTACTGTAAAGTGTTGCATTTTTATTATTTGCGAAGAATCCATAATATTTTATAGCCAATAAGGAAATTGGAAGAGGCATGCATTTATTTATGAATCAGTTGCACTTAGTATACAAAAAGAAGAATTATTATAGTTTAAATTATGAACGAATCTTTCCTTTAATAAATTGATTGTGGCGCGCGATGTGTGGTATTTTGCGCCAACTTGTTAAGAACCACAGCTCTTCCACATGAATGCTATTTAATTTTGGAACGAAATACTCATGTCGGTGGTCGTGTATCTGTAGCGCTCTCCATAGACTGTAGCGTTTTAGCCAGCAAATTTGGTATTTCGTGACAGCTGTTATGCTTAAAAGTTTGACCAATCAAATCGTATAAGACTAAGATAACGGATTTGACATTTATTTATCAGATTATTCCGAATTATTTAGATGATTACAATTCATTTTTGTTTCCAATACTGCATATACAAATTGAAATGTTTTTAATTCTCAATTTACTCATTTAATATCTTGTGAAATTAAATACAAAGGAATATTGTGTTTTTATTAATAAGATAACAGCCGAGACCTTGGAATTCCTAATGGTCCAACATGGAATGATCTCTTGACGCAAATACAAGAAATTTTCTTCTTCTTTTATCGAGAGAAAGTCATTGTTTTATTCATTTTATCGAAAAGGTGTACTTTTATTGTTATGTTATAACTAAAAATTGCTGAGAGACGCTGTGTACTAAAGAATGAGGTCATACCTGGTCAGAGCCGAATCGAGGATTGACCGTCCGAATTGCTTTATTCCGCTTTCTTTTGTGCTCGACCTCAAACGTCCCGTAACGAACGTTCTCGAAAAATTCGTCACCGGATTATTTCACTGGTGGAAAGTTATTATTTTTTTTTCCTGAAAATTCGTTTCGCTTATCATGGATAAGAAAAACGACGGAAAAAGAACGCAAATAACTTGACTAAGCTATTATACAGTAGGTACCAGAACTACCAAACAATATTTGATTTTTTAATTACAATAATACGAACTTTTTAATTCTTACATTACCAGACATAGTTTTATTCTCATTTTTATGTAAACGTTTTCCGTTTTAAAAAAAACTTATAGTACAACCAACCGCTTCGATGTTTTCTTTATTATATCCATGCAGAGAACGCGCATCTTTTCGATAAGTATTTATGTCACTGTGATTTTTTTTTTTACATAAATTAAGAGTGAGTGAATAGAGAACCCTTATAAGCAAAATATTTTAATCAAGTATAGCATTTTATTTTTAAAAAAATGGGGTTTTTCTAGCATTACAAATGTTTCTTTTTTTAATCTATTTAGCATTTATTTTTATTAGATATTAATCTCAGACACAAAAATACTTCATACGTTATATCTACTTAAAAAAACAATATTATTTTGGACACCAAATTAATTAAAGAGCAGCACAACCAAACTCATGAAACACATCGAATCAGGTGGCACGCTATGTGCGCTTAGCGAAGTTATCAGTACATATAAACAACGAGGCCACAGCGCTGTAAAAATAATTTAATAAAAAAAAAATATTTTATTTTATAATTTACTTGTTTCAAATTTAAACAAAAACATGTAAATGTTGTTAATTATTTGTAACTTGGATGAAAATATTTTTATGTAATATATCTTTCATATTGCTATATTTTATTTAAATATAAAAGGAGGGCATTATTTTTAGCCTATTTATAAATGGATTCTGCAAAGTAAATGTTAATTTAATAAAAATTATCAAAAAGTAAAAAATATCAAACGTTTTTATAGTACTAAAAGCTTTGACTAAAAGAGTTATAAAATGAATATAAAACATATTTAAAAAGATTGTTGAGTAAGCAATGTCGGTGCGCTAGAGTGCATTATTTCGATAACCACGGGGTGCTTGGTTTGATGATTGATTGAAGCAATTTTTATGATGGATTGAAGTACACTTTACTCTTGAATAAATTTGTTTATACTCAAGAGTTTTGTAGAGAAAAAATACATAAAATTTGATGCCCGATGAAATTTATGAAACTAGATATGTTAATATTTTACGTAAAATTATTTTCTTCCATTTATTTGATTCAATTCAAAAATTTGTATGAAAACAGGCGGAACATTGAGTTTGATATGTGACAAAAGATAAAACTTGACAAAACAATTTAGCGCAGTGGTTTCCAAACTTTATCTTTAAAACCACTATTACGAAGTCATATGTGACTCATTAAGAGCCTACACGGTTAATATATTTCAGATGCAAAGTATTATTTTAAGCTCTTTGTGGTTGGGGTGAAATATAAATAATATGCTATGTAATTTACTTCACATAAATGTGAAGGGTCTATTGCGTAGCGGTCAATGTCGTCAGCTTTTGTGACGGATTTCATGGGTTCAAATCCTAGTACGAACAGCAATTTTTTAATCGATTTTTGATAAGATTCCTGTCAACTTTCCAATCTTAAAATAACTGAGAGTACCTAGTGCAAGTAACTAACCACTAGTCTTCTACTAACAATTTATTTTTTATCCATACTATTAAAAAAGGTTGAGTACCTTAGTAACAAGAAAAACTTCTGTTGAGATACCACCCTCCATAAGGAGGCCATATGAACTGAATTGAGTGGAGATGGATGAAAAAAAAAATGATTTTTTTTTTAAATACCGTTATAATTTATTATAAAGATAATAAACAGAAAAAAATGACTACGTTTGAAATTAAATAAAATCTATGTCACATGGGTAAATATTTATGTCACATGGGTTTTCATCAATTAAAATATAAAATGTATCGATAAGAGTAAGCGATTAAAAATGAAACATGTGTTTTTAATTAAAATGATTGATTACTGAAAATATCAAAATTTATCGAATATTCATAGTTGGGCCGTATTTTTCAATTAAAATAGCAATTTGTTTTGTACGGTTGACCGCATCGTTCATAAATTATTTGAATATTTGTGAATACATGTCGTTAATTTTCATGAAAATTATCGAGAAGAATACAAATTTAAAGCATAACTCACCAGGTATTTGATGATATTATAATTCGGATAAGTTTAGTATTTTTTTTATATTTTAAACTATTTATAAATCTGCTTAAATTGTTCTTGTGTCATTAGGTGTTTTAATTTAAAAACTCGACTATGTTTCGAAATATATTGTGACGCATTAAGAATTGTTGGCATAATTATCTCAAAAACATCAACATGGATATTATGAGTTTTGATACTGAGCCTCTCATATATGTTATATGATCAGGACAGGTTTAAAAAAAAACCTCATGGCTCTTGAATTTGAAGAAGTATACTTTTTTTTTAAAATATTTGTCATTACAGCTTACGCCAATGCGTCAAATATTTTGAAATTGAATGATCATACGAGATATACTCGATGAGAAATTTTGAAAGTCACATGAGATTAACTCGAGGAGAATTAACTTTACAAACACCCATATCTTAGATCTCAAATTAAAATTGAAAAAATCCAATTTCATACTGACCTTACCGGGAATCGAACCCAGACCCACCTGATCGGTAGAGCAAGCTCTAACCAACTAGACAACAGCGGGCGACTAACGTTAAAATTAATGAAATATTAAAAATTATATTGTAAATAATTCCAGAGTTAGGAAAGTCCTTTCAGAATTTATTGTTGGTGACTAGTGACTACTCTAACCTAATTTTTCTTTGATTCAATTGCATATTAGTATCGTATATTTAAAGGTATTACTTGCAAACACGGCTTATTCCAAAATGGTTAAAAATGAACCTTGAATTTCATTTTGAAAAACAATGTACATTTTAAAAGTATTTTAGGTCTTCCATTACTTTGGAATTCTATTTTGGATGCTGTCAAAACACGTTTGAGACTGATTTCTAAAAATACTTTCAAAATTTATTTTTATCTACTAAACTAAATTCATGGTTCATGTTTCAACAACTTTGAAATGAGCTGGGTTTGCAAGTAATATCCTCGTTTACTAGAGGTATTACAATTTTTAATTAGAGTCAATTTAGTGTCACTTGTTAATATTTTGTTTCTTTACCTGAGCATTTATTTTATATTCATATTTAACAGTATTTTGTTACACCTTTATTAGTTTTACTAGATTTGGTATAAATAGCAATGTATTAACGTGTATTATTATCAGTTAAGAATAATCGTTACAAAGGGAAACCGGTCTTGTTTTATTTGTTTAAAATATTTTGTTTCTGGAAACCTGTGTGAATCCTGTGTTCTTTGGTTTACTTCATTTCGTTTCAAAAAGATTGCAGCAATCAAATTTGAATGTAAAAAAGCAACATTGTTTTGCATTTGGTTTAGTAAAAAATAGTCACGTTTGATTTGGTGTAACTGTAATTGCAAAAAATAGAAAATAAACAGTAAAAAAATCAGTTTTACGAAATTCGTGTATTTCCACAAAAGCATGTAGCTCGAAAAAACATGTCGTGGTTTATGTTGTTTTTCTGCAGCTTTGCTTTTTTTCATCTTATTTTAACGGCGGATGCTAAAAATGCCTCCGGATAAACGGAGAAAAAATAAACATTGACAATTTTCAGCGCCTCGTAAATACGCGTTGGAAATGTCTTGCAGTCTTAACGGAAAAAAAATATTTAGTCCCGTGAGGGGAAAATCCGATAGCGCTTTATTTAATTTGAAACGTAACGTGAACGTATTGCTTTTCGGCAGAAAATAAAATATTAACCAACTCGTCTTTAATGTAGATGGGAAAGAAAGATTGATTTATTTTTTGTAAATTTAAAAAAAGAAAATAACAAATTAAATTAGCGAGGGTGAAAATAAACAAGAATATATATTAGTTAGACTAGAATGAATAAAATAGTAGACTGAGACTTCAAGCTCATTTATTGGATCTTATTGTGAAAAACGTGCAAGAAATAAACAAAAATATATTTTTGCATAAGCCCTGCCGTGTAGATAATATATATGTCCAATAAAGACATCACAAACACCCTTGCCTTCGAACAGAAATCGAAAAAATGCTGTTCGTACTGGGAGTCGAACCCATGAGGTCCGGCACGGAAGCCAACAACCATAGGAGCTGACTTTTGGGGGACCAAAAACTCATTTATAAATGAGTTTTGAATGATCTTTGGGCTCAAATACCTTTTTGAGGGCCAAAGTTCTTTTGTATAGAAGTTTTAAGAAAAGGGCTTTTTAAGAACTGAAAGCTTCCTTTTAATGCACTTTAAGAGATAATTTAAGATTTCCACTGAAGGTGCTTGGTGGAATTCCAATATTAAATTTGACTCACAGATTTTGTCACTAACGACCCGGGTTTCGCCTTTCGGTATCTTCAGGCGTTCAAGTGCACGGATGAACTTGAACTTCAAGTTGAAGCTCATCCGTGAGAACTGAAGTTCAAGTTCATCCGTACACTTGAACGCCTGAAGATACCGAAAGGCGAAACCCGGGTCGTTAGTGACAAAATCTGTGAGAATGTACATAGTTTAAACGATTCAAATTTCACTTTAAGAGAGATTTTTGGCACCACGGGGATTTGCTGCACCGGAATCTCTTTGATAAATCGGCTTTCACCAATCTGCTTTTTTAGAGTTGTGTAATCTGCTACGCAACTATTGATAAGCTATCCTATAGGTTAGCAAAACCCTTTTAGATATTGTTGGTTCTGCTTATGGAAATGACAAATAAAAAAAATCTTGCTATATCTGCTGACACAAGTGTGTGAGATTTCACTTTTCTCACTTACAACTAGCGACTGTTAAATAGGCTTTGTTAAAATCTACGGACCGTTTGTTACACTTTTAAAGAAAACATGGTAGCAATAATACAATACCATATCTATAAAAAAGCAAAGTGGTTGAAAAAAGGTTAAAAATGTATAAAAAACATAGGTTTATCAAAAAATTTCAGTTTTTCGAAGTTACTACCTAACTATAGTTTAATAATTAATCAAATAGCATATACAGAAAGACCCCAAAGTGTTGGGCTATAGTTATGAAAGAGGTTTCATCAATGATTCATTTCGACGGTCACATTCAGAAAAGTCTCACTGAAAACTAACAGAATTCGACTGAAGTTTTTTCTGTGCTTGGAAAATATTTTATTTAAGTTTCCAGGAGAGGATTTCTCTTGTCGATGGTAATATTGTAAAAGAGATATTTCGAATATGCAGTGATCTTTTCTAAGAAAAATTCACTTAAAATAAATTCCCTTTTCTGTTATAAGTAGTCACTTTTTATTTTTTTTGATACCGGTCGTTGAGAGTTCAGTTAATCCTTTGATCTATCGGGAGATATCTTTATTGCCTATGTCAAAAACAAATACATTTAAATATTTAAATTCTGTTAACAATATTTACAAAAAATGACTTCGAAAGTCAATAGAATAAAAAAATATTACACTAGATCAATGGTTTCCAACCTGGGAGTCGCCAAAACTTTTTAATAGAAAAATAATTTTCGTATCATAATATCTTTAAATATAAAAAACTTCATATCGTAACGTAAAGTAAAAATTCAGGATATGAATGTTTATTTTATTCTTTTTTTAATTTTAAATACATATGAAGGTACTGTAATTTAATTCTTATTAAAATTTATCTGGAGGGAAAGATTTATATATGGTACATTAGCAAACATTTTGTTTAGGTAATGCACAAAATGACCTATTTAGTTGAAATTTTTGGAAAATTGAGCTGCTTAAATAAATCAATGCAGGGATTACAAATACATCTACTAAAAATAAAGTTAAAGCTTTCATTAAAAATCTGAAGTTATGGTAATCAAATTTACAAAAGAATGAATTAGATATGTTTTCAATTTCAAAAGATTTTTGGGCTACAGTATTGAAGCAAGCAAAAAGTATTTCTATTGAATACTTGGATGGTTTAGTGCTGCTTTTTAAAAATTATTTCAAAGAACTTGATTCCTTGACGTTTTCTTGGATACGGAATCTATTTACCGACAGTGAAGAATTTAATTTTGAGCTGACAAACATTGAAAAAAATAAATATGGAACTATCAATGCGATAATAGCTCACTATTATATTCATATAAGAAATTCAGTGGAGTCATTGGCAATAATTGTTTCGACTATTTTTTTTTTTTAATAAAACTTACTATGTCTGGCAGTTTGTTAGTCAAGTTTGTTAGTTAAATTTGTTAGCCAACTCCAGATCGTAGAATGATCGAAGCTTTCAATCGAGAATTGGAACGTAAACGTGAATATGATCGACATGCATTGAACTAATCAGCTCGAACGAATGTACCATTATTGAACTCCCAACAGAAGGAAGTGTACGATACGTTGATGAAGGAAATTGATGATGGAAATGGTGGCTTATTTTTGCTCGGTGCGCCTGGTGAAACTGGAAAGACATTCCTCATGTTAAACCTCCAAAGGACTGAAAAACTCAGCAATGGCCAAAGTTTTAGTAGCAAGTAAAATCACCACCTGGGATGAATGGATATGGGCGCACAAACGCGCATTGGAAGCAATCAATCGAACTATGAAAGATTTGCGCAATGACTCAAGATGTTTTGGGAGCGCACTGATTCTACTCTCTGGTGATTTCCAGCGATTGCTGACTATCTGTAACGGCCGTGTTTTTGTCGACGAATCGAACGTATTGATTTCGTTTCATGCGTTTCTTTATGCGCTGCAGTTTGTGAGTCAAGTTAGGAATGCCAACGCCAGATCGTGGAATGAACGACGCTTTCAATCGAGCATTGAACCAATCAGTTCGAATGAATGTAACACTGTTGAACCCAAAACGAAAGGAAGTGTACGATACGTTAATGAAGGCAATTGATGATGGAAATGGTGGCTTATTTTTCCTCGATGCGTTCGGTGGAGCTGGGAAGACATTCATCATGTCATTGATTATGGCCACTGTTCGTGCGAGATATAAAATTGCTGTTGCAGTTTCTTCTTCTGGAATAACGGCCTCGTAGATAGAAGGATGCCGAACGGCTTATTCAGCGTTGAAATTGCCGTTAAACCTTCAAATCACTGATAAACCGATATTCAAACAGTCAGCAATGGCTAAAGTTTTGGTAGAAAGTAAAATCATGCCCAATGATGCGCATTGGAAGCACTCAATCGAACTGTGAAAGATCTGCGCAATGATTCAATATATTTTTGAGGTGCAATGATTCTACTATCTGGCGATTTCCGCCAAACACTACCAGTCATTCCAAGATTGACCGCTGCCCATGAAATAAACGCTTGCCTGAAATCATCGACTCTGTGGCGCTATGTGAAGAAAATTCAGATGACGACTAACATGCGAGTTGCATTGCGAATTGCATTATTTAAACTTCACAATTAAAAATCAAACCGTTGGTCCACTACATTCTTTCAAATCTATCGACCGTGTAACAAATGAAAACGAAGCAACCAACTATCTAATTGAATTTGTAAACTCATTGGATCTGCCTGGCTTGCCACCTCACAATTTACAACTAAAGGTTGGCTCGGTAGTCATCATGTTTCAAGTTATCAAGTTAACACAACACTTATTGATTCTGAGGCGGTACGAAGGTCGTTGGGTCAGCTAGTATGTTATATATAAAGGTAGGGGAGGCGCGGTAATTTTATTTTTATTTTAGCGAGGCGTAGTAGCATAAAGGTTGGAAACCGCTGCTCTAGATAATTTGTATAAAAACTTTTTTTTAACTATTTTCAAGAATTATAATAAAATTTACGGAGCACAACAATTATTTAATATACTCATCAATATAATGATCTTAACACCTCCATGCCCATGATGCAATCGTAAATAGTTGAGCCATTAAATCATTCAATATTTCCTTTAATATTGTCAATAAGTATTTATCATTTTAGGTATTCTTGCATATATACATTTTTAAATTATTTTTTAGATTCTAACTTAGGATTAAATACTGTCAATAAACAGTGAAACTGAGATGCCATCATGGCAGGGAACGTGATTTTTTAGGATGGCATGTTACGGGTTAATTAAATAAATGCGAATAGTACAATACTACCAATCTGCCAAGAATTGATAGCGATAACCTTAAAAGTTGTCAGTTAAAATATTATTGACAATAAGCAAATGGAATTTTCAAAAAAAAATGTTGCTGATAAAATCCAGTTTGCCGGAATTTTGATAACGTTTCCGTTGGCTTAGATTTTTTTATTCCACTTTTTCACTAGGTGTTACTTATTTTAAAAACCACATAAGTCGTTAAATAAAAGAAAACTTTAACAAGTACGTAAAATTTTCTGTCTTAAATTTTAAGACCATCAATTTGGCTGGTTATTCTAAGACAATTCTTTAAGAAATTGTATAATTGTAAGTGATGAGATAAAAGTAAACATTTTGCATTAAGAAAACAACATAAGTTCAAACATACCAGTCAAATTTTTAATTACAAAAAATCAATCACAGTTTTTCTCTGTTATAATTTTTTTAACGGTGTATTTATTTGTCTTACGATTGTTTGTTTTTTAATAAAAAAAATCTCAACTCAATTTTCAATGCAAGTCTTGTAAGCAAAATTTATTTTCCAAGTTTGCTCTTGTGCTTGAACATGAGTTCCGGAAGAAGAAAAAGAAACATTTTAAAAACCCACTTGCAGTAATAATATTAAGTGCTTTCATATATCAAATTATGGTGTGATTTAAATATGTTTGAAAAATTTCAAAATCCAAGAACCTCCCCACGTATATCCTCTCGCATTTTATACTTGGCGTTTCATAATATGGTAGCTCAGTACTTCCAGAATATACTCCTAACTCCCGGTTTTGCGGTATATTTTATGCAGCCATATTTAACGCGTTCAAGCTTCTGGAAGATTTGTTGTCTTTCGACATAGATTTTTATTATGAAACAAAAGGTAATATATAAAAAATGCTAATATAATAAAAACCAAATGACAGTTTCACTTGTGCCTAAAAACAGTGTATCTGTGTAACATAAAACTTTTTTTTATATTTTATTAATTTGAAGTCGAAATCAAAAAAAGATAAGTGCCGAGAAATGTTTTATTTTTGTTGGAACAGACAAAGCTTTTTAAGACCAATACGAACAGAAGCGTTAGCAATCAAGAAATGACGAATATTTACGTTTAAGTGTATGCTTATAAATGATTTTTTGAACTCACTGTGAGGTTAAATTTGCAATAAAAAAAACTAAAGATAATGTTAAGGGACTATGACTGTGTTCTGATCACAATCACATGTTTATCCTTCATTGATTGAAAAAAAACTATCTTAATTAAAATTTTTGATAAATTCGGCGGTAGCTTTCAAGAAGTTCACTTTTAATTTCAATTAGTAATTAATAATAGTTACAAAGTTATACCACAGGCTGTGAAAAAAAATGTGACATGAGTTTGACTTCTGTGAGAATCATCTTTAGACAAACTACCCCTGGGTTATTTAAGTTGTAAATGTGATTTTTTTTTACCGTGATCGCTCTCAATATGGATTATATGGACTCCTAATAGAGTTTATCTCAACAGAAGTGTTACTACGAGAACTGCCTGTTACTCAGTTGCTCAATCTCTCTTTTTCTAAAGAGCGTAGGAATATAATGATAAGGCTTAGACTGGACTAATGGTTAGCTAATCGCTCTCGATACGCCCCGTTTATAAGATAGGATGAATGGGAGGGGGTAATTTTAAGACATCCATGCCTTCGAACAGAAATAAATTGAAAAATCAATTGATAAAACTGTCCGTACTGAGTTTCGAGCCCGTGACCTCCATAATCGAAGCCAACGACGTTGACCATTCGACCACACAAGTGGCAAGTTTTTTCTAATTCTTAACTTATTAAATTACAAATTTGAAGATGGGGTTTTTTTTAACTGGATGGATTGTGAAGATAAAATACAAATACTAAATTACTTATATGACCTCGGATAATTTTCAAAGGAAATATATTTTGAGAAAAAAAGTCACCTGTCTTATTTAAAGTATTGTTCAATAAAGTTTCATTTTTGTTAATGATCATTGAATTATTTTCATACTTGTGACGGAGATAATTTTAATTTTTCTGTAAATCCGGGATTGGATTAATCGATGAAAATCTATAAAAAAAAAACAATTTTGAATAACCAAAAAGCACCATCACACACCCATTTGTTCACAAAATCGACTAACGATGTTTTGATGCTCAATTAGTGAAAGTTAAAAGTAATTATCTTCTTGATAAATAATTTTAATCTTTAGTGTCTTATAAATTAAGTTTGGTACAAAATTTTCCAGCCTAGTTGAAGTTAAACAGCAAAACAGAAGTTGTTATTGCAATTTGTGCATGAAGTTTCAACTTTAGTTCACAAAGTGGCCGCCAAACCTATTAGACTCACAGGAAACTTTTACTGGTATGTACTACTAAGAACTTTACTCAATACAATGGCGTACGTGTACGCCTCTCCCCGAATTTGCTCGATAATCGATAGTAGGTGAAAAATTATATAGTTTATTCATATTTTAAAAAATATTTTGTATACTAATATCAACATTTCTCGTGCACTGAAAACATATTACGATTTCCTTGGATGAGTGGCAACAAGCTTTATGAAAAAGCTTTCCAAACTTTTTGTGTAAAATAGCCCTCGAAATCTGAATAAAGTAGGACCCTGTCACCCTATTTCGAAAAAAATACTATTTTAATATATTTTTTTACGAGAACTGTCACAACTAGTGGTTAGCTTATCGCTCTCGCTGCCCCCGTTCTTAGAATAGGATGAGTGGAAGGTAATTCAATATATTACATACGTACATGCCTTCGGACAGAAATCCATAACAATCAATGACGTTGACACTATACCAATATATTTTCCACATCAATGTATGGAAAATGATTCAATAATAATTCTTCTACTTCAACATCTAAGCCCCCCCCCCCCACTCAACCTTCGGAGGCCATGACTCGAGAGTTTGGTAGTGTTTTCAAACCTTAGTGCAAATACATCTATTCCTGAAGACGAAACAACCAGCATACATTTTTTTCTTAACCCCAACATGTTTACCCTCACTGAGAAGTGAACATGATATTATAGGTGTATTTGCTGTTTGTTTTCAGTTAAACAAGTGGTGTCTTTTTTAACAAAAGAGTTCGTCATCCAAATTTATATGTATGTCTAATTTTGTTCATAGAAATTAATTGAAATGCTATTAATTCGTTTCTGTCCAAAAATACCAGTTTTTTAAATACAAATATATTTTTTATAAAAACATGATCAAAGATAATTTTTAGATTATCGTTGCTCTGTTTGCAATGTCTTTATTTTACCACTTCAAAAAGCTTTTCCGGCAATTTTGAAAATGAAAAAAAAAACATTTTTATCACTAGTAGATAAAATAAGAAATTCGAGATTCGGGATTTTTAAAATTATTTACAAAAGAAGTTGAAAAAAAATCAACAATTTTGGCTCACCGATTTTTAAATTCTGTGATATTTTTTTGATTAGCTCTCGCACGGATTGAAAAAAGTTTTACGCGCTGGCCGATTTCAAAACCCCAGGAATTGTGGAATTACTTCTATCATTATCCCGGGAT
This sequence comes from Himalopsyche anomala, assembly GCA_031772345.1. Taxonomy (NCBI): domain Eukaryota; kingdom Metazoa; phylum Arthropoda; class Insecta; order Trichoptera; family Rhyacophilidae; genus Himalopsyche; species Himalopsyche anomala. The sequence continues at coordinate 26,488,651 of CM062844.1, forward strand.
TTCAGGATCACAAAATTGGACGGAATCTCGGGATTGGAGATCCAAGTTGAGATAACCTCCTCCACATTCGGCAACATGGTACCAATTTTCTGTACACTGACCTTTTTCGAGCCCGTTGCTCATTCAACTCCTCGGTTCAGTACCTCAGAGTGTACCTTGATAAGATCGTTTAAGTATTCTTCATCCACGTCCAAGCTCATGTACTTTCCGCACTCGTAACTTGAGCTTTGGGTCCCAAGTCGAATAAAAAAAACAAAAAGACCGGCTCGTATCTCTAAAAATTTGGTGTCATAGTATCACTTTAATTATTGTTAATTGTACATTTTAGTAGGTGAAGGGTTAAAAAACCAGCTTGAATTTTTTTCCTATTCATTGTAGCAAAATATTTATGTTAAAAAAATATCTAGGTTACCTTCGCTAACGTTTTAACCTATAAAAGAAAAATATTTTGCCAAGTCATGCTTTTCAATTGATTTTGTAACGCAAGAGAATGACTTTGCATAACTAGTTAAAAATATATAGTTATATTTAATGTAACATTTCAGAACAATAGAATTTTCTATTTTCTAGCTAGGAAGTGAAAATAAAAAAAATATGCGTTTCATGCATGTAACGGAAATAATATTTTTGTATTCATTAATCCTCTTCGGCTATCAATTAACACGGTAAGTTCATATTTTCTTTTTAAGTGTTGTTTAAGTAAATAAATTTTGTCTCTATATGGTAATATTTTTTTAATATAAATCAACAATAAAACACTTTATTTTTATTGTTATTATTTTTAACTTAAGTTATGTAGCTTTGAAAAACGTTGACAATAAGTTATGGTATTTAAAATTATGTTTGTCCGACTTCGTTGAGGTTTATTACTTCTTAGAATTAACAAAAACATGACAACCAATATAAATTTTCGCTGAGTCTTAAATCTGTATTTTATATCATCCATAAAACATATTCTAGTACTATATTTGAGATGAATTGACTCGAACTATTTATGCACTTGAAGCAGCTTTTCTAAACTTCCCAAGATTTATTAAAAGGTGTGGATTTGAGCTTCGCCAACTCATATAACCTTTATGTAAAAATACTCCATCATATTGCGCAGGGAAGAATTCCGTTTGTGCGTTTGGTTTTGAGATAGTTCAGATATCTATTTATTTCAAACACCAGCATCACAACCAAAATGCACATATAAAATTTCATCGTACGCCGTTTTTTTATCAAATAGGTTACGGGCTCTGAAATTGACGTCTGCATTGGGAAATAAGATTTCTCCTATATCAAAAACAACTGTTTATTTTATCATGTCGGAAAAGAGTATGTAGTATTTTCATTTTGTTGTTATTAAAATAAAGATTTTACATGGAATTGAATAATAAATACAATGTCAAAATAAATGAAACAATGAAAAATTAAGGTAAATAGAGAAAGATAAAAAATAAAGCGACAAACAAGCATTCCGAACATAAAAATTACATTTTTTTTTAACTTCATTTACCTTTTATTTAGATATATTTATTTTTAAAATAGCGATTCCGTCCTTTAAATTTATATAGTCATCTTTTTTTCACACGGTTTATAAATAGAGTGGTCCACTATAAAGAACAAATGCTATATTTTTACACGAATTGTTCTTACACAATTCCCAGACACAAAAAACGGAGAACGGATTAACTAAAAACAATAAATTCATCAACATGAAACAGTAACAACAAAAAAATACTTCATTTTACCCTTACACATAAGACTTATCTCCAGTCCCTCGTATTTAATCAAGTAGTAATGAATAGTGTTTTTTTATTAATTACAACAATTCTTAATAATATTTTGTGTAATAGAAGAATCAAAACCAGTGTTACTTATAATTAACGTTTTAAACTGACAAACGTATATATTGTATATTGATACAGAGTATTGGCAGTGATCAATTTAAAGGTTATTAAAAGTTTATCGTTAAAATCATTTTTTTTCAATGACCTTACAGTATTTAGTCTGCACGGACGAAGGTGTGATTATCAAACAATTTATCTGGAAAATACCAGTTATTTTTTGACAGTAAAGTAAACTTTTTTGATTTTAGGTCTTTATAAATTTTGTAACTACAAATGAGTCAAATATTGAGAAAAAAAACGTTATCGCATGAAGTAATGTTGAAAAGTTTGAGCAATTGAATTAATCTGAACTGACGAAAAGTTTAAATCAACAAAATGAGACAAATCAGGTATAAATATATTAAATAATATAACCAGTATTTTTTTTTGTATAGTGAAGTAACAATAAAACCATACAGCAAGCGTCTTGGGTGGAATGTCATGATTCCACTAGATCAGCGATGTCCAACATGCGGCCCTATTGGAGTTTACAGCCTTCTACAAATATATTTTGCATGATGTTATTCATAAATCTAACAAAACAAAGCACTGACGTGAATTTGCAAAATTTATATCAGCATTTTGTGTACGAAATCCAATTGTTTTCTTGAACGTTAGGTCACAAATGGAGTTAATAGACCTCAAGCATCAAGCATTGAGCTAAAATGCATGTTTGAAGAAATTCATAGTGAGTTTTATCAGAAATATATCCTCGATGATAAATTTAAAAAATTAAAAATGCAGACAATGTGTATTACAGCTTCATTTGGGACCGCATACATCTACGAGTCGTTTTTTTCAAAATTGTAAATAGTAAAAATGAAATGTCGTAACTGGACGATGAAAACTGCAATGTGCATCGAATAAATTACCAGTCGATATAAAAAAAAATATTATGAATAAACAAGTGTCACATTAATTATTAGTAAATAAAATGTTTTGATAATTGTTTGGCTGTTTTTAAAATAAAGTATCATGGTAATTATTAATTAATAAATTGTTTTTTATGCGGCCCACCATATACCGGAAATATTTTATTTAGCCCATCAAACGATTTCTGTTGGACAACGCTGCACTAGATCAAGAGGTGAAATCGATCTAATGCATTTGCGTAAATATTGCTACTGCAATGCAGACAATTTTTCATGATGTTAAAAACGTCTTTCACTATCTTAGCAGCTAGAGTCTTGGTGTTTGTTGTCGCCCCAAGACAACAGTTACCAGCGTAGCGTTGATGCTTAATTTTTCACTGGCAAAAGAATATGTCATTAACTCCAAGCAATATTGCATCTGTAGAGAAATACTAACAGCCTTACTAACCCACAAATCTGAAACCCAGGTACTAGCCACACATGGTTTTATTTACGTCAAGATGTAGACGAACGAGTTTGTGTGGATTAATAAAATAATTTGACGTCTTTATGCAATTCTGTAATGCTTTGAGTGATGGTTTGATGAATGCCGAATTCGGTAAGCTAATGAAATTTTCCGGTCTCGCCACACCATATCAGTTTTTGTTGTGGATTTAACAATAATTTCAGCGCACTATTGTTATCGAGGCTGTGATATTGTAAGAAAATCAAAATCATAAACAAATCCATTAGAAACCCATGACTTATGCCAATGCAATGGTATATTTTCCATGAGATTCCACTCTTTAAGTCATATTATGTCACCAGTAGTTTGCGATATGTTTTTATACGTCATTAGGTTTTATAAAAAACGTACTAAACTTTAGTTCAGTAACATTATTTAGTGTCTTTTGTCATTGTGCCTGTCTTGACTACTGACCACTGCTATAAACTTTTTAGATATATTAGGAACAAAAAACTATTTAACATTAAAGCTGCGCTAAATATTTAAGGTTGCTTAAGCCAAGGGGGTTGGCAGACCGCGACTCTTTGCGAAGGCGTTTGCGGCTCTTAAGACACCAACTCTTTAACTCAGTGTTTCCCAACCTTTTTATACCTGCGGACCGGTAAAGATAGAAAAAAAATTCGCGGACCACTAATCTTATACCTTATATTATATATTATATATATATAAATGACTTTGCAAAAAAATTGGCGTCTATGGATTCGGAAACCACAGGTCCGATTGCGATAAAACTTCGACAATAATTTAGCTTGCTCATCCGGAAAAAACATAGGCGTATTAAAATTATCAGACAGTGTCGAAAAACTAAAATATTCGTAGATTTCAATGTTTTTTACCGGTCAAACTCCCGAGTATTCCATTCGAATTTGAATTTCGTTTGAACGACGGACATTTTGTTTTTTATTTGACAATTCAAATTTGATGTTCGATTGTTTTGACTTCAGATCTGTCAAATTGTGTAGTCTACGTGTGTGATTGTACTCTTTTCACTTAAATTAATACTATACTATTTATATATAGAACGTCAAAAAAATATTTCGTGATATTTGACAGCAAACGTACATTGTGAATAATATTACATAACGTTAGTAAGCCATTATTTTATGTTAATTTTTAAATGCATGTGAATAAAGATATTATACGTAAACTGCTACGTACATAATATCTGTGTCCACTGTCAATACTTGATGTAAAAGCATTCTATATTTATATTAAACGGTTTTTCTCTTATTAAATGTTCTTATATAATCTCGAATGCAAAATTATTAACAAAGAGAGTTTTAAGTGATTATTTTCAAGATGTTCAACGAATATTGTGCAATTTAAGGAATCGCCTGAAGGTGCTTGGTGGAATTTCACTATTAAATTTGAATCGTTCAAATTATGTACATTCTCACAGATTTCGTCACTAACGACCCGGGTTTCGCCTCAAACACTGCCTTTCTTCGAGTGGCATTGCAACGCTTGCCGGGTACCAGCTAGTAATGAAATAAAAATGGTTTTTATGTTATATTTTTTAAATCTTATATTTTTACAAATGGACATAACTATACAACTGTTTTCAGTTGACAATGCTCGCAATGAGCGAAACCGGTCATGACCTTTTAAATAACGTGGAATAAAGTACAAAGGAATATTGTGTTTTTATTAATATTATATAAGGCCTTTCCACCGAGTATTCACAGTGAACACCCTAAAAGTGAAAACAATTATTTATTATGAAATTATTGGTATATTTAAGTAGGGTTTTTCATCTGGGTTCACTATCGAAGATCAAATATTTATGACTGTCGATTCTGAAAAAAACAGCGACCATCGTGTCGCACACAGAAAAAATAGTACAACAAAATAAGTATCCGCAATAAACTAAAATTTACAAATTTGAAACCGGATTTTAGAAGTGTGAGTAATATGTAACCGCACAAAAATGGCCAAGAAACAAAATACGGAGCCGCATTATTGATGTCTTCTTATTAAACAATAACTAAAAATACAAGAAAACGTGCAGGCGATAAAAATCCTATATTCAATATTTTTGCATGGCGAATTTCTTGAAATTTGGCATACTGTTTGCGGCCCGGCGGAAAGTCTCTGCGGCCCAGTACTGGGCCGCGGATCACTGGTTGGGAACACTGCTTTAACTTATATCATTTTTTATCCATGAACTCTGACCCTTATGGCTCTCTGATAACTTTCCTATCATGTTATATTGGTAATTTGACTCTCCTTTCTTGAAAGAATGACGACCTCTCGCGTAAACCAATCAATTTTATCAGCTTGAGTATAAAATACCCAAATCTTATATTCATGACCTCGAAATTCAAGTTTGTGTTACATATTGAAATTTACGAAGCTTTAGTGAAGCCTTGACAACTTAAAATGATGTTTGTTTATGTCTTCGTTGTCACTCTCAAGTTGAAAATAACAAATGCGCAAAATGTTCGCAAATGTCAACGGTGTAATAAATTACGTAAACTATATAAAAATATTTCATTTTGATGTGATATATTATTATTAGGTTATAATACAGAGCGCAATATCTGACGCGAAAGTTTTTACTGCATTAACTTTTATCCGGGAGACTTTCTCAGCTTACTTTACGTTGTCGTTTTCTTGAAAAAAAGCTCACTTATATTTTTCAACGGCAAACGGATCCGTATAATATCGGTAGCATTTAAACAAGACGTCACAATTTAATATTTTTTAAACAAAATTAAAAATATCGAATTAATTTTTATTGAATTTAATGATCAATGTATGATTGTTATCGCACTGGCAATAACTGTGTTGTTATTTAAACCCATACCCGCTCCTAACGTGGAGAACATGGCGTCATAATGGAGGGGAGGTATGACAACAGTTTTTTTTTTATATGAAAACTATTTCTCTGTTATTGAACCTCTTTTATTTTTGAAGAGAGTGTAGATAGAAAGAATACGACTAGAATACGACTAGTGGTAAGCTAATCACTCACTTTCCCCGGTTATATTATTATTAGACGGTTATGAAGGAATTTTGCAGACATTGCAAGCACACGTAATTTCGAACAGATATTGATATATTTTAAATAAATCTGTTCGCAATGACAGTTGAACCCGTAAAATGCGTTGCGGAAGTGGCGTAGACCACTGTACCACGAACCCGACATTTTATATTCATTAAAAGGTTAGTGACAATATTGCTTTATTATTTTAGGACGTGTTCGAAAATGTCACGATATTTAGTCACAGAGTTATCTTTGTGACAACAAACAAAAATCGACAATTTGAAAAGAAATATTAAGTCACTTATAGACGACCACAAGAATTGTTTTAAATTTTAAATGTACAATAAAGTTTATTATTTATATTCGGTTGATGTTAACCATAAAATCACATCTGTTGATTCTAGTTTTGTAACCAAATCTACAACCAAAGGTTTGAACCAGGCCATCCAATCCCGGGATCCCATCCATTTCTGTGATCCCAAAATTCCGGGATTTCAGGATTGAGAAAATACGAAAGAGCTAAAAAATAAAAGATATCGCGCTCTTATTTTTGGTAAATCCTGGGAATATGGATTCGTAAATTCTTTGAAAACCTAAAAAAAACTCTCGCACCGATAATTTTGAGAAATCCAAGGATTTCAAAATCGCCAACCAAAAAAAATTCTTAATCCCGAATACCAATTTATACACTATTTTATGTGTTCAATCCCGGGATCAAAAATAGGGTCCGGGATTGATATTTTTTTCCTGAATAACTTTGACAAGACGTTAAATTACTTGTCTTTTTTATAATCTTATCTACTTTACACTTGCCAAGTTTTTGACACTTTATTAACACTCTGTCGATGCTACGTCAGTAGTGCTACATTATCCTATTGAAATTGTTATTTTCAGATTTAATATCAGCTTACCTTTCAAGTAGTGCAGTTAAATAACTTATAGAGAGGAAGTTGCACGCTTTGTGCCAACAGAATATGCCATAATAATTCATATATCACAGAAGTTCAACAACCACATTCGGTGCACAGATAACTTCTAATGCTAGACTTAATTGCGTGCGTATTAATTACACATTAAGATGAAACTAGCTTTGAACTGTATTAAATATCCACTATGCAACTTAAACTCATGTTGGTCAGACCAATAGCTCCACGTGGAGGCTATACCAATTTGTTGGCTTGGTATTAAAATCCGGACTTCAACCGTTTCGAAATTCTAATCTTTTAAAAATAATTTAAGATCCGTTGTTTTTAATACCTTATTTTTAAAAAATGCTTGAAATTATAATGTTGGGTTTGTGATGAATCTGCCAACGTTCTTGGCTTCCCTGGCGGATCTCATGGTTTTAATTCATATTAGGAACAGCATTTTTATTCAATCGATTTATTTTTTCCTGATCGATGGCATAGGTGTTGTGGTGTCGGAAAATTCCCTTCCATCCTTTCAATCAAAGGAAAACGGAGAGAAGCGTGAGAGATTAGCTAACTACTAACTACAAGTTTTGTTTAAGCCACTTATCCTATCAATGTACGCACACAGAGAAGGTGAGCAACTGACTTTATTGTATTAAATCATTTGATAAGATATTTCTACATTAGAAGCGGATTGAAATTGAAAAAATACCTGGTTTTTTTATATTAACTATAAAATTATTTTAACCAATTTCGTTATGTTATTATCAGTTTTAGGATTAAGTCGGACAAAAAAAAGTTGTACACGGACAAGACCGGACACGGAAAAAACCGTAAATAGAAAAAGAAGTATACACATTTGAAATACTTATTATATTTTCATGAGTTTTTCAACATGGAAAGTGGTTAAAAAATAGATTTTAAAACTTTAACAACGTCAAATAATAATCGTCAGAAATTTAGAATGTCTGACGACGAAAAAAATATTTGTTGCGTTCTGGCCGTTGACGGTGGGTTGGGTATAGGAAACTTTGAATACTTCAAATCATTAGATGAGTTTTTCCAGCCAAAAAAAATGTGACTTTTTCTAGTGTAGTTTCATTGTACGTCTCAGTTGGAACTTTTAAGCAAATGTTTTAATTTATTTATTTTAAATATTGATTTATATAAGTTCATTTGGATACGAACAAATAATTACACTGGAAACAACGTTTCCACTAATTCCGGGTTGGCGCGCACTCCAATACAACTCTTCATTTTTTTTTAAATTGGAATAACCACCCCAATAATAAATTAGAAATTGAAAATTATGATAATTAAAATATAATTAAACTCTTACTTTTTATAAGAACAAGAAATTGATTTTCATGGAGGGATAATTCGTAAGGGACGATGTAAAAAGATAGAATTTTCGTAAATAAATTTATAAAATATGTTATTTAATTGATTGGTTACCGATTATTTGTTTCATTCTGGTTATTTTTTAAATTTTTGCTCGATTTAATTTAATGTTAAAAATAGAATGAGTTTTTATATTTCCAGTTAAAATACAATTGAAATACAAAAAAAAACATATTATTTATATAAAATATGACAAATAATGCCGAGCATTTGTTGGATTGGTCCACGCAGCCTTTGAATTTTCCACGCAGCTAACATCCTGATTGCAACAATATTTAAGTTTTACCAAAAATGATTTTTTAGGAATTGATCTTTCAGTGACAACACGTATGGGTGGAAAATATCGTTGTGTCTATTTAAACTAACATGCAATGATTACAGTGTTGTAATTGAAACATAGTCTACTCTCAATATCAATAAATCGATCTATCAACCGAATTCCAATTTAATTGATTTGGAACAATATCAATGACATTACGGCTCGCTTTGTCTTGCGTCCGGCTTAATTGGAGCAATTACTTTGGAGCTAAGTAAATCATAAACACGAGTGCAGTTAAGTTTATCTCCACGCCAAAGAGATTCCTTTGTTATGCTGTTATGACAGCCGCGAATTTCAGTTTGCGGTCCTGAGGTAATTGCGAGGATATTTAAGCGCATCAGACATGCTCGTCCTGGCAACAGGAACGCATCCACAGTGCGACAAAAACATTGATTTAAAGATAGTAATAATTACAGTCAAATTAAAATCGTTATTTTGCTGTAAGAAGCAAATTCGTAATATTTTGTATTTTAAACTTAGTTAATAAAATCATATTTTAGTATACATATCGACTGTGGAAAGAAAAATGGACGTAACCCACAGTGTTTTCAAAACAGGTTTTTTTTGATAATCATAATGTATCAAACTTGATACACGTTCTATCAAAAGGATGCAAGCTGCAAATGCCAAATTACTATCTAAATTTAGCTTTTTAGTTTGAAAAAGATGACCTTGTGAAAAATTAATACCAAGAAAAACGACTGAAATAAAAGTTTTTCCTTGACAATTTCATTAATTAATATTATATTATATCAATTAAACACCAGTTTAAAAGTCTCCGTGCACTTTAAGGTTGTGTATAATTCATAATTTGCAATTGCCCCAAATCACCAGAACACGTTTTTTGCGCCTCCTGTAAAATTTGATATGTGTGGTATACGTCCTTTTTCCTTTCCACAGTCGATATATAAAATGCTTTGTTATTTCATGATTCAAATATATGTATATGAAAATATTGCACGTTAGTATAAAATAACTATGATTATATCACGTATTATGCTACAAACTGTGACACGTTGTATTCGTACTGTGACGTCATCTCGTAAGAAAGATGTTGATCACTGCAACATATACTTGATAACGTCACCGTGTTACGTTTATCTATCTATTTTAATATTGAAATATATTTTTACACAACAATATTAATTTCTTTCTATGATATGCTCTTCCATTGTTGATAGATTAATATTTACATGAATGAAGAAAACACTATTGTAAACAATTTGGCCTGACTATTGAATCACAATTGATTTAAGCATGGATTGTCTTTTTCAAAAACTTTGTTTATCAAAATTCAGTTTTTGTCAGTGTATTCCAAAATGAACATTATTCTTAATACATTTTCATAAAATTATCCAGTTTTCTCACTGAAAGATATTGTGGGTGCTTATTTTATTTTTTATATGTTTACTGCCATACTCAAATCCAGGTCTGATACCACGGTGACGATAAAGCGGTGCTGTTATAGATCAGAAGTCCTCAACAGTTTTGTGGATGCAAACGTGTTTAAGATTATCCTAATGAGAGTAACTCTTATCTTTTTTCATATAAGCTACATTGGTATAACTTGCTTGTTGGTCAAAAAAAAATGTTATTTAAAACATATATAGTAAATTTTCAGCTATGGCGATATATTTATTAGTTAACAATCTTTTTTTTTTTAAATCAGATTCTTTTTTATTATTTTCGTTTGATTCGGTGATAAGTTTGTTGATGTTTATTTTTTATAAAAAATAAAATTGATAACTTTGATATTCCACAGATTTTATAACAAATTGTGACACACATTTTCTTGTTTAAGAAGCATATTTAAAAAACTGTTGTAAGACTAATTACGAACAATGTAATACTTGGTTTTTCTCATATAGTTTGCTGATTATAAAATGGGGGATGGGGTAAAATACAAACACCCTAATAGTCCTCATAACACATTAATTACAATTAAGTGTTTGAGTTAATACCAAAGGGAATAAATTAAGCAATGTTGAGCAACCTGTATTACTTAAAATGTAATTTTGATTTTATTCATAAACTATTATCTATTTATTCTCATTGATTTCAGTGTTCATTGTTTTTCCCTTTTGTCAAAAAAATACTTTTTTTAAATGAAATTTTTGAAAGAGTTGGTAATACTTAAAAAAATGCCCACGTAATGTAATGCAATTCATAACTGTCAAAGAAAATCTGTTGGAAAGTTTTTTTATTGAAAATCATAATGAAAACTCAGGTTATTTAAATTTATTTCCACTATTTGGCAAATCGCAATATTAGTAAGCAACGTGGTGTATTTTCGATCATCTACACCTGGTTGAACGCCCCTGTTATAGATAGTATCTAGTAGTATAGTGCTGTGTTATGGATGCCTGTCCCCAGGAATTTCATCATAACTCTGTGGCTTTATGAACACTGCAATACTGTCTAAATGAACAAAAACCGTGTTACACGAAGACTTAACATTGTCAATATAAATTTCATTTGTTTTGAAATACATTCAAATGTATATGTACTTCATTTTAATACTGTGATTTCCAAAAATAAGCGCCAAGAGCAATAAAATAATAAAAAATCTCAAAATTATATAAATATATTGACCGTGGAAAGGAAAAAGGACGTAACCCATTCATATCAAATTTTACATGAGGCGCAAAAAAAATGTGTTTTGATGATTTTGTGACACATTCAAATTATTAATTATATACAACCTTGAAGTGCACGGAGACTTCTAAGCTGGTGTTTAATTGACTAGAAAATTGATTGAATTAAAGAAATTGACTAGAAAAAACCTTTATTTCAGTCTTTTTTCTTGGTTTTAATTTTTTAAAAGGTCATCTTTTTCAAACTTAAAAGCTAAATTTAGATATTAATTCGCCATTTACAGCTTGCATCCTTTTGATAGAACGTGTACCAAGTTTGATACATTATGATTATCGAAGAAAACCTGTTTTGAAAAAACTGTGGGTTACGTCCATTTTCCTTTCCACAGTCGATATTATTATGTCAATCTCTGTGTACAAACAGATCCCTAGAATAAATGTGTCTTTGAAGTTAAGTACCTTAGTTAAATCTAAGAATAAGATAAAGGTGTCGTTGAAGAACCATGTACAAGCCAATTATTTGTTTTTGAAACCGGGATATACAGAGGCTAACAGAAGTAATTGATTTTTAAAAATAGGTTTTTGTATAAGTCTTAGTGCATATCTACACAGTTCTGACAAATTTGGTAAGTAGCGGATAGATAGTTCTGAGGAAACAACAAATACAAAAATCTTTATGATACGTTTGTCTTAAAAAATAAGACATATCATTATCGACACTAAAATTTGTCATTATTTTAACCTTTGAACGCCTGTGGACTTTTTGCGAAATATTTGCATGACCCGTAGCTTTTATAAAAATAATTATATATTTAAAACTGGTCAGCCTATGTGGGTAAAATAATGGCAAAATCTTTTTTTTTTTTATAATTAACGAAAGATTTATTTATATTTTTTTATTATTATCCATTAAAGTTTAAGAATTAAAACGATAAAAATTAGACAACACTTAAAAAATTTAAACCATAAAATTACATAAAAATAGAGAATTTTTAAGGTATGGAAAAAACATCTGTATACCCATTGAAATATGTTCTATGGTGTGGATAATGCTGATTTATTACGATCCGCCTAACACAACGCATATTCCAAGAGTCGACCTTGTAACGCAGATGTTTATATTACTCAATATGACAAAAATATTGAAAATATACATCGAAACTGAAAATAAAATTATGGATCAGTATCTCAAAGTCATCATGTATGTAAACTAACATTCATATTTTGAATACTATTTTCATAAATCAGTGTAATCCGATAGTGAAATGTACCATAATCACTGGTCCCGTACGGAACCTCCGGGCGTTTAAAGGTTAAAGACTGCAATTTATTAATTATTTAACAAACATTGCATAACATTGACAAATTATAAATTTAAAACTTTTACAATGAAGAAAAAAAATTAATACAATTTATTAGTAAAAGCAGTAGAAAAACAATGGCAAGAAAGTCCGTAAAAGTAAGCTCCGACGAACTCTACTTTAATACATAAAAAATAGCATTTGTCAGAACTCACCCTCATCTACGTGAAATATGTCGACATCCGAAGCAATATTGTTGAGCACCGTGAAAGCTCAATCGATGAATAATGTCATAACTTTCATGACATTGTATTTAATATACAGATAGTCAAATTGATAATCAAGATTAAAATTTCAGTTTTCAGATTAAAGCCTCTATAATCATAACATCAAAGTATAGATGCATTTATGCTGATCTAACAAAAAACAAAATTTAATAGACACTGGCAATTGCCTACCTTTAATTAGCATTAATAAAAATTTCTTTTGAAAATAAACGCTTTTTGGCCAAACTGGTATAACCAATCTACCAACTGAGTTATTCCAGACAAAAAAATACATCAACGCATTTCTTTGTTTACTTAACTAATTGTTGTCAGTTTTTTTTACTTACAAACTTCTGACAGAAAGGTGACGATATTATTTTCCATATTGAGAGCGTAGATGACAAAAAAATATATTAAATAATGCTTGTATTTACATTCGCTAGTAAACATTATAAATACTTAGGGCTTATCCTGAAAGATTTGGTCGTATTTCGATTCTACCTGGCACAGGCGTATCTTCTCATGTAATACAGGCGCATAAGTTCAAGCGTTGTGTTGGCAGAAATGATATTATCAAAACGCTGTCTTTATGGATTACATAGCGTATAAGAAATCAATAGACTAAAAGAATACCGGTGGAGATCGCATTTCACAATATACGCTGTCATTCTTTGCTTTCGTTTATTTTATTCGCTTAGCACACCCATGGTCTATATTGTATGCGAACAAGGGCATTGCTAGATTAATCAGTTATACTGATTAATCGAAATACCAAAGCACGACAAAAGTAAATGAATTAAAAATAATGCGTCGTAGAAAAGGAAAATTGAGATTATTTATAGTAATTTTAAAATATCTTCATTTAATGGCAGAAATTTGTGAATTTAGTTGCAAAAGAAACAACATTGATAAAAAAATAGTTAAGAACACGATGAGATTCTTGAATATCAATTATTTGTATAGAATTGTGTTAAGATTACATTTATTTATTTACTTAACTTATTTATTTACTTAAAAATTTATAACTTATTTAATAAAAAATAAATACTAACTAGAATCACATTTAATAAGTGTAATATTGTAATTATAATTTGAATTAGGATGTAAAAGTGAATAACATGATGCATTGTGTATCTCTTCGGAGCCAGTATATATAGCTGATCAAAATTTAAGTTTAAGCATAGTTCTGACGATGGCGAAAGCCGAAATAGCTATCAACTCATAAATATAAAAAACTGTTGAACTAAAATACGTTGATATTTTTACCCTATTAGCATAAGAGAAAAATTGTTACTTATGGGTAGTATTTATACATCCTCAAATAGGGAGGACTTCATTTTGTATCCAAATCTTTTTTATTATAAGGGAATATTTTGATTCTCTCAGAGTCATAACTCATTTGTTTCAATTATTGTACCAGTTTGGCAAAAACAACATTTTTCTTTCGGTTGTATTTATTAATGCAAAGTAAATTTTCCATTTCTATTAGTTGACACGTTTAATTTTAGTTCAATAATAAAGCTAAATGAGTCCCAGATTGGCTTAAATGCATTTATATTTTGGTATGATAATTAATTATCTATGTACAATTAAGTTTCTATGATAGAGGCTTTATCGTAAAAGCTCAAATTATAATCTTAACTATCAAACTGACTGTCTGCATATTAAACACAATGTCATTAAAATTATCACATTATAGATTGTCGTGTATAAAATAATGATAAATCTTAGTGTGGATAATGTCATGAAGATAATCAAGTTAACATCTTTGACGTCTTCTTTTCTAAGACAAAAGTCTCATAAAGATAATGGGCAAAGAAAGGTGATTTCAAATCCGATGGATTACGTGACCGATTATTTTTACGACCTTCGTTGGTCGTCAACTAACCAACCCTCTATCCGAAGATGTATAGATAAAACTAGTAGTGATCTGTAAAGTGGTTTTCACATATAAATTTATTAACTTCTCAAATATAATTTTTTTGAGATGCGAATTATCGAAATACAATCCGAATGATTTGTGGAGCATAGTAATCATATCATTTTTACAACTATGAAAGCTATTTTGCCGTTGTTGTTTATATATCCGTGTTGGAAATTAAATTAATTTTAAATATTTTAAATTGTTGAATTTTATTACCGATGAGGAAAATAATTTTAATTAAGCTCCATGAGTTTGTATAAATGTGTATCTCCATAATTTGTTCGTCGTGTCAAAAATGTATTTTTTCAAGATAGACTAAAAATTGATTTAGAGTTTATTTAAATTTCTGTTGAGATACCTTCGTTAGGAGGCCATATCTCCACATTGGAAACGGACATGGATAGTAAAAAAAAATACAGATAAACTGTAAAAAGTCAAGTTGATCAAATAACAAGTAAGTTTAAACGCATGTTATAATCTTATTTAAATGCTTGTCATACTTTTTTTTAAAAATTCCATCAGTAGTGTAAAATGCCATAAAGCATTTATTTTACCGGAACTTACTCAAGAGAATGTCCGTAGGGTACCGTAGACTGTGACTTCCACTTTACCTTTTAATCGCTGAAATTACACTTTCATGTATTGTTTGATAGATTTGTATTCGAATGCATTTATAGTAACTATTAACAAGGATCGGATCTTATTGTTTACTCGGCGAGAAGAAAGAGTTATGAGTTAAATTCAAGTTTTTTAAAACTTGCTTTAACTCTAACTTCAAATAGAGATTGGGTGACATAAAACCAGCTTTTATTGAAACAAATCAATTTACTCCAAATAAAGAGCGTGTAAATTGTAATTAAATAAACTTTAGAAAAGCCTTGACTGGCCAGTAAGAGTGTGTAAAATAAAAGTAAAGTGTTTCATAAAATATGAATTGGTAGGTTTTCAAAAATGAAGAGTTATCTGCCGGATATAAAATAAAGTTATATTAATGAAATTCGTAATATCTGTATACAATCATGGTTCATTAAAAAATATACCTATCTCTCGAAAACAAATTTCGAATAAAGACATTTCTCGCAAACTTTTCCAACGAAACGTTTATTATAATATTGAAAATGTCTTTGATAAAAGCCATTTTTCGTGAAAAACTTTTCTTAATACGTGTTCAATAATGCCTTTTAGAAATATTGACTGAAAACAGCGAAAGTTTTCAAAGATGACTAGAAAACATGCCACCGTAAGAATTTGCCAGGAAAGTTACGTAGGTATCCTTTTTATGGAAAATCGGTTTTTCGTAATAAATTTCTAATCGACAAATGAAAAATTTACCGCCGTAAATACAAGGACAGCTACTGGTATAGTATGATAACTGAATTTGTTCAACGAAAACAAAAGCTAGTTTTGCCAATTTCAATCCAAGCGAAGCAATTTGTTATTTTTAAAATGAACAGAATGACAAAAGAATCGTATTTTGAGTAATTAAAATTAAGCTTTTTCCTTTCCCAAAATCATCTGGGAATTTACACTATGTATAAGATCAGGGTATTTTTTTTTATGAGAGCCACAGTCTAGTTAAGGGGGGCTACGGGAAAATTTTCTAAAATCCGCTAATTGTTGTGTTTTCGAAATTGTAATGTCTGAGAAAAGCTAAAAAAAAAGTCTCACGGAGTTTATTTTGGGAAATCCGCAAATTCCTGGGATTTTGGATTCGAAGTTTCTGGGTTTTTGACATTCTAAATTATGGGAAGTCTCTCGTCTTTTCGTATCGGTACCAAAATTCTTTATAACACTTATGCTTCAATAGTACAAAATAGGTATGTATGGGGGGCACGGAAAAATAAAGAGACTCAAAGGGGGCACGTCCCCAAAAAGGTTGAGAAACACTGTATTAGACAATGACCGTTGCTAGCTTTGTCAAGTATCTTCCTTCATGTTGTGGACGAGCAAGATTTTTTATAGAATCTATACCAGGCGTCGTCAACCTGTTTCTTATCGCCCACAACTTTGCGCTGAAGACTCTCATGATGTGTTTTTTTATTATTTTATTTTTCTGATTTTATCAAAAATATTTGCACATTATGATCACGCAGATTATAAAGGAAAACTTCGATTGTTCTTAACGGATTTAAAAAATATTTAATGTATTGACAATATTTAATTTTACCCTTATACAAAAAATGTACGAAAATATAAAAAGGTTGATGATCACTGATAAAATACTGTCATCGTTTTTTTAAATATTATGTAGTGCAAGGCAGTAAATATATTGTAGAAGTAACAGTGACAATTGTCAGCATTCTTTCAAAATGATTGATTCAAACGATATGCAGACAGAAAGAGCAAATTTGTGTGTGTGATATGTGTGCCGTGCTGTGCTTTCAAAATTTGCCTATATTATGCGCTAATACACAAACTTTTTTTCTGCACATACGCTGGCAAAAATAAAACTATGCGTGCATGTGTTTTCTGTTACAGACTGAATTACAACGAATTGTAATAAAATAAAATTTGCGTTACTTAAAATATAGTTTTTAATTACTATTTAAGTAAAATATTTAAGCTTTCAACAAAATATGCTACTACGCTTGTAGTTAAAGGAATTATTATGAATACTTTATAAGTTATTATAAATTCAGCGAAAGTTTTAGCAAAATATAAGTTTTCTGCAAAAAGATCACAATAATCTACGATATAAATTTTTCGACTGAAATAATTATTACTAACCTTCGTACACGTAACGTTGTTACTCGAAGCTTGTAACTAACTAGCCAAGATTAAAGTAAAACTTCTCAGGTAAGTGAGCTTAAGTATCTGACAATGTATATACCTTCTTGAAACTTTTCGTGTTAATTTTATAACATATCTATTAACACCACTTATAAACGCCATAACGAAGGTGAAACTTTAAAACATATTTTTAAATTCTTTAGAAAAATAGTTGCTCAAATACCGCTGTAAAGTTTCATAAGCAGTCAAATCTTGTTCTTTCAAGAAACTTTCAAGATTATTATAACTAATACAAATTTTCAGCTGGCAGTAAGCTTGTCAAAATCACTTTTAAGGTTTTCAATATAAATACTTGCTGTAAAACGAAATATAAAAAAACACTTTCATATTAAATAAATATGGAATTGGTACAAAATATTTTTTTTATTTTTAAAATATCCTGTCAAAATATAGCGTGTGAGACTCTAAATAGAGATTTTCTTAACTTTTCCGGTTCTAAGGTCAAGAAATGCGACCCCAATACCCACATTTTCTTAAATATCTATTTTAATATGGGTCAATGTTTATAATTATGGTTTTTTTATATCATAGTTTTTTGGACCTTTTGTAGTTTTTATAAATACGCGATAACGCGATAACACGATAAGCGATCGTTTGTAAGATAGCTGGGCTAAACTCGTCAGTGTCAATTTCATATGTGTGCTGGGATGACGTCCTTTTTACACGCAACTCAAAATATGATTATTTATTAAAAAACCACGGATTTTTATAAAAAAAAATGTATGAGAAATGATGCAGAGAGATATTTTAAAGCCATTAGACTACTTTTTTTTTTTAATTCATAAGAATAAGGCCAATAATGAGGAAACCACTGGGTTCACTAAACGATCCCCATCGGCAAAGAAGTATTTTTCTAGTCTCCGAGCCGCTAGATTTAATTAACACCGACCAGTAGCGCTTTGACTACAATTAAAAGTGCTACACTGTGGTCATCGGCCAATGTTTTTTTTATGTTTTCACGTTTAAGTTTAAAAAAATACCACTTCAATTGTTCAATTGAGAGATATTTTAAAGGCTTTTTTTTTGAAATTCATAAGAATAAAGCCAATAATGAGGAAACCACTGGGGTCCCTAAACGACCCCCATCGGATGAGAAGTATTTTTCTAGTCTCCGAGCCGCGAGAGTTAACAGAACTTTTATTTAAGGACTGCATGTTAGTCCATTGTTCATGAGTAAGAATAGGACAATAGTCGTAGTTAACTTATCGTTCTAGCTACGTCCCATTTTTAGGATAGGATAGGTGGAGTGTTTTCAATTTTTTATAATGAATAAAAAAAAAACAATTTATTACACGTTTATCTTAGAATTCCAACCTCCGTAAGCAAAAACAAACCAAGCAAGCCATTACTCAATATTTAAATTTGATTTGAAAAAAGATAATGTAAAAAAAATGAAATTTCAAATCTCCCACTTTTTTTTATAAATCGATAAATATCAATCAAGATGATACGGCATAAAGTAGTACTTGTTCAAGTTTTAAAAACTATGATCGAAACCAATTACACTCAGCGAGTGAAAATTTTAAATCTAATCGTTTGAAAGATAATAGTGAGCGGCACTTTTTATAATCATTATTTAGAAATAACTTTTATGCTATTCACTGTCAACACTTGATGAAAACACATTATATTAAAAATTTAAAAAAAACACTCTTTGTACAGATTCTACAATTATTTATTACGATCATTAGTTGTTTTGCTCATCGCGAGTATGTTCTACTGATATATATAAATAAGTCCGTAAACCGATTCTGATCATAATAAATAAATGTGAAATAATTAGTGTTTTACTATTTTTAATTATTTTAGAAAGTCTTAAAAAAATATTCAATTTATTGGTGATTGTTTAGAACCTGTTGAAAGTAAATGGTTTGTATAACAGCGTTATTAAAGTTCATACAATCAACAAATAAACAATTAATGATTAATATTTCGAAAGTTTTCTTTGTTATATTTTAATAATCTCAATAGAGTATAAAATATTTTTTTCTGTTACGTTTTAGTATTTGATTTAATCGTTGTATTTTGATAATTAATCTTTTATTAGCTTGTCAAAGATTAATTAGTTTTTATTAACAATATTTTTCACACTATTACTAGATTAAACAGCATTGTTGCCGAGTTTGTTGGTAGGGACGGAATGGAAATACTAAATCGGAAAATGTCTATAAACAGTTGTATGCGTAGCTCAATCAATATTTCCTTCTTTTTGTGTATTTTTGCTTATGGGTTTTCCTGTTTTCGATTATATTTTTAAAGTAGCGTTTAGCTATAATTGCTTTTCAGCGGATGGCGAAATTTTCCGACTCAAAGAATAAATACGCATTCTGAGAAAATAATTTTGGGCCGATTACAAGACTCGTGACTATGAAATATCTTTCAAATAATGTCTTTAATATAAAACAAGAATAGAATGCGAGGAAGACATCATGTAACAATTTCGCGAAATGGATTCAGAATATAATAAATAACGATGGAAAACACACACACACATATATTATATATATGTATACAGTGGAACCTCTCATAACGAGTTTAATTCGTTCCAGAATCTTACTCGTTATGTGAAACGCTCGTTATGGGAAACAATCTTCCCCATATAAAACAATGTAAAATACAATAATGCGTTCCATGCCAGAAAAAAAACATTTTTTTATATTTTTAACGTATATTAAAGTAAAATTAAATACTTATAAATTATTAAGGAGCGTAACAACCTGGAATGTGATTTCGATTTGAAAAAAACGATAAAAATCGACTAGTTTATTATTTATGAAAAATAATTAATTATTTTTTACTAGCAGACATTTTTTTGCCGACGCTTCAAAATTTGTTGAAAATGTGACAGCATTATCATTGAATACATTTGTAAAACGCATAGCCACCTCCTTATTAGGAAGATGCTTTTCAATATACGATTCACAACAGTTTCACATGCTTTCAGCTTTTTTCTTATTGCGCCAGAAGATTGTTGCTCGGCTACTTCCTCCTCCTTCACTAACAAACTTTTCTCCATAACTTCTTGCTGTGAAAAACAATGCTACTCCATAAGCTTTTCGTTGGTCAGCTCTTGATTGTACTTTTTCACAAGTTTATCAATATCGTTGTTATCCACCTCCAGTCCCATGGTATTGGCCAAATATACAATCTCATCGACTGTAGACTTCACAGGTACTGTTTCAAACCCCTCAAAATCATATTCGACAACGCTCCTTGGCAAAGCTTCTTCCAAGATGAAGTGAGAGTTCTCTTGGTAACCCCTTACCACGCCTTGTCAATCATCTTAAAGCAAGCAACGATGTGAAAGTGATCTTTCCAAAACTCTGCATTACTCGTTATGCTAAATATCGCTCGTTAAGGGAGCATTTTTTTCACAATCTGTTTTGCTCGTTATGAGAATTACTCGTTATAAGAGGTGCTCGTTATGAGAGGTTCCACTGTATATATAATTTTGAAAATTCAATTTATTATTCTAAACTAATCTTTAATATTTATAACTTTTATATTATTTATACTTATACAAAAAAAGAGATCAGTTCATAAAAAAAAACAATCTTTTATTGTAAAATAGCACTCTTATTAAGAAGCTTTTTTTAAAAACCCGAATATAAAAATTCTTTTTTTTTCGACGGACTCGGCGGTAACTTTGCGAAAGTTAACTTTTAATTTTCTATTATATTTGAATTTATTTTCATTGGCATTCACCGTTTATAATATAAGTAACTAATTTGTAATTATTACTATTAGTGCTTTTATCCTACGCCCTGCCCTCTCTTCTTTCAGTAGAAAACGAAAAAAAGCCAACATTTATTTTGTAATTAATAACTTAAGAATTAGAATAAACTTTATAAAGTTTATTTGTTAAACTTGCATTGTTTTGTCTTATGATGCTTCTTAACCGGATGGCTGCCACAAGCGTCTTAAGGCGCGAACATTTCCGTGAACGGTACGCCAATCATACATAAAATGACGTCTTCGGACGCACGCTTTGAACGAGATTTTACTAACGTAAATCAATTATGTTAAACATACAACTGTGTCGAACACATAACGACATCTATGGGGAATATCGTCCTATACTCACAATTGAAACAGTTTTCGTTTTTACTACTTGAAATGTAATTTGAAATAAGTCTGTCTCCGAGTATGAAGATGGCGCAAAATTCAGGGGTGGCAGTCATATTATCTATAGAAGACTATTAATTTTCTGAAACTTAGTGTGTGTACATTTTAAAAATTAAACTCAAATAAACAATTACTTTTGAAATAATATTTAGTTCGCGTATTTTCTATGACAAAATTTGTGACAACCCTGATGTGTCATAAACATTTTAACATTGTTATTATGTATAAATGGCGGCACAATCGCATCGTCATCGGCGCACTCTTCATTTATTTGGTAAGTTTTAACAAATAAACTTTAAAACATTTTCAAAAACGATAAATTAAAAAATATATATAATTGCAATTAAACTCGTGGCGTGCGAGGTACCGCCATACATACACCTGCTGGCAGTTAAAAGGTTAAATAGGCGAAACACGTGTCATAATCTGTAACATCAAATGAAGTGACAAAGTTATCAAATTTAATTTTATATACAGAATTATTACTTATTTCATTCATTTCATATATATCGGTAATCGGTTTTTCTCACACTAGGAATATTATATTAACTTTTTCAAGATGCATTTCTCATATACCGCTTAGTTAGATACTGAAACACTAACTTACTAAATATTATTTTATTTTTTCAATATGCGTATTACATTTAATAATACAAAAATGTACATCATGGTTTTTTCTGTCGTTTTTGGAGTTCTAAATAACTTTGACTGAATGCGAACAAATGAATAAGTCTGAAACACTATATAAGTGAAAGCTGTTAATTATAATGTTACAAAGAAAAATATCAAAGAATTAAACGCATTTTTTTCACAAAACGTCAATGAATTATCAAAAAAATGGAGGAATTTAAAGACTCATCGACAAGGTTTTTCAAACCCATCCCATTTGATTTCACCTGCTATAAATGGACGGAACAGCGAGCTGGAAAAGCAATGACCCAACTGCTGCTTTAACCTTTCAGAAGCTTCCTGAAAACCTCTTTTTTTTGTGACCCAAGCTATCTGGTAACTATTTTACGTTTTATATGGACATGTGTTCTTTTTTAAAAGTATTTGACAGAAATAAATTGAACTTATTTTCAGTCGAAGAGAATAGTGTACAAACAATTCATTGTTTTCTCTTTTATCGAGGCCATATTTTCTCAACATGTGGAGAATATGGACTATCTTGTGATGCATCACGAAGGTCACAGCCGTAGGTATTCCTCCATTCAATGAATTACCAAATTCAATTTAAGATTATGGCGTACAATTTTAAATCAAAGTAACATAAAGATTACTTGCAAAATTGTGAATTTTGAATTTTATTCTTCGTACTACTTTTTGGGAGTAAAAATTGTGTTTTTTAAATAATTTGCTTTATTTTAAAGCAGGTTTAATCGTCAGTCGATTTTTAGGCCCAACGAAGTTAACAATATTCTTTTATGGTGGAGAAGGTTTAAAAGACTTTTTTTTTCGAGAGTAAAGACATATTATATATAGTCCATGGCTACACTCTCTCAATCATTTTAAAATTTAATAGTTTGAACATAGGAAGATAAATTCATCTGCTTACATATTTTTTGATTTATATTATACTTTATTTTCTGTAGAGAATTATTTATGAATTTTTATATATACTGCTTTTCGATGACCAATGCCGTTTTTTTTCTTTGGCAACTGCAAGTATGAACAAAATTTTTTAAATATTTTTTTCAATCTATGTTCGAATGCATGGAGGTAAAATCTATCCTACCCTTATTATTCTAAAATAACAGGACGTACCGAGAGTTATTAGGTAACCACTAGACATACCCTAGCTCTATTGTTTGTAGTCCTACTTCAAAAATAATATAGGTTGAGCAATTGAATAACAAACAGGTCCGTATAAAAACTTTGGTTGAGATACTAACATAAGAAGGCCATACGATTTGCAATGGGAGTATATACGGATTTAATTATTCTAAAATGTAAAAAATAGTTTAAAAACATTATAAAACTTAACTTACTTGTCAGTTGAAGTTTTCTATTCGAAGTTGACATGGGAAATTATGATAGTGTTCAATTCTGTACCGCTTTACTAACAGTAACGGAAAAACTAACACAAAAAAAATCCTTACAAATTTATATATTAAATAATGTTGTCATATAAGATAGTGAATGACATTTTTTTGTATGTTATCTATCATGTTGCATGAGTATCAGCGTACTATCATTTGCCCGCTTGACTAGCCCCTTGTCCATTTGACAGTTTTACTTTACCCCTTTTCGTTCGTGTTTTATCGTTAACTCGAATTCATTTATAATATAATATGCCATACGAAAAAAACCACTTCATTAGAACCACAATACAGAAAAAAGCTAAAAGCTTTTGTTACTTTATATCAAAGAAATTTTCAACGGTATATTATTTCTTTGTCATGAGTCAAGTATATTCACGGCTGGTTTTTATTTATTAAAGATTTTTTCTTAATCATAAAATTTGCGCTAATGAAATAATTAAGTATTTTTTTTATAAGTCTTCTTCTTGAGGCTACAACAATCTATGGTGAACCTTAGCTGCTACATTTAATTAAATCCACTCGATTGTCTTCCCTCCTACGCCAGTTGCTGACTTCAAGCACTCAAAGATCAGTGAAGTCGCGGTCTTTCGACGTTTCGTCATACCTCAGGAGCAGTGATCATTTTGTAGGTTTACATTCATATCTTTAACAAATGTACTATGTAATCATAAACAAAAAATACGAAAGTAATATACCACTTCAAATAACTTTTACTCGTTTATAATCCCTCTGAAACAAATGCTCTGTCAAGCATTTTGAATGTATTATATCAATATAATTTGATTTAAAAATTGGATAAAAGCAACATAGGCCACTGCTCTTTCAACTTGTATTTTCATATAATAAATGCTTAAAAACGTATCGGTTCTCTTTTTCATTTGATGCTGTCCACTCAAGAGGATAATATATTCCACAAAACATTTTTTTACGTAACGTCTTTGGATGAATGAAATGTAAATCTATACACGTCACGAAACATTGCCTAAAAACCATTTTAAATACTGTGAAATTAATTCAGTGCTGAATTTGCTTATAAGCTGACTAAGCTCAAACTTAAGGTCTCTAAAACCTCATCAGAATCACTTTATATAGTTTTTTTTTAAATAAATTAATCACTTAATATTCAAAAGAAAATATAATCATTTTGGCCACCGAAAAAGAGATATACATTACTTCGTTGCAGATCTATGTTCTCTAATATACTAGTCTGGTAGGTTTACTTTTAGGCCAAGCACTTTAGTCGTTAATTGACACTTTTTGGTCACAAAGTAAAACATTCATAAAGAAACATATTAAATTAAGGTGTTAGTATTATAAACTATAAAAGAATACCATAAAATATGTCATTTATGAAAATTATTGCCAAGATAAAAAACAAAGATTCCTCTACTTCAGGCAAACCTTGACCCGCGGGCTCCGTGTGGCCCTTTCAAGGTTTTCAACTTTCTATACATATTGAATTTTTTTATTGGCATAATACTTATTCTGTTGAAAAAATCTGTTGAGATACTTCCATTAGGAGGCCATATGCTCCATATTGGGAGCGGATATGGATACAAAAGTCTTTTAATAATAACGATAATTTTTTATGTTTTTTTCTGAATTTTCAAATTAACTTTATATAATAGTTGTAATAAAACACTTACAAAATGCAGTGTTTATTAAATGTACAACTGTCATCTCCGGATACAGGGCTTATTTTATACACAGCACAAAGTTTCTTATGAAAATTTATATTTAATTTAAACCTTATATCAACTCCAACAGACCACCAAATGTGTAATTTCAAACCTAATTTCATATCATGTTAGAAAAACTATCACCTATTGAGCTTAAATCATTAAAGTTATATAACATTAACAGACTGTTTAACAGAAACCGTTCATTCAACAGTGAAACATATTCCTAATTTCAAATGAAAAAAAAAAATATGTTGTCACAATATTTTCATGCGTGTAAGCTTACCAACACACAAGTAACTAAAGCCAAAGGAGATTTTCTTTGATCTGGAGATTTTTTTTTATTTCGTCAGGAATAAAAGTTGAAACGATTGCTTCTTATTCATTCAATGGAAAATGCAATCTTGGTAATGAAACATTGCTATTTTTTATTTATACGCTTCAATTAAATAAGGACTCATCCTTACAAATATTAATAAAAAAACTCTCAAGTCAGGTGAATATCTACTGTTTTAAAAGCACATTTAATAAAACTTCCACAAATTCCAGAAAAAAATATTTTGTTACACAATATCGGAAGTGTACTTTTAAGAGTCTTAAAACTTTTCTGAAAGCCAACTATTGTCTTTTTCAGATTGGTTTTTTGATTGTTTCCAATTTTTAAAAAGAAGATAAGTCACTTTTATGGTGTTCACTGTCAAAACTTGGTGGAAAGGCATTATATTAATAAAAACAATATTACTTTGTACTTCATTCCACTTTATTAATTAAGTCAGGACCGGTTTCGCTTATTACGAGCTTATAAACCGAGCATTATTAACTGATCATCAGTTGATAATGCTCGCAATGAGCGAAACCGGTCTTGACGTTATTAATAAAGTGGAATGAAGTATAAAGGAATATTGTTTTTATTAAGGAGATAAGTACTGAGATTCGAGCCCGTAACCTCCGTGTTCACGTTAAGTCAACGACGTTGACACTCGACCACGCAACATTTTTTTAATATATTAATGCATAAATATATCAATTTTACCAAAATATATTTTATGTTCAAGAAAATAATCTTGCGTCAACAATGTTTCAATAATTCATACTAGAAGAGCATTCATTTCATACAATATTTTCAATTTTACCAGTCCGCTTTTGTAATTAAAATTTGATAAAATACTGTTTTTATTTTACTGTATTCGTTTTTTAAATGAATCGTTTTACCAAAATGTGTTTATATGAGAAATAAAATGAAAAAACAGTTATAAAAGAATGCAAAACGATGCTTCCACAACTTCTTTTGTTACAACTTTTAAGCTGACATGCAATCTTATCTCAGAAGTATCAAGTTGACATGTGGTTATCCATCATGAAAAATAAGCTTGATAAATACTTCATCAGTTTTAAACAAACGCTTTTCATACGACCACAAAATATAATTATGTAATACTTATCTCTAAGTAACGATTATCATCTCATCAAAGGCATCCAATTGACAGTCCAAATATTTAATTTTAGTAAAATTATAATTTTATTGAAAGGGAAATAAAAGTCTCGAGTCCCGGGATGTCTCGGGACTTTGATTTTATCACGCCTCGAGTCCCGAGACTTTGAAAACCCCGAGACTTCAGAATCCCTACTTATCATAATGTCGTACTTAAAAATTCAGTCATGTGTACGCTATCCACTTTAAATCAACATGTCTCATATAATATACTTAAATAACTGCCACATCTGGACATTGATATTTGTTTAAAGACCTGCAGTGAAAAATACACCGTCGTGTAAATATTTTAATTTTCGGATACTGACATTATTAACAAGTTATTTAGTTATTGACAAAGCATTATTTGTAAATTTGTATATAAATCTTTACTACTAAATAAACACCTGATATTTAAAAAAAATCACTCGTATGATTACGCTGTAGTTTACTGTGATGTATTTTTTTATTTCTTATCTGTCAGTTGAAATTATTTAGTGTATGATTTTTTTTTATTTTAAGTTAAAAGCTTGATTCAGTCCTGTACTAGATACTTGACATAATTATATTGTTTATATTAATTCAATGACTATCATACTTTTACCCCACTCAACAAGCAATGGCCTGTATATCACATTCGTAATGGTTGTATAATATGTAATAATTTGATTTTCGCACCAAAGGGTGTTAGCTTTACCATTTCGTTTTCACAATGAGCAAAGTAGTAACTCTTGTTTTATTATTAATAATAATTATATGTAATTCCGTCTATATGTATTAACTTAGTAGTATAATGCAGGTATAAAACATATAAACGTTATAATATTTACACATCGTTTGATGTGATTTAATTTTATTATGTAAATTGTTAAAAATTACACATAAATACAAAGGTTATTATAAATGTCGTGACGAGCTGAAAGCAGCGTTATACGGAACCTGTGTATTTTTAAAGAAAGCCCGGTGTTCCATAAAAAGACAAAAACAATTTTTATAATTTAATTTTTTACATATCCCTTGTATTATTATGAAAAAATAACTGGCATTACAGTTAACGACAACGATGACATTGATTAAAATAAACGAATTTTACAATTATTTCAGATCTAAAGTCACAACATGTTCACTGTCCAAAAAAATCGTATGCATAAATACATATGGTTATATATTAATATAGCAAATGCCCGGAATTTACGTTATTTAAGTAAATTAAACACCCAAAGTAACGTTCTGCTTTCAAAATTCAATTTAAATTACCTGATGACGTACACGACAATACATTCTTAATTGTATGCCCTTAATTAACGTTTTCCCTCCATTTTCATTTTTTTCCGTTGGTCCTTTTACAAACATAAAAGGGAGGAAGGGGTGGGTTATTATAGTCTGTGTGTTCGTAATTGGCAATAATAAAGTTTTAATTTTTAAAAACCGACGTTTTTATTCCTATACTCATCATGAATTTTCACAGTTTCCAGATGTACATGTAAACAAATATATCTAAAACAGAGGGGAAGGCGTACATTATTAAAAAAATCACAATCGTTGATGCTAGGGCAAACTTCTTAGAATTTACTGAAATTGTGTTGTCATACTAAGAAAAAGAAGACACGCATAGTATCTCCGGACATATTTTTTTATAAGGAAATTTTTCGCACACTAAAATGCAATCCACCAATTCTTGGTAAATTGTTCCCGGGATAATCCTTGCACAAAACTGAATAACACGTAACGTTCGTTACGCCACGGAAAATGGTGATTACTGGAAGGAATTGTGTAGATAAAAATGAAAAGAAGAAAAAAGCAGTTCTCGTTGAAACACTCCTGTTGAGATAAACTCCATTAGGAGTAAATGTGCCTCATATTGGGAGTGGACATGGGTTAAAAAAATAACAATACACATTTTAGAATTATTTTTAGTCTTAAATTACTATGGAATGATATTTTGTATTTTATCAAGCCACATTCGAGACATATTAAATTACATCCATGGTTCATGTTTCAACAGTTTTGGAATGAGCCGGGTTTGCAAGTAATGGCCTCAATTATCATATTATTGTTATAATTTGTATGTTGATAAATAAAACAAAAAGCTAAAATACGCTTGTAGTTTTTTTGAAAGACTCCTTTTCCCATCGAATTAACATATAACAACATTCACGCGGCGAAAACGGCGGTTGTCCCAGATGATTTTTTTCCACCACTTACATATTTATGCATCTTTACTTTGAAAACTACAATATTTTCCGATCTTATTTTTGTTCGTCACGTACTTCGAGATTGAAGTACGTGACCACTCTGTAACACTATATAGAGCATGAAATATAGAATAGAGGACTGTTCATTTGAAATTGGTTCTGTTAGAAAATACAGCATATCATATCAGGGTTAGTAAAAGTGTGTTTTTAGAAATATTATCTAAGCATCTACGATAATTGGTTTCATAACATAGCCCAAGCATGCAGTATTTCGCATTAGTGTAAAGGTCAATTATATTTTATATAATATATACTAACAGAATAATAAGAGTTGTATCGTTGAAAATAACATGAAAAATTGAGATACACGATTAATTGTTTTACAATTATCTGTAAGTCATTTATTTTCTCACAAACCCTGCTAATGATGTTGGTCTTAATTTTGATTGTATTCCTCGCGAGTAATTTTTTTTTAAAATTTATTGCATATGTCATAAAACTTGCTGTCTCACACTTTTTGTGGGATTGCACAAAATATAATATTAAGTACAGGTGCATATTTACAGCTCACAGGTAGATTTGAGACCATGAAAGGTGACGTGATCCAAATGGTATTTTAAGAAAAAAATGAGTTACGTGTGTTCAAATACTCAAAGTTTCTTAAAGTATCGTAAAAGTTAA
Source organism: Himalopsyche anomala (assembly GCA_031772345.1). Lineage (NCBI taxonomy): Eukaryota > Metazoa > Arthropoda > Insecta > Trichoptera > Rhyacophilidae > Himalopsyche > Himalopsyche anomala. The sequence goes on from CM062844.1 coordinate 26,518,584, forward strand.
ATAAGCTGAGTAAATACATACTTTAAAAGTATTATACTGTTAAATAGTATCGACTGTGGAAAGGAAAAAGGAGGTAACTCTCAATTTTCCAAAAGAGCTTTTTTTCGATAACCACAATGTATACAACTTGACACACATTCTATCAAAAGGATGGATGCTGAAAATGCCGAATAAGTATCTAAGTTTAGCTTTTAAGTTTGAAAAAGATAACCTTGTAAAAAATTAAAAACCAATAAAAAACACTGAAATAAAGGTTTTCCCGAGACAAAATCTTTAATTAATATTAGGTTATTTCAATTAAACACCAGTTTAGAAGTATCCGTGCACTTCAAGGTTATGTATAATTCATAATTTGCATATGTCACAAAATCATCAAAGCACGTTTTTAGCGCCTCCTGTAAAATTTTATATGTGTAGGTTACGTTCTTTTTCCTTTCTACAGTCGATATGTAATCGACCAAAACACCAAATAAAGACAACCGATATAAAAGTTTTATCATTTTTCTACTTTGCTCACTTCCGTTCACAATGCATTTCTAGTTAAGTTCTTGTTCAACTGTTTTTGCTAAGACTATCTATCTCAAGACCATCGCATTTAAAATTTCAACAACAACGTATAGTGAATTATTTATAATCAATAACAGATCATCTTATGACAACACAGTAAATGATATTGATATCAATTCAGCAATTAAGCAACGTTAGTATTTTGTAAAGAACCAAATCAAATGGATACATACTAGCCCAAAAACAAAATGGTGATGAGATCGCATTTAAAAATCATTTGGCGAGTAAGTAGATCCCAAGTCCTGGAATATTTCTAAGTTTGAACATTATTTATATCAACACACTAATTCAAAGCAATCAATTATTGGCAATCATTTAAAAGAGCTAAGCTTATGTGCTACAGGATACACACACATAATATCTTTCCAGGATCATTCCAGAATACTCTGCAGATGAAATTAGTTAGACGTGTTTAAGATTGTTTTCTGAAAAAATACAAACATTTTATATAATGATTTTAGTCGCAGGTAAAAGTAAATATAACATATATACAAAATATCTGTCACAAGTATCGTAAATCAAAATCAAGAACACCGACGGCAACACTGTTAATGTTCATATTATAAAAAAATAGGCATTTTTATTAAAAAATGTCTCATTTTATTATTATTCTTTGTTTCATTAATTAACTCTAAAGTAAGAAATTTAAAACTGGAAGTTTTTTTTTGTTCTCGTCGAATTTCGGATGAGTAGGGATAATATTTTGTGAAATTCTCACTCAATTGGAAACAAAAAGTATTTTTTAAATACATAGGAGAATATTTTGTGAAATGAATTTTTTGTTTCCGCTTAAAATGTCGAGATTAATTATTTTTAATACAAAAGTGCAAAAAAGCACACATCTGTCGTTGATGCTCTGGCCCTGAGTTCTATTGTATTATTTTTTTGATATCACTTGAAATATGATTGCGAAAACATTCACAATGTCATTTACAATCTGTTTATTAATTGCGTAATTTTTAATGTAGCAATTTTATTTTTACGTTTTGTTTTGTCACCGTGAATAAATTGCATGCCCTCGTTTATACAATTAATTTTACTTGTATTAAGTTTTAAAAAAAACTAAAAAGGTTCAAATTTGAAGTGATTCTAAACCGCCGTGCTTTATCTTTTTAAAGAAAGGAAGTTTATTCCTGCCGATGCGTCCTGTTTTTAGGAATAAGATCGGTGGGAGATAATTTAAAAACCACAAACAAAAATCCATAAACCTATCGACAAATTAATTTAAAAACAATCCATACTGGGATTCAAACCCGTCAACTCTTCAACCAAAACTAACGAGGCTGGTCACTGAGATACAAGATCGACTTTAATATTTTCTTATCCAGTTAGTCAACTTGTTCACTATTCTTTAATGAAAATGAAAACTGTTTGGATACTGTTGTATTAATATTTTTTTTTTTTTAATCAAAACTTATCCAATACAAAATCAAAGCTGAATCAGCTATTTTAGAAGTGAGTATTTACTTCTTAAGGATCGGCCTTTATTATTTTTTTTGATACTTTAACTTATCAACGTATTGTTTCCTAAGAAATATTGGGATGATAGAATTGCTCCAGTTGCTTGGTAAATGTATAACTTAAGTCCAATAACACCAGTTGCGTGACAACCCCTTTGGAAACACTTTCAAACGATATTGATACCATTGATAGCTTTACATCGACACCTTACTTGATGAGGAATTATAGCGAAGTAGGAGGTCGAATTTCGAAACGATTACCTGTTTAGGACTGTTTGTATCAGATCACAAACGCCTCAGGCATAGAGCCTTCTACAAAGGCTGTGTAATCAAGAACATCTCTTGCCACGTTTTTAATAATACCTTTTACATTACATGAGGGACAAGTTAAGCTTATTGATATTTTTGTAATTTATATCGAATGGCATGAGTTATTTTAACCCTCGTCATACCCTCTTTATATAATCGTTTCTCTGTAAATTCGTATGTATAGGGTAGACACATTTAACGGGAAGAATTTATTAGTGGAAAAACAAAAGTTCGTACATCTTTTTTTTTAAATCAGTTAAATAAACTAAGCGGTTAAAAATAGATTTTTGGTCACAAAATTATATGTTATGGAAATTATAGTCTATATACACTTGTTTTAAAATTACTTTAAAAAGTCAGTTAAGGACTAGGCATATGAAAGTAAACGCTATACGAATATTTTCTGCTAAGATTTGTAGACTTACTTAACATTAAAACGACTATTATCAAATTATTCCGATTAATAGTGAGTGATGTAGCAAACAAAATTGTTACTCCTCATGATTTTGTTTTTTTATCCATGTTTGTTCCTAATCTGAAACATATGGAACCCTAATGAAGGTATCTCAACAGGAGTTTTTCTTTTTTTCAAAGATAATAGTAGGGATAAAAAGGATGGGGCAGAAAAGGACGAGTGGTTAGCTAATCATTCCTGTTACACCCCATTATTTTAAGATTTGAATAGTGGGAGAAGAGAGTTTTCAGACATCAAAAACATCCATGCTTTCGAACAGAAATCGAAAAATCAATTGTAAAAACGCTGTTCGTACTGATACTCAAACCCGTGAGGTCCGTCATGGAAGCCAGCGTCTTTGACCACTGTACCACGAACCTGACTCATGATATTCATCGTAAAACACACAATCGCTGGTACAAATAAGTAAATACTGTTGTCGTTTTTTTAATGATTTGCCCCTAACTTTTCCGGTTCTAAGCTCAAAAAATGCGACCCCAACACCCACATTTTCTTAAATATCTATTTTAATATGGGTGATACAATGTTTATAATTAAGGTATTCTCATAGTTTTTTGGACCTTTTGTAGTTTATATAAATACTCGATAACGCGATGCGATAACGAGATAAGCGCCCGCTTATCAGCGATCGTTTGTAAGATAACTAGGCTGAACGCGTCAGTTGCAAATACATATTTGTACTGGAATGACGTCTTTTTTACGCGCAACTTAAAATATGATTATTTATTAAAAAAACACGGATTTTCTAAAAAAATGTATGAGGAATGATGCAGAGAGATATTTTGAAGCTCTTAGACTATTTTTTTTTTGAAATTCATAAGAATAAGGCCAATAATGAGGAAACCACTGGGTTCCCTAAACGACCTCCATCGGCAGAGAAGTATTTTTCTAGTCTCCGAGCCGCGAGAGTTAACACCGACCAGTAGCGCTTCGACTACAATTAAAAGTGCTACACTGTGGTCATCGGCCAATGTTTTTTTTATGTTTTCACGTTTAAATATAAAAAAATACCACTTCAATTGTAATTAATTTATGTATCGTCTTTAAAAATTCGAATTCGTCTATTTTTTTATTATGTTTGGATGTACACTCATGTACATTGATTGCGCAGCACCGGATCACGCGCATTTTTTTACCACAGCAAGACGAAGGTTAACAGTAACGAAATATAAAATTCTTTTTTACCGTGTAAATACTGCATAAGATAAATTGCGCTATAGTCAGCTGATTTATAATGTAAACGAATACGAATATAAAAGAGTTTAGACAATTCGGCAATACAATGAAACTTTGAATATAAGTCACGATCTCTTTTTTTCATAATTTCAGTCACTGATTTCAATACAGTTCATAGCTGAACTTTTTCATTTTGTAATCACAAAAGGAAAAAATTGAATTGTGTAGATTATGTAAGAGTATATTTGTAAAGGTATAGCGGCTTCATATATTTTCGTGTGATATTCAATTAATTTTAACCACAATATAATATATCTTATTCCACATTTTTTAAATTATTTTTTTCGATTATCTTAGAAGCGTTTTTGTTTGACTTTATCTATAAATTTTAAATGTACGACTTTTTGTTCTGATCCTTAAAGCAATTTATGATTTTCCTCGCCAGTGATTTCACGCCTATATTTAAATTTGAATCGTTCAAATTATGTACATTTTCACAGATTTTGTCATTAACAACCCGGGTTTCGCCTTTCGGCATCTTCAGGCGTTCAAGTGCACGGATAAACGTACGTATAAACTGACGCTCAGGAAATGAATGGTTCTTGCTTATATAATAAATAAATGTAATATTGAGTTTATAGCCATTGGTGGCGAAAAGGATAAGCTCATGGCAATGCCCAAAGATTTGAGTAGTGAGTGATTTTAAGAATTATATTTATTTGTTTGTCGGAAAAGGTTTTATGACTATATTTATATAGGGTACAGCAATGGCGACCCTGGCATATTCAACATTTCATTTAAAATCGGAAGGCGATACAGTTGTGCTCTGTTTATTTTCAAAATTTCCTGGTAAAAAAGCTTATGACCGTCCGTATTTGGGTGTAACATTTTTATTCCTTGTTCCTGATTGAACACGTGTCCTTCCGAAGTTAATTGATTAATTGTTTATTGTAAGTAATTATAATCAAACATCGGTCCCATATCTGAAAGATCTTTTTTCTAATCGGTTGAGCGTTCAAATTTTCAAATTACCAAAGAGCAATTTCATACATTTTTTTAATTGATTAATTGATTCTACAACGTAAATGTCCGTGATGCTTTTACCGTTTTGCAACCATTTTATCATGGTCTCATTGCACGGAGTAGATTTTCATCAAATTTCATTTGGATCGAAGAGAAAATTTTGTAAGAAAGGGTTATAGGAAATTGTAGACAGGAATGGTCAAAGCCAGTTTTTCAATAGAAAACCCCAATTTACGATGCGTTCGATTCGAATTAAGGTGATCAGTTTTTACGACTTTTGCCATTGCTATCGGATTTGGTTGCTAAGATAAACGATGTCTCGATTAGAGCGACTTGACTTGTACCACAAGCTAACAAATCAGTCCAAATGCCTGTACTAGACCCTAGATCAAATAAACATTCCAGATAATTAACCAAGTCATCGAGAAGATAAAGGAATGTATTATTATTAAATAAATTAGTTACCGTAGAAAATATTATTAAAGAGATAAAGTAACCCTGAGACTTTTGTGACAGTGACAGTGAAAAATAGTATTTAAAAAGCATTCGTGCTATCATCTTATCAATCATTTCTTTCACCACTTGTTACCCATGCCAAATTAAAATCATCAAATAAATTAAAGATATACTTATCAGATTTTATTGGATTAGATTCGTTCGTTCATGAATATGAATCTGAAAGTGTGTGCCCAAAATTCTTACGTCGTCCATGTAAAATTAATACATTGTAGAAAGCTCTAAGTCACCTACGCACTTGGGTTACTTGGGTACGTATTGTTTTAAAGAAGAAGAAAACATAAAAAAATTACAACTTCCTTTGTTTACTATCAACGTTTGTGACTTAGGTATAAGGAGACTCAAAAAATAAACACAAACAAGTTCATATTAAAATTAGGTGAAGTCTATGTTTTCGTGGTTTTTATTTTTCTTTTCTTCATTGGCGTCTATTTAACAAAATAATTATCATTATGTATTGAATTAAATTTGTAATTATTTAGTAAATCTAACTAAGGAAAAATTACATCGCAAAAATCTTTTGCCAAAATCAAATTCGCATTATTTTATATCACAATAATTTGAGTAGTTAATTTAGTTAATAATTGAAGTAAATTATTCTTTTTGAATCGATAATTTTAAATCGTGTTTTTCACTCTTCTACAAAAAAAATATATGACCTAACACTACTTACTAATTGCTTAGCTTATGTGTGTGTCATTGAATAGATACTTCATTATATCTTCACTATAGTTTTTTAATCTTTGTTTTACTATTATTTAAAAAAAAAAACTATACCCTATGAAATTTATGTTGGCTTCTGTAGCTTGATAACTAAGCCTCCGCTTGGACGTCAAAAACTTAAAATATATTTTAAGCTTTTTAGCAATCTGAAATTACGTGCAAACTACGCAAAGACTTTTGTGACGAAATAATATATTACAATAAAAACGAGTAATACAAGCATACTGGAGTTTTATGGCTTAAAATTATACCCTGGGGTTGCAATCATTAGTTTGAAGCCACCCTATGAAGGAAAGAAAGTTGAGGAAATATTTATTTTCAATGTTTGTATGAACGTTGTTGGGAGCTTTTTTTAATACGGCCGTGTGAAAATTTATCACCACACTTTGAATTTTTTCCCACGTTTGTGTTGTTTGTTTATGATTAAAAAGCGTCGTATATTATTTTATTGTGTTTTCAGAACTTAGAATGCTAGGTAAAAAAAGCCAACATTCAATCTTTATTAGTTTATTTTTTATTCTTTCTAGATCTCAAAAAAAAGCTAGCTTTATTTGATAAAAGTATTTTTCCTATTTATTATTGTGTGTATTGTTAGTTCTTGGTTTTTAAAGTTTTATTCTGTAATAAAATTTGCATGTTATATCACTGAAGTTTTTGATTAAAATCAAAGTTGCATTGGTAATGGTCAACTTTTTATATCTAATCATTTAGTAAAAATTATACACTCAACTCTTTTTTACACTGTAAGAACGTCCCAAAAATACACGGTAAAATTGAAGGTTTATTACCTGAATTTAAAGAACAGTGTTATTTAAAAAAATGTGCAATATTTTGGTGTAAGCGGTTAAAAAAAAATCAAAAATCAATCAATCAATACAAAAAATATTATTCATCATATGTATTGTAATTAAAAAAAATGATACCATTCATTCCTTCTTAATTATGTACGGAGATTTTTCTGAGAAACTGTACATAAATTAATTTCATCATTACACATTTTTGACAAGTTATTTGTTCTAATCTAATGAAGCCTTTTGTTTGGTGTAACTGTCTTTTTTTTAATTGCTTGTTATTAAAGAATCCATTTTCCGTTTCTGAAAATCGTATTAGAACAATTAATTCGTGTAAAAAATATACAGTTCGTTCTTTTGTAATGGACTGTGTTATTTCAAAATCGAGTAAAACAATGTTAATTGTATATATTATATTTATCTACTATAGCGAAACGGATCAGCTTTCCAATAATTTCTTGATCCTTCTAAAACAATAAAATGTAAGAAGTGTTCTGTAAATTTTGTTGATAACATGAGTTGCTCACAAGTGAACAAATCCAACTGATGCATGTTTGCAAACGAAAATGATTTATTCAACTTTACGAAAATAGAAATTTCGACAATTACTTGCTTTCTTACACTTATACACTGCTCTGTCAATCGAAAGTGATAGTATCTAACTATATTTTAATTTGAAGTAATTTGTTTACTATGTCTGACACTACTCTGTCAAAAGTTAGCAGAGTTTTACGCGAGGTGTAAAAGAACTTAGTATGTAGAATAGAAATGCTTTGTAATAATGCTACTAGAAGGGTTTTGAAATGAAATTTTTCCTCTCAGACAATTAAGCTCGCTCCGTAATCCTGTATTCGTTTTTCGAACAAGCATTTTCTTAGATAAATTTCCGACATTAATCTTTTTCGCATAAATTTCAGCAGAAGCAACTATTTGTGAGTAATTATGCAAATGTTTCCCAGTTTTGACCAAATAAATGCGGCGCGATGTATAATTATTGCGAGTGATAAAGCACCCTGCGCTGGATTCATGACTGTATAATCGTGAACCACACGTGAAATATTATTTTGGTCTGCAGATATGTAACAGTGTTTTATTAAATGCTATATTTTAACAACATTAAAACCAATTTTGAAAGCTTTTATATAAGAAGTCTTTAGAAGCTTTATTTTATTAAAAAGCTTTCAGCATTAAACCAAATAAGAAAGATTTTATCGTTAAAGTGGAAACCTTTTTGATCTAGGTATGTTGTTTATTTAAATTTAATATCAATTATAACATAAACGAAAACTTAAGAAATAATTATATTAAATAAAATAATATAACGTATTAAAATTTTGAATTTTTACATTGTTAACGTGTGATCAAAACCTTTGAAAATATGTTTAAATTATCTTTTTTTATATTGAGCATGATATCACAATAATCTAATAGAAAACGCATCTACGTATATATAAATATCTATTTTATATATACCCAAGAGGTGAAGTGAGGCAAGTGGTTTTTAAGAAAAAAAAAAAAGTTAGACGCGTTGTAATATTTTACACGTCTTAAAATGTCGTAAAAGTGAAGTAAACTCAGTTAATACACATTACTATAATGTTGTCTCGGTAAAACAAAAATATTGAAAACACCTAATAAAGACGTCCAAGAAATGTGAAAATAGACATACCGTCGTAAAAATTAAAGTTTTTAAAAAAAGTTAGTTAGTTCTGCGTAAAATAAAAATATGCAATTCACGAAAACACCAAATAAAGACGTGATTGTACTTTTTTAAAAGTTGAAGAAATAGTTTTACCATTTTACTAGTTGGCTCACTTCACCTTTCGAGGGCCCATATTATACAATTATGTATTATGTGTATTCGTTTAATATTATTTCCTGTATTATACAGCAGTTTTCCCCAACCTTTTTACATCTGCGGACCGGTATAAAAAGGAAAAAAAACTTGCGGACCACTAATAATGAAATAAAAATGGTTTTAATGTAATATTTTTTTAAATCTTATATTGTTACAAATGGACATAACTATACAACTGTTTTCAGTTGACAATACTCTCAAAGAGCGAAACTGGTTCTGATGTTTTAAAAAAGTAGAATAAAGTACAAAGGAATATTGTGTTTTTATGAATTATAATGCCTTTCCACCGAGTATTCACAGTGAACACCCTAAAAGTGAAAACAATTATGTAGTATACAATTATTGGTATATTTAGGTAGGGTTTTGCATCTGGATTCACTATCGAAGAGGAAATATTTATGACGGTCGATTCAGAAAAAATAATACAACAGGATAAGTATCCGCAATAAATTAAACTTTTCAAATTTGAAACCGAATTTTAGAAGTGTGAGTAATATGTAACCGCACAAAAATGGCCAAGAAACAAAATACGGAGCCGCAAATTGATGTCTTCTTATTTAAAAATACAAGAAAACAAGCGGGCGATAAAAAAACCTATATTCAAAAATGTTGACCACAGGATTTTTTTGGCATACTGTTCGCGGCCCGGCGGAAAGTCTCTGCGGCCTAACACTGGGCCGCGGACCACTGGTTGGGGAACACTGTTATACAGCACGTTTTTTTTTAATAAAATAAGCAATCAAAAAGATCAAATTTATTTAAATCTATGAAGTAAATTGCAGTCAGTTTTTAGATTTTTAACCAATTTGGGTTATGATGTTCTTAATCAGTTCCGGTTTTGATTACGAATCTAAAAAATATGGTGAAAGTATTCAGTGACGAACGCATGAAAAGCGCTGTTCTTGTTGGACTGAAAAAAGGATCTTGGAAAGCCTCCGACAATAAGTCAGTATGATGTTTTTAAGATAAAAAAATATTATTTTAAATATAAATTATTAATGAATTATCTTCCGAACTGACCAAATGTGTTGATTGTTATTTAGAATCAAAATTAATATTTTCTGAATATACGAAATAAAGCACAAATTAAATTACTTTACGCACATGAGATTTGCTGAGGATTTCAAAGGTAAACATCAAAGGGTTTAATTTTCTGAGTCATCTTAAACTGTTTATACGTATATTCCGTAACTGTGAAGTGTATATACGTATATAAAAGATTCAATTATATGATACCTTACTACCGCTAGTAACGTATTTAATTTATCTCTTATGATACAGATATTTGCATTTTGTATCAGAACATGTTTCTGTCAAAGTAAATCTGTTAAATTCATAATAATATTATTATTGCATGAAACGTATAGCGTGTATCAAAATATTGATGGTGTGTTCTTTTTAGTAAAATAAGGCAGGCGTCTGGCGCACCAGCAGCCATATATTTTTTCGTATTTGGTTACCGTTTAAATATTCTGTGTGTACAAAAAACAGGTAGGAAAGTAAATAAATTAAATATGTGTAAAGCTCACGTTTCAATGAAATGCCCATTCCACTAAGCATTCATTTAGATTCACCCGTATACCTGACCACAAATACTGTGCTTACCTTACACTATAGAGCAACCCTTGTACAGAATTACGAAGAGACTTTTAATTGAAAATCTAATAATAAATGTCCATTGAAGCTATTTTTACAGTACTTCAAACACTAAAATCTCGTTAAAATGTTATATGAAAGTTACTTAGCGTATTTAAAATGTTATGTAAAATAAAAATATTTGATACAATGCTGAAAGAATTATTCATGAAATTGTTAGCATAAAGAATAATAAAACTGTGTATTTATTAATGTTTACTTTAAATCGTTGGTAAAACATCATGTTATAACAGATACGTAACGGAATTATCTTTAAAAATCTCCACAATTTAAGCACACGGTAAATTTTAGAATTTTTTACCTATTGATATTGAAATAATATAGTTCAAAGATAGCTACGTTTAAGTGTTTTGTTATTTTTTTTATATACAGCTACACCTATGATCAAGAAGTCAACGCTCTTGTGATTATCTTATTATCGAGTTGATACAAGAAAGCTGCTAGTCCTTTACTATCTTCATCCCACTAACTTTTTCTAAAAAAAACTTAAAACGGCTGAATAGCAACCAGTTCTCATTTAATAACTTCTGTGTAAATGTTCTATTAAGAATCCATATGCAGTGACGGATTACTCCGTAATTGCAGGAGACGCGCACCTGAGGCTTTCGAATCATATATAAAAAGATATATATTTTGTAAAGCCATTCAGTTTTCAATATTTATTCGTATTTCACACAACGTTTTTATGTTGTTCTAACAACAGGGTCTCCAAATTTTATTGCGCCCGGTGCCTCCCAAGTGCATAATTCACCACAGTCCATATGCTTCACATTAAAAGCGGACATTGTTGAAAAATCCGTAAGACAAATAAATTTATTTAAGATTACAATATAATCAACAATATTTATTTATACCACATTGGATTATTTCAAAGCTTCAGATAAATTGATATTACAATAAAGAAAAGAAAGGTGAGGCAACAAAAACGGATGCAATTCACGTTTAATTATACAAAGTAAACAAACAAAATTTATTCTGGCATAAGATCGTTGTTTGTTTGCTCTGTTTCCTTCCTCTTAGAGCGTTTCAAAGCTGTACAAGATAATAGGGTTTTCAAGAATCAGCATTAGCATAAAAATGGAAAAAAATGCTACTGGACAATTTTCTGCGATAAAAGAAGAAAATTTTGCGTAAAAATCAAACTTCTCAATAATTAAATGCGAATATTACATAAATCTTAACAATAAAATACCTTTGCCTTTTTTATGTTTTTTCAATGTTTTATTTAGCATATTTTTTTAAGAAACAAAAGTTCATAAAAGTCAAAATTGTATTTTTTTTTTTTAAAACATAATATTAATTGGAGAAAAATTGTCATCTATACCCAAGACCTCTTTTGATGTACTTCGACACATTCAGTTTTGATTTAATAGTGTATTAAGTGGCACGTTACTTGTTCACTTACCCTCAACCTATTTTCGATATACATATATTCCTCTGACACGTTTTCTGTCTGTTTGCTTAAGAGTACTATCCGCTACACTTAATTCGTTCAGTTTGCATACACGACACGTTGACCTAGTTTCAGAAAAGGTCCAATATTAAAACGGCTTGACAATTAACGATTAAACTTATTTACAAAAAAGTGTGCATGTGGCAGCCCTAAATTTGAAAAAAGCGGCGTTCAATGTCGTTGTGGTTTTAAGAATGTTAATAATTAAAGCAATTTAAAAGATTTCAAATAAGTTACAAAATTTAGATTTTAAAATCTATGACTAGATAATTAAAATGTTCAATATTAATTTACAAAGATGATTCGAGAAAAAAACGGGAGATTCTCAACGAATTAGTTTACCATATAAAATGCAGTGAAAAATCAATTCAAATATACTAGAGTATTACAGGAAAGTAATGTTTATAACTAAGGCTTTATTATTTGATTTTCTCTATACATATTCATTCCGTTTCTATTTTTATTCTTCTTTAAAAAAACTTTAAGCTTTCTTGTAAAGCGTAAATAATTTGTAGTATTTTTGAAAAATATCTTCACTAAAGTTCGTTACCTTTGTTAATAAATATTAATTAAAAATATTGAATAATTTAAACGTATCGAATATCGTTATGTTACAGAAATAAATAAATTATAATTAATCAACAGATTGTAATAAATTCCGTCAGCAATTTTAAGACAATACTCGAATTGAGAAACGAAAACACAATAATATTGTTTAATAATACGGGCTTACGTTATTGCTTTCTCTGAAATATTATCACATATTAGTTTACTAATAAGCAACTTATATTTCTTATTTATAAAACAACTGGAAAGAATAAGATTTATTCTTCGGATAAAGCTTTAGTAATAAGTCTTACTTATAGAAATATGTATTTATGTGCATAAATTTGTGCGTAAATGAGTGAAACAGAATAATAAACGTATTATTTTCTTTAAGATAAAATGGAGAAAAGTGGTCCAAGAATATTAATTATTGATACAGAATTATTGTATTGGTATAAAAGAGGCAGAAATGAAATACAATATATCTATTCTTCGTTTAATGTACATTAAGACTAGACTAATATTTTTGTAATGTAATATTTTTTTGAGCATTAATATGAATTAATAATTATTTATTATGAATGTAATTAATTTTTAATAAAAATAAAACAGAAAATTATTAAATAAAATTTATTGATACAGCTTGACTTTTCTTAAGTGCAGTCAAGAAATAAATTAAAGTTATTATTAATTGAAGTCAACAACATACAGAAACGTAATGTAAATATACACGTGGTCACATATACAATTTTGAAACAAAAAAATAATAAAATGTAAGCTCATAGAGAAGTGAAGTGAGCCAAGTGGCATTTAAGAAAACATTAAGTTCGATGTATTATAATATTTTACGAGTCGTAAGGTATCGTTTATGGAAAATAAGCTTATTTAATACCCGCTGCCGTAGTGTATTTTTTTTACTTCACGTGCATACAATTTTATACTTAACTCACCTCTCAAGGGCTCGTATTAAATACTTTACCTTTTTTTCAAACCTTTATATTTTTATCGATTATCATTTTTGTATTAATTAAATATTGTTATTATATCAACTGTGGAAAGGAAATAGGACGTAACCCACACATATCATTTTTTACAGGCGGCGCATAAAACGTGTTTTGATGATTTTGGACCATATGCAAATTATGAATTATACACAACCTTGAAGTGCACGGAGACTTCTATAATGCTGTGAAATTGACATAATCTAATATAAATTATAGAAATTGTCTAGAAAAAACTTTTATTTCATTATTTTTTCTTGGTCTTAATTTTTTACAAGGTCATCTTTTTCAAACTTAAAAGCTAAATTTGGATACTAATTTGGCATTTTAGGATTGCATCCTTTTTATAGAACGTGTATCAAGTTTGATACATTGTGATTATCGAAAAAAGCCTGTTTTGAAAAAACTGTGGGTTACGCCGTTTTTCCTTTCCAAAGTCGATATATTAATACGTTTTTTGACTAATTTAAATAGCATTCACTTGATAAAACTCTATTTAACTAAAGAAAAAACATGAAAATGTATTTAGTTGTACAATAATCCAGATAATTCCTTTTCAAATTGTGTGGGATAATTTGTTTGGTTCACTTTATACCGGTTAATTAAAGTTCTGCCTTGATGGGAAAACAATACGAACAATTCAATAATAAAATGTATACGTGTTTTAAGAAAATCCTTTCGTAAATTGTCTAAATAACAGTGTAATCTTGTAATACTTGTGAAAATGAATTAGATTTGAATTTAAAGCGGTTGATTTAAGCGTAATGTTTGTGTATTTTACTCAAGGTAGCTTTACACAGGTTATGTAATAATATATTCAGAATGCAGTGTTATTGCGGTAAGTAAGTAGTTGAAATCTTGATAGAATCTCATGTCCCAATTATTTCCCCTTTTCTGTCTTTGCATTGTGTAAATTTGCATATTTATTTTACGTTTTATCCGGTCTCTTACTAGAAGCACTGTTCAATTATTTCAGGGCTGTACTTTTAGGGCTAGGGTACTATTTTAGGGCCGCAATACCAAACGAAACAAAATAATTTTAGATTTCGACTGAAGGTGCTGGTGGAATTTCAATATTAAATTTGAATCGTTCAAATTATGTACATTCACACAGATTTTGCCACTAACGACCCGGGTTTCGCCTCTCGGCATCTTCAGGCGAAACCCGGGTCGTTAGTGACAAAATATGTGTGAATGTATATAATTTGAACGATTCAAATTTGAAACAAAATAAGTTTAAATAAAATAAAAAGATCTGCCAAAATTGGTACTTCTTTATGAAATATAAAATACCGCATTGAAAATATATCGTATTCATAAACGGGTGAAAATCATAAATAACGGTTTCTTTGAAAATAAAACATCAATAAAAAGCTGATCGATTCTGACATCTGTCAATATAGATATTGTCAATATATTTCCCGGGATCTCGTCCAATTTTGTGATCCCGAAATTCTGTAATAGTGATTGATTGTACTAATCCCGAATCCCGAATTTATACACGATTTTATGTTGAATGTTCAATTCCGGGATCCCAAAAACTAAAAAATTGTCACCGAAATTCAGGGATCACATAAAAGGGTCCGGGATTTGATACCCTAATAGGTACAACCAACTCTTGGTAGATTAAATATACTTGATCGAGAAGAATTTCTCTACCACCTGAATAATTATTAAAAATAAAGACATCCTTTTGTACAATATACAATATATTTATAAAAGATCAGGACCAGTTTCGCTGCTATATCGTCAGTTAATAACAAGACAATAAATCTTGACTTCTTTTGTAATCCCGGAATTTATTGATTCACAATTTAACGGGATTGGTCATTTAGTATAATTTCATGGTTTTATTTTGTATGTATATTAAATAATTTAAATAAAAAAACTACCATGAATTATAGCTTAAAGCCAAGGCACCAGATATTTTTAACTTTCATCACGTGAGATTAAATAAGATGATTATTCTTTTTTAAATTGGTCGAGATCAATTCGAAGAGAAAAGCACCACAAACACTCAAACAATAGTCGAATTGAAATTTTAAAAAAAATTGATGTACAGTTGCAATTTTGATAGAGAGAAAAATAAAAAAAGAATAGTTGGATATTTGAAATTCAATAGGTCTTTTTTTTGATATGCTATGACGTGTGCTGATTTTCTTTCTTAGCGAAAGCAATAAGGTAGATTTTATCGTTATTTATGAAACGTGTTTACCTGTAAACAATGATAATTCGTTCATATTAATATGGAACGATGTTTATTCGACCCCACGGGAATACTCGAATCCGGCCCTGAAATTACGTGCAATGTAATTATTTCTTTCTCGCAAGATACTAAAATGAATCCTTGAACAGAGGTAATATCTGTTCAAGGATTCATTTTAGTATCTTCTGGGTTTTTTCTGGTTTATACAACTTTCTGTTATCTTAATAGAACACTCGCCTACGTCTTGTCATATTAGTGTTTATATCTACTCGAATAAATATAACATTTCATGCAATAATAATACCTTTAACGTTACAATAATTATTTTTATGAAATTTCTTTTTCCGCTCGGGAAACAATTGAAAAAAAAATATCATTAAAAGTCGACTTATTACATATCTTCTCTTCTTTCTTCTTTGGAAATGTTTGCTCCTTATGTGGAGCATATGGCCGCCACGCGGCACCTCCATGCTTCCCTGTCTCCCACCAATTGCTTTGCTTCCTCCCACGACATGCCAGCATCCCTCAGTTCCGCCGAGTACATCCTAAGGATAGTACCCGACGGACGTCCGGGACGCCGGAATCCTACCATTTGAAAGAAAAGGCAGGCAGGATTGAGGCTTTCCGGAGGCACCCGCAGCACGTGACCCAGCCAGTTCCAACGTCTCTCCATAACCACTGACGTGACGGGACGCTGACTTGTACGCTTCCTTATCTCTGAATTCCTCATAAAATCAAACCACCTCACCTCCATTATCCGACGCAAGCATCTGTTCTCGAAGCTCAGTATATGGTTTTTCTGAGTCTTCGTCAGGTGCCATGATTCGCAACCGTAAAGCAGTACCGGCAGAATGCAAGCGTTGTATAAGTGGTATTTGGTTTTAATCGAGTACAACTGTGTGTCCCAGACAGTCTGCATTGAATTGAATGTGGCTCCAGCCATTCCTAAACGAATGGCGAACTCTTTTTTTGTACTACCGTCTTCGGGGATATTTACGCCGAGGTATCTGAAGCTGTCAACTCTCTCGATGATCTGTCCCGCGCTGGTAAGGGTCCTATCAGAGTCATGACAGGTTTGGTTACACATCACATTGGTCTTACTAGTGTTCATTTTTAGACCAATGCGACCCGAGTTAGTTCCTAACCCATCAATAGTCTCCTGGATGCCCTTTATTACATATCATGCTACAAAAATTAAATATCCACAATAATAAAAAAATAAAACAAATTGGAAATAAACCAATGATAAAAGATTTCAAAAACAATATATTTGTGTTGAATAATATTCAAGGAAAAAATATGTGCATAAATGCATTTCCTAGACAACCGACGATGTTAACAAAGATTCCGTACATGTTATTTAAATATTACTAGCAAAGATACTTACTTATTAATTCATTTTTTAATCTTCTTATAAGATGCATTATATGGACTCCTAATGCAGCTTATTTCAAAATAAAAATTTCTACGAGAACTGCTTGTTAGGCAGTTGTTCAAGCCGCTCTGTTTCATGCATATTGTGCATTGTCATTTGTAAATTCTTTTCAATACCAATTGCTTATTACACCTTTTTAATTTCATTTTTTTTCGTATAAATAACACTGAAAATTATATTTTTTTGGAAACAAATTGAATAGTCAGAATTTAAACCATATTTTGGTCAGAATAAAAATATGAACGGTCAGAATATTTAATAACAATTTTGGTTAGCAGGTTAGGCTAGGTTAGTTTTTTTTTTAATTTCGTTTAAAATATGATTACTTATTCTGACCGATATATTCTGACCATTTAATAAAAATTCTGACCAGTGTTATTTTAATTCTGACCAGAAAAATACGAGCCTATTTTTTTTATTAGTCGATAATGATCGTCATGGGCAAAACCGGTGGTAATGTTTTTAAATAAAAATGGAAGTAGTATAAAGAAATTTGGTGTTGTTTTAAGTTTATCTACTGGAATTGTTTGTTACTTTACTTCCTTTCTTTTTTGAAGACAGTAGAAATAAAAAAATAGGGTTATAGCAGAGCTTGTGGTTAGCTAACCACTGTTGCTACTCACCGTTATTTCAGGATTGGAATGGTGGGAGGGAGTTTTCAGACATCACGGATTTCACGGAAGCCAACGACGTTGACCACTCCATCACTCTGGACAATTACCGGACAGTTTCAAATTTAAATAAAAAAAATCTAAATTTGATTTCGAACTAACATGGACTTAAACCCAGATTGGCATGATCTCTAGGCCAAAGTTCTTGCCAACTAAACCACAGGTTGCGATACTTTATTACAACGTTAAGTTTCACAGCGAGGTAGGAAAACATTTTAACCCAACGATCTCTAATCTCCACAACTATGAAGAGCCACTGCCTGAGGATCGTTTAAGACCCAGAGCAGTTCTGCTCGACGACCCTCCATAGATCTTACGTCGTCTAAAATTGTCAATTTAAGAACGAATTTATCATCACGAAAATGACTCTATTTGTGTAATTTTTTTGTGTACTGTATGTGTGTATGTATGTATGCGCATGTGTGTACATGTACGGATAGAGTATGGAGGAAGCATATGGAATGTGATTTGCAAAATAATGCATATGGAGTTTCCGTGAACTTCTTATCTCTGTAGTGATCGCGCCCTCCGTCTGCAAACGATGGTAAGGGGATGCAATTTACAATTTTTTAAAAACTTTATCGATGAAGGTGACTGGAAGAGCCTTGACGCTGGTGCGTCCTGGTACTTGAAGCTCCATAAATTTGAGATCAAAAAAAAAATACGATATTAAATAAAATAACTGTATTTTTCTAAGAATATCAAAAAATGTGACGGGGGTTGTTGATTTGAGGGCTTATTATATATTTTATAAAAATAGAAAATATTTCTTTTCGTAAATACGTTTGTTAATTAAATGAAAATAAACATTAAAAGTTGAAATTGGTTACTAAAAATTTATCGATACATCTTACGAACACAATTTAAAAATCACTTTCAGAAATGTAAACATTGTTAAAGATTCTCTTAAAATATTAACAGTAAAATATTGAAACGGGAAATTTCAAACCTTTGAAGATCACAAGACTCAGTGAAGGTTTCGAAAATATTTAATTTGTTTCAAAAAAAAACGTTTTCATAAATATTTGCTTATTTAACCTATAAAGTAAAAATAGGGAAAACGCGGCAGATATAATTTTATTGCAAACATTAGGAAGCGGGGAAAGTAAAACATCGCCCCTCGATACATCTTCTAATATGGCTGAAGAGGTTGACGTATTTATTTTAGCAGGTATTACTTACTATAAGAAAGAAAACATGGTAGTAGGGCCTTTACAATAACCTACTTCTGAAAAATCCGGTTTTCAAACTCCAATATTTTTTTATTTTTTTGAATTTGATTTTAACCGGTTTAAGAAGTTTCACATAAAATGATTCCAATAAAAATAACGTTTTTATATTATGTTTATTTATTACAATGTTAGTAAAAAAATTCTAATTACATTTGGAGTTACTTTTTGACAATGAAATTATTACACCTCTAGTATACTCAAGTTTATAAAAATCAAAATCAAATACAGAAATATTTTTTAATTGATTAATAAACTAGACATTTAATTTCGTTTTATTTATAACCATGGTGGTAATATGTCAAAATATTAAAATTGCTTTACCAATATGAAAAAAAGTGAATAACTAATGTCGCAAATTTACCTTAAAAACTGGGTTATTTAAAAAAATGTTTTGGTAACGTTAAAATATTATAATTTGACAAATGATTCTTGAATCGATTAATGAATGGGTTTGAGTTCAAATTCAAGAATGCCAGTGATATTTACATCCTGTTCGTTAGTGAAAAGAGCGCATTATACTAGATTTAACCTTGTTTATGTCTAATCTATTAGAAAAAGTAATTATTACTTGCGATAAATGGTAAAATTATTTTTTAAATCTGCTAAGAGTTTTATCAATATTGTCAGATTCCATTACTGATAAAAATTTCAATGGTGTATTATATTTACGAGAAAAAAACTGTTTATTATAATAATACATATTTTAATAGCAGTATCACTTCCTCTAGAAAATGTTGCTCTTCCAAGCTTAATTTTCTGAATCCCGAAGTCCAGGGATTAATACTGTCACAATCCCGTTATTTCGGGATCACAGAATTGGACGGAATTTCGGGATTGCATACCCTAATAGGGACGCCAACTTATTTAAACGATGGATAAATTCAAGTAATGTATTTATTTATTTTTAATCTTTGGATATCGTTTTTTTTTTATTCATCCACTATTGAAACCCCCACGATTATCATGACAAATTATAAACAGTTTATTATAGTTCAATTTTACTTGATGAAATTCTAGATTAGGAATTAAAATCAAAATGTATATAGGCAAATTATAACATTGAAGAAGTGCCCCTGTTATAGTTGGGATTCGGGAGTTAAAAATATATTTGTAGCAGTCAACTAGAATAATTATTGTTGTAATCTCCACCCAGATAATTTACGAGTGGGTGTCAACCAACTGAAGTAACGAACCGTATTAAATTTGGAGGTGAGATATTATGTTATATTACTGTTCATACATGGCCGAATAGAACACGCATAGTTGATTTCCGCTGTATAAAACAAATACGATTAAAATTTAATACAATTATAGATTATATCCAGCTGACGTAAATGTATCCAATAAAGTTCTTTTTTGCTGAAAATTTCCGAATTTCACCTTGTCCATTTTCATTTTTTGAACAAACTTGTAAAAAAACATGTAGAAAAACCCTATATATTTAAAAAATAACCATATGTTCATGAATAAAACTGAAATTGATAATATATTATTCAATTTGATTTAAGAAAATATGGTTTTTATTTAATATAGAGGTTCTCTATGGGGTAGGGTAAAAATAGCAACTTATTTAGTTCTACAGTTTTTATATTTATTAGTTGATAGCTGTTTTGGCTTTCGGCATCGTCAGAACTATGATTAAACTTTTCTCAGCTATATAGTACATTATACTGGCTCCGAAGAGATACGCAATGCATAATGTTGTTCACTCTAACATCCTAATTCAAATTACAATTATTAAATATGACTCTAGTGTTTCGAAGAACGATAAGCAATCTGGGGTTTTTAAACATTAATTAGGATAAATTAAACTGATATTAATTACATTACATTAAATTTATTAACTATGGCTTTAGGGTTTCGAAAAACAATAAGCAATATGGGACTTTTCCAGGTAAATTAGGTTAAATTACACTGATATTTATTTTAATTACATTAGAGGTTTTAAAATTTTAGGGGTTAAAGGGTTTTAGGGGTCATAACAGGGGTTTCTCTATAGGGCTTTTCGGTTTACAAAAACCGGTTTTTTGCTAAATTTGCGACATTCGAAAACTGTTTTTTTTCAAAATATTTAAATAAAAATCTAAATATTATGACTTGATCTCAACTTGGGACCAGTACGTCTAGCGGCCGAGACCTGAGAACGGCGAGATGCAAATTATTAAAAAGTGAACGTATATTCCATTTGTTATCAAATGAACTGACATGTTGAAAAAGTTGACATCAGTTCTAAATTATTAATTGCTATAAAAAGACAAATTCAAGAAAAAATACGTTGGATTAGTTAATCTACTATTAAAAATATTTTATCAAAAAAATTGACTATGTTTACACCTTCTTCGAAAAGTGAAATCATCAAATTATGTAAAAATATATTATTCAGAATATATCCGAATCTCCATTTGCAAACGGATTTTGGCAATGAATGTGTCTAATAAGTTGATCAGAGCGTTACTCTTTAAAAAAATCATGGATAAATCCATTTATAGATTTATCGAGGAACCACAACAAACAACTTCAAATTTAATAACACTTAAGGCCAAATTTTTCACATACGAGTCTACAAACAAAAGGACGAAAAATTGGCTCTTTTATTTGATGCTTTAAAGACCATATGCCCCACATCATCAACACCCCGCGAAAGGGTATTTTTGATATCTGGAAATTTTGTTTCAAAAATTAGATCACTGAGTGATCGATCAGTGGACGCTGTGTTTTCTTGAATCATATTTTCTGAAGAGTAACACCAAAGAATTTATTGCTGTGTATTATATAAATAAATAAAAAAGAATTTTAAACTTTTTTTCGCGATTTTAATTGAATTATTCATTTTTTGTAAAACTTCGGAAACCGATTTTCTCACAATATTGACAATCAGAAACCGGTTTTTTCAAAAGTCTCGGTTTTTGCATAAGCCTTAGTTCTCTACACACTATTTTTTAAGTATGTCCAAAAGAATGAAAATGGATGAGTTAAGTTTTGGAAATGGGCGAATCATATATAATATAATTTATATTATAAGCCAAACATTGTTTTTCTTTTAAGTTACATCAATATCAATTTGCAAAGATTAGAATGACGTGAAATAAACACCACACACATTCACGCAAAATATATCCAATAGAAAAATTGTTCTTTGACGTTACCTGTAATAAAACTCAAAACCTTTTGACCACTAAGCGTAGCTTAGATCGGGGTTTCTCAATGGTGGGCCATGTGGCCCCCCAGGGGGCCACAGAGATTTATTTTTGTTTTGGGGAGCCACAACACAGTTCAGGGGGGCCACGGGTAATTTGGAGCACATTGAGGATTTCAAATTCTTCAATGAGCTAAAAAAAGGTCTTTCGGAGATATTCTGGGAAAAGTATACCAAATGGGGGATTTCAAATTCCTCGGTGAGCTAAAAAAAAGGTCTTTCGGAGATACCCATATAAGAAAGCCATATGCTCCACATCGGGAGTGGACATGGATAAAAAGAGTATAATAAACGGAGACGTTACCAACATTCTGTTGGGCTGAATTATATAAATATATTTTTTGCAAATTGACTTCACTAGCGATTAAACTTCAATTTTCAATTTTTTTGAGCCTCGGATAGTATGGATTTATTTCTTCTTAATGTTGACATGAACACCTCTGTATATAGGCCACTTAACATACTTAATCTCTTTTACCTTGATAGACTTATTTGAACATTCAACTGAAAGTGCATATGAAGCAAAACATATTTTTTATGCCGAGAATAAAATAATCCTATTAAAATATTATTATATACCGATATAATCCAAATATGGATAATCCACTTTCCTCCAATGCGGCATAAATGTATTCAATATTTTGCTTCTGCCATAGGAAAATAAAGTGGTTCTTCACTTTCGATATATTTTCTTAAAAGTATTTAAAAAGTGCGTACATCGGATATATTATTTTTATATGCGAACAAACCAAAGTATTGAGGTTCAAAAGAATAACATAATATTATGAGAAAACACATCAATTTGAATCGTTAAAATAAAACAATAATCGAGTTTTGAGAAAATAAAAAAAAAACACCAACAGATGCACGATTTTTGCAATTATAAAAAATATATAAAAACAATTACTATTAATATTAACCACAAGTGAAAAGTGGCACTTTATTAATATGCAAAATATACTGTTATAATATGAAAAATATTTATCTCCGATTATTTCTTTCTAACCATATCATAGTATTCATTTAAAATGTGTATTAATCAATTTATTTTTGAAAAATTAAAAGTAAAGTATGTACAGACATTACAGCTGACGCCAATTCAAAATGCACTTATATAATGAGAAAAAATAAAAATAAAACACTAAATAAAACATCAAAATCAACATACAAAATCAAGAAATAAAAATGTAAAACTTAACAAACAGTTCACAAATACTGTCACTAAAAATGTCCACTTCTATATGCAATGAGTTGATCAGTTGAACGGCCCTTGGATCTGGCGACTCATACATATGTCCTACGCGAGGAAGAAGTTTTAAGAAACAAAAGTTATCCATATTGTTATTATTATCAATATTCTCCGAATAAAAAACGTTAATGGCTAGAGAAGAATTATATAAAGTTATGTATCGAAATAAATTGCTTCGAGGGTTAACATATATATACATTGCTGTTCTGCATATACATCGCTACTGTTTACAAATTTCGACATCGCACCTTTTGATAAAAAGGAAAATGATCACCAATTGCACCACCGTTTGACAACAGCCGGCAAAAGCCAATATGTCGTTTAAAAAATACCTATGAAAATATGTATTAGGTTATCCGTAAAGCATTTTTGCCTGCGTCGTAAACAATTTTGTCAAAGAGCTTAGCGTTATTGGAAAAGATGGCTTTAATCTTGTTAAAGATGCAATGAAAATAGTTTATTATCGATACAGATATATTGAAATTATTGGAATTCCTAGCGCAATGTTGTTATATCAAAATTTGATAATATACAAGCTTATAAAAGCCAAAACGTAACATATTTTACTTCGTATAACACAATTTGGTAATATCACAAAATTCTTTAGCTATTGATAAAACCTTGCTTGAATTATTTCATTTTACTAAAGCTACAATGTTTTTACTTAGAAAGTATAGTCGTTGAACAGAAAAAAAATAATATTAATTGACTATATTTCACAAAAAAAAAACAATTCAACATGTCAATCTTAATTCCAAACGGTAAATGTTGTTAGTCTTAATTTTTTTTTTTTCAATTCTTATTCAACAGTTTATGTAATAATAAATACTGGTGTTAATCATCGCATTTTGTCTGATTATGTAAACTATCAAACCTTGACAGAAGTGAAAAAAACTCATTATTTGTAATATGTATTTTTTTTTATATAAACATATTATTTAAGCTAGGCTTTTAATTTCCCAAAATATGAAGCTATAATATTTTTACAGTCATGTTTCAGGAAAATAACAGTTGTTTTTTCAGTGTGAAAAATCGGTCAAAAAGATTTGGCGTATTACCACCTGACCCACGACTATCAGATAATGAATGGTAACATTAGGTAAATTGATTTATTTACTATGTGTTATTTTACCACCGTCATAATACGATCGTATATAATACTAATATTGTGTAAGTGTATGTATAGTATATCGTCGCTCAGGCAGCCCGAGCGAAACATAAACACTACCCCCTCTCGGGTTTCTCCCCGGGGTGCCTAAATCCATAGCGTTAAACCCCCACATATTTTATATTTCCACTGTAGGTATGCTGAAAACCGCGGTGTTGTATGCCGCAGATTTTTCCACTTATCAAATGTATTTTATGGCATCTGACAACGCGCGAGAAAAGAGAATAAAAATTAATGCTCGAAATTCCTATTCTGGCAACATTCTACGGTGTGTTCTCTCCGCACGCTATTGACAGTTTGTTATGTGATATTTGGCGCATGAAACATTTGTCGTAGAAAAATGATAGCGGAAAGTTTACTGTGTAGATAATTTATCACGGGTAAAATTAATCACAATCCTAATTTTTTTTTTGAATCGTTAAAATTATGTACATTCACACAAATTTTGTCACTATCGACCCGGGTTTCACTTTTCGGCATCTTCAGGCGTTTAAATGTACGTATGAACTTGAATTGACGCTTAGTAAATGAATATATCGTGTTTATAAAATAAATAAATGTATCATTAAGTTTATAAGCCATTGTTGGCAAAAAGGATTAACAAATTAAACGCTATGACAACGATCTACACCGAGATTATTATATATTTTAAAAACATATCCGTGTGTAAAACTATTCGATAAAATACCTACTACTTGGTTTTAAAAAAATTTCAAATAATTGAAGAGCATATACAAATAAAAACAATGTTACAAAAAGACTTTACCCATAATTCCATAACCATTGATAATTTAGTGTACGAGTGTTTCTGTTCCGAGAATTGAGCCTGTGATCCCATAGTCGAAATCGAGATTATTCATATTGGGAGTTCAAACCCGTGCGTTAACAACTAGCAGTCTTTTCTTGCGAAATATCATCAGTAATATGTATTTCTTTAACCATTTCCACTCCTATTGTAGAGAGGTTTACAAATTCTTTATTAAGTTTATCTCAACATTAGTTTTTCTATGCGAAATATGTTTAACTTAATTGTTTAACCTTTAATTTCAAAACGAGGATGATATAAAGATATGGCTATAATAAGCTAATTGCTCTCACTACGTCCCATTTTTGAGATCGGATAAATTAGAGAAAATTTCAAACATTACAGACAATCATTTCTTCGAACAGAAATCAATTGATCGATTAAAATCGAACCTTCCCGTACTAGTATTTGAACCCGTGAACACCTAAATCGAAGCCAAAAACATTATCACTCAAATACGGTAGCCGGTAAATTGCTCGAATGGAAATTGCTCGAATTACAAATTATTCGAATTGCTTGGTTATTTAAACGATTTTTCACGACTTTTTCTACGAATTTCATTTTTATCTTGTGCGACACTTGTTTAGAGAGTGAAATATAAAAATAATTTTCGTAAGTATTTATTTTAACCGTGTTCGCTCCAAATGCGGAACATATGATCTTTTAATGGAGTTTATCTCAACAGAAGTGTTTCTACGAGAACTGCTTATTAATTAGTTACACAAACTGTTTCTATATATTTCCAGAACACATAGAAGACTAGGGCTAAGACAGAACAAACGGACAAAAACGGAAACAAGTTGATTATCTTGTTATTCGAGCAATTTCCATTCGAGCAATTTACCGGGAACCCTCAAATACGGACTCTCTTTCAATCATTATAAACAAGTGAATTGATTTTGCAAATGGCTGCTACTGTTTTGTGCCGTCTTTGCAAATAAATGATTGAGGCTATTTTGAAGAAAAAAAAACACCGTGTATGTAATTCTTACGGTGTATTACTGTGAAAAGAAGATACAACGAGTTGTGTAAAAAATATCAAGGACTTCCATTCACTCGATGATGTTTTTATGGTGAGCGCAGAGATTTTTTTCGCTTACTACGATATATTCAACAAAACAACAGCGAAAATTGCCACGAGATGCTTTTTTCCTTGAAGCTAAGTGCCATACAATTTACATACTTCGACAACACACGTGTTGATATTGCTATGTATTTTGTATAAGAAAAAAACATTTTAAAATGCGTAAAAATATTACAATCTATTCTACACAATCTAAAGATTCTAAGAGGCTATTTCCAACAGCAAAATGAGCCAGTTGGTTTTGGATAATTTAGATATAATCTTGATAATTATCTTTTTTTTTAAACATCAACTTGACAAAACATTTATTATACATAACTTATAGAAAGTATTTAGAGTTTGTTCGTCTGTAATATTATTGTTTATTTATTTTCCTACCATCGTTACTAAAAGAAAGGTGTGAGTGCTACAGAGGTGAACAATCTACATAGAAAGAAATTCACGTCTTCTTGTAATTTAGATACACAAACTAAAAAGATTCATTGGTATGGTGTTTTGTGTCGTGTTTTTAGTTGTATACATCAAAAGATAATGAAGCTTAAATAATCGTATGGTAAAAACAACAAGCAAATCTGTAATGTTTTAGAAATATAAATCTACTCTTTTGGATTTTTATAAGACTTAATTGTCTTGATATTATTTTAACAAACATTTTATTATTTTAATTATTAAGTTTTTGTTTTTTTTTATATATTTTAGTAATAGAAAGAAGTCAATTGTATTTCTTTCTAAATTGGAATTTTTTCTTCTGACATACAATAAAGGTGCAAAAATATTATTTATTTCGAGAAGAAATGAACTATAAACAAAAATCACACAATACTTTTTTGATGTTGTTTGGATTTTCGCAGGCTGTGGTCTAGTTGGTTAGAGCTTGCTCTAACGATCAGACGGGTCCAGGATCAATGCCGTTAAGTTCAATGTAAAATTAATATTTGATCAATTTAGTTTAAATTTGAGATCTGAGACGTGGGTGCTTGTGATTTCAATTCCAATGATCTTCAACTTTATATTGAAATATTTGTCGTATTGTCATTAGCTGTAATGCCAAATATTTTTTTTGAATATATAAAATGTACCTGGCAAGCTTTTGGTTTTTTAATTTTGATTTCTTGCAGCAATGTCCGGCCGAGAAGGAACAGTAAACAATGTTTTGAAAAATAAGAAACAATTATATTGTCTTTTTGACCTAGTCTTCTTTATTATAATTTAACAAAGAAGAGTAAAATAACATTATTTACAGTAGTATCAAGGCGTTATGATTTTATCTTCATGCCACCCAAGCATAAAATGAAATCACTTAAAATGTTAGCCACGAAGGATTTTAAGAATTTATCTTTTCACGATGACAAAATTCTGCTTGCCTGGTATTTATTTACATCTGAAGTAATTTTCATTTGTGTCTTGATGTATACTATGTGATATGCTTCTTAATAATTTGTTTGACTTCTTTGTTTAAATTCTTGCCTTTTTGTATTATGGAAACGAATACCAACAATATAAAATTAATTTCATATAAAATTAATTTTAACAAACGTATCTTGGCAGTCATATTTGATGTTAATTTGACTTACTAAATATCAAATTTATTTCCTGTCCCAACATGGAGCGTATAACCATCTAATACAAATATCTAAATTTAAGTCTTTCTATGCGAACTTTGCTTGATTTTACAAGTTTTTGAGATTGAAGCGTCTGACTTATTGGGCTAGAATAAGCCAAGTGGTAAGCTAATCGTTGTTTAATAATAATTATATAACGGTGGGTGGGAATATTATAAAAGAAATTTCACAAATACTCATGTTTTTTAAACAGAAATCGATTGGAAAAAAATGCTGTTCGTACTGGGACTTGAACCTGTGAGATCCGTTACAGAAGCCAGTGACGTTGACTGCTGCGCCAGGTACCTGAGGATATCATATACAGCATAATAATTAATAAATATATATATATAATACAACAAAAAAAGCTTGGATTGTTCGTATGTGTCCTGTAACCGAGTGCTCTACCCTCTTGGTCGTACGTTCCCTGAGCAGATAATTCTACAAACATATTTCTAGATTAATAATGAATCCGTGTTCAATGAATGTAGTGTTTACCTTCACTCTCACCCAGTGGCGGCCTGTCAATGTGGCATTGGATCAATGCACACCTTGTATATGCAGGAGCGGTTATATTTCATGAAATAATATTTAAACATAACATTTATAACATTCACTCATTTTAAATCCTTTATGTATTTATTGTCTATGCGTGTTAATTAGTTATCGATTTCTTATTGTAAATCTCTCAAATATTTTTTTATCAAAATGAGCACGTATTAACCCACCATAAATAAATGTTATGTTTGAATATTATTTCATGAAATATAACCGCCCCTGCATATACAAGGGGTGCATTGATCCAATGCCACATTGACCGGTCGCCACTGCTCCCGACCATTCGGTGCTTCCATACTCTCCAAGATCAACGATAGACATGGTTAAACAAAATATTAAAATCATTTTGATCTACAATTGGATGTTAAAAAATTACAAAAGTTCGCGTAACAGCGAAAAAAGAATTGAATGCAAAGGAAAATAAAGATCCAAGTCAATTGGTCAGTGTGACTGTTTGCTATACACTATTCCCGTGGGGGCTTTGCGAAAGTAACCGATAGACTTCCCTGTTTATTGCGCTTTCTTTACTACAATAAATGTCACGAGCAAGACTCCTGCATCCGACGGGTCTCATTATAAAAATATAGCCGGCCGGATATTTGAGAGGATTCGGTTTGATTTTCTTCGATACTACTATTAGAGCTTGTAATAACGGTATTACAGAGATCTCGGTATTTTGTTTTGGTTGTTATCCTCCTCCCGCTACTGCTTTACAATCAGTTAATTTTATACGATATAATCCAGTGGCGTAGCAAACGTTAAGGGTATTTACAGTTTAAATCTAAGTAAAAACTGTCCAAAACTTGATAGAATTAATTTTAGTATGCAGCAAATTAACCCTTGCACATACGTTGTTGATTGTCCCACGAACACCCATTATGTCTATGCAGCCGGTGTTTCAAGACCGCTTTCCATAACGTAATAACGACCAAGAGAACAAACAAATTTTCTCCTTATATATATATATATATTTGATATATCGAAACCCAAGTACTTCAACGTTATATGTGAAAATTGTTGACGAAACAAAAATAACAATGTATACCAATAGTGGTACTCGGAAGAATGCCGCATTGTTAGTTCTGTTTCGTCAATTTTTTTCACATAAAACCGTGTAGTACTCGGGTAGCGACATGTCCGCTGTTTGGCCTTCTAATGAAGGTATTTGGAGGCACGTTTTTTTGTACGAGAATAGATTGTTACACAGTCACTCAACTTCTGTTTTTCGAAGAGAGTAGTAGGGATAAAAATAATATGTAATGACAAGACTAGTGGTTGGATAATCACTCTCACTACACCCCGTTATTTTAGGATTCAAATGGTGGGGGAGGGGTATTTTTCAGACATCACAAACATTCATGAATTCGAACAGTAATCGATAAATAGATTGAATTTTTTTCCTTCGTATGATCCCGTGATCTCCGTGTTTTATGTCTAAGACGTTGACAATCAACCGCTCAGCCGGCATTTTTAAAAGCTTATTATGTAATAATTCGGATTGTCCGATCGATACAATTGATGATTGGATCGACCGACGAGGCTGTTTTTTTTCCTCATCTATTTATTAAATGACACTTATGTAAGAGTAGAAGGTATCATGCTTTATAGTTTCATATTTGCATACTAGCCAGTCCAATAACAGATTGATATAAAAAGTTTAGCAGCGAAACAACCGATACAGTGATTGAATTAGATTGTACACCGAATTAGAGTAATTTTTTTGAATGTTTCCATTCGCTATTTTATATAAGTAAACAATATACTTAATCAATGGATGAGAATCTGCGGCCTCTTGGCTACACTGATGCGGCCTTTTGACTTGATAAAAGTATTCACTTTAATCAAAAAATTATACGTAAGCGTGTAGAAAAAGAATGTAATCAACACATTATATGTTTGACAGTCAAAACAAAATGAGGGGGGTGTCAATGTTTTCTTTACTTCGACCTTATGTTGAATCCGTCTGAAAGTTAATTACAAATGAAAAGGTTCCTCAACCCTGTACTAGGTCATATGGGTAATACTACATTTTTTTGTGCATCATAAAGGATTGCAATGCTATTCGAGTTGGGAATCACCGTACGATAAAGGAACGTCTTTCAGTATTTACTTACCCGCATGCGACTGACAATAGTTGTATTTTTTATTTCGTGTAAATATTTATTGCCTACCATTTTCTTTTATGTTTTTAGTTTTCCTGCATACATTTCCGCATCCTGTGTGACTCGCCACAGATCATGGAAAAGCGCTCGAATTAAATGGCAACGCATTAAAACACTCAAACTGTAGCTTTTCCAAACTATTTTCTTTCACATTTTCATGTGCAGATAGTACTGACACAACCGTGTTGTAAAATACAAAAACAATATTCTGTATATTCAACACGATACTGCTAAAGTTACTATATTTTAAAATTGTTAAAAAAACTTACTTCGCTTTTTTTATTTTTATTTTGTGGGATCTGGAGATTCTACAATCTTGGCTGTTTATGCTTATTATTACTATTTACATGTATGAGATATTCTCACCTACCAAGACCGTAACTGTAGTAATTTTTATTAAATATAGTTAAACAAATATTTATATGCATGATTAATGTCGGTAACTCAAAACATTGAGATTAAATATTGTAAAATATGACAAAATTGTATTGTTACTATTTATAATGCTTTTTATTACACACCATTTGAGGGATTCGTTTGATTTTTTCTATATGGAACCATTTTATTCAAAAGATAATACATTGGGTCTGTAATTGCATGTATATTATAGCTAACTGGCACGTGAAGACAGTGGTCATAGTTGATATTATTAAATAAATGAAAGATTTCGAAAGTTTTTAAATTTTTAAATTTGACACTAATGTGTGAATGTATATAATTTTAACGATTCAAATTTAATATTGAAATTCCACCAAGCACCTTTAGTCGAAATCTTGAATTATATCAACACTTTAGTTGTCATTTGAAATGTACATAAATTCTCAAGGTATAAAAACTCTTAAGCTATATTTATTTTGAATGAATAATATCAACATACTTTAATCAAATTTTATTTAAATAAAAAAAAAGTCTCGAGTTGTTTCATTCAAATGTGTCGGGAACCAAGATAGGCAAAATGCGTCAATTGTTGGGAAATTTATTCTCGGGTTGTCTCGACACAGAATCTCCTGTAGGAATTCAGTAACCTAGTTCTCTGGACCGAGAAACACTGATCTATTCTGCAGTTGTTATTTTAAATTAAATCATTTGTTTTATGTTCAATCATATAAATAAAACATTTATTTGATACTCAATCAAAACTGAAATACTTGACGTCCGTTTAAAAATGAAATATACGTGTCGAATTTCTGCGTGTGAAACAATAGAAGCCAAAATGAGACAACAAGCGCTTTCGTTTCAATCATTTTAATTTCAATAAAATGTGCTTTCGAATCGTTTTCAACCGCTGCTATTTTTCCAGCAGTATTGTTGTAGTTATTTGTTAATTAAAAGGCTTTCGTATTCAGAGTGTTGTTTATTTATTATTAAATTGGTTTTCTGTTTTGAAAACTTTCGATAATAAAACACGATTAAATAACGATAGTTAATTTAACAGTGTTTGGCTAATTTTGCAAAATTAAATGGATGGTCAATTGTTTTTGTATATAAACTTATTTTACTCGAATAATGATTTTTCATTATTCAAAAGATATTAATATTTTGAAATCATATCGACTGTGGAAAGGAAAAAGAACGTAACCCACACATATCAAATTTTACAGGAGGCGCTAAAAACGTGTTTTGATGATTTTGTGACATATGGAAATTGTGAATTATACACAACCTTGAAGTACACGGAGACTTCTAAACCAGTGTCTAATTGACACAACCTAATATTAATTAAAGAAATTGTCTTTTATGTCAGTGTTTTTTCTTGGTTCTAAATTTAGATACTTATTCGGCATTTTTAGTCCTGTTGATAGAATGTGTGTCAAGTTGTATACATTGTGATTATCGAAAACACAATCGATATATACTAAGATGCAACACAATTTTGAATGAAAAAAATACAACTGTTTAGTGCAACACCCAAAGCCTTTTTTATCGTACAAGTGATTTCAATATATACCTAACTCTTTTTTTACATGGTTTTGAAATAAAAAAGACGAAAAGTATAATTCTATCAAATTATGTGTTCTAGCACGATCCACAAAAATAATAAAAAAAATATTTCTTAATTACAAGAAATTAAACAAAACTGAATGATAATAGCAAACACGACTTGTCAACATTTTTCTAGCGATGAAAGCGATTCACACTCAGTTCTCATAAAGTTTTGTATTTTATCTTAAATAATAAACATACATATGTTCAAATAATATTTTGAAGATTTTTTAATAGTTCTTTTAAACGATTTTCAATACTCTGTTTTGTTCATTAAATAAAACGGTATATAAATTTCAAAGAACCAATATTTAATTTTTTATTGTGTTTTATCATTATTAACGGGTTTTTTTGTTGATATTAGATAATAACTGAATTTAAATGTGGACAATTACATATTTACAACATAAAAAATATTTTTATACGTGTTGCCGAATTAGAATATTTTTAAATTCATATCCTTCCCTGATGTAGAGTATGGTCTACATGAAATTATCTCAACAAAAAATATTATTTGATTCTTATTACTTAGTTGCTCAACCTCCCATTTTCTAAGAGAGTATAGATATAAAGATAGAACATGAAAAGAACTAGCGGTTAACGAATCGCGCTCTCTACGTCTTGTTAATTTTAGGATTAAAATAGTAGGATAAAGAAGTTTTAGGCATCACAAACACTCATACCTTCAAACAGAAACTAATTGAAAAAAAGATGTTCGCACTGAGACTTGAACCATGATATCCGTCATGAAATCTACATACGTTAACCACTACACCACGAGCCCGACAAAATTTAGCTATATTTAATATTCAATAAAAATAAAGTAAAAGATTTTTTTTGGTACAAGTGACGCGTGTTTTACTTTATTAAAATGTTATAAAATACAGAACCACCATTCCTTAGAATGAAATATTAAGGAGCATAATAAATTAAATTTAGGTTAAAAGTAAATTTTTGCAAAATAACCGCAAAATGTATTAGAAAAATACTCTTAAATATTCTTAATTATATCTTTCATGATCTTGGGTATTATTTCTTATGTTTTGTGTTGTTTTAGCAGCAGTCTATGTTGACTAGCGTATTATTTTTACGTTAAATAAAATCTTTCAATGAAATATGAAAGCGGAAATTGGAAGCTTGTGATAACAGCAAAATAATATCCGCACTTCCATGAAACAGTATTGAATATAAATAATTATTTTTTCTGTATAATATCTCTCATTTATTTTACGTTCAAAATTTTCCAAAAAATAGACAATTTATTTTTTATTCGTTAGAAGAAAAATTTGAAAAAAAAAATGTTGAGCCATATTTTCTCTTGCATTAAAGTAAATTCGTAATGGAAAATTTCAACAGAATGTGTTTAATGATACACGATTGTAAAACTTTGCATTAAAGAATAATTAATTCAATGTGACAACAAACTAGTCGTCAGTGTTCTGGCAGACGTTGGTAAGAAAAAGATTAATAGTTCTGAGTAAACAACCGAGTAGAGTAGATAATGAAAATCGCCTGCCTCTAAATCAGCATTAATAATATTAGCCTTTACATTTATTTTTATTTTTTATAAGCTGGTATAATAAATGTACCAACTGAGTTATTCTATATCAATGAATTTATTTGTATATTCAATTCATTTTTGTCAACTTTTTTAGTTATCAATTTCTGCCAGAAAGGTGACGAAATATTCATATCGTTTAATACACCGGATAAGAAGCTTTTTCTTAATGTAAAAACGCATAAAGAGTTTTAATCTAAACGTGTGTATTAATTATATTTAAATAAATCAGCTAAAAGTGACTGATCTCTCACTAAGAGCATTCACCGTATATTTTAACGCGTCGTCAGCAGTCTATAGCACGGGTTCCCAACCTAGGGGTCGCGAAGGGTTTCCTGGAGGGTCGCCAGCTTTTTTAGATTTTGAAGATATAGCATATTAAGGATTTGAAATTCCCCGGTGAGCTAAAAAAAAAAAGCAGTTTCAGAGACATAACGGGCAAAAAGTAAATCGAGCATTTCAAATTCCTCGGGGGGGGGGTCGCTAGTCACATGGCTTTTATAAAAAGGGGTCACCACCCGAAAAAGTTTGGGAACCTATGGTCTATAGGCTTTTTATAAAATGCCTGTATTTTAGTTACATCTATTTATTTATCAGCCGTTTAATAATTGTTATAATATATTATTTACTTATCCATTTTAGTGAAAACTCACTTAAGGTTACTAGACACACGAACTAGGGACCACTGTTGAAGGTTATGATACATTTTTTAATGGCGGTTTTTTATATGAAATATCGAAATACCTTTTTTGATTAACTCTACCGGTACTAAGATTGCAATTGGTCGTATTTTGTTGCTTTATTGAAACTTTTTTTGTGATACTGTTATTGATATATTCGTTTAGTATTTTAACCCCCAACACTAACACAATAATATGTGTGTGTTTATTTACTTGAAAATTGAAAAAGAAACATTTCTGTAATGATGAATCCACTTGTTTCTGTAAAAATATTATTAAAAAGGCAGAAAATAGATGAACATAATTATTTTACGTAGATTAAAATATGTAATCTATTTAAAAAAAACGAAGTAAAAGAAAAATGTTACTTTTTAAGAGAGCCAAAGTACCTTTCGTCATTTTGTAACATGAACAAGCAGATGTTAATTTGACACCTAATGTTCATATTTTATAATTTATTCTTTTTATATGTTTATATTGTTACGATGATGCTAAAACTATCAAAAATTATCTAAAAAAAAAACATTAAATGAAGACAACTTTACATAGTTAACGTTAAACTTCGCTGGTAGTTTAAGAAGAAACGAAAATAAACATGTAAGTATATATTACACCGAAAAAAACACCTTTTTGTAGCTAATGTTTTTTGACTTTGAGCAGTTGTACTGTATAAGTGTTTTGTGTATTTACAGCGTATGCTTTAATGATATTTGTTATTATAAATTCAACGAATTAATTAACAAATTAAACGAATGCCGATTGTGTACATTGTTATTGCATTGTTTCCATCGGCTCGTCATTTTGCCGACTGCTGCCAAAATACCTTCAACCATAATAGTCAACACAGATGCACCATATTGCATTTCAAACAAATATTGACATTGCTTCAACGCAATAAGGGATGGCCCGCTTGCATCACAGTTTTTTGTCGTCTGAAATATTTATTTAGTCTTTAATCATTCAATAGCGGCTCGGAATGCTTTTTTTGTCTTCATTATTTTGTACAGTAATACTGATTTACCGTTGACCAAAGTGCTGTTGTGTTGACGCTTTTTATCTATCAGTTAAACTGTAGAAACGTTAAATTAATTATTTCGCTTAAACTAAGGCTTAAACAAAAACCAACAATTGAAAAACAACCCGGTTTTTAAATTTAAATATAGTCCTTAAAAAAATATCCTCAAAATCGGCTATTATAATTTTCTGCTACTTTTGACTTTTTTCTTTGTTAAAATACGTGAATATTGTTAATATTATAAGTAATTTCTCAGCTTAATTAAAGTTAAGAGAAAGAAATTGTGTTTCTGCTATTTTTTCTTATATAGTATTTTCAAAATTAATTACTGGTAGCCCTAATGATTTGAACGTTGAGGCTTATTTCCCGTGTTTATAACAAACCGATTTATGCAAATATTGTATGTTTTTTTAAACGTTTGTCACGTCAGTTTCAAAAATATTTATTTTGACTGCCAACCTTTTTAGTTATAAAATTAATTTTGTTTAGTTTGTATGCACAATAAATATATACTATAAAGTATTAAACAATTTTACTTGAGTATGTGTGTTATTATTGAACTAGTTAATTTTTTTTCATATAAGTTTTGCCACTCTTTTTTTCCAAAAAAACAGGTTGGAAACCTCTAAAAACTATTTCTCAACAATCAGATTTAATTCGCTTTGCAAATAATATTAATGACGCTTAGAGGATATGTTCGCTTTCTTTATTATGTAGGTACAATTAGTCCTCTTTTAAGCGTTTTTTTGTCGTTGCGTGATTTCGCTTTTACACGACTTTTTTGGACGGTATCGTTCCTTTATTTATGCGGTTTACTTATTGTTACGCATTTTTTTTGTAAAGATAAATTAAATAACTTCGAAATGAACAAAATAAAAATATGGGGCTGTAATTTGTTTTGTATAAATATCACTGTAATATTGCGTTCTCTTATCAATTTATCATGAGCGAAACTGGTCCTGATCATATTAAATAAAAGTTAAATTAGTACAAATGCGTATTTTTTGCGAATATTATTCTTTTCCGCCAAAGTTATTGACAGTGAACACCCTGAAAGTGATTATATTTCGCAACCGACAGTAATAGTAGCGAAAAGCTCTTAAAAGGTGAATACGATTATGAATGTATAATATACATTTGTTATGGGTCTGTTTCTCATTTTACGTTTACATTAAATAAATTATTGGTTAAAAAGTGAAAAAATCTTTTTTTGCGCAAATTTTAGTTTTTCATAAATTTTTGATATTTTGATTTTTGGAACTAACTTTGGAACGCGATTTTTCAATACGCGTCGATTTCCGGAACCAATGAATCGCGTAAAGAAAGGATCGTGTGTATAGAATAAAAATTCAATTTCTTATGTAATTCTACTTTCTTTCACGTGCGTTTAACTAAAAATATACTTCCAGATTTTTTCTTTTTAAGAAGGTATCTACCATAAAAGAATGGTTAAAAAAAAGAATAGAACAGTGCCATGCAAACATGTGAACATTTTAGAGGCCAAGAATGAAAAAAATCTTTGAATAGCCCTGTATTATTGGATTCAGTAACAATTCGTAACCGATAGTTTCCAATAAATTTTTTTTTTTGGTGAGAGAAATTATCTAGTATCTGCGGGATCTATTAATAGGAAAAGTTGGTGATTTTTGAAAATATTGTGAAAATTTGGCACCAATAGTTTGCTACTTAGGTTAGTAAAGCATCATTGGTGTTCTTAAATAGATTTTTTTAACCTTTTAACTGCCACTATGTGTAAGTATGACGGTACCAAGCACCCCGCGAATTTTATAAAACCTTTTAAATATATTTTTATTGAAAAGGTATTAAAGATTATTTATAAAAACTTATCAAACAAAGGAAGAGTGCGCGAATGTTGTCGTGTGACCAACATATCTGTATGTTTAAATTAATTGTTTTATGTTAGTAAAATCTCTATTAAAGTGGAGCTTTTAAAGTGAATTTACTAAGGCTTTCTCTTTTTTTCTAAATTTGGTTGCAATCGTTTACTAGGTTCAATTCCCAGTACAGACAGTATCATAAATTGATTTTTAGTTCAATTTATGGATCTGTGTTTGAATACAGATATTTCTGTGATGTCCAATGTAGCAAGTAGTTTTCGTAAAATAGCTTATATGCACATAGGCTCTATAACAAGTCCATACGCGTTATGTCGGCAGTAAAAATGGTTTAAAAATGTATCGTAAGAAGATATTAATGTTTAAAAAAAATCAAAATATTTTAGTTTCAAAACAAAATTTGAAATTTAATTCAAGACTGATTAATTTTTCAAAAAAATCTATTGATTTAAAATGGAGTTTTGTATTTGGGTGAACTGTCGCGATCCTTATCTTCAGTATTTCATCTATTATGTCCGGTGGTCTTTTGTCCGAACATATAGATGAAAAATAGCTCAACCACAAAATTCCGTTCTATTTCCACAAAAAAAGATGAGACATTCTCCTTTTTGGGCCACATTTTAAATATTTTCGTGAATTATTTACAGGTAACCTAACCGAGAAAAATCAATTTGTCAATAGTTTCAAAAGTACACAAACAAACGTGATGGCTTAAATCAAACGTGGATTAACAAACATCACGATATTTTATATGCAGTAATGATTTTTGTCTGTACGGTATCATTATGATGCAGATTGCAAAATATGTTTACATTTATATTTTTTTCGTATAAAGGCCGTGAAATGCGAAAATCTTATTTGCTTAAATATTGTTATATTTCAACATTTTCATTAATTAATAAAAAAAAATCGTAGAATTATTCTAGATAGATTTTAAATAAAATGACAAGCGATTGTTAGTGCAGTACTATTTATGAAATAAAATTTAAGCTATAGTCTTATTCAAAATAGTTTCTGCTAAAGAACTAAACCCTTTACATTAATTTTGTAACGAGACACTGTCGGGTAATAAAAAAAAAATTAAGGGTTTCCTTTAAATAAACATAGCTAAATATATCTCTTCACACGTTCTGTCAAAAACATGCAGAGATTCAACTAAACAATAACAATAACAAAAATATAATTACTATATATTTGTTATCAATTTATGGAAACATAAAAAGGGTTTATTTTATGTGCAAAATTTTGTTTTTTCTAAAGGAAAGCCGGTGATAGAATATATTAGATTAAAAGACGATATGCCAATTCGCCCAACTTGGGATTTGGATTCCAAATTACACGACAGAAGTAAAGAGCTCTGTCCTGTGGACAATGGCAGTCGGATGTTTATTGTGTTCCGAAGCTTAAAATATAACACAATAGATAAACTACAGACAAAACTTTATCCGTGCGTTTTGAAATTCCGTTCACGGAGTACGCACTTCGTTTGTTGCTCGCAATAATTTAGGACCGGTTCACAAATAAAACAGGCACTTAGATTTTCACTGACAAAGAAGTAGGTACGTATTTGCCACGAAGCGCCCTTTAAATATGCAGGGAAGTGATTCTTTTATTCCTCTGGGAAGCGAGAGGAGCACACAACCCTTTTCACCAACTGCCTGAATCAGTGACGTGCAGGAAACCTGTTCAATTAATCCATATGTCAATAAAAACTAACTCTTTCTCGCCAGCTAAGCGATGCAAAATTAACTGGCCGATAAAAATAGCTTTATGACTCATGACTGTCTCAAATTTATTTATTTTGATAGTATATACCTTCTGTATTTAATTCATCTGACAGTGATACTAAATATCAAACAGAATATATAATAATATTTAAGTAAATGAAACTTTCAAACCTAATTTTATTTACTTAACTACGATACTTTAACGGTAAATACATATATTGATCAGAATGTTAGATCGTTTAATATCAGAATTAAAGAATATTTAACTTCTGCTGCAGTTGATAATGCTCGTCATGACCGAAACCAGTCCTGACCTTTTTAAATAAAAGTGTAAATTGTGCAAGCAATATTTTTTTAAGCATTTAAATATTGCTGTACTTTTTTTTCAATACAAGCATTACGCTTTTGCGCTGAAGCTACAGTGTCCGTAAAATTTATCACCATAATATCATCTACAACTGTGAATCAACAATCCTGCCAGAGTCCACAGGGAGCGCCTTTTTAATTACGTTTGCTTACCTGGGACAATCAACTGCGAATGAAGACTATATTAAATTGTT
This sequence comes from Himalopsyche anomala, assembly GCA_031772345.1. Lineage (NCBI taxonomy): Eukaryota > Metazoa > Arthropoda > Insecta > Trichoptera > Rhyacophilidae > Himalopsyche > Himalopsyche anomala. The sequence continues at coordinate 26,558,884 of CM062844.1, forward strand.
TGACTTTGATTTAAGGGGCGTTTTGATTTGCGAGGCGCCCCCATACCAAAGGAAATTAATTTCAATTCGGGAAACAATCTGAGAACGAGTAAATTAGATAATGTTTGGACTTGTTCCACCTTTGATTTACTGAAGTGCTTTCCGTGGTTTTGGTCTTCTCGGAAAAACAAAAAAGGAGAGGGCTAATAATTGAATTTGCGCTTGAGCCACCCACATATTTCAATGTGTTTTTTTTTTGTGTGAAATGAATTTAAATGGATTTTAAATCATGGTTATTTCACAATTCGCTTTCAAATAAAAAAGAGGATTGCACCTCTAAATAAATACAATAAAGTAGGAAAAGGTTTTTTTATGCTAAAGTTTTGGGCATTTATAATATAAGACAACTATAAATATTGATCTTCCAGTTCATTAGGCAGACAACTCTTAAAAAAAGAAGAAATATATCGTTTCCTGTAATCAGACAACTCAACAATAACACCAGAAAACCTAATGCAAACACTAATATTTTTTTATTTTTTTATCCATGACCGCTTGAAATGTGGAGCATATAGCATCCTAATAGAGGTATCTCAACAGAAGTTTTTCAACGAGAACTGTTTGTTACTCAATCGCTCAACCTCTCTTATTCAAAGTGAGTAGTAGGGATAGAAGGATAAGGCTAGGATAGGACTAGTGGTTAACTAATCGCTCTCGCTACACCCAGTTATTAAAAGATCGGAAAGGGTGGGTGGATTTTTTTAGACATCAAAAACCTCCATGTCTTCGAACAGAAATCTATAAATCGATCAAAAAATGCTGTTCATACTGGGACTCGATCTGGTGAAGTCCAGCACGGGAAATATGCACTCGAGGACGATATTACTTTTTTATTAGTAAAAACACAATATTCCTTTGTACTTCATTCCAATTTATTTAATATGTCAGGACCGGTTTCGCTCATTACGAGCATCGTCAACTGATAAGAAATATAATTTAACAATGCTATTTATACAAAAATGAACAGTTATAAACAACAATTGGCATTGAAAAGAAAATACCAATTACATTAAAAGTGATTCTAAAATAGCACAAAATTAAAATGTTTAACACATCTAACATATAATTAAAAAGTCATCTCAGATTAATAAATTTATAATGAGAATTAAAGGTAATTACAAACATAATTAAAATTTGGGAATTCTTTGACAAAGTGATACAATGAAAATAATGACATTAATAGAGTGAATAGGCTTAATGATAGTTTTATATTTTTCCCCGCTTCCAAGTAGTAGGTGAGTGTACATGCTTAAACAAAATCGACAGCCATATTATTTCCCATTCTAAATTTATTAATCTGAGATGACTTTTTAATTATATGTTAGATGTGTTAAACATTTTAATTTTGTGCTATTTTAGAATCACTTTTAATGTAATTGGTATTTTCTTTTCAATGCCAATTGTTGTTTATAACTGTTCATTTTTGTATAAATAGCATTGTTAAATTATATTTCTTATCAGTTGACGATGCTCGTAATGAGCGAAACCGGTCCTGACATATTAAATAAAGTGGAATGAAGTACAAAGGAATATTGTGTTTTTACTAATATAATGCCTTTCCACCAAGTATTGACAGTGAACACCCTAAAAAAAAATACTTTTTTTACATGATGTTTTGTATATAATTTGTTGATAATACAAATAATATTACCAACAAAAATTCGTTTCATATTGCAACCTCATGTAATTATTTGCATACCAAGCGTGGACTCATATTGCTTTTTTCATTCCACACATTACACTTAAAGTTTTTTGGTGTACAAAATTTGATAGTATTACTTAAAACCTAGAGAAGCTAAATGAAATAAAACAATATAAAATAAAAATAACTTTGATTATTCCACGTATCTTATGAATATGAATACGTATTCTTATGAATACGTGGAATAATCAAAGTTATTTTTATTTTATATTAAAATGAACTTCCACAAAGTTGCCGCCGAATCCATTGAAAGAAATAAAACAAAACGATTTTTTTTTGAAAATTCCATTCCGTTATCGTAGCTGTGAAATAAATTAAATAAATATTATCGACAGTTACAACGTTGGAATATCTTAAACAAGGAATGAAATATTCCCTTGGGAATACGCCATAAAAATGTCATGATAAAGTAAAATATGGGACAACACAATGAAAACATTACGGGTAGGAGATCCAGTGAAAGTGATGAATACACCATCATAATAAACTGAATATTTAAGGAGTTTGCTTTGAATTTGTTGAAAAAATCACAGGAAGAGAAATATTTTTATGTTATTTTTTTATATATACAAAAGAAAGCACTTCTTAAATTATGGTAAGTACAACTTGTAAATATTATTTGACTCGTGAAGGTTTCATTAGCGTAACAATAAAATTTTCGACATCAAACATTATTTTTTTAATATAATTTTTTTGAAATTGTTTTCTTCCTAATTTGACGGAAAACGACACAATTACTTTCAATTTTGCTAACAATTTATGAATATATTATATACAAATCATTCGTTTGTTTTCTAAAAATTCGTACGTATTATGAATAAATGGTAATTTTAAAATATTTTTTATGATATAAACCGAGGGATAGCAAACTTTTTTAATGAAGGACCACATTCAAGAATTCAAAATTAACGGTAAACGAAGTAAAATACTATTTTTAGAAACACAGTATTCAACGGGTCAAGGGTTTGAGTCCCAGTACAGACAGTTTTTGTAAATTGATTTTTAATCGATTTATGAATTTCTGTCCTAATGCATAAATTTATGTGATGAAATGAATTTCCTCCCAACCATCTTATCCCAAAAATGAACGTTACAAGAGCAGTTCGCTAACCATTAGTTCAGTCTTGGTTCTATCCATCTATTTCTACTCTCTCTTTGAAAAAAAGACATGTTAACTCTCGCGGCTCGGAGACTAAAAAAATACTTCTCTGCCGATGGGGGTCGTTTAGGGACCCCAGTGGTTTCCTAATTATTGGCCTTATTCTTATGAATTTCAAAAAAAAAATAGTCTAAGGGCTTTAAAATATCTCTCTGCATCATTCCTCATACATTTTTTTTTATAAAAATCTTAATAAATAATCATATTTTAAGTTTCGCGTAAAAAAGACGTCATCCCAGTACAAATATGTATTTGCAACTGACGCGTTCAGCCTAGTTATCTTACGAACGATCGCTGATAAGCGGGCGCTTATCTCGTTATCGCAACGCGTTATCGCGTATTTATATAAACTACAAAAGGTCCAAAAAACTATGATATAAGAATACCTTAAATATAAACATTGTAGCACCCATATTAAAATAGATATTTAAGATAATGTGGGTGTTGGAGTCGCATTTTTTGAGCTTAGAACCGGAAAAGTTAAGCAAAAGAGTATCAGCAGTTCTCAAAAAAACACTTATCTTGAGATAAACCTTCATATGCTTCATATTGGGAACTGATATGGTTTAAAAAAATCATGAAACAGGAACATAAAAAATCAACGATCTTTTAATGTAAGTGATAATTTTGTGGTTGAGGTTTTTAAAACTGCTTGTAAATATTCAGTTTCTTCATAAATCGATACATAATGTTCGTACGGGACTTGAACCTATGAGATCAGTCACAGAAGTCAACGACGTCAGTCATTCAAAATCATAAATACTTTTCAGTGTTGATTAAACCGTCTAAAATAAATACTCGAATAGTGAAAAAAGTACTATTGAGTTAATAGGTAATAATTTTATCAACAATATTGAATATAAGAAGATAAAACATATTTATTTATCAAATCATTCTTTTGTTTGATTCAGTTACAAATAAAATTATCATTGGTGTATTGGTAATTTCAAAACCCATCTGTTTCAATTATTTTTTCAATTTTTATGTTTTTATTTTATATTTTATAGCAATTTGAATGCTTTTTTAGGTTATTCACGAGCACGTGTAAGTTATTTTTATCTTAAACAAAGAAAAGATTTTGTAGCTGTTACGATTCAATTTAATGTTTCAACTCGAGTAAAACAGTTAAATAAAGCATAAAAAAGATTTTTTCCGTACAGTTTGAAATTACTGAAACAGTATTTGTTAATTAATGTTGAATAAATAATCAGTTAATGAGCCAATGATATTCACACTGACATCTGAAGATTATTCATATTATTATAGATTAATCTATCATTAAATTGTTATTTTTCATACCTTATGAGTAATGTAGGAATTTATTAAAAAGTATGTAAGGTTTTTAACATTTGTCTTATATTTGCTATGGTACAGTACAAGTCAATTAATTATAAATTCATTTTTTTTAATCATGTGTACAAACATACTCTGAGATATTTTATATTACAAAACGCGCAAATATTTATAAGTTATCTTCTTAAAAAAAAAAACGAAAATAAATAATATATACAATTTGAATCGTTCAAATTATGTACATTCACACAAGCTTTGTCACTAACGATTCGGGTTTCGCCTTTCGGCACGGATAAACTTGAACTGAGTTAAAGTTAGTTCAAGTTCATCCGTGCACTTAAACGCCTGACGATGCTGAAAGGCGAATCCCGCGTTGTTAATCCCATAACTTGAATGACTTTAATTGAATATTAAAATTCCACCAACCACTAGTCAAAATATTTAATAATATATAAGAGTAAAATATTTTTAAAATTTATAAATAACAAAGCAAGAATAAAATAAAGTTTCAAACAATTTGCTAAATCAACTTATGTCTCGCAATTATTAATTTGAATTTCAAGGAATGGGTGTTTGCGATGTCTAAAAATTCTCTTAAACCATTCCATCCCTAAAATAATGGCGTAACAAAAGCAGTTAGCTTAACACTAGTCCTTTCCAATTCTTATATTTCCGCTGTCTTAAAAAAGAGAGAGGTTGATCAACTTGTTCTCGTAGAAAACTTCTGTTGACGTACATCGTACGTGTTGAGCGTACATCTGTGGCAGCCACCTAGTTTAATGTTTTAATCACGAAACACAATTTATTTTACAATCTGTCGAATAACTTAAGTAACAAGTTATCAATATTAATTGTTTACTAAAAATAAACAAAGTAACCACCGAATTCGTCGAAAATTAAGAAGTAATTAATGCTCAAATTTCAGTGAATTTTCCCACAGTGGTAGTAAAAAAATGTAATTCAAGTCTTACTTCTAACACTGTACTTCTTTATGTAATAGTAATTTAAGTTGCTTACTGGTAATGTAAAAAAAATGCGGAGACACAAAGTCTGTTATTGTCTTATCGATAAACACATTCTTTTGAAAAATCACTACGCAGTGCCTGTATAATTTGATAAAAAGTGTTGTCAGCTATTCTTTTCGACAAGAAAATTGTCATTGTACTTCCAGCAAAAACCGTTTGCTAAATAAACAAATACATTCTGCATACAGTTTGCGTTATCTCTCAGGCGAAGTAAAATATCTTGGTTCCCGGTGAAAGAGAGTAAAGGCAAGCCTCGAGCCAAAAGCTAAAGTAAGCGAACTTTCGAAGGGGAATGGGTTAAGAAGAATTTAAAGCGATCTTTAGATTCCAAAAATTATGTAAGCTTTATGTAAATAAAGCCTACAACAACGTTGTTAAAAATGCTGTCACAATTCAGTATATTTTTATTTTAAGACTTGCGTTGTGACACGACTTACTAACGTGTCAAAAATTTAATAAATTTTAGTTTCCTCATAATATTATGTGAATACATTTTTAAGAATGACGTTCAATTAAGAAACTCGAGAATCAATAGATGTTTTGTGTTTCACATTGAAGGCTAAAGAAAACTTACAATATCTATCTTTATCAGTTATGTTTCTTCACCGATTCAGCTGTATTATATTAGCGTTTCTCAAATAAAGTTCCACGGAACCCTTGGGCATGTCAGACAAAATTTTGAGTTCTACGATATTTATTTTTTTACTTAATATAACATACAACTAATGTCGGATTAAAGATGGCGGTGAAAAGAGGGCTAATGGAGATTTGATAGGTGATTTAATTATTTAACTGTATAAACTGTTTTATGAAAACTTATGTTAATGCATGCATGCTAAATTTATGTGTGAAGTAATGGTGCCAAAGCAATGATCAGAAAAAATATAGGCTCTCTGACACGAATCAAGTATATATAAAAAAAAACCGCACAAACTTTTACTATTCTCTCTGCATACATGTACTACTACAGGGGTTTAGTTTTTTTGTAAGTCTTATAACATATTTTCACGGTTAAATATAATTAGATTTGTTTTATTTTATTTTATAAATAAACGCAGAAAGCAAGTAACGTTATGCGAAAGCGTGATTAATCCAGTTTATGTTGTTGTTCGGTGACTAATTTTCCTCTCAAAATTCAACATGTGTATTTTTCACATTACAATAAAACTATAATTGATGTTATTACTTGAAAACACGGCTCATTTCAAAGTTGTTGAAACATAAACCATGGACGTTATTTTGTTGATAATAAGTATTTTTTTTAAATCAGTCTCAAACATGGCTTGACAACATCCAAAATATCATTCCAAATGAATGTAAAAATACTGCTAAAAATACTTTAAAGTGTGCATTGTTTTTCAAAATGAAAATCAAGATTCATATTTTAACCATTTTGGATTTCAACCTTCAATTCTAATAATACAAATATTTTTTTGTGTGGAATATTCTGGGTGCGTATGCATGTTGCCTGGAAAAATCTGTGCGAATGAATCTATCCACGCGTTTTTTTTATAACTTTTATGTGAAAAAAATGCAGTAGTAACATGTATTACTGTCACCAGTTATTAATAGGTTTGTTAGCATAAGGTGATAAAATAATTGTGAGATATTTTAACTTGCTGAGCAAACCAAACAAAACATAACCAAAAGATATACACTGTGAACGAAGTAATACGAAATAAACATATTTGGTAAACTACAAGGCATTTTAAGAATTCAATGCACTTTATCAAGAACTAGAGAATCTCAACTCATAACAGATCTTCTGATCTATGTAAGTATCTATATCATATTTTAATTTCTGCCCATTTTACTATGTGCAAAAAAGAATCGATGAATATTCCTGATAAAATAAATAATGCTGTTTCGTTGTGGAATACTCTTTATACGAAGAGTGTAACTTGCCATATTTTTCCTTCAACAATCCATTTTTTCTACGGGGTTCCATACTCACGAAGAAGATGCTGGTTTTGAGTGATGAAATATAATATTTGGAAATACTTAATGTTTCTTTTTAATTACGATAGTCATAGTCTATGTATTTTTAAAGAATTATTTATGTTTGATGCTCGCTAAATTTCTTAATACCCAAAAACACTCCCTTAGCTGCGTTATCTAAGTTCCCCTTCTATCACGTCTCCGTTTGCAAGTTTGTACAAAGCTGATTTTTATCGGCCCAGACAAAGGGGGTCCCACAGCCCATAGCGTCCCTGAGCGATTCATCTAAGAAATTGAAAGTGGGAGACTTTGATATATTGTACAGCGTTTGTTTATTTTAATAGAATTTTCTCGAAAAAATAAACAATCTTAGTTGAGAAGGTTCTTGCACCGTATTTTTTTTGTCCTGAATTTTTTTAACATTGTCGTTTCTAATATGAGGTTTACTAATCAATAACGGAGTGTCTCACAAAAGGCTTGATTTTACGTTGTAATTTCGAATCATTCGCTCAACTTGTGTCTCTACCTTAACCGAAATGTGTACCAAGGATTCACTTCTCCCAATAAGCTTATAAAGACTATGCTGATTATTTTTTGAATCCCAGTCTTGAAATGCGAATATCCACTTTGTTAGCTTAAGCCACAGTTGTCTTACCATGAATTGTTTTTGTTTTTAAATAATAAGTCGATAAATTAAATTACTGGGTATCTCAGTAAGTCTCTTAGTTGTCATCTTGCGAATTATCAAAATAAAAAAAAATGAGCAAACTGATCGTCAAAGATAAAATATTCATGAAAGACTTTTGGTCTTAGGCAGTCTGTCTGGTAAATTCAATGAAGTTGAGTATCTATGTAAAGGAAAACATAATTAAGTGGCTGATATAAAATGTAGATGCTTGCACTTAATCTTTACAAGATAACGAAATGGAAATGCTTAACATTCATCAGTAAATTCTATGAAAAGAAGAATGTAAATAATATTTGTTAAACTAGATGAAACCCGGGTTTTGCTTCTTTGAGGTTAAATGCAAAACTGTAAATACAAAAGTTATCAAATAAAAAATTGATATTAAAAACAATTTTACACAAGATGATTTTCTAACCTGTGGCCTTGGTAAACATGATAATATTATACGTCGAAATTAATATTCTGTGAAAACTATGATACGTACTAAAATTCTATAAGTTTTAATAACGACTTCACAATTGTTCGTATAGTCAGTATTTTCAAAAAATTGTTTAAATAAATAATTACAAAACAGAAAGGTTTTTAGTTTTTGAAAAAATGTTAAGCTTGATAAGTTTTGCTGTAAAATGTTGCTTAACTTGAAAAATAAATCATATATGCTTGTTTTGGTGTCAAATAATGATTTACACATAACACTCAAACGAGAATAATTTACCGAGTAAAGTTTAACGGGTTTTCTCTAAAAACATTGGTCACCGCGTTATGGGATAATACCAGGAAAGGGATAATTGCTGTACGGTCTAGGATCCGCTTAAAACTTTTGCTGTGCGAATAATTGCAGAATTTCCAAAACATACTTCACGATAAAATCAGTCTACATAACAATTTACATGGAAAGCTCTTATTTAAACGATCATTAAAATATAGCTATAAAAAATAAATTTCAGAGTCAGTTGGTCATCCACCGCTTTTTTGTATATTTAACTGTTTATATAATAAATAATAATACCTTGCTTTATTTGACGCATAAAAAGCTGCCTTTCCGATTAGGGAATACTGAAGAAACTTTCAATGTAATGCATTATTGATTTACGGCCGCAAGTCATTGCGTCTTACGTATTTTAATTGTAGCCACAAAGTGTGAAGAATCCGGCTCAATTTTTTTTACGGATAACACAGGGTATTTTTTATTTAAACGTTAAAGCACTCCGGTCAGTTGTTTCAGGATACATTAAAAAGATCTGTTAATTTGTGCGGGTAGTGGTCCATACAACATTGAGTGCACTTGAAGATAGAGATACACACGTAAAAAAATATTGATTTCAAATTCATTTTTTTTTTCATAATTATTATTTATTGAAGTTAAAAAATCTTGACTTTTTAATCAGATTAATGTGAAAAGGTGGATTTTTTTATGGACGATATGTATTAATATATTGAAAGGGCCATAAATCATTATATCCCACACAGAAAATAAGATACAGAATAACCTTAAAGCGCCTATTTTCAAATGCATTCATCTCAAATGCCCACCAGTAACAATCATTTTTACGATTTTTAAATAAGATGTCGATCATTCAATTCATAAGTCAGACCGCTTCAAATAACTTGTTATGAGATAATAAAAGAAACAACACTCAAACGGTCACCGTAAATCAAGTATTATTCAGCTTTTTCCGAGTTGTATACATTGTATCAATATGTACGTATAGATTAGGTCGATTAGGACTTGTTCAGTAGTAGAACATCAAAAAATATTCACGTAATGGCCCGGACAATACTTTTGATTTATTATCTAGAAGTTTATTTTCATTTGCATTTATTGATATTTTTTTAATCACCTTATCACTGGACCTGATAGAAAAAGCGCAATATTTTATATATAACTGCATATTTCGATTTTTTGAACTCAGGGTACCTATTTTCTGTAGAACACTGATGTTTCATAAACCTGAGTAGATCATAAACTCTTTTGCATTTTTTCCTGAAACTATTAAGGATAATTCGTTGGCTAAGAATTCATTTTTTGTGTCAGTTAAACCAGTAAGCTTAAACGAAAGTGATATTAAAAATTCAGTTAATTTAACACTGATTCGGATTTAAGACAAGAATACGATCGGCCAATAAAAAATTTCTGGCCGAGATTGTTAGAAGAATTCCCCAAAGTTTAAAAATAAGCTATTATTGTCTTACTTCCGTTTTCTACAACAAGCAGGATTTTATTATTGTGCTGCAACAAAGTGAAAGTGCAGCAATAGACTCGATACAATATCAGATATAATAATTTAACTCACCAATATTGAGAGTGATATCAAGAAGATTTGCTATTCAATGACTTCAAATCTTCACATATTAAACAAATTTACTTCACATATTATTTACTCATGATTATTAAGTGATATTTTTTATTATGAAATGTAAAACCTAACATTATTAACTTAAAATCGTCATTTTAAGAGAGATGTGCGTTTGCTTTCGGTAAAGTTATTTATTCATTTCATATTCAGAAAGCACACAAAAGCAACCGCAATAAATCGTGTACTTCCCAGCAACTTCGTTTTTTGCCTTTATTTGTGCAAACTACCTTGCCCCAATGACTAGCCACTTTTATGAAAATCTACAAAAGGTATTCATTAGGCAGCCATAAACAATGCAATCTTTGAAAGGATCGCAGCGTTGATATTTAGCGTAAAAATACTCTTGTATTATTTATTTTATTTCTTTTGAAACAATATATTTTGTATAGCAGCTAATTGCCAATGCGCCCGCTCTTTTACGTTTTAAATTTTAAATCATTGTCTAAAAACTCGAGGTAAATTTCATTTCTCACTTCTCGAAAAAGGCACATATAAAACATCCATTAACGTGCGCGTGGACAATTAAACTGCGATAGATATTTCTGGTTATTTTTGTTTTGGAATTGATTTTTGAAGATGTTGTTGAAAATTCCACGGTTACTTAATCGAATAAGCTCATTTGTACACTAGCGGCACTGATTTCACTTTCATGTTAATGAATTAAATCAACTTTATTCTTTATAATAAACGTATTTCTGTATTAGGTTCAATAATAGCTATATAATAACACTTCTCATAAATATTATGAAAATCGTTTCGTATTGTGAATATTGAAAAAATCAATAATAAATTTGATAATATTTACACCAAATACTTTCATATAAAACATTTATAAATGATTATCCTCTAAATATGAACAGTTGAATACAAACCTTTTTTATTAGAGATTTTTCAATAAACATTGGGTAACCGTTTCGTCAGGTTCTATGGCGCAGCCGTTGTGGGCTTCCGTGTCGGATCTCACGGGTTCGAGTCCCAGTACGAACAGCATTTTTTCAATCTAAAAATTTAATCCTACCCTTTTCGATCCTTGAATAGCTAGGCGTAGCATGAGCGATTAGTTAACCTCTAGTCCTGTCCTAGCCGTATCCTTCTATCCTCATTACTCTATTTGGAAACGAGAGGGTGAGTGACTGAGTAACAAACAGCTCTTGTAGAAAATTATTACGAGTAGACTTCTGTCGAGATACCTCCGTTAGGAGGCCATATGCTACACATTGGGAGCGGACATGGATAAAACAAACCGTGACAAATAAACCAGATTTTAGTATTTGTTCAAATAAAAAATAAACAGGATAACCAGTTTTTTTTTAAACAGGTTGTATTCCCTTCTTGGAGAGTAAAATAAACGTTGCTGATACTACTGTGTAATTTTTTTTTCGACCAGAGGCGTGTCAACTTTATTTACACTTTCGTGACAAAATTCATGTTTCGTACAGAAATAATTTGTTACTGCACCAACACATGTAGGTAATATCTTGTGGAGACAAATGACGTCACTTTTTCCTGCGCGATAACATCTCATAAAAACACTTTATACTACCGTGCTATTTTTATAATCACGTTTACAGATAAAAAAAAGCCAAGCCTCTTTGGAGTTTTCGTAAAATATCACACACGTAAACATAAAAAAAACCTTCTAATTAGAGCATCCAATCCCGGGATCCCGTTCGATTTTCTGATCCCGAAATCCCGGGATTGACACGGTCGCGATCTCGGGATTTCGGGATTGAAAATTTTTTAGCAAATCCCGAAAATTGATATGGTTTTGGAATTGCAAGAGCTAAAAAAAAATCTGGTGGAATAGTATAGCGAATTCAGGATTTCAAATTCCTCTGTGAGCTAATCTCAATCCCAGAATCCAGGCACCCCGGGATTGAAAATTAATCAATCCCGGGTTTGGAAAAAGGCTCCGGGATTGGATACCCTAATTCTAATGATTTTTTGCTAACTAGATGAACTGTAACCTACAAGAAATTGTTTTATCTGTTTAAAGTATATGATGTATATTTGAAATAATGCATAGAAATAAATGCAAATTTAGTGTTTAAAATAAAAATATTTTAAAAATTTAATCCCTTGCACATATTATTATTCGGGAATTGTAACACATTTAGTCGAGATCAACTCAAGAACAAAGCAAATTACAAGCACTTATCCATGTATATAAAATTTTATATTAACCTTAGTTGTACAAAACCAAATGAGCTTAATTTCTAGGGTCCTACTAGAAAGCAAGTTTTTCCCCACTTAGCTCATTACACAAGGTGAGATTGTTTTTTTTTCCTTTAAGCATACTAGATGCCGCCTAGGCATAGAGTACTTACGATCCACCGTTAATGCTGCAGGTGATTTGGCCAAAAATCCGTGAATGCGATATTATTGACACATTAAGAAAGTATTTCGCTTATGTTCTTTTAATATACTTATTTGAATTCACTTCAGAAAGATATTTTAAATGCGTACAGTTACTAATTGCATAATATTGAACCGTTTATTTTAAAATTATTAAATTAAAACTTTGGGAGGTCCCAGGCTCAAAAAAAATGTTTTTCGGCGTTGTGTTGCAAAATAGAAAACTTAATTTGAAATTTATGGATTGATTATCATATGAGCTAGTTTGAGACCTCTAAGATTCGGAGTCCCCAAGCGCGCGCCTCATTCGCTTATAGGGTAATCCGCCACTGTTAGTAATGACATGAACAATTATAGATTTCTTGGGTGGGTTGAAGCTAGAGCATTCAACCCCAGACACTTTTTGTAATCCCGGGATTTCGGGATTCACATTTTTTATAATCTCAGGATTAAACATTCACCATTAAATCGTGAAAAAATTCGGGATTTCAAACAAATTTGATCGTCGATTTCGAAATCTTAGGAATTTGCTGACTTCCTAAAATGAAAAATATTAGGACCTTCTTTAAGCTCATTTGGGGAAAACTACCTTAGACGCAAATTATCCTTTACAAGCATACAAACATGTTTTTTACAAAAACGCGACTACATTCCATCTTTTATAATTTCCATGTACATCACTTTATCAAAATGCCTCTCTGTTTATATTTCTTTATTGTGTTTACAAACGGCTTTGAATATTTTCCATAATTTCTCATTTATGAAATGTACACAGATAGAAATAGATGTTCCGTTTCCTATCGCAAGACTATGCCAATTATGGTACGTGCACCATTTCCCTCGTGCAGGAGTAGCAACAAGTTGGAATCGGAGCTTTTATTTAAATTGTACTTTACAGCATTTTTTAAAAACATATTGACCTACTATCAAAGTGACAAGCTGTCGCGAAAGTAATTTCAAACTCAGCTGGATTCTTGGACATTCATTTCAAAAGTCCATTTTAAATAAATAATTCATTACAATTTCTTTAGCAGGGGTGGAAAAGTAGTTTACGGGACTGTCAACTAAATAATTAATTATTTTTTTAATAACACATAAAGACATTAAAAACCTTCACAGTACAAATATTTCATTGATTAACAATTTTATTTACAATAAAAAATAACCAAATGCATATAAATGACTTTTTTATTCATCATCATAACTTAGATTGGTGTGTTAAAATTAATGTTAAGCCCTACAATTACATGTTTACTTTTGCTAAATTTTTATTTATCGTGAATCGTGTACAGTGGAACCCCGATCTACCGTTCTCGCATTGTTCGTTTTCCCGCATGGATCGTTTATTTTTCATAGTCCCGTTCAAGCACCCATAAGAACAATGTAAAAGAATCCCGCATTAATCGTTCCCCGATTATCCGTTTTCCTCGATCTATCGTTTACATATTTTGGGGCCGTCACGAATATTATCCCGATTAACCGTTTCCGTTGAATATTTTTCATAAATAGTTTTGCCTCGCATTTCGTTTCGCGTTTTTTTCAGTGGAACCCTGATCGTTCTTCGTTTTTTTGCATGGATCGTTTATTTTTTACTCGACCAAGACCCCGTCACAACAATATTTAATAATTCCACGTTTATCATTCCCTGATTTACTAATTTCCTCGATCTGTCATACAAATATTATCGTCCCGTCCCAATTATTATCCCGATTGATCGTTTTTGTAGAATATTTTTTTTTTCGTTCAAATAGTTTTACATCGCATTTAGTTACATAAATAAATAAGTTTTTTGAAAATTAAACATTTTTAAACATATTATTTGAAGATTTCCCGCATTATCGGTTTCCCGCATTATTCGTTTATTTATTACGGTCCCTTGAAAAAGGTAGAATCGAGGTTCCACTGTATTTCAAAAACGTTAGAAGTCATTTTTTTTTTAAATGAGTTTAGTTGCAAACATCTTCAAAATACCTAAATACACAAATATATTACGAAACCGTTATATTTATGTATGTTATGAACGCATTTTAGAGCATTGCAAAAATGCATGTATTTCACAAACGTAACAAGTTCACATTAGAAAAAGTGGATTTAAACAAAATATATAACCATGAACAAGAGTTAATAATACCTACCATATAATTTATATAACATGAAAATTTTTCATTATAATTTTTACAGGGGACATTTATTTCTGTCTCCTGAAAAATGAATTACAAAAGTGTGACTCGTAACGTTTTCCAAATATAGGATTCAATTTGTAGATAAACATTTTTTAAAAAAAACTTATTTTGAGATACGCGTTTTACTTATTTAATACTAAAGAACAAACAGTTTCCTTCTGTAGCATTTTAGCGTAGGCTTTTAGGCAATATATATTTATTTGAAATGATTACGTGTCATGTACAAAAAAAATGTGGGTAGAACCTCTGTAGACAGCTGGAAAATTGTTTCGGTGACAAGACCTGCAGGCAAAATATACATTGCGATGAACCACTAATACAATCAACACAAATTGATCCTATCAAGATTTGATTCTCTCTCTGGGATAAATTGTATTTTATTATTTTATTTTTTAAAAAAAGCGTAAATAGTGTAAAACAACATTATATATCCGTTTATAATATTTTCTACAAACAAGTATCTCAACTTTTGTCAGTTATGAGTTGTTTGACGTAATGAATTAAAATTTTCAATACACACATATTCCTAACTTGTATCTAAGGTATCCAATCCAGGACCCTTTTTGTGATCCCGGGAATTCGGGGTTGACAATTTTATGATCACAGAAAATTCACGGATTTATAAATAATCAGCGCTAAAATATTTTTTTTAGCCCTTCCCAGAATTTTCGAAACCAAAATCTCAAGAATTTGCGGATTTACCAAAAATAACAGGTCGACACCTTTATATATTTCGTGCTTAATTTTTTTACCTAATGCATTAGCAAATAATATGTTATGTTTAGCATGAACGAAAGGATGACATAGATGAAAACGTTTTTGCTTTCTTTGTCAAAGATATTGAAGACAAAAACATTACAGTGGTGTTTTATAACGATAGAAAGCGATCGCGGTAGAATAAAGTACATTTATGTGTCTCCTGAAATCTCTTGTTTTTTGAGATACGAAGTTGTTGAAAATTACCGACGATATGTGTCTAGGGATGAAAGAATCTCTGTTTAGCAAAAGATTGCGCAATCCTGCACTATCGGGTTATGCCCTATTACGATCAATATGGCGCTAACTGTATACGTTACACTTCTATTTCCGGCGTACGATACGTTATTTTCTAATCTGAAATCAGGCTTTGGAGCGACCGCAACATGTTCGCAAATGGAGAACATTGATTGTGTTTTATAACGAGGTTCTAGCCAGTAAGTATCCACGCATTTTGTATAACTATAACGGCGACAAAGTTTTGGTAATTTCATGCAAATGGGAACAATGAGGGTATTTCGGTTAAATCCAACTTTGCGTATTCAATTTAACAGCAGTTAATGGCTAAAATGTTACGTTGAATAATTATCACATACAAATTAAGTTTAATACTTCCATTCAAACTTCACAGCCACTGAATACATGAAATTATTGTTGTTATAAAAAAAAACCATAGCACTATTTCTAATATGAAATTAAATTAAATTACTTTTTATTTCACAGGTTGTGAAACAAATTTTGACATGTATTTTGCCTTTTTAACTAACCATTTTCAGAATAAACATTGCTTGGTTGACGAAAAAACTAAACATTGGTTATAATTCCTAATTTATAATATGTACAATTGAAATTTGAAATAGCTTATTACTATGTAGAATTGAATACGCTGATTAAGAAATAAATCAAATGTGAACATGCAATGGTTTACTTTTGAGTCACAGAATTTTGCCAGTGTTTTTTTGTCAGACAAAAACATTTTAATTATAACCGTAAGAACATAACTTTTTTCTGTTAAAAATATCCAACATAATTAAACAATATGTGTATAAAAATAATTCTTGAATTTGAATGCAAAATGAGTGATTTTTAAATTTCTTATAAACGTTTACGCAGTCCTCTTGAAAATTTTTCTATTACAATTTACACATGATCACTGTTTTCTGTATGACAATAAATTATTAAACTATTAATAAAAAATCTCTTAACGTTGCTTCTTTCATCGGTTTTTTTTTTATCTTTTTATCTCATATCAACCCCGATGCGTCAACACAAAAACCGTATGTCGAAAAAGTTAATCTTCTGGGTTATCTGTATTAACAAAATATTGCTTTTTAGTCCTGACAAAACATAACGAACAATGATGCTATGAACTCTCTCAACATTTATAAATATTATTTGATGTATTATTGGTGTATAGTTTCATAATCTTTTTTTTTTCGACAATGAGTAACTATATTTTCTTAACTTTCAAGTAAATGGTTAGTAAATTGTTAAACTTTTACTTTACATGCATGAACTTAATTAACCCCCCAAGGACGAGCGTGGCCATATGGTAACAGTAAACACCGTTGTCTATTGATCCCACTATTCATCCCTTTTCTACCTGAATATTGATGCTTTTACTCATATTTGGTTAAGAAGGATATAGACTTCAGTTAATCATCAGCCGCGGCGACAGAAACGGCCACCAAAAGCACATGCGATTTTTTGAATTTCCATTTTTTTTAATGTACTTTTTGAAACTGTTAGTTATTTTTTTATCAAAACATCAAATCATTTACAGTTCTTTTGCTAATATATTTGTATTGAAATCATGTTGATCAAAAGAGGTCAAATTGTAAATATTTTAAAAAAATTCACGTTTAGCTATATTTCAACCCCGAATGTTTGCGTGCCCATACGGTCACGCTCGTCCTTACTACTGTCCGTACACAATATTACACGGTAATAATAGGTTGAGCATGACCATATAGTCATGCGGAGTTTCTAAACAACGACTTGGCGTTTTTTTTTTTATTTTTTGTTAGAAATTAAAAGTTATCCGTGACTTCAATATGGCTTAACAAATATTTTTTTATCGAAAAAAGCTCTCGTCTCTGGAGGGTTAAGTCTCTGTTTTTTTGTTGTAGTCTTACATAGTTTACGAATGCTTGTTGTTTTCTTTGAAGTGTAAATCTTCTACAAGCATGCTTTGTTTCGTAAGAAAATAGTTCTGTCCTTAGCGAGCGATATTATCCTTGGCACATTGGCGATGCATACAATGTCCTGCCAACAGAAGCTTTGTGTTTGTCAAAATTAGGGATTCTGGATGCATTCGAAAGATTTAATTACCTAGAGAATAGTGACATCGCAGTTTTCGCAGATGTTTCTTGTTGTGGTAGTTCCGGCTTCGTGTACTTTGAGGACTTTCAAGAGAATCCTACAACCGTCTAACTAGCGGAATGTTTTTTTTAATTAAATGCAATACAACTGCCATAACAGAAAGCTTACTGCAACGGGAATATTTGGAATACTGGAAAGGAAACATTACCTGTGATTCAATGTAGTAATATATGGATGACAGGATTGATCATTGGGTAAAATTTTATGTTAATATTTTTTTTATGAATAACTAATTAATTAAATATGAAAACTAAACTGGCATATTAGCTAACATTCATTAAACTGGAATTTAGTTGTTAGAACTCTATTATAATAAGGTGAAAAGATATGAAAGTATTTTAGTTCTACAAATATTATTTATGTATGGTTGATAGCTAAAACATTTGTATATATCACTACCCTAAAGCAAGAGCTAGATAAAAAAAACAATTTCAAGATAATTGAACTTTAAGGTTTGCTTTGTAGTTTTAACATTGTTAATTGTGGTTTTTTAAAGTTTATTTTAAGAATTATGATAAAAGATCATATTAAGTTTTTTTTAAACTATTATTTGTATCTTAGTATTCTACCAATCTCACTGATGCTTTGAAATTACAAAACAATATCAATAATTGTAAAAGTAAGATTTTTCCTTTGAATGGGCCAATTTTTAAAAAATATTTCAATGTTTCATTATTAAGGTTTACCTTTCAGCAATTGATTGGCATACTTATCTTAAAATCGATATTTATCTTTTTTGCTGTATCTCATTGTTGTTTTATGGTGACATATTAGAATGATGTTTTTTTTAAGTCATTAACACCCATATTTATGGTTTGAAAATCAAATAAATCTAAATTTTTTCCTAGCTTGTTTTGAATTAACCCTAGCGCCAACTGATCTCCAAGATAAAGTACTTGCATTTTTTTTCTCCCGTGCACAGATATAACAAGCTATAAAAAGGAGTAAAGTTAGACCTCAATTCATTTATTTATTATGTAGGTACATGGACAATAACATTTGCGGATTTTAAAAATTATCAAATATAGTAGTAAGTCGGAAAGAATTTTATGTACATTGAATCACAAAATTCCGTTATTTTTTAAGTAAAGTCAATCATGGGATTATGGAATGTCGGAATAAACGTTATCATGGAAATTTAAATCTGATGAAATATCAGTCACTTTTAATTCTTATTTACCATCCTATATAATTAAACAAATAAAAATAAAACCCACAACAAATACATACAGACATTTTAAAGGGTGTCGGTCTATCGTCTATTACTTACGGCAAAAGTTTGTAAATAGTAATTTACAGTTTTAATTTTATGTAATGAACGCCACTGGCTTTTATATGCACCGTTTTTACATTTATCTATTCACATTATAATAATTAAGTGAACCTCCTTGTTGTTTAGGAGTTGTAAAACATCCGACGTAAAATTAAATTTTGGGCTGTCGTTTTGAGCTCTGCTTAAAGTTTAAGCCAAAGCGGATACAAATAAACTTTCGGCCCCCAAATACAAACCAGTCGTATAAACTTGCGCCGTGGCAGCTTTGTGCGAAAACCAGGAATGGATAGGCACCTTGGCGTCATTCCCGGTTAAGTGAGGCTTGTATAATGCAAGGTAGTAAGTCATGCCTTTTTATTGCCATCTGACCAAGGGCTTTGTCATAAGCTGCGAGAGCCTACAATACAAAAAAGTACGCAGCGGATACGATTCACACCTTTAAATCAGAAGACAATTTTTCATTTGATTAATATTATATTTAAACTTCTTAAAAATTAAGAATATCATTCGCACTGGTCTTTTGATAAATGAATTAGTGTTCGTATTTACTAATAATAATAGTTATATGCCTTCAGACAATGTCATTTATTATAATGAATAAAACGAATTAAGCACAGCCAAACAACGCTTAACTCGAGAAAAAAAGAAATAGTAAAAATGGTTAATTTAAACAGCGTTTCAATGCGAGACCGCAGTATTCTGATTGCTAAGTGGACTTACAGCCGCTTCAACATTCTTTTTACGAAAACCGATCGTTACTCAGTTGCTCAACCTCTCTTTTAAAAACAATATATACATAGAAAGAGAGAACTAAGACATGACTTATGTACTATTCGCTGTCACTGCGCTATTTAAAGATTGACAGTGTGGGAGGAGAGCCTTACCATTAAAATTTATGTCTTCGAAAAGAATTTGATAAATAATGTTCGATTTGAATCGTTAAAATTATGTACATTCACACAGATTTTGTCACTAACGACTCGGGTTTCGCCTTTCGGCATCTTCAAGCGTTCAAGTGCATGGATGAACTTGAACTGACAGTCATGAACGTCACTACTCGTCATAAATGAACTTTTCGTACGATATCAATTTTAATTTTATATTCTCAATTTCTTCGCTTTTTCAAGTTTAACACATTATTTTTTTCGATTAATATTTTAATATCATTTGTTTATTAGTAAATAATCTCTTTTAACCCTCCAAGGATGAGTGTGACCACATGGTCACAGTAAACACCGTTGTCTATTAATCCCACTATTCATCCCTTTTCTACCTGAATATCGTTGCTTTCGCTCATATTTAGTTAAGAAGGATACAGACTTCAGTTAATCATTAGCTGCGGGGACAAAAACGGCCATCAAAACCACATGCGATTTTTTGAACTTCCGTTTTTTTAATGGACTTTTTGATACTGTTACTTATTTTTTTATCAAAACATCAAATTATTTACTGTTATTTTGATCATATATTTATTTAAATTGAAAATATGTTGATCAAATTGTAAATATTTAAAAAAAAATCACGTTTAGCTATATTTCAACCCCGAATGTTTGCGTGTCCATACGGTCACGCTCGTCCTTACTACAGTCCATACACAATATTACACGGTAATAAAAGGATGAACATGACCATATAGTCATGCGGGGTTTCTATTTAACGACTTTGCGTTTTTATTTTTTAAAATTTTTGTTAGGAATAAAAGTTATCCGTGAATTAAATATGTCTTAAAAAATATATGTTTATCGAAAAAAAGCTCTCGTCTCTGGAGGGTTAATTGAAGTTACTGCCCACTATAAGGTGCATTATTTTTATTAAGGCCACACGTTAATCAGACTCAACAGATTATGTTTGAAAATTGTAGCTATTTAATAAGGCGATGTCTTGTTACATTTTTAAAAAAATAATATTGTTAACCTAACCTAACCATTACGAATAACTTTATTATTTTTATTTTAAAATGTACAAAAGAAATAAATGCCACATTTGTTTCACAGTAAGTATACTCGAATTAATTGAAGTTAGCTATTAGAATACACATGTTATTTTAACATGTCTAATTAACTTTTTAAGATGTTTTAATTCTATGACGGGGAACGCCTTGATGGTTTGAAAATCGTCTGCGTATGCTTTGCCATAACAATTTAAGGCTGGACTTTTTCTCGCGAGGAATGACAAATATCTGCCACGGGCGTCGTTATTACGCGCGCCTGATACGGCCCAGTTAAAAGCCCTCACTAAAAAAAGCTCGTACCCGCTAATAAACCTCCAAAACCGTTCTCTACCTGGACCATTAAAACCGTAAAGTCTAACTAACTGCGATTTATAAAGTCATTTGTACACCGATTATAAACTGAGAAGAATAAAAAGTGACCCTTTTAATATTAAAAATACTCTTGCATTAAAATCTCCAGAGGGTTTGTATTATACATACTTTGCAGAGAAGCCAATTTCATTCAAGTGTTGTTATTACACTTAAACATAGCGCTTTGACACAGTCTAGGGCCATTCAGAAAAGCTTTACCGTATAATATATATTTGCAAATAAAACGTTTTTACTTCATTTAAATACATACTGCAAAAAATTCACGAAATATGTTACAAAATAAATATCACTTTATATTTTAACGACCTGTAAACCTTAGCCACGATTTTTAGTTGGAGACACAACACTTTAATTCATCCTTTCTAACATTTTTTTAATATTATATATCCCATAAAATCTTCACGACAACGGTAAAGAGTTGACGTCCTTCACAACATCGACAAGCGTATCTGTTTTTTTTCAGATGTGTTCTGCAAGCTCACAATAAAATCAATTAACATGTTGAGTGCCGAAGCCATATTTTCACATGTCAAACTAACCATGCGTTGTGTATTGGAAACGCACTTTCAAGTTATGTTATAATTTTTCAAAAAGATCCATATTGATGATATGTAGCAACAACCAAACAGAAAAAAATCACGTAATCTATAAAACACTTTTTTTTTAGTCAGTATATTCATAAAAAAAAATTTTTTTTATTAATTCTACATGTTTCTAAATAAAGTTCAGAACTTATTTATTTCATCACGATCATTTTCAATTAAACTTGATACTAGATTGATAATTCTTATGATAACGAAGCAATTCAGAATTAATACATAGATTTTTATGGTTCCCGGTAAATTGCTCGAATGGAAATTGCTCGAATAACAAGATAATCAATTTGTTTCCGTTTGTTCTGTCCGTTTGTTCTGTCTTAGTCCTAGTCTTCTATGTGTTCTGGAAATATATAGAAACAGTTTGAGTAACTAATTAATAAGCAGTTCTCGTAGCAACACTTCTTTTGAGATAAACTCCATTAAAAGATTATATGTTCCGCATTTGGAGCGAACACGGTTAAAATAAATACTTACGAAAATTATTTGTATATTTCACTCCCTAAACAAGTGTCGCACAAGATAAAAATGAAATTCGTAGAAAAAGTCGTGAAAAATCTTTTAAATAACCAAGCAATTCGAATAATTTGTAATTCGAGCAATTTACCGGCTACCGATTTTTATATCCATTTACGTCTATAATTAATTGACAGTGAATATAAAATATTATAAAATGATTTTCGTCAAAAACTTGTAAAAAATTAAAGGAGTTGATGTTAACCCAACACGCATTGAATTTTCGGCTACAATACCGAAATTACTAAAGACATTTTCTTCGATAGGATTAGCGGGAACTTTGTGGAAGATCATTTCTAGATGATGCTTCTTAAGTTATCAAATTTTATTTTCTATAACAGACATTGTCGTCGAAATATACTGTGATGTCTAAGCTCTATTTTTACCAGTAATTAATATTTTTTTAGACAATAGCTTCTAATTAATGATAAAAACTAAGTTTAATTAAATGTGTAAAAACTAATATTTTAGCGACAAAATATATCACTTAAATGGAAAATGGGATGACACAATTTAAAAATGGTATCTGAACCTCGCGTGGTATGTTAACGATTACTGTGAAAAGATGCCCTTAACACGCCTTCCAGTTTCGGTGTCAACAAAAAGCAATGTAAAATTAAAGCATACACCCTCGGGGTCAAACAACGGGTATTTTTAAATTATGAATAGTATGCATAGGGCTTTCAACCCGGGTTAAATCGAAACCGGTTAACCGGCTTATTTTGCACGGTTAACCGGGGTTATTGAAAACCTCTTTTTATTTTTAGTATAATTAATTTGTATACAATTATTTTTGTGTCGGTATGTGGAGCAATGGTAAACGTCGTTGACTTCCGTGACGTATCTCACAGACTAAAGTGCCAGTACGAACTGTTTTTTTTCATTCAAAGTTATGCGTGTTTGTAATTTTAATATTCCCTTATTCGAAAAAAAGAGGCGGAGCAACTGAGTAACAAACAGTTCTCGAAAATAAAGCTTCACATAAGTAGCGGACTTGGTTGAAAAAAAAAATATCTACTCTTTTAGCTCCGTATTAGCTCTACGTTAGCAAAATATCCTTTTTTTTGTTTTGGAATATTGGTTTCTGTGGTACTACAATTGTGTTTTTGAAAATAATTCCGGTTTAAACCGATTAGTTGGTTTATTTATTTAAAAAAAAAGAGAACAAGTTAGTTTTTTTTGTACAGTTAATTGGATGCTCTAAGTGTGCATGATGCTTAATTGCTCGACAAGTGTCATTTTTACAGAGCACAGTGCAAACGCAAACATAAAAAAATAGGCATTAAATTGATTTTAAAATATTATAAAAGTAAACAAAGATTAGATATATAAGAATCAAAAACATTATTATAACATTGTGATAAGCTTTCA
Organism: Himalopsyche anomala; assembly: GCA_031772345.1. Taxonomy (NCBI): domain Eukaryota; kingdom Metazoa; phylum Arthropoda; class Insecta; order Trichoptera; family Rhyacophilidae; genus Himalopsyche; species Himalopsyche anomala. Next base: position 26,582,840 of record CM062844.1, read on the forward strand.
ACTAACAATTTGATGATGAATATTGTTCATTCTTTTGGTTGCCTTGAATAGTATTCAGTATTTTAGATGTAACAGTTTGGCTACATGTGAAGACCAATTTTGAATACGTTTTGTAGGTTTCAATAACCATGCCCAAGCTCAGATACTTGCAAGTTGGCTCGCGTACTTTAGAACGAGTAGTTGGCCCAAATCCAACAGGGAAAACATTTTTCACAGCTCTTCGCGTGCACTCTTCAATATTTTGTTAAATTTGACAAACGAGAATAGTCTCATAGAAATTCTAACAAACCGAATCCATATATTTGATGGTCACTTCGTGGAAATTTATTTTATGTGTAAAATTTTATAATAGTATCAATTTGACTATGTTGGTCAGAAAAACCGTAAACTAAACTTTGAGAATAGATGCTTGCGTCGGATAATGGGGTTGAGGTTGTTTGATTTTGTGAAGAATTCCGATATTAGGGAACGTTCAAGACAGCGCCCTGTCACGTCAATGGTTATGGAGAGATGTTGGGACTGGCTGGTTTACGTGCTGTAAAAACCTTAATCTTGTCTGCCTCTTCTATCAACCAGTGGGATTCCGGCGTTCCGGATGACCGTTAGGTACTATCCATAGGATTTACTCGGCGAAACTGAGGGATGCTGGCATGTTATAGGAGGAAGCAAAGCAATTGGTGGGTGACATGAACACGTGAACTCCGCATATGAATCGAGCATGGTCAAAGAAGAAGAATAATGCAGGTCTTAAAACCACTTCACAAAGCTTTGGAACCTACTGCTTAAAGTTACCACCAAATACATTAAACACACAAACTTCCTCAATTTCTTAGTATTAGTTAACAGTGAAAATAATGACTTCATCAATATTGGCTCTTGTTTCTCAATAAATCTTAATAAATCAAAAAAAAAAATCAGAAATTTATTAAAAAAACTAATCACTATTCGACCTGCATTAATTTGAATGCAAATTGAGCGCATGTAGTGTGCAATTGAACAATTTCAGAGTGCTGCTACGGGTGCCCCTAAACACTACAAATCACTACTACCCAGTGCTTGTCAATAGGTTTCCTGAAGTTGTATACAATACATGCAAAACCTATTTAAAGAGAAAATACGACATCCAATTGCGTCCGCAAGACCAACTAGTAATCGATTATATTACTACAATATAAAACTTAAATACTTTTGAAATCATGCTAAAAAAAATTAATACAGTAAATTTGATTTGTAATTGAAGTGTTTTCTCGTACAATATTTTACTAATTTAGAAGGAAAATATTTTAAAATCGGACTAAACATTAGATCAGCGTTTCCCAAACTTTTCCCTCCGCGACCCGGTTATTTTAATATTTCTCCTTCGTTACCCACTAAATTTGTTATGGCCTATAAACTACCGACCTATAGGTAAAATAAAACAGTATATTTATGTTCATACAGTCTCTGTATGTTATAATCAGTGACGTTCCTAGGCTACGTGCCCCCCCTAGGCAGAGTTTTTATTAACGCCCTTACTATTCTTCAAAATAAAAATATGAAATGCTTTCAGCTATAAGTATCATTTTTTAAATTATTTCTTATTATTCTAAGAATAAATTTACAAATATATAAATTCAAATTCTGTACTCATCTACGTAATGAAAAAAAAATGTTTTAATATATCTTTTAGGTGCTTTTATTAACCAGATCATTTTCGCTTGAATTTACGCCAAAACTGCCGCATATAGTCCCGTCATCGTTAAATGTCATATTTAAGGAAGATTTGTGCAATAAAGATCACGGTTTTTTTTATCAAATACATTGAGGCTTCATATTTAGCCATTTTAAAAATGTATTCTGTGATCGTTTGCCGCCCCTAGGCAACTGCCTGCTCCCCAATGCGCACGGGACGTACCTGGTTATAATACAAAATATATAGATTTATTTGAGGAAATTGGCGACCGGGAATTTTGCTTTCTGTGACCCGGTACAGTGTCGCGATTCATCATTTGGGAAACTCTGTATTAGATGTTTTGTATAGATGCTGATAAGTTATCATACCTTTTCTGCTACTCAAAAATTAAAAAGCTCTCTGACCGTAAATAATAAACATTTTTAAATTTATAACCATGCGTTTATTTGCAAGAGGCATTTTAATTTTAATTTATTGATTGTAAATTTCTATTGATATTAATCTCTATATTGATGAAAATTAAGATAATTAATTGTAAACAAAAATAAAAGATCAACAATTTTCTTGCCGATTTATAATATTTAAATTAAAAACGTGTGTGATAAAAAAATAAAAGGTGCAACAGATTTATTATGCTATTTATTATGATGAAAATTAAATACAACTCCTTAATTACGATATATATAGTGAGTTTATATAATATTAACGTTTACAGAAATGTGATTTTAATGCAAAATCGCAGTTGACAAAAATTTCACGAGCCAAAATTTGAGCACCACCTCGATAAACATTCCCTTATCAGTCATCCCCGTTCGCGGGATAAAACCGAATGTGTGCTATTCTGCGTAGGTAATATACAACCTTAAAAGCTGCCCTTTAGTATGCAATAAAATTCGTCGTCCAACACTGATCCCGTGAAATTCGGCTCTGAAACGATTGACTACATTTGTATGTTTGTATTTTACGGTACGTGGCCTATTCGATAAGAAGTTTTTGCGGAGTACAAACTTCGCTCCGTAATTGAAAACAAACATTACAACGTGTTTTGATTATATATTTTTCTTCCACCGTAAGGAAGTTTTCCCAACTCTTATATTGCTTCGGACGAATGCTGGACAAATTTGGTAATCCGAGCGTACCTAAGAGCCGCAAAAACTACCTACTATTCATAAAATTATTTTGAAAGTTCGACAGGAAAATTCGGCAAAACACAAAGTTGAAAGCTTTTATGGAAGGTTCTAATGAAGATATTTTGGCTATAATTTATTTTATCAACAATTGATATACATAAAATTTAAAATAACTTTGATTATTCCACGTATTGTGTAACTTACTGTGACACGTGTTTTGCCTCTTTCAGAGGCATCTTCAAACTTACTATCACAAATTTTGCTTACGTAATGAAGCAAGATTGATTCTAAAATTAGAATATTATTTAATAACATTTCTTTTTTGTTATGAGATTTTGTAAAGATGCCTCTGAAAGAGGCGAAACACGTAATAATTCATAATTTAAAATTTTAGAATCAATTTTGCTTCATTACGTAAGCAAAATTTGTGATAGTAAGTTTGAAGATGCCTCTGAAAGAGGCAAAATACGTGTCACAGTAAGTTACACAATACGTGGAATAATCAAAGTTATTTTAAATTTTATGTATATCAATTGTTGATAAAATAAATTATAGCCAAAATATCTTCATTAGAACCTTTATAGCTTAACTTGAAGTTAAAACTTTAACTTTCATTGAAAACAATGATGTATGTACTGGAACTTAAACCAGTGGAGTCTGACACGAAAACCAATCACGTTGAGCACTGCACCACGGACCAGATAAATTTAAACATCTAAAAAAACTTAACTAAGAAAATTCAGTAAAATACTTTTTTTTAGTTATGATTCACTTTCAAATGTATTTTTTTTTTTCAATGTACAATTTTCAATGACTAATTATTTTTTTGTTTGAGAAACTAAGAACCAGAAACGAATACTTCGATCTATTTACAATGACCATAAATAAAAAATAAATGCATTTCCGCAGCTCGATTTTGCGCTCCGGGCTGCCGTATAAATAAAAACTCTCCGCTATTTTTTCGAAATTCTCCGAAATAAAAAAAATGTTTGAAACAATAAACCGGCAGAATTTTTATTGCGCATATAACAATACACCTGAGTCCAGAAGTCATAAAATATCGTGTTTTCCGAATACCTTTCACGACTCACCCTGATGAATAATCCTCCATGCAAGGGTTGCAATATGTACGATAATATTTCTGTATTTTTACGACCAATTCTTTTTTTTTTTTTTTTGAAAAAAAATATTATTATTACGTCTCAGAAAATGTGGAACAACGAAATTTTCGTTCTCAATTTTAATAATGTGAATACTAAACTAAGCTTTTAACGTAAATATATAGAATCTTACAATTGCAGGGTCCATGGTGCAGCGGTCAACGTCGTAAGCTTTTGTGGCAGATATTACATTACTTTTTTAGATCTTTCTTAACATTGATGATCGTGATATCTTAAAATTTCCTTTCACCCTTCGTATCATAAAATTACAGGTCGTAGTGTAATGGATTACTTAATCACTCCTCTTATCCTAGCCCTTATCTTTCTATTTTTGCTCTCTTTTGAACAAATAGGTTGATAGATAGTAGAGGTCTGCACGGGCCCGGGCCTGGCCCGCGGGCCCTAACCCGGCCCGTGAGCCGGGTTCGGGCGGGTAAGAGCAATTGAGATTCGGGCTCGGGCCGGGCCCGGGTAAGAAATTTACTCTTCAGAAAAATATTTCAGACTATATTCGTATCATAAGTCAGGCATGATGGTTTTAATTATTACCAGTTCTATAGAGAATCGTAAATTGTTGTAAATTTGTAAAAAACGGGTTTTTTTCGGTCTGTTGAGTATAAATCCGGGCTTCGGGTAAGAATTGTGATATTAGACTCGGGCCCGGGCCGGGTCTTTCGGGCTCAGACCGGGTAATTTTGTAAAATTTTGGCCCGTGCAGACCTCTAATAGATAGTATAGAAAATAGTTCTCGTAGAAAAACACCGAATTCACTGTTTCGAATTCTAGAATGGATTTTTCGATCAATTTGTTGATTTCGGTCCAAAAACATGAATATATACATCCACATAATGATGTCTTGAATCTTCCCCCTTCGTCCACCGTATTCTTTAAAATAGGGTGTAGTTAGAACGATTAATTTACCAATATATTGTCTTTTCCTATCTCTATTTTTCTATTACTACTCTCTTTGAAAAAAAAGAAAGAGGTTGAGCGATTGAGTAAAAAAACAGTTCTTGTAGAAAATCTTCTGTTGTGATAACCTCCATTAGGAGTCCATATTCTCCACATTGGGAGTGGACCTGGTTAAAAAAAGAAACAAATATATTAAAGTATCTCCACTAAGAAGCCATATAGCACATAAGGAGCAGAAATGGATAAAAAAATACGAAACCTGCTAATGAAATTATTGCTGACTTTACTAATGTGTAATTACAATTCTTGATTTAGCTTTCTATCAGTGACACATTTGTATTTTTCTTATAAAACCGTGATTTAAATTCTGTAATATTTTTTTAATAAAAACACATATGTGTAGATACTGTTTTATAATTCAAGCCGTAAAGCAGTAAGCCGCGTATTTTAAACAAAATTGCACGTAGCATTTTTTAAACTATATGAACATTTATTGTATAGTGTTTATTTTCTTGCAATATTTTTTTGGTATTTTAATTATTTTGGACTCACGTGACTCTTGCCTTTATTTTAATTTAACATATTTAACCAAATCTGTGATGTATTTTTTTTCAACAAAGACACTCAACCTATTTTGTCGCTGACTTAATCATGAATATGACATTTTATTACTGGTATTTTTGGTTTACGCAACTAACAGTCTGTTAATTGAAATCACAAAATTTTGGTTTCAATACTTACTGTTTTCGATAATGAATATATTTAAAATTGAATATCGCTATGCTATAATTCATTTCCAGCTTGCATATTCTCAGGAGAACTTCAGTATGCAGTAAAGATATAGGTCGGAAAAACACGATTTCCCAAAAACTTACGTTCTAACGTTTCCATAAAATTCAGCAAAAGGAAAAAAGATATTAGTTTGAAGTCTTACAAAAGCTTTGACCTACTTCATACCGCAAAGCATGTATGTAACGAATGCATATGCATAAAGAAAATACGCAAATAGATTTTTAAATAGTTATTTACCTTCTTGTAGAACACTTTTAAAGAGCTTATACCACAGAAAGAATTTTATTTCAACTTTTTCACTTACTTTTTAACATAATGAAATATTACGTATCAAAGAAATTCGCAAAATGAACTATGTTCTTCATACTATATTTTTTCTAGTTTATTTACGACAGTACAACATTATCAACAATGACTTTTTTAAAGTTCAACTTTCATTAACTAATATTTTATATAATAGAATAAGTGGAACCGATGTTATATAATTATTTTATTCTCTACTTTTTTATGAAAGCTGAAATTAAAACATTGTCCCTCTGAACTATAGAAAACTTAATTTATATGCACTCTTAATATAAAGGATACTACAATTAGAGCGTATTCAGTAATTCAATTATGGTTTTTGAAAGCTTTTCCTCTCTCTGAAGACATACTTATCATTGCTCGATTAACGACCTCTATTATCATGAAAACGACTTTCCTCATTTTATGTCTTTATGTGTTGTATGTACGTATGTTTGTATACAAATAAATATGTATGAAAATATTATTTGAGGTGGTAAATGTGTTTTGTGCCCACATGAATTGGCTTCGCTGTGGATTGTTCGCCTCTGCAGCGATCCCACTCTTCTCTCTATTTCATTAGAAAGATAGCATCAGCGATGAAGAAGGTTTGAAAAATTGAAATTAACGTGCCATTGAACTTCTTCGGATTTATATCGAAAATAAAAATCATTGATTGAAAACAAAATGTCACCAGTAGGAGAGTTTTTTTATGGTGAATCTTATTGAAATCATCTTTTCGATTGTATAGTGTCACAGAGATGAAAAGATAACATTTTATTGGTCAGAAGAGTTACTAAAAAATCATAAATGTTCGTTAACAAAAGCTTATAAAAAATCTATTATCAGAACTTGTCTTATTTAAGACTCAAATTACTGATTGTTAAGCGAAACATTCTTTCGACTCCCCGACCGATATAATACCCAGGCAATATTTATTGTATACATTTCATGTTAACTGCCTATTTAAAAATACATTTTCTCGCTTTCTTTTTAAACATTAATAAAAATACTAACTGTAATGCTGAACTTTAAAAAGTGTTAATGTCGTTTTATTTTCACAATTTCAGAGAGAACATTAGTATCCCATTAGTTAAGATATATTCTGTACTTAGTGTATGGTCATTTATCACGTAGCTTTTTCGAAAATTTATTGGGAATCGTAGTTGTATTCACTTTTTATTTTGTAGAACTCTTAGAATAGAAATCTAGTATCAAACCTTTCTTCAGTATATGTACTCATTTTTTTCGTCTATACCGCAAGCCAGTTTTTACTACATTATGGGAGCCGCAGCATATTAATAGTAAAATCTAAATATACCACAAACTATACATAATACAGTGACGCAGCATAAATGTTAGTACACAAAAATACAAATGTATACAAAATACGTATCAGTTAAATGCAATTATATTGGAGTACTGATTCAAAAGAAAAGAACATGTTTTTTTCCATCGTTAAAACCTCGTAGCTTTGATGCAATTAAGGGTCGAAATATAACCTTAATTATAATTTTAAGAATATAAGTTCTTATAAAATTAGTGTGTTTTTTCTGGTCAAGATAAAGTGGATCTGGTAATTTTCGATCCCAAGCTCTTCATAAATATAACACGAAGTGAGACTATTTTTTATATTGAAAAAACGTTTTCATATTTCAATCCCATTGGCACAGAATACAGAAAAACCTCATTAATCTAAGAGACATAAAAGAGTTTAATAATTTATAAAACGTGATTTAAAGATTATTCACTGATTGAATGGTTACTTGTAATCAAACAAAGCGCCTACTATTAAAATGAGGTCAAAAAATATTATTCGGTTCATGTGTCGAATAGTCTAGAAAGAATTACTGGAAAATAATTAAAGAATCGCCAATAAATCGGTTGCCAAGGCAACATCCATATATAATTATGCTTTTTCAGAGGAGCGAATCATAGAGATACTTAAAAGTTGCCTGGGAAAATGTAGTCCTATGTAAATTTTTTCGGTAATAGAGAAAAAACTAAAAATTGTTCATTATAATCACTAAGCTCTATTTACATTTTGTAAAAAAAAATTATCAAATCAAATTGATTTGTTAATAGTTCATATTTCTTTGACAGATTTTTGTGACAACAAATTTTAAATTCACAAATAGGTTTTATAATTATTATTTTTTACAGATGTATCTATTAATATATAACAAGACATACATATTATAATGTTTACATATATATTTATATATCTGTCTATCTATAGCACAACACATACATACACCTTTTTTATATCTTTCATCGTCCACGTTGGGAGAATGTTAAATAATAGCATCAAATTAAATTAATATATTTTTAACATAACCCGGTTTAAATGTGGAAAAATCATATTACAAACTTAGATTGGAGCTTATCTTAATAATTATTATCGAATATAATAATAATTGACAAACAATGTTAGGGCAGGACTAGTGGTAAGCAAAGTATTCTAGCTACGCCTAGTTTATAGCATCGGATGAGTGAAAAGTAATTTAAGATACCACAAACATACATGTCTTAGATCATATATGGGAAACCATCGGCTCGCCAAGCTATTTTGTCCGGCCCTTATTCATCTTGGCAAAGTAATAGAGAAAGAAATTAATAGTTCCAGGGAGCCAATATTGCTACTCTCGTAATTTAAGCCAATCTTCACACTAAATTTTGTAATCAGTATATAATATTAATATTATTTCGTTCATTATATAAATAATAAAAAATATATAAGAATTAGCACAGATTTAATTTAATTTACTTAATTATGTTTATTAATTTGGTCCGGCCATTGACTCGGAGACAAAATGATAATTTGACCACAGACTTAAGAAAGGTTGCCCATGCCTGTCTTAGAGCATGAATCTATAAGTCGATTCAAAGATCAATGGGTTAAACTTTTGTGCTAAGACACAAACGCGTCAGAACCGTAAAAGAAATTTACAACGTTAACCGTTAGTTTAAAAGCTTCGTTTTATGTTGTAACTTTGTATAAAATAAACGTTTTATTTTGGGCTTCAATAAAATTTTAAAAAGAAAAACACGTCACTCATAATAACACTGTGAGTGGTATCATAACAAAGTACTGCATTAGCCCAAATATGAGTGCTTATTCGGAGAAGGATTGAAAGGAAAAATTTGAATACGAGATAGATTGATGTTGTTTCAGATTTTTTAGACTCTCTCACTTTGAAGTTAATGTCGTTATATTTTAAGTTGATCCTTCCTTTTCCACGTGATTCTTTTCCGATTACCTGAAATATGTGTATTGTCTTAATTATTTTTTATTAATATGTAAATTTTAATTTTCACAAATATGCAAAAAGCGACAAATCTAACTTAGACACCGCTTGTGTAATATATTAACTAGGGATTCTGAAATCTCGGGGTTTTCAAAGTCCCGGGACTCGAGGCGTGATAAAGTGAAACTCCCGGGACATCCCGGGACTCGAGACTTTTATTTCCCCTTCAATAAAATTATAATTTTATTAAAATTAAATATTTGCATGTATGTATTTATGTATTACATACACTCGGCGCCTTTTGAAAGTAAGCACTATCTAGTATTTTTTTTGCGTTCTCGCGGTTTTTTAATGCAACGTTAATAATTCCACTGTCAGGAGTAAATTTATGACCGTAACTTCACAATGCAGCTTTTAGACCTTTTTTGTCCTATTGAGACATTGATACCTTTGTAAAAATATAGTGAAAAAACATTTGTACATAAAACAACATCAGGTATGAACATTTAGTTTTAATATTTTGTAATTTGCTTTTGCTACAGTTATATTACAATATATATACACATGGTATTTGAAACTTCTACGAAATAATAAATGTCAAACATCTGTTTTTCTATCAGATCCCTTTTATATATGCATACTTAATTTTGTTAAAATCCCGGGTAAGTGTCACGTCCCGACCATGTTGTGTCCGTTTTTATTGGGGCCTTTTCTTATACCTGCTTTCATTCAATACACATCAGTCCTTTTGAAGATTTCTTAGCCACAAGAATTGTTTTTTTCAAAATTAAATTGTACATGTTATTAGCACATTATAAATCACAGTCACACTTCCCGGGACATTTTCCAAGAAAGTCCAAAGACTTAAGACAGCAAAAAAACTAAAAAGTCCTGGGACGTCTCGACACAGAATCCCTAATATTAACTCTGAATAATCAACTATTTCATCATTAAGTTAACGAGTTACCCATGGCCTTGACATATTTATGAAGCTAAAAAAATAAGGGAATTGGTCAGCGAAAGATTTACACAATTTTTATGGTCGGTAATTTTTCAAATGAAAAATCATTCATGCCGCGAACGGTAAACAGAAATAAAGCAATCATTAATAATAAAACTGAATATCAAAATTACCGTTATGTTTTGGCGCCGATCCGGCGTAATAATAATACTTTGGGGAGGTTCGGGCGGAACGGATGTGTTATAATTTAAGGGGTTTTTCTTCAGAAGCAATCGGATGGGATAGAAAATTTTAAATTTAATAATGATTTTTAAAAATTTGATTTTGCGAGTATAAACTCTTTACTTTCACCAAGTTAAGCTTTATATTTTAACAAAAACCTTTAATGGAATATTCAACGAAAAATATTTTAATGAGTATTATCCGTAATAAAAGTACCCAATTTTTTTTAATATATGGTGTATCAAGGTATTAGGATAGAATTTGAGGGATAAATGCATTTGGTGAGAAAAGACGAAAACTTTCCCGTCATTTAAGTATAAATATTTTTTTCGATTGAAAATTCATACAGTTGATAGTTTAATGTTGAAATTATTCTTATCATTCACAACATAAACAAAAAGGATAAATTTCTGGAATTATTAAATTTAACCATCAGAGTAAGTAGAATTTTATTGACAGTTTTTTATAAGACTAACTACACTTGTATTTATTTTTTTGTGAATTTCTCAGATGTAATTTGTAGGGTGTATACTGTGAAGGCATTATATATAAAAAAAAATACTCATTTGTGGTAATTTCACATTAATTTAATAATAACAGAACCGGTTTCACTCATGATAAGAATTGTCAGCTAAACCTTATCTATTTTCTACTCGTTTTTCATTCTGTATCTTTTTGATGTATATGTATTGTATAAAAATATATTGTTTAGAAGAAAAAGTACACTTTTTACAGTCATTCATCAATTATATTTCGAAATATAGAGATTGTTTGTGTTTGTTGGCATATTACCTTGCTGGCTGCCAAGACTTATAATATATAAAAACCCCTGAGAGGTGAAGTGATCCAACTAGTAAAATGGTAAAAAAAAATCTTGTACTTTTAATTACAATCACGTTTCTACTTGTTGTTTTGGTGGATTGCATATTTTAATTGTACTGCGATAATACTATTGCAATGTGTATTAACTAAAGTTACTTAACATTAACGATACTTTAAGACGTGTAAAATATTACAACGACTTGGCTCAATGAGCACATATTAACTAATTTGATCTTAAATTTTATTTAACCAATAATAATAATCACAACACAGTCATCGATATTATCGCGCTTGATTTCTGGTTGATCAAAAAATTTGTCAAAACTACAAATCACATTAAAAATAGCAGACACAACTATGACAAAAATAAAAACAAACTACTTGTTAAAATTTGTGGATTGAAATTTTTATCCACATTACCCGAACATCCTCTATGTGAAATTTTCACAGATTAATACATTTTATTTTCCGTCATATAACCGGAATAAGCTTTGTACACAACTTTTTTCCCTCATTTAACTACCCTCCAATTGTTTTATATAAATCTTAATCGACGCTATAAAAGAATCGCTGAGTTTTGAAACACACCCTAGACTTTTAAATATACTTTTATTGTATTCACTGTCAATACTTGGTGGAAATACATTGTATTAAGAAAAAACACAATATTCCGTTGTACTTATTTCCACTTTTAATTACCAATACCGGAGCATTATCAACTGATAAGAAATATAATATAGCATTGCTATTGATACAAAAACAAATTGAAATAAAAAGATATAATAAACAATTGTTCATTGAAAATAATTTACAAATTACAGTCAAAATTATGAATAAGTGACGAAGCTTACGCAAATTAAAATTTGAGTCGTTCAAACTATTACATTCACACAAGTTTTGTCACTAGCAAACCGGATTTCGCCTTTCTCAAATTAAAAAAATTCACATCTCTATTTTTTGTAATTTTGGGAATTCTGTTCAGAATTTAATTTCTGTTCAATTTCAATACGCAAATACCTGCTTTCTTGCATTTTTGAAAGCTGTATATCAGTATGAAAAATAACACAAATAAAAAATCCTGGTTTTGGTAATAAATAAAACCAAACTTTGGCAATATTGTTTTACTCGTAATCTAAAACTGCAAAAAAATATTAATTTAAATCGATATTATTAATTATATTACATTAAACAATGACCTTTATTTCTATTTGATATGGAGAATAAAGCTCCATTGTTTCGTTAAATATAACATTGTATTATCAAATTGCAGGAAAGATAACAATATGTTTGGTTATATACCAGATTTAGAATAGAAGGTATTAAGTTTCAGATGTTCAGTGTATGTAAGCTTTAGGCGCAAAGCTACCTGGAGTTTGTATGTAGACAATCAAGTTAATTATTCATAACTATTAAAACAGCTTTCATTAACACCGGCATTCTCGAGTTTGACGTTGATTTAATATGTTACTCATTTGGAAAGCAGACAATTGCCTTGAGCCGTGTAATTGCTATCAAATTTAACATTTAAATATTCTTTGAAAATTGTATTTCAAATTGAACATTCCCATGTTCAAAGCAGCATTTGATTCACTGTAGAAAATTTTCTCGAATGATAATTTACTGAAAAAAAACACAACATAAATTATTTATTTTAATTTAAGATTTCAACGGAAGGTGCTTGGTGGAATTTCAATATTAAATTTGAATCGTTTAAATTATGTACATTCACACAGATTTTGTCACTAACGATGCTCAAGTGCCAGCCAGGGCAAGTTTTCCAGGACATTTTAGAAATAAACAGAGCGCAATTGAACAGTCTTCCAATTTTAAACGACACATGCCTGGCTCTTCACTTTTATACCCTATTAAAATATAATCATAAAACCTTTTCCGACAAACAAAAAAATTAATATAATTCTTAAAACTACTCACCATTCAAATATGTGGGCATTCCCATGGGCTAATCTTTTTCGACAGCAATAAACTCAATGATACATTTATTTCTTATATAAACACGAAACATTCATTTACTAAGCGCCAGTTCAAGTTCATCCGTGCATTTGAACGCCTGAAGATGCTGAAAGGCGAAACCCGGGTCGTTAGTGAAAAAATATGTGTGAATGTTCTTAATTTGAACGATTTAAACATAAATTTTTATATGTATATTTTATTTTCAAAAAATATATGAGGGACTCGAAGAACAGTACTCTTAAATTAGAGTTTTGAGTGAATTCAATTTTCAGCAAGCATGTTTTACAATCTCCAATTAAATATATGTAGCTATTTTACGACATTCAAAAATCCTTACATATATTTTTTTTTATTGTCTACTCTTTAAAATTAAAAAGTCTTGAGAAATCTTTTAATATTGGGAATCACCAAACACAGAAATGACCAAAGCAACGAATATCATTTATTAAACAACATAAAAATGAGCCAATGACGTTTGAGCTTCTATATAAGACGTCATGTAAGTAGAAAAATGACTTAGACTATTTTTTCACTTATGAAAATAGTGTTGGAGAATTCGAATATCAGAGAATCCGAAAAAGTAAAAACCATGAGTTCTTATTGTTCTTTGAGCGCCTCTTAGGGGTAGCCGGTAAATTGCTCGAATGGAAATTGCTCGAATTACAAATTATTCGAATTGCTTGGTTATTTAAAAGATTTTTCATGAATTTTTCTACGAATTTCATTTTTATCTTGTGCGACACTTGTTTAAAGAGTGAAATATAAAAATAATTTTCGTAAGTATTTATTTTAACCGTGTTCGCTCCAAATGCGGAACATATAATCTTTTAATGGAGTTTATCTCAACAGAAATGTTTCTACGAGAACTGCTTATTAATTAGTTACTCAAACTGTTTCTATATATTTCCAGAACACATAGAAGACTAGGGCTAAGACAGAACAAACGGACAGAACAAACGGAAACAAATTGATTATCTTGTTATTCGAGCAATTTCCATTCGAGCAATTTACCGGGAACCCCTCTTAGGTGTACATATAGTTAATTTTTTGTAACCATTAAAATACCTTCTTTTTAATTCTTTAATAACTAATACGATAAATCAAAATGTAATAATCACTGATTTATAATGTCATAATTTTAATAATTGAATTGGCATTTACTTGGTAAAACTCGATTGTAATAAAGTAAACAATATCTAAGTATTTAGTGTCACATTTTTTTTATAAAATTATTTCACAGCTATTTCGGCGTGTGCCATCGTCAGAACTATGTTTAAGCCTGCATTTACTCAGTTAAAATGATTTTATATTATGATATATAATGGAAAAAAATACATAATAATGTGTATTTTATTATTTCTATGATAGTTCTATATTATGATATTGTCGGGTCATATGGCGCAGCGATTGGCGTTGTGGGCTTCCGTGCCAGACCTCACGGGTTCGAGTCCCAGTACGAACAGCATTTTTTCGATTGATTTATCGATTTCTGTTCGAGGGCATGGGTTTTTGTGATATCCCTCTCACCATTTTCTATCATTTAACAACTGGGCGTAGCGAGAGCGATTAGTTATCAACTAGTGCTGTCCTGGCTTTATCCTTCTATCTCGACTACTCTCTTAAAAAAAAGAGAGGTTGAGCGGCTGAGTAACAAGCAGTCCTCGTAGAAAAACTTTTGTTGAGATACGTCAATTAGAAAGACAAATGCTCTACATTGGGAGCGGACATGGATAAAAAATTATATATAATGATTGAGAGACGTGAGATAATTTAACGTTCCATATTATATTATTTTTACAAACCAATAAATAAAATCACAGTTCTTTTTATTTATAAGTCGCTATCCGTTATTCTAAAAACATACGTTCAAATTATGAAAACCATAACGATTTTAAACGTACCTCACAATTTAACACAACCATTCCTTCTATTGGAGTTAATATTGGAAGCGTTTCAAAACTGTATATTTTTAATATTCAATGCATTTATATGATGTAGTTTGCACGGCGCAGTGTAAACCGTTGCTATCATTGGTAATAATGTTTGATTACCTAGACCACGTTCGGTATTGTTTGAGTTTGTTTGAGCTCTACGTTTAGTATTGCAGAGCTGTAGCTATCAGCTACGCGGTAGCTACGATATACCAAGTGCTACGGCCGTAGATACAGTGGCCTCGATTATTTTTATTTGCGTAGTTTTAAAAATATCACATCATTATTGCAACACTATTTGTATTATTTTGCATTTTAACATTTCATTTAATATAAATCGTTATGATATTTCAGTTGTTCAAAAAATCAAAGCTTAATATTAGTTTTATCTTTGTTTTATATAATAAATCGATACATCAATTCCACAAGTGTTACAAGTCGAAAAATTGCTGTTTCGAATTAAGTATGAGAAAATTTTAAGAATACCAATATCTACTAGTTCCAAATTTTGGGGAAAAACTGATAAAACTAGTAATACTTTGTTATTTTAGAGTTGCAGTGGTTTTTTTTCATTAAATTACACTTCCTATGTGTTTTCTGTCATAATTTTAGTTGAAAAAACATCATGTTACATAATATAACATTTTTTTCTGATTTAAAAATATTTATTATTAGGTCTGGTTTCACTAATAGCAATAAAAAAAAAATTGAAATACTCCATAAAGTCAATATTAAAAGTTAAAAAATGAACAGCTTGAGGTTTTTGAAAATTAATCAAAACAATAATCCAAAAGAAACATTAGTCAATAAAATTTTAAATAAGGCAAGCTGATCAACATTGTTGAATTTATTTTCATTGAGATTTACGGCACCTAATTTAAGTAATTAATTAATACCACCAAAATTTGAATCTTATCCCCTCCCTGCGTCTAGTAGAAAAATACAAACTCCAACATTTATTTTGTAATTTATGACTAATATTCGTAAACCTTGCAATGTTATGTCTGAAAGAGAAGAAACACGTTTCACTTTTTGTAACAAAAGTTTTGAAATTTAAATATATTATTATAAATGAACTTTCACCAGTGTTACCGCCGAATTTGTCAAATATTTGTATAATTCTAGTTCTGTGAAAATAATCATGATGTGATATAAATAATGTGAAATTAGAACAAAAGAATTTTATTCAATCATTTTCCATCATAAATATAACTGAATTATAAATCAAATGCTGAAATATCAGTTAATACAATAATCGTTTCTAACGATGTTATTGAATTGAAATTTGTATTTCACTATATTTTAGATATAAAATGATATCCTATTTGGTTTCATTATGGTATTAACACGAAAATACTGTAATGATAAAACGAAATAACCATTGAAACACGAAAGTGGGCTATCAATTGAAATAAACCCAAATAAACGAGGTCACAATGAACCATATGGAGGGGTAATATATTCAATCTACGCTCAGTTGCATTTTTTATACACAAATATACACGGTTTTAAGAAAGTCTTAATTCAATTACCTAAATGCATTTGAAACTTTAATATCAAACGTTAATAATAAGTCCTGCAGTTTCTTGGTAAATTATATTCGAGTGTATCTTTTTGATACTTTATTTTTTATTTATTTGTTAAAAAATTTAAATTAAAGTACATGACATATCAGCTGACGCCAATTCACCATGCACTTTAAAAATATAATAAGACACTATATAAAATTAAAATACACAGTACATCAAATTCAACATAAAAAATCAAGAAATATAATAGAAAAAAATATCAACAGTTCACAAATACCATCACTAAAAATGTCCACTTCTCTAGGCAATGCGTTGATTAATCGAACGGCCCTTGGAACTGGTGACTCATACCAGTCATACCTCCTAAGCGAGGTATAATTTTTTAGAAATAAAAGTTTTTGCTCATTGTTATATTATCCCCGACGTGGTTATAGGGGAATTTATTAATTTATTTGAAAAGAAATGCAAAATATATACGTAGGAATATCAGTGAAAATGTTGTCATAACAATTTAAAAAACTCGAATCCTAATTATTACGAATTTATAAATTTGTTTAAATGCTTTTAAATATTTATGTTGTTTAAATTTCATAATTAATACCTATCACACGTTCCTAATAATAATAAGTTAAGCGCTAGTCATTTCTAAGCCTAATATTTACTGTCACTGAAAAGTTCTCATCAAAAAGAATGTGAGATGGATTTTTTTATCCACGTTCGCTCCCAATGTGTAACATATAGCCTCGTAATGGAGGAATCTCATCAGATTTTTTTCTACGATAACTGTTTGTTACTTAGTCGCTCAACCTTTCTCTTTTCAAAAAGAGTTGTAGGGAAAGAAGGATAAGGCTAGAACAGGATTAGTGGTTGACTAATCGCTCTCGCTATGCCCGGTTTTTGGTGGGAGGGACATCACAAACATCCATGCATTCGAACAAAAATCGATAAATCGATCGAAAATGTATTTTTTACTGGGACTCGAACCCGTGAGGTCTAGACGCCCACAACGCTAGCAGCCGCGCCATAGGACCCGACATATGTAGCGACGATAAAGAGACTTTAAATCTCAGTCATGGTGCAAATGAATGTATTGAGTGATGCTCTGGAATCCGGATTTATAATCACTTGAAATACTCTATAACATTAAATAAGGAGTTTACTACGTACCGAAAGTTTAAATTAAAAATATATCCGATACTTTGGTTGGTCAGAATAAATAATCATAGACTGAGACCATCATTATCGATTCTGATTTTTTTATACTTAAAGTTAAAATTTTTTTTTTAAATCAGTTGGTATTTTTACTCTATACATGCCCCGAAAAGTGAATTGAGTCAAAGGATATTTTAGGATAAAAATAGTAGGATGCGTTATAATATTCGACAAGTATGTGCGTATTTTAAGGATTTATTTTTATTGAAAAAATGATGTAAAATAATATTAACTCTCGCGGCTCGGAGACTAGAAAAATACTTCTCATCCGAAGGGGGTCGTTTAGGGACCCCAGTGGTTTCCTCATTATTGGCCTTATTCTTATGAATTAAAAAAAAAATAGTCTAAGGGCTTAAAAATAACTCTCTCAATCATTCCTCATACATTTTTTTTAAAATCTGTGGTTTAAGTTGCGCGTAAAAAAGACGTCATCCCAGCACACATATGAAATTGCAACTGACGAATTTAGCCCAGCTATCTTACAAATGATCGCTTATCGTGTTATCGCGTTATCGCGTATTTTTATAAACTACAAAAGATCCAAAAAAACTATGATATAAGAAAACCTTAATTATAAACATTGTATCACCCATATTAAAATAGATATTTAAGAAAATGTGGGTATTGGGGTCGCATTTCTTGAGCTTAGAACCGAAAAAGTTAATAATTATTCTGAAAAAAAATCAATATACTAATGAAACATGTAAAAAAATAAGCAAAATATGACAAATTTGTTAGGTACATTAAATTACCCATATTAAGCATCGTCGTTTTCAATATTGCCCTCGTTATGATCAGATTTTCCAAACTGTCTAGCGTGACTTTGTGAAAGAAGGTTTTAAACTGATGGAGACGCTTATGTCTTCATTTGAATTAATTAGACAAAACCACTACCTTCATTTTGTAATTTATCATTTCATAATAAAAAAATAATTTTAGTTTATTCGTAAACTTTAAAATATTTTTTTGGTGATGCTTCTTAAAGAAGCAAAACACGTGTCACAATCTTACCACAATAAGTTTAGTAATAAAATTATCAAATTTAATTCTACAGGGAGTTATTCTTTATTATTTAATGAAATTAAGCATGCCATTTAACTTATCCATATCTAAGAAATAGTTTAACTTCCGGTCATCTTCTATACCCTTTTTTACTTATTCATATATAAATATGGTCTACTTCCCTACAAAGTAGTCAAATTAAATGAAAGTGTCATCATGTTTGTTATATTATATGATGATGAATTAGAATCAAATTATACTCCACTCAAATATAAAAATATGTTTACAACTATTATCTAAAACATTTTTTGAACACCTAGTAGAATACGCAAACGTTTTTCGTATGCATTTTGATCAGTGAGGCGGTCGTGATAAATGATTTAACCTTTTGCGGGTAGCTTTTCCCATTTATATGTTAACTTCTGCATGAAACAACTCAGCAGTACAAACTAAAAGATTGTTTGAAAAACGTTAATTTGATGCATTTATATCTTCAACTACATATAAAAAAGGTTGTTTTGTTATATTACGTCGACTCCAATTTAATACATAGAAAAAAATGATATTTATAATTGCGTATTTTTTTAATATTTACTAAAATGTAGAGCTTTTTATATTTTAATGTACTAAAAAGGTGGTAAAATTACCCAATTGTTAGCTTCATTATTACTTGATAATCATACAACTATTATTTAGACAAAAATAGTTCCGATGAAGGCATATGCCGAAATAGCTATCATCTAACTTTTAAAAAAATGTAGAATTAAATACTTTATTACCAAGTAAATGCCAATCAGTTAATTAAGTACATATATTGTATAATTTATTCTTCATAACGCACGTAGCATTCGTACATACATAACTTTCTACTCTCTTTCGAAACTTCTTGTTCGAATAAGAGAGGTATGGCAACTGAGTAACAAACAGTTATCTCAGAAAAACTTTTTTTGAGATTAGAAATCCTTTAGCACTCCGTATGCTCTACATGAGAGTGAAAATGGTTTTAAAAAATAATTTGTTTAATGAGAACAAATTTAATTAATAACCATTTCAGCATCACCTTTTAATAGTTTCAACAATAGCGTTGTGCCGGAAAAGCCTCTAATTATATTACATAATTTCTAGTTTTTTACAATATCACTGAAGTTTCACCAAGTGAATTTTATTTCGATAAATACATTACTTGATCATTATCCCATTTATTACTAATCATTTTTTTGAAACTTAACGACTTCCTGTACATATAGTTTTATTTTGTAACAAAAAACGTGTGTTCTCAATTTCGTTCAGATTTTCAGCAGTTCTAAACATTTATTATTTCAATTAATTGTAAGCATTTTAAACATATTCTGACGCTACCGTAAATGTTAATATTCACCTTTCCAAAGAGACGTTTTCATTTAAGTTTATTCATAAAGGAAGCTTTTAATTTTTTTGTCCGTGGAGTTCCTTTCGAGAAAACTTAGTCCAAATTTTAAGAGATTTTATATTTCATGAACATTGCATTTGACAGCTTTTTCTATTACAAATTTTCTAATTTTTGTCCAAAGCAAACAATGTCAATCCATTGTTACATTTTTTTAATTCAAAATATCCTTTTCCGACTTAAGTTATGTAAAAAACCAAAACATAAAGATCTAAAAAAACTATCTCAGCATCGTGTTTTGCCGAAAATGCTTGTAAAATATGCGTTATTTTGAATAAATAAATTACAAAATTATACAAGACTTTAAATAAATTTAAATTTAAATTAAAACTTTAAATCCCTTAATATATTTACCTTGTATTATCAGATAGTTGATCTATGAGAGATGAAGGAAAACCAAGCCTATTCAATCTGTCAACCTACATATTTAAACAACATTACATATTTTAAAAAAACTGTCAGCTTGGTATAACAAATTGGAAAACCTTACAACCACTAAAATAAATCATAAGAAGATAGTTACATACAACGTTCCCTCTAAGCTGCGCGCGTGCGCGGCCGCGCAGCAGTTAGGAAGCCCCCGCGTACTCATTCTGGGTTGGCGCGCACTACAAGACAGTTGTTCAATTAATATTTGATCGGTCCGCGCAGCCTTTGAAATTTCCACGCAGCTTACCTCTTATCTTAGAGGGAACGTTGTTTACATACATTTGGTCGTTTTTAAATCATTCGATAATACTAGGGTATCCAATACCGGAGCCTTTTTCCAATCCCGGGATTTGAAATCCTCAATTCCCTATACTTTTTCCTCAGCTCACCGACGAATTTTATATCCACAATTTGCCAATTTCGTGTAAATTTTCGGGATTTCCTCAAAATTTCTCAATCCCGAGATCCCGAAATCGCGACCATTTCAATCCCGGGATTTCGGGATCAGAAAATTGAACGGGATCCCGGGATTGGATGCCCTAGATAATATGTCGTCTCGTATTATTAAGCTAATTAAAATTTTCCCCTCGATGTCAATTGGTATTTCTATGTGATAGTCTATCATTATTGCATCTCTATGATAATTGATTCGTTCAAACGAATTGTGAAACAATATTATTTGCAAGGTTTTATGGTATAAGGAACAAAGAAAATTCTTAAATCAATATGAAGCTATGTTTTTACCGCTCAATTATACTTTTACTTGTATCAAAATATTATACTGATTTCTTTTGAAAGACTCAAGTTTCTATAGAACATAATCACTGAAATAACAATTTTGAGACAGTATTTATTCCGGAAATTTTTGAATCTTAATAAACCCGCGCTAAAGCAGTGATGAATGTATTCAAAGGTTTTTTTTTTCAAACTAAAATTAGACAGGATATAAATAATTTAAACATTCTTTATGTAATTTGTTTTTCTGTCTGGGTCTGCGTTATTACCTTGTACCTGTCGCCAGTAAAAAGATTATATAACATCGTTGTTACAATATTTATTAAAATCTTAAAATATCATCATTTTCGTGAAATATTTTTTTTGCGAAGATCAAAGGTGAATTTATTTTTTAAATTAAATGAAAGTATTTCTAAGGCTTGTTTATTTCATTAAACTAAAATGCCTTTACATAATAATTTTTTGACGTTTGTATTACAGAGATGATATTGAAACTAAGTCGAGAAAAAATTCCCCGTTAACAATTTCTGCCTATTATAAATTATTTCTTTTATATATTATTTCTGTGCTATTCTCTCATAATTCACAGAATTTAAAACACATGCTCATCTTAGATAACTTACGGCAGAAACTAAATAAAAAATAACATATATACGAAAAATATGCTAGCAATTAATTGCCACCGTTGAATTGCCGACGGTAAATTTTCTAGACCCCATTGCCTCTATCAGCAGTTAGATATTACTTTAAAAAAATAACTTCAACGTATTTAATGTTAAAAATAATAAAAGATTTTTAGTACTTTTCCCACATAAAATTTATTTGATCAAATTGTTTTTAAAAATGTCTTTTTCAGAATCTTCATTGTTGCTGATTTTGTTGAAGTACACAGACTCATTACTTGGAAGCGAGAAAAACACAAAATCATCATTGAGTTATTTACTTTAGTAATGTAGAGTTTCACTTTGTTTGAAAATTTCCCAAATTTTAATTGGGTTTATAATTGACATCATTTGCCACTTATATTTATTGATGATTTTTTATATAGGTGTTAAGAATTTTAATTATTTATAAAGTAATTTGTTAATCCTTTTCATTGTTAGTAGTTGCTTACACATTTTATTTCAATTTAATTTGTATAAATAGCACTGTTTATATATTTTTCTTATCAGTTGATAATGCTCGCGATGAACGAAACCGGTCCTGATCAAATAAATTTTATGTGGGAAAAGTATTAAAAATCTTTTATTATTTTTATTATAATGCCATTCCACCAAGTATTGACGGTGAACACCTTAAAAGTATTTAAAGTTTTCTAGCTTAAATAAAGTCAAAATAACTAATGCGATATTCTTGAGAATGATTTAATATTAAGAAAAAACATCGCTGAATAAACTGAATTTGTAAACCTTCTCATGTTTTATCTGATGATGCATAGTAATCTGAGTATTGCAAAAATGAAGTAACCTCAGTTAATACACATTGCAATAGTGTTATATCCGTAAAATAAAAATGTAAAATCCACCAAAATACTAAGTAAAGACGTGATTGTACTGAAAAGTCCAAAAGAAAAGTTTTACCATGTTACTAGTTGGCTGACCTCACCTCTCGTGGCTCATTTGTAATACAACAAGTAGAGTAACAAAGTTTTAAAATTTGATAGTATTAACGTTTTAAACATTTTCTTACCATTCGTTGTTCATTCCTGAACAAAATTTGAGCCTCCAACTCATTTCATTATGGGTAATTTTTGTTTTATTTCATCGCTGTAAATTTTAATACAAACGCACATATTGGAATCTATAAAAACTATATTACCTGCATTATTGCGTTATTTATATCTGTGTCATATTTTGAAAGTGACATCTTTCTAGCGCACCGTTCTATTGTGTATCACAGAGTGAATTATATACTTGACAGAATCGATTTCGTATTACTCGACGATAAGAAAACAGTCGATAGCTAACGTTAAAATTAATGATGCCTAACAACATCTCTTTGTAGACTTTAAACCGGAGATACTTTTATTTCCTCAGGTCTGTAGGTACGCTGGCTCCACCATCCCATTGCGCCAAATCTTCCGAAAGGAATTGATTTATATCTGGTAATAGAATCAGGAGGGGGAACTCCGTGAACGTTTTACCGTCTGGGGGAAATTCAGATGGAGTCAAAAAATAAATAAGGAAAATGCATTTATTTACATAGTTAAATTATCTTTCAAAAGGCAAGTTATTTGTTTTGGAAATTTATTTTGAGGGTGAAACGACTTTCACATTTTTAATAGTTTGAAGTCTTATAGTATATTTACATGGCCACATAATTATTATTTTTATTTTTAATTTGACCATCTTCTTTTTCTTTGTACAACATTTGTACTCCCAATAAAGAATTTCAACACCAATTAAAAACCTTTCTGAATTTTAATGATAATTACTTCAAATGCTAAAATATAATTTGTTGACGTGAATGATTTGATAAGAATTATGTTTTGCTAAATCGCTTTCTTTATTTATATGCTTACACCGTATTGCCAAAGAAATGACAAAAAATACGTTATTTTCTTAAATAAATTTTGTTTTATTTATATAGCAAGCTGATAATAAAAACAAATAGTTACTTTGCCTGCTTATAAACCTTGATGTGGTAATATTATTCAAAATAGCCAAACAAAACACCTGTAGCTTTATCCGCTTTACTGTTGGGTCTAAGAGTCAAAACTATTAACATTAAAAGCATTCCTCATAAACCTTCTGAGAACTGGAAAGTCGATAAATGGGAAACAGTATCATCAGCGCCGGTGTGAATTTGGAGATAAATGATTTTTGACATAAACGACAATATATGTAGACCGAGTAAGACCAACAAAAGAGTGACAGCTCTGTAATAATAGCCGCAAAAGAAAACCACTGTTCAAATTCGATATTTGCTATTTCCAATAAAACTTTGAAAAACTAAACATTAAAATTGTATCAACGGAAACCATACTAAAATTATATTTAAGTTATAACCGTAGTTTTTGTAAAGTATTTTAAAGCTATTTTAACTTTATAATTATGATTGTAATTTCAAGCCAACCTTCAAACGAGAAATATTATATAAGAGCATTTGTACAGAAAGTTTTACTTTTGCGCTGTTCATAATAAAAGATTAAATCTTCTTATGTACGTATTTACACATTGATTTTTCAATAGATTTATGGTTGTGTGCTGAAATTTACTAGTTTATGTTTTTTTTAAAAAACAAACAAGACAGCAGTCTCCATGTTTTGTTGAAAATGAGTTGCCTTCGTGTCATCGTGTAGATTTGGCCATTCTGCATATTATAGTATTAGGCTAATTTTAAAATAAAACCTAAAATAACAAACTCGGCAGTTTTTAAACTGGTTTCTCAAAAACGTCTCCCGTCAGATTTTTTTTTTTAAATCTGACGTTGTATGAATTAAAAAAATGATTTGAAAACTTTTTTGGATAGTGAAATCTGCCGCCTATGTTTCCCGAGTCGTCACATTATTTTCCACCCATCGCATATAAGCCGCGATTATCTAAAAGCTTTCTACATTATCTGAAGAAAAAAGATTTTTAATGTTTGTTTAACAACCACTTATCACAAATCAAACGTTTGCTTAAAAGCTCAATTAGGAGCCTGTTTGCCTCTTGATCGAATTTAAGTGGTTTGGAAAATAATTATTTTACAACTAGTCGAACTTCATCAGGTTTGCTCTTATTATGTTTTTATTGAAAATAATGTAAAATACTTTACATCATTGGTTAAACTAAAGCTATTGAATGTTTGATTCTCATATAACGAGTAAATACAGCGTGATTTTATTTTATACGTATCATTAAAATAATATCAACTTAATGGCAATAGAAAATGGGTTTTGAAATTTGAGAGAAAAACGCTTATGTCATAATAGCAGTCAGTCGAGAGAAATTTTGAGCCTGGATATGTCAACGGGTAGTAAGGAAAACTAAATGCAAAACTAAGTCACCAGATGCTTTTAATCAAGATTTACTACGAACTAAATAATATAAGTAACTAAAAATCTAAGGAAGTAACATAAATTAATAACAAATGAAACTGTAATAAAGCTAAAAAATATCAATCTATTTTTTTTCTACATTAATTATTATTTCTAGCAGAAATAATTCTGACTGGGGCACAAGACGAGATAGCTTTCAACAATATATAAAATAATAATTTATTTTAGAACTAAAATACATTGATACTTTTTCACCCCATTATAATAGAGCTATATTAAACAATTTCTAAGTCAATCAAAAATAAAACTGTTTCTTATATGTATGATTTATTTTTCGATTGAAACTGTTATTATTGGAAGTATAATGAATTAAAAGACTTCATTTCATCCATCAATAGAAATTATGCAGTAATATATTTTTTTTGCAATGTTTTCATCACTTTCTGACAAAAATGTTTACAAGAAACTTCACCATTTTCTGTGTGTTTTTTATATTTATCATTTTTTTTTTGTTAACATGATTGTTACTACATCAAGTAACTTTAAAACTGATTCAAGTATAGAGGAAAGCTTTGGTAGCTTCTGCCTTTTACAGCCCATAACTGAGGCAAGTGTATTCGCATTACTTTATTTAAAACGTTCCATCATACTAAGCCACCCAAACGATTATTTCTTAGTATATTCCGAGACTTAATTTTACCGTTATATTGTATACTGTATTATTTAGAAAGATCCATTTTCTTAACCCCTTGTAAGGCATATATGCCGTGGAGATTAGGCAAATTTTCGCTCACACTTCTCACTTTGAAACAACTTTGTGCTCGTGCAGGATAAAAATGATAGTTTTTTCGAAACTTTAATCGATTTCAGAAAATCTGAATGTTTGTCATTTGGAATATAAAATGTTGCATAAAAAATACATTTTTTTATTTATTTCAAAGCTTTGCATCAAAAGTAAAATCTCATTGAATTGTATACTATGCATACGTGAGACTATTTTTAAGTCACATAAAATATATTACTCCATTACAAATTTATGGTCACAATTTGTCAACAAATAAGTTTTCATAAAAATATTTTTTTTATTACTTTTTCCACAAAAAATTTATTGGAACAGAACCGGTTCGCTCATGGTGAGCATTTTCAACTGATAATAAATATAATGAAACAGTGAAATATATACAAAAGTTAAGTAAGAAAAACAAGGTATGACAAACAATTGGTATTACAACTAAGCAAATAAATTGAAGCAAAATACAAGAAAAATAAACTCTTAGCAATGCAAACTATTACATCAAAAATCAATTAAGTATGAATTATCATTAACCAATTAAAAGCCCAAAAGTTAGTGTATATAATAAATAAATAAATCTTAATGTTTGTCAACCATAATTAGATGTGGAAATTCCAGTAGAGTTCAATCCAACAAAATTGATTCCTGCGAATAAGATTTCGTTGAGAAGTTTTCTTATCGTATTCTATTAATTTATTAAGAAAACTTTTTGTGTGTTTATGTTGTCTTATTAACATTTGCTCGATAGCTGCCACAGACGAGATATCTAGTCAAATTTTTCGTGCTCAACACGCGAGATACGAATTATCTTGTCAATAACTAATTAAATTAATAATTACAAATTATAGCCGACGTGCTAGGTAAAGACGTACTTTTTTCTACGGCAGCCAAAAGGTTAAAAGAAGCTTGTATATTAGTTCACATTATAATGTATAACTATCTGTGACATATCTCTGCCATTTAAAAAATAAATCTTCAACATTTGAATATGGTCTTTTCTTATTAAAAGAATGTATAATACATTAAAATAAATTAATCCACCAAAACCGCGAACAGTGCAATAAAATTAATACGATTCTCCGACCGGATGCAGTGATAATAAATAACGTTTCCGGGGTCCACCAAACCTTAAGATCTCTCCCACAATAAAACACAATAACACAAATAAACTAGACAGAATGGCTTTCGCTCTTTGTTAATTTAAAAGGGCTGAAAATCTGCCGACTTCCCACAAATATGAATTTTGTTTGCGGAAATGACGAGTGCGTGCTTTGTGCAAGAATATTATCATAACCCTCCAACAGGGTTGTAAAAATTTCATGACTTACGATCGTATTCATGAACATACAAAGCCTATGCTATCGTGCTTACTACAGTTATGGTAAGTTACGTTTTTAATATATTTTGATAGTTCAATTGTATTGTTTATGAATACAAAACTCTCCTATAGTTATCTCTACTATAGAGCGACTTTCAATAGCACGTGCGGTAGTCTTTCGTGTAGAGCTCTCTTTCTTAAAGAAATATATTAAAGTTTCGTAAATATTAAATATTTTTTTTAGTCATTTCTGCTCTCAAATGTTGAGCATATGGCCTCTCAACAGATTTTTTTGTGTGAGAACTGTTTGTTACTCAATCGCTCAACCTCTCTTATTAAGGGAGAGTAAGTAGTAGGGATATAAGGATAAGGCTAGTACAGCTAATAGCTTTCGCTACGCTCCGTTGTTAGGATAGGATTGGTTGGAGGGAAGAATCCGAGAAATCACTTAGACCCATGCCTTCGAACAGAAATTCATAAATCGATTAAAAAATCGATTTATAAAACTGTCTGTACTGGGATTCTAAATCGTGACCTCCGTAAAAGAAGCCAATGACCTTGACCGCTCGTCCACGCAGGCGGCACGTTTGATACGTTTTAAAATAATACGTTGCTGTGATAAGCATATCACTTGTTCAAAAGCTCGTTTGCTGAAATCTCAAGCACTATAAAGTGAATAGTAACAATGACGTTGTTTATTGTATAAAATAGCACTGTGAATGGAAATCACTTCGCCAGTTAGTTTTCGGCTATCTTTAATAGAGGGGTGTAATCAGTGAACCTTCTCGAAAAGTTTCCCTTTGACAGCCCTGGCATTATTCTGTCAGCTGTTGTGGGTCAGGACCGGTTGATTGTTGGAAGGAGCCACCGGGAAATTCCGGAGCGTGGGAAATCTCATTATTAACATACACACCTGCAGATCCAGCGTGTGGTCTAAAGCTTTTATTCCACCCGAATATCTAAATTAATCATACCACTATACGAAGCGCAAAAAGGTTTTTAGCCAAGTAACTTAAATATACAGATTTACATTTTAACACATTTGCTTGGGTAAAATTACGTCTAAACAATATTATTGCATAAAACAATAATAAGACTTTTTCAATTGTTTCATATTTCATAAATTACTGATATTTTTACGAAAAATTTATTATTTTACGGTATTACATATTCTGCAAATTAATGTAAAGGCAATATTTCGTAAAATAATAAGATTTCTCAGTAATTTTCTCCTTTGTCTTGAATATAAATAATCTATTAAATTTTTAATAAAAACGCAAGTCTAATAAAGTTTAGTAGTTCTTTACTGTTTTTCAAAAAAAAATAATCAATCTGCCATATATAGGAAATATAGAAAATGAATTTTATTAATGCGTAGCCAAATATATACTAACGTAACTCCTCTTTTAGGGTTTCATGAAGAGACGTTGGAACTGGCTGAGCCACGCGCTGTGGATGCCTCCAGAGATCTTCAATCCAGCCTGCCTCTTTAGATCGGTGGGATTACGGCGTCCTGGACGACTGACCGGTACTATCCATAAGGTGGAACTGAAAAATCCTGGCATTTTATGGAAGAAAACAAAACAGGTGGAAGACAGAAAGTCATAGAGGCACAGAATCCACAAAGGTAGAGGAATAAGAAAAGTTCTCAGCATTTTAACCGTCAGCTGATTTGTCAATTTATCGGGAAAAGTATTAAGTTATTTTGTTTACAAATCTCCTTAAATTCGAATAGGTTTAAGAATTTAAAATAAAACATATGTAACTACACTGTAATCTACCACTTCTTAATTTATTGTAACAAAAGCAATCGCTTACTGAAGTAATATATTATTAAAAAAATAATGAAACAGTTTATGCGTTATAAGAAAAAAATATTTTGCCGCTATCTGTACATTGTAATATTGATGTCGAAAATTCGTTCGTTAGCGAAAATTAAAAAAAAAGATATTTATCTTAAGAAAAACAACGTATGGCGTCAACAAAGGTTGACATACTATATGAGACAGTGTTCTTTCAGTAGAGTGAACATGTCTAACTAACGATATATTAACGTCGCTCATAAAACCAAGCAAGAAAGATTTTCATGGTGATTACACAGGTACTGAAAATCTTGAAATAGGTTGTATAAAAATAGTTTATTCAGTGTTTTCCTCACGTAACGCGGTGGGACGGCGTTTCGGCACCTTTTTTCTGTCATTTTTAAAGTTTAAAACCAAAATTTTATTTTTATTTTGGTTTGAAAGTTTTATTTGTCCCTGTAAACCATTTCCTGTATGTTCCTACATTAGGTCCATTTTGAATGTAATGTACCAGGTATCATAACATATATATGTAAATTTGTGTTATAAAACAAAACACTACCAGATTCATAATATTCTACGACCAGAATCAACGGTTCTTCAATTGATTTATTGATTATTGTTAAAAAGTGTGGTTGTTTGCGATATGTAAAATATTTCATCCCATCCTCCTGATTCAAAAATTAGCGGGAGAAAGTGAAAGCGATTGGTTAACTTCTAGTTCTGTTTTAGCCCTATACTTTTATTCTCACTCTCTTTAAAAAGAGGTTGAGTTACAAGTAATTGAATAAGAAAAACTTCTGTTGAGCTACCTCCATAAGTATGCTTTATGGGACATTGGGAACGGAAATAGATTAGAATAAAAAACAACTTTCGTTCAAATATTGACATGAAGTGAGTGATAAGAAAAAAGCACTGGTTTATATTAAATTTCGTGTATGGCAACAATATGTATGATTAAGTTATCACGCAAAATAGCGGGTGCTGTTAGATTTCCGTGAGAACGTAATAACTAACCCAACCAAGACGTTTATCTATTTGCTTGGAACAGATTAAATATTTACTTACCGCCCCAGGTTAATATTATTGATAGGCCCTTATTATCAGTATTAATAGAAATATTTCAAAGATAATATGTTGGTATTTGACAGACATATATGGAATCAAAGACGTAACCCTTTTGATGTTTGGTTGGTCTGGTTAATTAATTAACACTTTGATGGACATCATTTCAAATATTGAAATCGCAAGGGGAACTTTGTGTTGTGATAACAATATGTATATAACTTTTTGTTTTGTTGTGTAGTCGACCGCTGTGGTCTAGTCCAGGCGAGTGTAAGTTCGATTCCCGGTACGGTCATTGACAACTTTAGATGTTTTCAATTTAAATTTTGAGACCAAAGACTCGGGTGTTTACGCTGCCAATTCTCCTTGAGTTAATCTCGAGTGTCTTACAAAAACTTCTTTCTGTTGAAATGTCCTTTAAATTAAAAAATATTTGGCCTATCGGAATGAACTCTCATGCCAAATATTTTTGTTTAAAGAAATGTTTTGATTTGTCTGTAACGTAGCTTTTTTATATACATATCTGTCTCACAGTTTACGTGTGAAATCTCACCAATTTTTACCTTACCTAGCAGTTAAAGTTCTAGCTTACATGATTTAATTCACACTCACTCTGACTAGTCAATGTATAAATAAACTCACTGACGAGCTTTAGACAGACTAAAATTCACATTATAGTTAAGGTTATGTTAGTATACTGACGAGAGCGAGCAGTATAGAAATAATATTATGGTTTTTGATAAGTTAGATAATATGTTGAATAGAAAGGGGTCGAGAATGACAACAAGACGTTAATTTTTTTGAGGTTATGTGAAATGTTGGATAATAGTAAAACATAACAACTGCGCGATTGTGCGTTTACAGCAGTGGAGAATGGCTGGCAAGACTATAAGTGCACGAGTGATTATTTTTAAGTTTGTGAACAATTTAACTCCACATTGTGAAAGTTGATTAAAAGAACAATGCATACAATAATAAGTAGATATATACATTGACTGAGTGCATACTTTAACTATAAAATATATAAGTACCTATATAAATCTGTTTCGGTCAGTGCACTAAGACCGGTGACTCCGTCATCTGTTATAAATAAAGCTAGTATATTACATTATGGTCGTTTGTCGGATTGCTAGTGACAAAACCTATGGATAATATATTAAATTTTTAAGATTCAAATTTTCCTTAAGTGATTTGATTACTTGATCGCAAAACAAAACAGGGATCAGCTTTACCACTCGACTTTAAAAATAATTCAAGGAAATATTTGTTTCAACAACACAACTTGAAAACACATACATTGTATCATAATAAAGGTATTTGCGAGCTGCCAATAAGGCTTGTCAATAATTTATTGATGTCAGTTCTCACTATGCTAGCCGAGTTACGATGTTGCAATGTTTCATTCCTTCAGACATTATAATATTCACCCTTTAAAGGAAACGTCTTTCAAACATCTGGTACATACACACCTACACTCTTTCACCAGCCAATAAAGCATAACAACACCCAAATTATGATAAAAATAAAATTTTAAATAATTAATGTTGGTCAAGCATGAACGTAAATACACAAATTGTTACTGCATTCGAATTTGACGCGCATTAGCGATTATGTATTTTTTTTAAATGCATTTTGTATTTAAATAAATCGGCTTAAAATATTAGTTATCAATGTTTAATTTGTATTGTAATCATAAATTGTATTTGAATCAGCTTAGTAAAAACAATGTTTGTTTTATTTCAAAATAGTAGTCAAATATTTTTAGTTTCTCATTAAATAAAATAGATAGCTATTTAATAACAAAAAAAAATCTCAAGATGAGCGAAACTAGTCTTGATCTTTAATTAAAAAATGGGTAGTTTTTAGATGTCCGTAGTGGAATGATGGATATCACGAGTTTGAATACCAGTCTGAAGAGATTTTTTTCAATCAATTTTCCGATTTCTGTTTGAAGGCATGGCTCTCTAAAACTTCCTTATGACCCTTCCAATCGTCAAATAACGGGGCGTAGAGAGAGCGATTAGCAAGCTCCTACTCCTGTTTTAGCCCTATTCTTTATATCTCTAATCTCTTTGATGAAAAGAGAGTTTAAGTAATTAAGTACAAGCAACAGTGGCTCACTCTCCTTAGCTACCTTAGTTGAGAGTGACGTAGATAACAAAAGAAATACAAATAATTAGTTTTAATTTAGAATTTCGACTGAAGGTGCTTGATGGAAATTTATCTTTAGATTAGAACTATTTTCATAATGTACGTTTCCATTATAATTTTGGCCGAACACGACCCGGGTTTCGCCTCTCGGCATCTTCCGGTGCTATCCACTGCGCGAATGCACTCGAACTGACAGTCAGTTCGAGTTGCGAAATCCGGGTCGTGTTCGGCCAAAATTATAATGGAAACGTACATTATGAAAATAGTTCTAATCTACAAACAATTTGTTTTATATTTATTAAATATTATTTATAACAATGCCTTTTAATTTTCATATGAAATAATATTTTGAAAATTTTAATTGGTTTTTATATACCTTTTACTTTAGTTAACTTTTTTAGAATGTCGTTTCTTTAAGAAAATCTATCATAAATTTTAAATACATAGCTACAAAAATTTGAGATTTCCTGCAGAGATAGTTATACCATTATTTTAAAACTATATAAAAATGATTGAAAATGTGTTTTTATAACAACTTTCATTGGTAAATGGTGATGCTTTATACCGCGTCTATATATTCTAACCCACACCGCATCACAAAGATCGCGCCAACAATAAAAAAATATTTACCTCTATGCAAAGTTTACGATTCTAAGATTGTGTTGTGTTTGATACAATAGAGAGGGGTTTCACACGTGCCAAAAGCTACACATTGTTATGTTTGCAAGTTAAACGAAAGCTTATGCGAGTCTTTTGAAGACTATTTGAGAAGAGTACAATCATTCGCAGGCCTCGCCCGCCGTGCCCCATCGCCCCTAACCTTGTCTTGAATTGACTTGCCTTGTTTTGCCCTATATCCAGGTTCGGAGCAAGTACAATAAGGGGTAATTCTTTTTTTCACTTGTGTCTATCACGCCCAGAACGTGAGGCATATGCATACCTTATTGAATATCTAAATATACATAATTTTGTATTTATATTTGAAATCAATTCCTTTCACCCTGTTACGTCAACTTACATACATCCAATTAAAGATATTTTTTTCGACCATGTCAGCCGCTTTTATTATAAACTCCTTTTGCAGAACAGAAGTGATATTTTTAAGAACTGGTTTTTATTTAGTTTCTAAAGTATTAAGATTTTAAAAAGCTTTTTATATACTGACTATTTACGTCAAATTTCAACAGACAACACGAAAAATATTATCGGACTTTTTTACAAACAATTTATATTTTTAAAAAAATACTTACTTCGACTTGAACCTAGTCCCGTATGATTGGTAGAGCTAAACTCTTACTATCTACACTGCTTTGGAATTGAAACTTTGCTAATATCTTAACCCTCCAGAGACGAGAGCTGTTTTCCGATAAAAAAAATATTTTTATATATTGAAGTCACGGATAACTTTTATTTAAAAATAAAAAAAAAACGCAAAGTCGTTGTACACAAAAACCGCATGACTATATGGTCATGCTCATCCTTTTAATACCGTGTAATATTGTGTGAAGACAGTAGTAAGGACGAGCGTGACCGTATGGGCATGCAAACATTCGAGGTTAAAATATAGCTAAACGTATTTTTTTTTTAAATATTTACAATTTGACCTCTTTAGATCAAAATAATTTCAATGCAAATATATTAGCTAAAGAACTGTAAATAATTTTATGTTTTGATAAAAAAAAACTAGCTAACAGTTTCAAAAAGTAAATTAAAAAAAAACGGAAATTCAAAAAATCGCACGTGCCTTTGGTGGCCGTTTCTATCCCAACAGCTGATGACAAACTGAAGTCTGTACCCTTCTTAGCCAAATCAAAAGCAACGATATTCATGTAGAAAAAAGATGAATAGTGGTATCAATAGACAACGGTGTTTACTGTGACCATATGGTCACGCTCGTCCTTGGAGGGTTAAGCGCGTAACATATGGTAAAGAGAGGTGTGCTTAGAGTAAGTTTAAGTATTTTTTTAAACATTGCAGCTTAGAATTCATTTTAATACACGCCACAAATTAAATACTTTTTTATGTTAATTAACATTTTAATTATAAAAAAAGTCTAGTTTTTTTTATCATAATTTCCAATATTTAAAAACAACGCATTTATTTTATTGAATTTACCTTTTAAAACAGATCGTACCGTTTTCCAGTTGGTTACGATTATTGAAAAGCATTTTTTATAAATAGATTACCTTTCATGTTATACAAATAGCCAATATCGGAACGGAAATTGTATGACAGATATAGGCGGCCGATGCACTAAGTGCTGCTCTGAGTATATCCACAATACGTCTGGGGAAATATTTGTATAGTTGCCAATTCGATACAAAATTTGAAAGGGCTATAAATTGCTAATGTCTTGCCAGAAATAAATTCCTTTCCGTAGTACTATCCCAATACATTGTTACATGTATATTTAAAACACAAAAAGGAATTACAAATATTATTTGATCATTTTATTTCATCTTACTACAAACAATTAGAATAAATTCATTTTACTCTATAACATTAAAGCCATATTGTACGATTTTAATACGTTTTATAAGTGTAATTTTATAATATACAGTTTTAAATTGTAATATTTATATTTCAAGTTCACCGCAGACAAGTGGGCATTCGTATTATTTGATTTCATTTTCAAGGATTCGAATCCCTAAATGGTAAATTTCATATTTAGATTTTAAAAAATATATCACCATAAAAATGTGTTGAAAAAATAATCGTAAAGGTATATGTAATTCGGTTAGAAAAGTATTGTCTTTATACTACTTACTTCTTTAAAACCAGTAAACCGGCTTAAAAAAATCAATGTTTCACGTTCAGGAATTGAAGACTGTAAGTCTTAAACGAACAGACGAAACAAACTAAAAAATATTTTAATTGAATAATGGCTTTGTATTGAAATATTTCAATAAATAACAATATGTCAATAAAGCTGCAAAGTTCATTCATTTTTATATTTGTATCGTATTTTTTATGAACAACAGTGCATGTATATACAACCCTGCTACGCTAAAACGCAGTAATTACAGAAAATTAGAAAATGTGAAGAATTTGTAATATTTTATAATGTAAAAAAAACACAATAAATCATATTTTTTTTATTAAAGAAAGGTCAAAATATATTTGCACTGATCAAAAATCAGCAAAATTTTAAGTATTAACATAAGTTGTATTATTTTTGCAAGCAAATTCGGTATTGTAAGAAAAAAAATATTTGACTATCACATACATTATCACAATAAATAAAAAATGCTCATATATATAATATTACACTTAAAGATAAATTAAATTTTAATGCCTGGTTCTCACTTATCAATGAATTTGTAAATACTGTGTTTTTACTTAGAAGGGCACTATACTAAATATCGACTGATGTAAAATTTATTCTAGCAGTACTATTCTTAGTTAGAACAATTTAAAAATAAAATTAGGAGTCCAATAAAATATATCTTTATATTTTATGTTGTGATTAAATTTGACAAACGAGTAAGGGAGGTTAGAATTTATTTTTAATAAAACAATGTTTATGAACGATTCGATATGTGATCATGTCTAAATACTTATTTATATATTTGTATGCAGACTTAATTTATGATAATAGTAATTTTTGCTTTCATGCTTATACATATTATTTACCGATAATAAAGTAAGTGTTTCTGTATGCTAACATTTCTAACTAAATTATTGCGATATTAACATTAAAATATTTTGAATTATTACTAGTACGGTGGTGTGAGGGAGGCGTCCCTATATATCATTTTCATGAATTATTAAGGTTACCTATTAGCTTATCGGAACTCATCTCCAGGGATATAGTTAAGGGTTCTTAACAACGTTTTATATTACACTACCCCAACAAGCCTCAGTCAGATATTTATATAAACATCATCGGACTTACATAGATATAAAACATTTCCCTCGCGTTTGAGAAACATTTAAGAGAAAAACGAAGCTGATAATAATCTCATACAATTTATTAAATATAAATATTTTAATCGATTAGGTTCAATTTCACTGTATAAAATTGATTGATATGGATTTAAAAGTCTCAGTTTCAACGAGTATAATTTATTTGTATTAATTTATGCATGTTTGTAATGTGGACATTCCTGGACCCACTTATCCGATCAAAAAAAGAGGACCTAGCAAAAGCGATTAGTCAACCAATATTCATTTCTCAGCTCATCATTTTTTAATGTTTTACCTGCTCCTAAGACACTCCTGGTAACTATTGGCCTAGTAAGTGCTGTGAATTTAAAATAGTGGTAGGTGAAACGTTGATAATTTTAGGATAACCATATCTAAACATCCATCATAACTTTACTCGAAATAGCTATTTTGAACGACAAAATTTTTAAAAAGCAACTTCTGTTGAGTTGTTCCATTGCTAGTCCATATACTCACTCTACAAAGAGAGCGGATCTGGTAGAGATGATTTCAATTTTATCAAACTAACAACTGTATTTCATATAGGCCCATTAAAGGTGAAGTGAGCCAATTGGTATTTTAGAAAAAAATAGTTAGATGCGTTTTAATATTCTACACGTCTTAAAGTAACCTTGTTGATACACATTACAATAGTGTTAAATCCGTCAAATAAAAATATACAATAAACCAAGTTAAGTCGTGATTGTATTATAATTAAAAGTTTAAGTAAAAAGCTTTACCATTTTACTAGTTGGCTCAATTCACCTTTCGAGGCAACATATATCCGTTACAAAAGAAATATTTGAGTAAAAAATTAACAAAAGTATTATGAATGACGCAATTATTTTTAATGAATACTGTTATAATAAGCTCTTCAACTGTCACGTTCCAATTTACAGTTTCCGAATGCATGGCGGGTCGATCTCAAGTAATATTTTTTAAGATCTTCGTGAACCTTTTGGTTGCAAGTGCCTAGTACAAATGGCAAGCGCCACTTTTTCCGTTTTTCAGACAATGGCGCCCGTTGGCGGTTATCCAGGTTTCTTCTTCGGATCATTATTTTAAATGATTTCCGCGCACTTAACCGCTCTATTACACTCTTCGCGAGTTACAATTATTTTAACTATCTCCCCACAGGCCACGGGTTATTCAAAAAAAAAAAGTGAAAAATTTTACAAGAAAAAAAAAATTTACTTTAAAGCAAGGATCATCAAAATTTTTGAGAAACGGGCCGGATTGATTATTTTTAAAACTTACTGGGCCGGACGACATGATCTTTTTACTGATATGATTTAATTAAATAAAGTTAGGTATGTATATACTGGGTAAAATATCTACCTTTAAACCTGCATCAATAATAATTGCAGGTAAAAAATACTGTTCTAAAATTAATTAATTTTTGAGAATTTTGTTACATATAAATTTTTTCCAGTACGGTAACGATATCAAAATTAAAAAACCGATGGCTACTAACTAATTGTACGATATTGTATTAAAAGGCATGTTAATCGAAATTAAATAATTTTGAAAAAAAAAATAGACATAAATGACGTCCTATCGACTGGTTAGTGGAATAGTAGTATTACTCATTGCCTTAGTAACTAAGACGTTTTCAAAACTTAATAACACGAATGTTTTCTTTCCATAAAATTTCGTCTCCTT
Organism: Himalopsyche anomala; assembly: GCA_031772345.1. Classification (NCBI taxonomy): domain Eukaryota; kingdom Metazoa; phylum Arthropoda; class Insecta; order Trichoptera; family Rhyacophilidae; genus Himalopsyche; species Himalopsyche anomala. Next base: position 26,620,973 of record CM062844.1, read on the forward strand.
TTTTAATATCCATAAACAAATCGTTATTCTTGTAATTTCTAAATGTATCTTTTTCCTACTGTCACTCACGTAATGTTTCAAACTTATTTGTTCTATAATATATAGTATATACGATCTCACTTTGTTGATTGTTTATTTTTCCATTTTGGAATTAATCATCAAAAGAAGCTTATAGAATTTCAATATTAATAATAATAGCAAATCTAAATAATATATGTTTCTCTTGTTATTAAATATCGACTCTGAAATTAATTAGTACGATAAATTATTTTGATTTATTAATTTAATCGGCAACGTTGTTATATTTTTAGTCAATCATCAAATTATTCACGTGTATAATTATTTATACTCTGCAAATTATAATCAAAATTGCCCAGAATAATATGTTTAAAATTAATATTGTAAGTCTCCAGGGAGAAAACTTTGACAGAGAAGTGAAAAATTGAAATTCCCTGTTATAAACATGTTATCCCGAAAGCCAATACCGCGAAACTAAAGAGGCAGAAAGATAACCATTTACATATATAGGACTTTTAACATACGCTTACAGCTCGCACACGATCAAAGCCTCTGTTATATCCAAGCCGTGTTGTGCAAATTGACTACATTGTATTTTACAACAGAGACTTTTTTAATCAGAAATTAAAATAAAAAAGCAATAAATAAATTAGTTGTGTTATATATTTAAATAAAATATTCTGAAGATATTTTAATTTATCATTATACTAAACGTAGTATTTTTTAAAAATTAAATCGTTAATATTAGTTGTTTTATATTTAATAACGTAACGGCATTATAAATTCATGATCTTATGAAAAAAATCGTTAAAAAAAATAATATAACAAAAAGATGTATAGAACTTATTGAGTCTATCGCCACCTTGATACTACAATAAGGTGACTCTGATTCGATAACAATTATTTTACAGCTTATTTAATTAGCATACTAGCAATAATCTTTGTTTTAAATACAAATAAAATGTGTTTAATAGTATTGGAAACAAATAATTAATGTTTAATGTTCAATAACCATCTCAATAATATTTTAAATAAAGTTATCAAGTTAAACTATTGATAAATCAAAATCAAAACAAAATTTTACTTTTAATCGTATCGTTAATCTGATCAAATTATAATCTTTGAGCTTTCTCAAATTCACATAAAATTTACAGATATTATATATGAATAAAGCGCGTTTAATTAAATCAATAATACACAGTTTATGAAATTATATTGTAAGATTATTCAAAAATATATTTTACACAAACAAAACTTTGTTTTTTTTTCATCAACCAATAATTCATATGAAATTAATAATGCCTGTCACAATTTTTAACGGTTACACACATTTTGTAGTATGCACGTGTATTCAATATAATTGTTATAGTACTTTCATCAAAAATCTTAATTAAATAGGTTTCATCCATTTTTATATCTGTGTGGTAATATTTTTTTATATTTTTCGATAAGATTTTGTTAATAATATATCATTCTAATTGAAAAGAATAATCAAATAGTTTTCTAAAATCTGTATAAACATACACGTTTAAGCATATTTTACTCGTATAAAATCTATAAAAATAATTGATTTATCGGACCACTCATTATTTAAAAGCGGATGTATAGCACGGCTCGAATATTACAACAGCCCCGGAATAGAACCAAACACCGAATAAAGGTACAAATGAAATATGCGAGGACTTAAAAAACTAAAAGGATTTCTTTGCCACTCAAATCTACTCCGCAAATGGAGTATATTGTTATTCAATAAATAATATTATTACGAAGAATAGAAGCGTCGCCTTTTTTATTTCATTTCATCTTCAGACATAATAACTCATCTTGCCAAATCTAATCGAAAAAATGTATTTTTCAGACATAATAGAATATGTCAGTCTCGTGATTTATGAATGTTATTTTAAAATGTCTTTTTTCTACAAAAACACTCGAGTTTATCGCGTTGCGTATGAAATATATACAACTTAATATTTATTGACACACTCGACTCTATTTTAGATATTTTATTTAAGTTTCAAAGACGTTAAAATAACATCATTTACATAATATGATTGTGGTTTTGTCAAACAAATCTTTCAAAGCAAAAAGCTTATTAACTTATTGGTAAACTATTTTCGATTTCATTTCGTATTCAATAAAATGAAAATAATTGTTTTATATTGGTGATTTAAGCTTTCAAATTTTCAAGAACAGTTTTTAAGAATATTAAATTAGAATTACTTCTACAAAAATACATAGTTTTAATTATATTATAATTTATAAACAAACCCGCTACACAATTTTATAGTTTCTCCAAAAATATTTTAACTCGGTTATGTGGCGTTTTAAAGTCATTCAACATATATTTTTTTAGTTTTTTTTAAGAAAAATAGTACTACTACTCATTTTTATGAGAGACTAAACATAAATCGTTTTCATTCCAATAAATTTCTGACATATATAATCTAATGAAGCCTTTTGTTTGTTATTACTACCTAATGCTGTTAAATTTCTAGTTATTCGTTTCTATTTTTTGTGTTGAGAATCCTGTTAGAAAAAATAATTCTAAATATATTTATTATTGAAGACTCAAATTTTAAATTTGATTATAATACCAATTGTAAAATCTTGTTTAAATAAATATTTTGTAACATTTTCGTAAATTTTTTTTTTTATATATACGTCAAGTATTTCATTTCACACGCTGGTTTTTCAACTCTACAATAAGTGTCTGTTTTCCATAATTTGTGTTCAAAGCATTTGCACAATGAGATAGCCAAATACCATCGACGCCATTTAATGTAATTATATTAATTACATTAAGCGAAATTACTTTATCCGCTCAATCTGAGCTTAATATAACACAATATATTGTCGCTACACAAGATCCTTTGAAATCATTCAACACAATGAATAATCTTAACAATCCAAAGCGGTGTTGTTTTCTAACGTCAACTGATTTGAATATTGTGTAACTAAACAGGGTGTATTTCGCAATCCTGGCATTCAAAATCAATAACTGCAAAAACAATCTATTTCATAGATTAAATAATATGTCTCTAAATTCAGAACTGTTACAAAAAATGTCAAAAAGACGCAGATAATTGGGTGTTATTTGGGGTTTTGTAAGTGGCCAACAAAAATCTTTTGCCGTTGCATTCGACAAACGATAATGATATGAATACAACATTTGTTTTTGGATTTTTCATCCACAGCCAGATCTTCTACAATTTAAGACATGGTACGGAGCAATTTCGTTTTTAATTGATTTGAGGTGGAATTACTTTCATGCTGAGCGAAATCGGAATCGGTCATTTAAATCAGAGTAGAGTCTTGATCCTCGAAAATTAGAGTGTGCACGGTATGACTAATTATTCCGTTTATAACGAAGTGCATTATAAAAGAAAGAATGGAACAAATCTTTCATAAATTTGAATCGTTCAAATCATGTACATTCACATAAGTTTTGTCTTTTATTTAATGAACGTCAGTTCAAATCTATCCGTGCACTTGAATGCCCAAAGATGCTGAAAGGCGAAACCCGGGTCGTTAAAACTTGTGTGAATATACAAAATTTGAACGATGCAAATTTAATACTGAAATTCCACCAAGCACATTCAGTCGAAATCTTAAATTTAAAAAAAAATCATATTCAAAAAATAAAACACTTTTTCGTACTTATTCCACATTGATTCAATTTATTCATTAAACATCAGTGAAAAATGATCGTAATGAATAAAACTGACCCTAAGCATATTTTAACAATGTTTATGGTCCTAAATCATTAAAGAAATATCTCAAAGTAAATAAAAAAATACTTGTTAAATTTGCATTTGCATAGAAATCCCATAAAAATCTTGCTTTATTAGTTACTTATTTTTTACAAATATCTTTTACTTGATTAATCTAATTCCAAGCTGTTTAAATTAAATTGTCAGGATTTCAAACGCATCTCGGCAATACACTGTTAACTCTGTACACGTATACACATGTTTGTCTACTTATTAATTCATTCACTCACTTAAGTTGGTTTAATTTGCGTGAAATGGTAACAATAACAGTTGTTGTTTCAATCAGCAATCTTATTCTAATCTAAATGGATTTCACAAGTACGGAAGTAAACAAGATTACTTAGATATACTATTGCACCAAAGAGATATTATTATAATTATTTAGTAATATTTTGGAAGTAAATTCTTCTACCGGAGGTCGGCTAGAAAAATGAAATATTTTACTGTCATTGACAAGTCGTATTGAATCACCGAATTGGACATATTTTCTTGGGTTTTAATAATAAGGCTAGAACAGGACCAGTGTTCCCTCTAAGCTGTGCGCGTGTGCGCGCGCACAAAACTCGCCAGGCACACGCACATGTATTAGAACAGACGGCACAAAAGTTGCACCAGTTACACCACCACCAGAATAAATTAATTGTCATTATATAGTGTTGTTAATTATTGTTATTATAAAAAAATATCCATTTCGTTAAGTAGATCTAAGTATGTTATGTGGCGCACAATTTTTTTAATTTCCTTTCAATGTATTTTGCGCACATAACCTTCAGGAAGTTAGAGGGAACATTGGACAGGACTTGTGCTCAACTAATCGCTCTTGCTACGGCATGCTATTTTTAGGATTGAACGGGTGGGTAGAAATTATTATACATCACAAACACATATGCCTTTGAGCAGAAATCCTGTTCGAAGAAGAGATACTGTTTTCACTAGGACTCGAACCTATGAGATCCGTCACGGAAGCCAACAGCGTTGACCAATTTGCCACGGATCCGATGAAAAACAAGGTTTTTTTAAAGGATGTCAATGTAAATAATACTACTGTCGATTCACTGTCACACAATCCACTATCAATTGTATAATTATTAATACGGATCAGAAGCATTCAATTTTTCAATTCAATTGATAATAAAAAATTGTGGGATCAGTCAAAAAAGGATGTTATTTTGCCATATGACAATAAACTTTAATTTCCATGATTTTTAAACTATTCTGGCATTTTTTGCCAAAGCAGCTATCGATAATGTGCAAAAAAGATTGTTAAACTAAATTATTTGTGATTATTGTCGCATCAGTAGGGTATTTCGCCCAATGCAAACAATAAAGTGATAGTAACAGGTTAAATACAATTTATAATTTTCATAAAATAAGGAAAGATTAACTCGAATTTAAATTTGAGCTCTCCACTGTCATAAATCATTAATTGACAAGCGCAATAAATCATCAGCGGACGTGTGTTGAAAAAAATACATTACGTCAAAAACGCTGTCGATACATTATAAACAAAAAAATATATTATACTTACGTGGTGTTTATATTATAATAGGTACGGTACGCACATTATTAAATTGTTAGCCATAGAAATAATATAACACTACACACGTTTCTATCAAATAATATGCAAATTCACCAAAATTACCGGTAACGGAAGCTTAAAATTCCCACATCACTAATTAAGCTGATTTCGTGGAATGCTTTCATGAAACGGACTGTTTCATATTTCTGTTTTTCGCCATTTCCGTTTTGTGCACGCCATAGTAACTTCGTTTTAAAAATATCAAAGATATGCCACTTTTTTAAATATATATCAATAATTAATTACCTTCATTGTTAAAATTGTCTATGGATTTGGCCGTAGCTCTGTGGAAATTCATCATTAACATTATATAAAGCTAAAATTGATAACTTTTATATTCCATTAACTGTGCATTAGAATCATCTCCAGAACTTCATATCTCCCTCCCATCATCCAGTATTAAAATTGATCTTTACTTTATTATTAAGCAACCCTACAATATTAAGTCTGAAAATGCTCATTAAAGAGAAGGAACACATGTTAATTAATAATAAAATCAGGAGAAATTTATCAAATTAAAATTTCATATTACCTTTATTTTTAATAAGCTATAATCAACAAAGTATTTAATTGTCAAAAATTTATAGAATTGATAACAATTTTCCACCTAAAGCCATCCACGGATTTTCGTTGAAACGTATTTTAGTTTATCTACCTACATATATGTATAATATTATAAGATATATACACTATTTTTCTTATCCTGTGATTGTAATTTTTATTTTATAGTTTACTCAAAACCAGGTTGACTTTGTTAGGTTTGGTTTGATTAAGTTTAACGAATCATATTTCTTTTGTATTAGCTGATTTCACACGGAGAATATAAGCTTAGAAAAGAAATATTTAAATTTTTATCAAAGTTGTACATGTCCCATATATACATACATGAAAAGAGCGTTTAGCTAATGAATGATATTCTTTCAAAACATTCACAAATATTTCACGATCATTAACAAAATACATAATTTCTGTTTTAATGTGTTATATTTTTATTTAAACTCAATTATTAATTTCAGTTTAATTGAATGTACTTGTTTTGATTTGCACTCATCAATCAATATTTCTTTTTTTTAACTTCAAAGGGATGGTTTTATGTTTGATTGTGTGTTATAATTTTTCTTATTATTAAAAAAAAATGAAAAATTACTTTCTAAACAAATGTGAAATATAAATAATAAGTTATACTGATTATTAATTGTTTTGCTTTTCTCTTTGGAGTCAAATTAAATATGTTGCAGCGAATCTATACTCATATGAATATTTCATAAACCATTACAAATAATACATCGTTTTGTTTTTCGTATTTAAAACTTTCTAGTCTTTGAGGAATATAGGGAAAACATTTTAATGCGAAATCCTTGTAATATCTTCTATAACGGAAATAAATTTTAATGTTGTTTTTTTGTTACACGGTGTAAGTTATTATTTGTTTGAAAACCTCCACTGCCGTGTGGTATACTCATTTTATAGTTCATCATCATCAACGTCAGCCACCGATAAACTGATTCACTGAATATGTTAACTGTTTGTAAATTTTAATGGTAGAAAGTCAATGTAACTTAAATAAGAGCAATGCTAAAAATTCGGAGATTCTTCCACGTAAAAACAACCGCAGGTGAAGTGAGCGTGTTTTTCGAGTATTCGAGCCCTGGCCACTGCTACCGAATGAGACACACGCCTAAGTTGGTTGAACCCTCGGATACAAGAAAATTAGCATTGCATATTATGTAAATGGTTTTCAAAGAAGAAATACATAAATTGCCCTCAATTAAAATAGAGTTCAAGCACTGAGTTATGGTTGAAGCATATTCGTCTCCAGAGTACTCAAAAATCAACACTAGGATATTCAATCCCGGACCCTTTTTGTGATCCCGAGATTCCAGGATTGACATTTTTTTTCAAATTCAACTTAAAATCGTGTGCAAATTAGGATTCGAAAAAAAATTGCTCGGCGATTTTGAAATCAAGGGATTTTCGAAAAACAATTTTATGCCAACTTAAAAAAAAACACAGAAATTTACGTATTTCTCAAAATTACCAGTACGAGAGTTTTATTTTTAACTCTTCCAAGAATTTTCAAACCCAAAATCCCAGAAATTTGCGGATTTCCCAAAATGAACAGCGTAGTTTTTCCAAGATTATTTTTCTGTTATTTTCTCAATTCCGAAATCCCGGGATTAGTATTTTCACAATCCCTGGATTCCGAGATTGGATACCCTACTCAGCACTGTACTCGTTGACACTCGCTCACTATTAAAATAGTTTTTTCAGATTTAATTCGAATCATACTTTCAAAAATGTCTGGGTCTGTTTGGAGTAAATTTTGTGGATGATTAACGTTGCTTATCTGCGTTACCATATTTGATATAATACCATAATAAAATATAAAAAAAACGTGTATGTTGTCGTTTTGTTTTTGTCTCATAAGTCTTTGCGTATTTTAAATACACGTGCAACATTCACTCTTCTTTGAAAATTCAAGCTATTTTCAGTAGTCTTTTGGTAAATAAATGTATGTAGACTTTTGATTGTTGTATTAAGTTAGTAAGTAAAAGCATTATAAGGCGTAAACATCTGTTTGTTTCACCTGAGCACCACTCGAAGCAACAACTCCGTTTATGTTATCTTGCTAACATCAAGAAAAGTTACACGTGTTAACATAAAGCATTGCCTGTAATGAATTATCCAACCACCCACTTAACAGTATTACTTATCTTAATTTTTAATTTCCTCTCTACAAACATGCCGAAGAGATTAAAATGTACTCTGAATGTTGCCGTGGACTTTTAATACGGAAAATCTAAAAAAATCTTTAGTCGGAATGTATTACGTCTGTACATTTTTAAACAAGGTTTGCTTTGACCGAAGTATAAATAGTTTTATATTTAAGATGTATTTATTTTTAACTCCTTACGAAGCATTTATTTTAAGAAAAAATCTGTAGCCTAATATTAGACACTTAAATAAAATATTATATACACTGTGAAATAATATTATTTTCTTTGTAAAGCAATTTGAAATTGGTGAAATCTCACAAATAAACTAAGATATTGTCAACTTTATAACAGAAGTTGGTAAGTAAAAAAAACGGACAAAAATTATCAAAGTATACAAAGAGGTTCTTCGTATTTCTCTTTTGATTTGTATTACATACTATTAAAATATATCCAATAATTTGTAATTAAAAAAGAATAAGCAATTAGTATGAAGCATTAAAAATAATTTAGCTTTAAAACTCCTTAGTTTCAAAACCTACTGAAATACAAAAACCAAAATTGTTGGTAAAGTGCAAAAAATTGATGTTGGCTTAAATACTGAAAAAATATTATTTTTAATTTTAAACAGTTAAATGAACACATAAATAACAGCCCTATTCTTGCCAGGATTTTGATGTGAAAGGAATATTTTAAAACATATTCAACGTTTTAAAATGTACTTCAATAGTTTTTGCAACTCAACATTGGGTTTGAATAGATTGAGAAAGTCAATTATAAATATTTAGGATGTTTTAAAGGCAAATGAAATGGTTTGAAAAAAAAGTTATATCAGGAGTGTGTGAAATAATAAAAGATTAATATATTATTTTTTCAACGACATTTCTTTCTATGGCCCTAATTGGACAAAAAAACAAAGCGGTTATTCTCTCTCATACCATTGGTTGTATGGAAATGAACTTATTTTCAAACTGAATCATTTTAGATTTGAGTAGGTTTTGAAACTTAATACGTTTTCTCTGTATGTAAAGGTTTTGAAATTGAAAATTTATTGATTGTATAGATGTTAAAATAGAGAACAAGTTGACATCAAAATTCGAAAAAAATCCAAAATGGCCTTTAGGTAAGATTTAGAACTGAGATCCTCTGTAAATAAAATAATTAATACGTTTTGAAAATACTCTTCAAAAATAATTAAGATGTTATTATAATACAGACATGATTTCAAGAGAAAGTATTTGTTTTCTAAAATATGCAATGCACCCGACTCTTAAAAGAGTCGTTCAAATTCTTTCATCGCAGAGGGTAAGAAGGTACACATGTAGCCAGTGTTTTCCATGTTTTGTGGATCAGATAAGGAGTGAGTGGGGTTGTTAAACATTTCAGAAATCAATGCTTCTATTTATTGATCAATTTGTGTATGTTTTCATTTAGGGATAAAAACACGTAACTGAGTAACGAAAGCCAGTAAGTAAAGTAGGCCAGTTTGGGTTACAAATTTAGTGAATCGTTTGTTTTCCTTCAATTATAAAAATTTACATTTATTATCGACATGATTTTTTTTATGTTGCTTTTTGTATTTTATTTGTTGTGTTGAACATTTTATGGTTGTCAAACTGTATCTGTGTTATGAATAAATTCAAATGATTGGTTTTCTTTTTGCTTCATTCTGTCAATCATTCCCAGATTTGCTACTATTATTTTTTTTTAATAAATTTTACGAAAACACTTTTAAGTATTTTGTTTTTTTTTTGCGAATCTAAGACGAAGCAATTATATTGTACATATTTGCAAATAAACGATGACGTATACTGGGAAAAAAAACTTAATTCGAATTCACGGTTTTATAAACGTTATTTAAATTAAAAATGGTCAAACTACATTACAAACAACATATCATTACCGTTCTGGGAGAAATAAGTAAGTAAAAAAGCTGACAAAAATGAGTTAAGTATACAGATTATTTTATATCAATTATAACTCTGTTGGTGCATTAATTATACCAAAAAGCATGTATTTGTTTAGGCAATTATTAAGAATGCTTGTTTAAAAGCACGCAGTGTTCTCTGTCTTTTCATTGTAAACTTTGCATATATTATCTTTAGTTTTCTATGTAACATAAAATATCGATACTAGAGGTTTTGTACTGATAGCTGTTTTTTTTTATTAGTTGTTTATTCAAAACATTCAAAACATAAATTTCATGTCACAATATAAATTTTATTTTGTTCAATGTTTGCTTTTGCTTTTTACGGTTAATTTAAAGATATACATATCGACTGTGAAAAGGAAAAAGGACGTAATCCACAAATTTAAAAGAGACAAATTATGAAATGTATACATTCTTTAAGTGCACGGAGACTTATGAAATGGTGTTGAATTAATTAAGCTAGCTAGAATTTCAGACATTTTTGAAGAAAAACCTTTAAGTATCTTTTCCTGGTTGCAATTTTTAGAGGCTATTCTTTTTTCAAACGTTAAAGCTAAATTTAAATACTAACGTGTATCATGCTGTATAAATTGTGATCAAAAAATCTGTTTTGAAAAAATTGTGGGTTACGTCCATTTTCCTTTCCACAGTCGAATTACAAAAGGAAAAGTTTTTGATTTCATCTTCTTATCGTTATTGTTAGTTTTTAAAATTGTTTTATGGAATGGTTAATTTTATTTAATTCAGTTTAAACTGTGTGCCATAAAAATCTGCGAAATATACATGCGTAAATTCGTCAATTATTTATTTTAGAATATTTAATTGACGAAAAAATATTGCCATGTTTGTCACAAATAAAAACAGAATTATTGCCACAGCATGTACAGGAGTAAAATATTTCCTCACGTGGGTAGTAATAGTCCACAAAAAAACGCGACAAATCATCCCGCTACACCGTACCGCTACGCCGCTACGCCGCGCCGTAGAGCTACGCACTACAACGGGAAAAAACACAGAATCACAAATCTTATTACGTCACCAATAACATAACAAATGTTTGTTTGATACACAGGCACAAAATATAATGTAATAGGCTTTTTTCCGCTCCGTGTTTACATCGTGTGTCGAAATATCCGCTCGCCATTCTGAAGCCGAAGACAATTTTGTCCAATTTAGGAAGGAAAAATGTCTTTGATGAAAATTTCAACTGAAGATTTATATGTGCGAATAATACAATCAATAAGCTGTCATTGTTTGTCACAGCGTTTTCCGCAATGCGTGGTTTTCAAGAATCAAATTTGCTTCCGTAAACTTGTTACTAACACCAACTTCCAAAGGCAGATGTCAATAAATATTATATATGTATGTATTTAGTATTAAAATAATATTTTTAAAAAAATGCTTTATTATGACCTAAATCGCAAGCTAATTTTCTTCGCTTCTCAATAAATATTGTTAACGAAATTAAATTGGAGTACATACGGTGATTTTTAATTTGTTTAATTAATTAATTTATTCATTTAACATTACTTTTACTAAATTATCTTAAATTTTGTATCAGTATATTGTAAATTGGATTACCATTTTTAAAAGAATATTTAAGAACTTATTATTTTTAATTTTAAATTACTTATTGATCGTTTTCTTGTAACAGGTCTTTAAAGTAGTTAGAGACATTCATTTGTATTTTGAATAATTATCTCTGAATTATTGTCAACTTTTTTATACCAATTGTTTTATATACTGTGTAAATAGCCACACCCAATTGTATATAAATACCTCTATTTAGATTTACAAACTTTAAGATAAAGATGATTAAATATGAAATAATCAATAAAGAAGCCGCTGTGAGGAAACGTTATCTTTTTTATGAAATCAAAAGCTTTCTGTCGAATTTTGAACTAAAAATATATCTTCATTAAGAATAAAAAATGTATTCTTTTGTGAGCAAAAACAAAAAAGTACCATTACTTATTATAAATACATGTAATGCTAAATAATGCGATAACGTAAGGTTTTTAATTTTCTGATGTTTTATGATTCCCGAGATAGCGGGAAATAAATACACCAGTCCCGGGATTTTCCGGTAAAATTTTTCACAGATAAAAAAAATATTTAAAAAAAAAAACAATATTTCTGGTGGGCTTAAATAACTTTTTGAAAACGTTAAATATTAATTTTACAATCAGCCGAATTTGAACAAAGTTTTGTAATAAGCAAACCAGCCAAATAAAAGGCTCTTTCTTACAAATTGTTAAAAGAACTTTTAAGGTATGATTTAAATTTTCTATTTTTTTAACGTTTGCTTCATTTACATTTTCACTTCTTTCCGTCAAAGTTGCAATTTTGTTAAGCTATATTTTCAATTATTTTATCGTAATACTTAGTTCTACCAAAATACTGTTATAGCACCATCTTTTCTTTATTTTTGCAATATGCTTGAAAACGCATCACGGGGGAATAATTCAGCTTGCGATAACGTCCGAATGTTACTAAAAGCGTATTTTTTCATTTCCCGGGATCGTGTCTTCAAAATGTTGGGATTCACCAACTCACCGAGATCCCGGCTGCTAGAAAGAAACTCTAGTTAAATGCGACTGCCTGTATTCGTACACGAAAAGAATCCAAAAATGTGAAAAAACTTTCCTTTTTTAGAAAATAATAATACTGAAAGCTTAAAAAATGGGGCTAGGTAAAAACAAGCTGCAAACTTATGACTTTTTACTCAGTGTTGAAAGGAACGGGTAGATTTGGTGAGAAAGTATGAAACAAACACAAATTTATATTTTCGTTTATGTCTATTTGGAAACAAACCTAAAAATCAATTAAAAAAACTTAATAATAAAATAAAACCAAAGTTTCTTCTTGCTGATTAAAAACCTTCACCATTACCAAAAAATCCAAAGCCTTAGATAACTTTTTCTCAGCGACTTTTCGCTGTATTCATCATTAGTTGATTGATTTCTTTGGTAGTGTATATACGTTAAGATAGTTATTGCTTTAATCCATGAAGGGTCAGCTTCTGTTTCTGTTCGTTATTGATGAAAATCTTTAAAAGTATATCTCAATTAAAAAAATAAAAAATTCAGCTCTTAGACAAGCCTCGTGAATTTTTTGTTTTTGTAAGGACTTAAAAACAAATGATTTTTTATAATAAATTTAAATAGCATCGCAATAAGTCCTTGTTACAATACGCTGAATTGAAGAGTTGATTGTTCGTTTTTAAAAACGGTTACTCCGTTATGTTACGAATCCCAGTACGGAAAGTTTTTATAGATTGATTCCAGGCGATTTATGGATTTCTGTCCGAAGGCATGGTTGGATGTATTTGATGTCTTGAATTCCCTCCCACTCATCCTATTCTAAAACGGGCGTTAAGAGAGCGATTAGCTAACCACTAGTCCTTTTCAAGTGTTAATCTTCTATCCCTACTCTCATTGGAAAAAAACAAGCTAAGAAACTGAGCAAAAAACAGTTCTCGTAGAAAAAAATCTTTTGAGACACCTTTGTTAGGAGGTCATGCTCCACATTGTGAGCAAACCTTAATTTAAAAAAGTATTTATTGTGTCAATTACATATTTTTATAAACAATCATATTTTAACTTCACTCTCTGAAGGGCCATTAATAAAAGTAAATAAAATAATAATACAAAGTTTTTTTATAAAATATATCATTATTTATTTTTCACAAACAAAATCTCTTCCTGTCCCAGATGCAATAAGAAATCACAACAAGTTTTCAAGTCACCATGTACACATTTTTTTACTTATTGCACGTTTTTTTCGTAAATAAATGTGTCAAAACTTTGGTATATTTGTTTGGATACTTTTGAAAACATACTTTTTATGGCCCCGTTTGGCGGAGAAGTCCACAAGAGAAATCCGGGAAATTTATACAACAGGGAAGAATCTCTTCGCCGTTTTGTATGCAGGGAACATATAAATCATAAAAATATGAGGTATATTTTTTGGTTCTCTGAACATTTTGGTAATTACCACTTCATCCTTTTTGTATTTTTTTTAGTTGTATGCTCAAATAATAAACATTTTTCATTCTTTTCGATTAGCCGTGATACTTATTTTGTAAACAATACATTATTTTCTGTATTAAAAAAAATATGAAATGTTGTATAAATTTTCTTTGAAAAATAGCACAATAGACAATATTTTTTTAAATAAGCTTTATTTATGAAAAATATGTTATTAACTACTCTTACACTCAATAAGAAAACACTACGTTATTGAATTAGAAATTATGAAAACAATTTGTCATTCTATTTTATTAAGTGGAGCCTGCGAAGCGAAGAGTCATTTTCGCAACTAATTGATTGGTTAGGTGGGTACACACTTGTCTTAATTAATACACATTTTCTGCCAGTATTCTTGTTAAGTAATGAAATTTTACTTTTATTACGTGAGAACATGTTGGAAAAAATAACAAAACCCCTTACGAACACTGACTGCAACATATTAACTTAGCGTATATAAGACATAGTTGTAGATCAAGTAGTTTTTATGTTTGATTATAATTATACAAGTTCTGTTTTTAATTAAAAAGTGTAAATTTCAATATATGAAAAGACGATATATTTATTTTGAGGACTTTTTGAATAAATTAATAATTGTTTTGCTCAACAGCCATAATTTTTTGCCTTTTCTTTGACCGTATCAGCTATCTGTGCATATAAAATGTGACAAGTACATGTTCCTTCTAAATTCCTTGTCACCAGTCTATCGTTTGTTTCCTCAGAATACATGCCAGCACCATCTAGTTTCACCGACTAAACATGCCAAAACTTCTTCATATCCATCGAAGTAACAAATGTCTGTAAGGCCCTTACATAATCTCCGAATTTCTGTCAAAGTCAAACCACATGATCTTAAATATCCTTATCAATCATATTTTCTCCAATCCATCCGTATACTTATCTTCTTCTTTAGGGCCGAGTTAATAATCCCTAAATTCTCATGACTATTAACTTAAATACTCCCAATTTATTATTTTAAAAATATGTCCATGTCCGCTCCCAATGTGGAGCATATGGACTCCTAATGGAATTTATCTCAACATAAGTGTTTCTACGAGAACTGCTTGTTACTCAGTTGCTCAACCTCTCTTTATTTTTACGTGGGCGAAACTATAACAAAAAAAGTGTTACTAAAAACTTGTTCCTCGCGTAGGACGTCGTAAGAGTCATCAGTTCCAAGGGCTGATCGACCGATCAACTCATTGCCTAGAGAAGTTGAAATTTTCAGTAACAGTATTTGTGAACTGTTTGTTCGGTTTTACTTTTTTATTTCTTAATTTTTTATGTTGATTTTTTGATTTTGATGTATTATGTACTGTTTTTTTATATTTAAATTATATTGGACAAATAAATGCGAGGCGAATTGGCGTCAGCTGTAATGTCATGTACTGTACTCTTGATTTTTAAACAATAAATAAATAATTCGCTGAAAAACAGGTTTAAGAACCTTTGTGAAAACACTATTTTTTCTTTAAGCTAATCTTGTTTGAATTCTCTATTAATAAAAAAACATATGTTTTATGTTTTTAGCGGACATGATTTGAACATGCTTATCAGGCTAAAAAAATCCATTTTTGTGTTGTAAATATTCTATCGTTCACATTAATATTTTACAGTGAGATAGAACAAAAGCTTTTAGTTTGTACACAAATAATTCATCCCTTTAATCTAAAAATGGCTGTACGATTAATTAACAGTGTTGCCCTCGTATAAGGTATCAACAATTTCTGATAAATGTATAATAGTGTTAACGATACAGCTATTGGACACGCCACAGGTGCGTCCAATTTATGATATTGTAAAAATATTTTCTGAACCAAGGACGCGTAGCATAGACATCAGGGCTTGTCGCTTTTTTAAAACCGGTTTTCAAACAAAAAATTGTGACATTCAATGACCGGTTTTTTCAAATTGATAGCCTAATTTCAAATATTATAAATAATATTCACATTTTTTACTAATAAATTAAATTTAATACGTTGGTATTTTGTCTTTAACCTTTTCTTATCTAAGATGTGTAAATAGTACACATACCTTCTAATCATTTACATTAACTCTGTATATATAATTAATACTCAGCCTAAAATTCAGGTATTCCTCCCTTATACATTTACGCATTGAGTAATGCAATAATAGAAATATTGTAGTAGTGTTATATAATTGTCATGATTCACTCCTGTTTGCATAATGTGTAACAGATACACAGCTCAGGAGCGCGTGCTTTTTTTGCATTGTTAGGAAAAGGTTAAACTGGCTTGGTTACAATACAAACGAGAACTTATATGGAAATTAACAGTCAGTAAAAATCAATAAATGCGTTAAAAATATTATATTTTGACATATTAAAAAAATATTTTTGTTTTGTTTTTTGACTGGATACACTTTTTGAATACGGGGTATGTATAATTATTGCATCATCGAATAGGAACACTGAATAAAAATGTTGTTTATTATAGCAGTGCTTCCCATTTTGGGGTCCGCAGAATTTCTCCGGGGCCGCCGCAGAACATGTTTTGTATTGAGGAGGGCTGCGGATTTTTTTTTTCAGATTGAGGGGGCCGTGGAATGAAAATGTTCGGAAAACACTGTACTATAGTACAATTTTGTAAAAATGCTTATTTTTACAATAAACGAAGTTAAAAAAAAAATCTATCTGTATTGAATGAACATTTTTTGTGAAACTTCGAAAACCGGTTTAAGCCGATTTTTAAGACCAGGTTTTTCAAATGTCGGTTTTTGTGTGAGCCCTAATAGACTATTATGGAATAAATAAGACAACGTGAAACAACACTATTTGGGAGCGTGCTTTTAAAAAAAATGTCAAATAAGGAAAACAAATAAACTATGAAACATGCGAGTTATTTTACCTTAGTATGTAGGTCTTCACTAATTATTATCTACTTACCCAAAATCACTCAGTGTTATACCCACTACCAACCGTTGCAGATTTATAGTCTGATATCACTATCCAACACGACTGGAAACGGAAAACAGAGATAGGAACACGATAATTTGCCTATCACTTGTAAGTGTTCACTGTTCAATAATTGGTAGTCATTATGTTAAAAAATATATACAAATACTCTTTTGTACTTATTCCATTCATATTTTTATTATAATCAGTATTCAAATGTCGATTGATTGAAATGAAACGATTTATTTAAAATTATCGCGGTGAGAGAAACAGGTCCTGAACCTAATCAATAATTGTAGAATAAGTACAATGTAGTTTCTTATTCGTTTTTAATATTATTACAGTCAAGAGTTTAAAAACGTCGTTTTTATATGTTATTTAAATATAAAAAAGAATATTTGAACGACTAACGTACTTCTTCAAACATCTCCAGCATCGTAATAAAGTATATCATTGGAAGCTGATTCTACAAAAAACTGGTTGTTATTTAATTCCTCAATCTATATTTTTCTGAATGGGAAAGTGAAGAAGGAAAGGATAATATATATAATATAGAATGATACGATACTTGTATTGAAAGAATATACATCATAAATGTACCAATAATTTGTAAGTATATGAACGGGGATGAGAAGCTGTGATTAACGTTGGAAATTCGGCTTTAAAACCAACTTATTATCAGTTCTCTCAACCATTTAATATTTGTATACTATATGTTATATTTGGAGCTAACATGACCTTAAATATATATAATATTAGTCACAATTATATCGCTAAGCTGATTCAATGTTAAATTTGTTTTTTTATTAAATTTAAGTGTTTTATTTAATCCTTTTTTTCAGCTTAATTAATGAAAAAAAGTGTCAAAATAAAATAATAATGTCGTGTCCGTGTCTTATGTGACGGATCTCATGGGTTTAAATCCCAGTACAAACAACATTTTTCAATCGACTTATGTTTGGGAGCATGGGTTTTGTGATTTCTTAAAATTTGTTCCCACCGTTTTATTTACGAAATAAAATGGCTTAGTAAGAGTGATTAACTAACCACTAATCTTCTTATATTGCTATTTTTTTTAATAATAAAGGTCGGCTAACTGAGCGACAGGCAGTTACCACTATTAGGAGGATGTATGTATATTTCACAATGGGAGCGGAAATGGATTAAAAATATTTTTATGTAATCTGAGTTTAAAAAATGTGAAATATTTACATGCTTTTTATAATCTTTAAAATAACACATGATTTGAGATATTTTAGTAAAAAATAGTTTCATTGTTACTCTATCAACTCTTTATAGTGATATTTCAGTTAAGAAATTTGTAAGTATTTTGATAACAAAAAATATTTAATGCAATTGATGTCATAAAGTTTGTTTTGTTTCAATAAATCGATAATACAGAAATTCCAGTGGATTCGCATGAAATAAAAAAATATATATTTAATAACTTTATAGCCGAATTCTTGCAGAAAAAAGTACACCAAGACCGAAGTAATTTCCGCTTTCTTTTTTATTAACCCCATAACTTGGCGTTGTCAAAATTGATAACCCGACTGCGAAATGTCGATAATTTAGTTTTATTTGTTTTTGTGCAACGTTTGAGAAATCGGCGACGATCTGTATCGGTCTATACGATCAATAATCTCGTACTTCCCATACTTGTGAACATCTCTATAGAGCCAATTACGCAAAATGACCTATGCTTACATAATTTATATGTTATTGAAGACAGAGATTAATTACATTTTTATTTTGGCAACTGCGGCTTCGTTAGTAATAATAGAAGAATCATTTAAAAACTAGCAACTGATACTATACGGCGAGCAAACAATGCACTTTGCCTTCCATACAACATGCAACATTGAACTATAAAGAAAGCTATACCATAAGCCAATAATTATGATTAGTATAAGACAATTTCCTCTCATTTTAATAAAAACAATATTCCTTTGTACTTCAATCCACTTCATTAATTAAGTCAGGACCGACTTAGCTCATTGCGAGCATTATCAACTGATAAGAAAAATATATAAACATTGCTATTAATACAAATTTAAATTGAAATAAAAGGTGTAAGCAACTATTAATAATATATTAATAATAGGTCCTGACCTAATTAATAAAGTGGAATGAAGTACAAAGCAATATTGTTTTTATTAATATAATGCCTTTCCACCAAGTATTGACAGTAAACACCCTAAAAGTGAACAGTTTCCTCTTATAGCAGAGGTGGGCTTGATTAGAAAGATTTACGCAAGCCTTTAATAAATTTCATCTAAGCCGGCATCTTTTTCGTCAGAATTCAACCTGGTTGACTCCATATAACTGTACTTCCCAATTTATTGTAGGAAACTGCTTAACTTCAAGTTGTATAATTTAAAATCAAATTTAACCAAATATAAATTTTCTTGCGGTGAAATAAGTCAAGACCATATGCATCCTTTTTGTAATTAGCCAATAACGTGTCTCTAAAGAGGTTTCTTATGTAGGACATCTAAATTTCATTTCATTTGCATCTCTCATCATTTTTTTGACCTCTTTCTTGCTTCACAGCATTCAACAAATATCTATGGAAACTATGTATTATTACAATATTTAATTATTCGGCTTATAACTTTATTTATTTGATAATTATTCTACTATTGTGTGTCATTGGAGAGATCTGATTTTCAATACGAAAACAAAAACTATTGAATTAAAAAAAGCTTAGATTTCGATAGTCTATCATGTTTTGTAAATAAGCTTTTACTTCAACTTCCGAGAAGGTGACGCAACCTACGCGTATCGATCTTTTTTTACTTTAGGGATATAAAAATATTAAGAAATAAATTTTACAGGGACTACAGCCTTGTGAAGTGGTGAATCTTTTCAAATAAATAAATAAAGCCGGCAGAAACTTTATTTTCTTTCATATCTGTATTAACAAGACGTATTTCATAATCAAAGCACAAAAATACATTATATCAAAGGTTCTACTTAAAATCAACTGAATTAATTCATTTAAATTATAGGTTTGACAGATTCGAATGTTGACTTTAAGCTATAGTACCCGTTTTTCTAACTAAAAAAACTTGTAACTCCAACATTCGATTTAAAAGAAAGACTATTTTGTTATTTATAACTTAAGAACATGAATCAAATGTTATTTTTATTCGTTTATTTTGCGATGTTCTGACGAATGATGCTTTTGAAAGGAGGGAAACACGTGTCATAATTGGAGTAAAAAATCTTTTAAGATTAAATAATTTTCTAACGATAAAAATAAGCAATATTTGTTTTATAATCATGTAATTTTCTTTAAATTTTTTTGATGATAAAACTGAAACTATTTTCTTCGTACAGGTTGCTTGGAATATTACTTTGAGTTTTTTTGACAATGTTGTGCTTAAAAAAATCAGCATATAAATATCTAACAAAGCATCGAAAAAACGTTTTGAATAGAGCTGGTTAACACAAATATTAGTAGTGATGCAACCGCACTTTCTGATTAACATAAGAGGATTTTCAAATCGCAAATGTGTATTTAAACTGTTCTAAACTCAAATTGAAATACTGATATTACCAAAACTAATATCCCGGTATTTATGGTGTGTTTTGAATACCAAATTACTGGTATTTTGATATTGAAAACTTACCAAAACTAAATTTTGTTTGTGTGGAAAACATAGCATATATCATCAAAATTGTAACGGCGAATTGAAATATTGTAAATCTCTATTTATTTAAATCAATCGATATTGACAGATTACTGATTTGATGACACTTTTGAACGATGTGTTATTATTTTAAGAAACCTTAATTTATATATCGTTATTACGCTTTCAAAATATGATATATGTTATTTTATTAAAAAAATGTTACAATGGTCTCAGACAATATCGACATACTTGCAAAGCAATTCTTGACCGCCAAATATCATAATCATTTTTTTCCTTTGCGGGTGCGGTGAATTATTATATATTTGAATGCAACAATCCGATTGCGTAAACATATGCACACGGCGGACTTTGAAAATGTATCGACGATAAAAAAACCCCTTACGGTTATGTATATTTTTTTATAACGATATTTTATACAAAAAATCGATTTTGATTTTCTCGTTCAGTTTTGAAAACCATTATTGATCGTATTATTTTTACTTTACTTTTATTTTTTTCCTAATACTGTGTTGATATATTCATCTGGTATTGCAATTCTTTTTCAAAAACTAATACAATGCTACTTAATTGATGAAAACATAGCAGCGTTAAACTAATTACAATTAAAACGCAATTTGACTGTTGTTAATTTTTGTGTGGACTGTAGCACATTTTAATTACCTAGTCTCTTATCATTTTGTATAAACAAAGTCATTGTTTTGTCTTAAAGTATTTCAGCTCAGAGCTACCCACTACGCACGCTGCCTGCCTTGGTGTTCTGACACAGCGTGAAACGAAATACACGAGAATAATTTGATCAAGTCGAATTCTACGCAACAATAACAATGTTTCCTTAGTACAGATTCTTTTATGTAAAATAATTTATTTGTTTACTCTTGTCAGTATAAGACATGTCAGATGCAAGATTTGCTAAAGCTTAAGCTTAGTGTCAGAGAAAATTTTAAAACATTTGATCTTTAAATGTAAAAATAATTCATTCCTTATTCATTGTATTTTTTTAAATACAAAGATTTTAAAAATAATTTAAATATAATAGTAAAGACAGGTACACACGATATTAAAGTTAAAATTTACTTAAATTAATTCTGCATTAATATAAATTAACACAAATATACATTTTGAGTTTATTAATTCAGAAAGGTTTAAACAACAATATGTTTCATTTAAATGAATTAATGACTACTTAAAGAGGTTTTAATTTATTCGTATATTATTACTTTAAAATGAAAGTAAATCAGAATACACATTTTTAATGAAATTTAAAAAGAAAATCAAATAAAAAATGTGTCGTGCAAATAAGAATAAATACTTTGTTTACCAAAGGTACTAAGGTAACACGACAAGTAATCAAATAGTAAAGATTTATTTTAAAGAGTTTGAATCTTTAAATCCAATTATCTCAGAAAGCCATCGTTTTACTTGTCTAAGTATACAACTGGGGGTGCGATGTCTATCTTTTGATTATCGATGTGATTGTATCTACGATGGAAAGATTTCTTAGAACGTCCAAAAAAATAGCTAACTGAAAAACCAACATCGAATGAACGTACATTTTTATTTAAAGTTTTAAAATTAAATGTGGTTTCAAATAAAAGCAACGTTAATGAAACTTATGCTGTGGCTTAATTTTTGTTATTTACTTATAACTCATACTCATATCTCGACGTTTAAAACACATTTTTTTTGTCATTGTATTTGATGAGTAAGATTCAACAGATTAACTTGCGGAAGCTTTTTATATTTGTACATTTTACGTAATTCGGACCAAGGCTCAACATTTTTTCCTAGATATTAAATAACAACTAAATGAAACATGAGTTGAAAAGTAATCACTTTTTGTAAAACACTTGTAGTTTAATTGAAAGAACAAATACGATGCTCGTATTAATAAAAAAAAATATATCCAATCGGACAGTGTGTCAAAAAAACATTCTGGCAATTCAAAACAAAACTACAATCAACGCGTTGCCAAGGGTGATAACCATAAATAATTACGCATTTTTCGAACGATTCATAGAGACGTTAAGAGGTTGTTTAAGAAAAAAAATGATATTTGTGAATGTTTGGATAGAGATAATTTTTTAAAAGAATTTGTAGCTGTTGAGTGAATAAATTTCAACTTTTTCATCCACCAATTGAAATTCATGACTTAAAATATGTTATTGTAAAATTTGAGCATGCTCTTTTGATAAATTGACCGCTAAAACAGAATGTAAAAAAAAGTACACTAAAAGCTGATTTTGTAGCAATTGCAAAAAATAAGTTACTTTTCTTCAAAGTTTTTATGACAGGGTAATTCTGACGTAAAATCCGCGCGTGTGATAACTTGGTAAACCAGTCTCTCATACAAAGTTAATTTGAACAAAGTACTGTTTCCGTAGTATAAACTATCTTAAAACTATCAACTTAGAGTTAGAATGAGATTTTGAGAGAGTTTCGAGGTATTTTTTTCTTTCTGAGTATAATATTTACTCAGATGGGAAACAATGAAAGAGTACCTAAATAATTATTTTGAAAGGAAATCGTTTGGTATATTACTTATTGCATTTTTTTAATAATACAGTTTAGTTTTATTTACGATACTTTTTATTGACACTTACAACGAATGATTTCAAAATATGTGTTTTGATTTAGTGGAGGTAGTTTTCAATTTAGAATTATTAAAAACAAAAAAAAAGTCCCGCACGGTTATAATTTTTGGAAATTCGCAAATTTCTGGGCTTTAGAAAATATTTCAAAAATCCCATGATTTCAAAATCGACAGCCAAAGATTCCCTTGTGTCAACGTTTTCTTTACTGCGGCCTTATGTCAAATCAGATAAATAAATGTGGCCTTTTGAAAAGAAAAGGTTTCCCACCCCTGGCCTAGGTTATACAACGGTGTACACCTTAAGTGTTGTCTTAACATGTCCATTTTCATGCCATATTATTTCAGGGCGCATTATTTAGGGCCTTGTGTTTACAACGTCAACACGATGAGAGTTACTGTTTGTTCAGAATTTGTTTCATTTATTTGTGTTTGTTTATTTCAGTGCGAAAATCTCATTTCGGTGACAACACACTGTTAGACAGGTCATGTGACGCTTATTGCGAGCAGGCGCTTATTTATTCCACACATTGACGCACTACTTAAGAGTGAGTGAAGAGTATCAGATTATACAAATCTGACCCTAAGTATAAGAATTATTATTATTATTTTAAGCCTGTGTTTCTTAAACGCTCTTAATAGTGAAAATTTATTTAATATGTTTGGTATTTGGGAGACAGTGCCTATAATCGAGTAATTATTTACCTCAAGAAACTTTCTGAGGCAGACAAGCTAATTTTTTTGTGTAAGTGTATTTCAGTTTTCTTTACAGCACAATCATTTAATTGTTATTTGTCATTTATGTCATAAAATCCAGTGCATTAAAAACATTTAAAAAATTATACAGTTTTAATTTTAATCGCAGAAGGGTTTTAGGGGGCACAAAACAATTTTAATAATATTAAGAATACTTTTCGTAATCTAAGTAATTGGACCAGTCCTAAAAAAATATCACCCAATATATAAAAATATGGCAAAAAGCTCAATCATATTTTCGAGAATGTAATGAATATATGGGCCTTCGACAGGTGAATTAAGCCAACTACTAAAGTGGTTAAACTTTTTTCATTGACTTTTAAGTATAATACAATCACACTTTTAATTGATTTGGTGTTTTAGTGGATTGCATATTTTTATTTTACGCAGATAACACTATTTTAATGTGTATTAACTGTAGTTACTTCACTTTTACGATACTTTAAGACGTGTTAAATATTACGAAGCATCTTATTTTCTAAAATACCACTTGTCTCGCTTAACCTCTAATGGGCTATCGCAATTTCGTTATAGGCAGGAGTGTGATAAAAGGGGGCTCGAAAGGAGTCCCTTGTTTAATTCGATTTAGGCTAGTGAGCCGCTTG
The DNA here is from genome assembly GCA_031772345.1 of Himalopsyche anomala. Classification (NCBI taxonomy): domain Eukaryota; kingdom Metazoa; phylum Arthropoda; class Insecta; order Trichoptera; family Rhyacophilidae; genus Himalopsyche; species Himalopsyche anomala. The sequence goes on from CM062844.1 coordinate 26,645,533, forward strand.
TTAAATAATAAAAAATATATTCTTAGATCACTCTAATATCTACCGGTAATTGAGGACATACAAATTATACACGACAGTGTATGATAACGTTTAAAACATTGAAATTTTTCAAATAGAATATTTTGTATTTATTTTTGCATATCAATCTGATATAGGCAAGTAAATTTTTCAGCTCTTGATATCTTTTGTTTTAGGCTATATTTCGTACAGTTTCCAATATTTTTATTAAGTTACTTTCGATTACTTTAATAATTATTCATCATAATAAATTCGTCTCTCTCCAGAACACTACGAATAGATCCGAGATTAAACAAGACCCTTTATTAACGTATTGGCAGCCTACCGGTGGTTATAGAAGGTGACTATAGAAACCTGGATCCACTTGAACCACAGCCGGTGGTGGGGAACTAACATATCCGTAATTTGACCTTCAACGAAAAGAACATAGAAGATGAAACTAAGAGACTAGACATATAAAATATTATATTCCACAGTAAAATAACTCAGCGCTAGAAAAAACAAAGCATAAATTTCTCATGTTATTTTACGCATAAAAATCATGTGAAAAATATTTTTCGACCACCATCAGTAATATGTACTCATTTAATCTCCATCCCCCAATGTCAACAATGAAGGCTCTATCCGCAAGGGGGGATAGAATGCTTCGGTTTGCGAGGTTAAGCTCTGCCATACTTACACGTTTATTGTAAATATACCGTTGCAGTGATTCCTAACTAATAGAATTATGAATCAAGTTCACATTTATTTAAATAAAACGAATTATTATATAATACTTACCATATTTTCGTTCTACTCTACAAGTAGAGATTATTGTGACACAACCCCATTGTATAGGTTGCCCCAAACTTTCTTTGATAAAACCTACAATTATTAAAACAGAGCTGACATAATCCATGCTTTAAAATCAGTAGAAATTAATTGAATTTTCGAAACCAATTCTCTATGCAATTATTTCATAGCGACTTCTACGCGCATCGTTTCAAAATCGGATATAGCGACGTTCTCGCTTTCTATAAGGTGTCTCACTCACACGAGCACAGACAGACCAATCAGAACGCTGCACTGTTTTAGTTAAGCACTTTAATTGACGGACGGCGTAGAAACAATACAACACATCTTCAATACAGTGTTTCCCAATGTGTGATATGTGTACCCCTTGGGTTACGTGAAGCGTTTGGTGGGGGGTTTTTCGATTACAAACACAGAAAAATAATAAAAAACTTCTTTACTTGTAATTAATATTTATTTTTTGCTTATCGTTATTTTGTTTATGTACAAAAAATGGAAAAAATAAATATATTTATATCAATACTGACTGCGTAGTCAAGTAGTTTATGTCGATGGCTTCGATAACGAAGGTCACGGGATTGAATTGCAGTACGGACTGCTTTAAAAAAAAAAATCGATTTATATATTTTTGTTTGAAGCCATGGATGTTTATGATGTCTTCTCTCATCCATCCTACTCTAAAAATGAAGCGTAGTGGTAGCGATTAGCTAACTTCACCAGTCTTAGCTCTGTCCTTATATTCTTACTTTGTTTGAAAAAAAAAGAGAAGTTGAACAAATAAGTAACAAACAGTTGTCGTAGAAACACTTATGGTGAAATATTCCCATTATGAGTTAATATGCTCTACATTGGGAGCGGAAATGGTCATACAAATATTATTACAAAGATGAAGCTATTTTTAATTCATATTAATTCAATCACTATTTATTTTTTATGGTCTCAAGTCAAGAATCAAAATCATAAGGTAAAAGAAGAATGTTTGAACAAAATCTACAGAAAATATTCTTGGCACTCCAATTTACAAGTTTAGCATCACTGAGCTGGCAGCTAAAATGTCTTTGAGTAAAAGTGCGCAGCCTAGAAGAGATATATTTATTTTTAAAATTACAAAAACCCATTGCAGAAGCAATTTTATAACGTTGCGCGAATTTTTGCCTTCCAATCGATAAATTCGAAATGAAGTGGCTTAAACCGGATTAGTGTGGTGACGATATGCAAATCCGGCAGACGCGATATCGTAGCTCCGCGAGCTGTTTGCCAAATATGCTTACAACAATATCGGCTTAAACAAATATCCTCTTTTTTAATAGATTCTTACGAAAAGGGGATGTGGGTGCCACACGGATTGAATTTTAAGTTTTTGGCAAGGCTTTGCGCGAAAATTGCTACTGTGTTGCCGTGTTTACTGAAGTGCAAATCGAAACGTTTATTGTCACACTATTCAAGGTCAACTGGTCAAAATAATTTATATTTTTTATGGATATTTATATATTTTTTAAGCGAATTGTTTTTTTTTAATATCAAAACTCAACTTTGACTTGTAAAAGATTTTTGCGGACATGCAATTAAATGTACGCCGTTTTAAAGACTTCGTTATATTTTATTGCACCATCTACAAACAGGCTTTAATCCTCTAACAGACAATTTCATAAATTTATTTATGAATCTGTATTTAAATATTTTTATATATCTGTGATATTTTCAGTCTCTCTCACCCAAGTCATAATGAGAGCAATTAGCTCACAACTTGTCGCTTAGTAATTCCATGCTGTGATCCTCACCCATTTTTAAAAAAGGTAAGTAAGCCGACAACCAGTTCTGGCAAAATCATTTCACTGTTATACTGTAAATTGGTATGGCTGGCTGATTTAAATCTTTCACTCAAGGCTGCTGAAATAAGATAAATATTTTTGGAAGAACCCGAATTATTTGGACTGTGAAGTCAGCGTCGGATTCAGGTGGTTTTTCCGGATCCGTGGTCAGAAAAACCTTACGATTCTGATGTTGTTTTCAATCATTAATTAGTATATTCGTCATGTTTGTGAGATTATGGCAATGTACTAGAACTATTCTAGTAACAAGAATGATCTGATGGAAAACATGTATTTATTTAAAGGTAAACGGAAATGATTAAAAAAAAATCTAAGTCGAAGTTGTTTTATTACCTGACTCTACAGTCCTGGTAAGTAATCCGACGAGTTAAAAAAAATTGGATTGCCCAGGTGAGATATATAAATTTTTCAATAAATTTAAATAAAAAATTGTGCCATTATAACTGTCGAGAAACTTTTAAATCTAAATTATTTTGTTCGAAAGTCTCACGTGTATAAATATAGGTAGAATCATATGAATACGAGTATAAACTTATTTGAAAAAAAATACTTAACTATGATTGATAGAATTATGATATTATACGAAAAGTAGATTTAACAAAAATTAGTTTATGTTTTCTACTAAAAGCTCCGAGATTTCAACAAAAGTTTTTCCTACAGGGATAGGTAAGTATTACATACCTATATTTAGACGTTGTGATCCAAAGTTTTTCCACCAAAATGTATTCGGCACAGATTCTTGTATATTTGTGTGTACATCTACGTGTATATGCCCGCACATAAGCGTGGAAGATTTGTAAAGATCGTTTGTCTTGACGCGGAAAAAAACGGCATTTTTTCTGACAGCTCTGATTTGAGATAAATATGTTTTCACTACGTCCCTAGAGATATTTTGTCTGACACCTTATTCATTTTATAGCGTAAACCGGCTATATTTCAGTACACATATTTTTTTAAATCCTGCAGGACTATTTAAAAAATCGTCTCCTTGTTTGTCTTACATTACCTTAATATATCGAGTGTAGAAAGGAAAAAGGACGTAACTCACACATAACAAATTTTACAGGAGGCACAAACGACATGTTATGATGATTTTGACTATAGAAAAATTATAAAATACACACAACCTTGAAGTGCGCGGAGATTTGTAAACTGTTGTGTAATTGACTTAGTCTAATATTAATTTAATAAATTGTTGAAAAACAACCTTTTTTTAAGTTCTTGGTTTCAATTTACACATGCCCTTCTTTTTCAAACTTAAAAGCTAAATTTAGATACTTGGTTGAAGTGATTTATTAAATTAATATTATATAAGATCAAGTCATTTAAAAACCAGTTTACAAGTCACCGTGCACTTCAAGGTTGTGTGTATTTCATAATTTAAAAAAATATGCGTACTGAAATATAGCCGAAATCACCAAAAAAACGTTTTTTGTGTCTCCGAAAAAATCGATAAATATGAGGTACGTCTTTTTTTCTTTCTACGGTCGATATATATAATATTATAAATATTTAATCAATGTTCGTTTATGATGTACAGCATATTAACCACTAAAAAATGTATCTTAATATCAGTTTTTTCTCTGTTTTGAGGACTCAATTCATAAACATTACAATAATCCATGCCTTCAAACAGAAATCGATAAATCGATTGAAAAAATACTGGTGGTACAGAGGTTCGAGCCAGTGAGATCCGACACGGCGTTTATCACTGCACCTCACATCAATATAATTAAATATCTATAATAAATGATTGAGTTTCTCGGATTAAATTATGAGTAATATCATACTTATACAACAGGTGTCATTGTAATATTCACATCAAATACCAATAGATACGTATAATTTATGACGTAACAATAATAAAATAAGGTGCCGAAAGGTTGTCTACCCTATCAATCAATTACTATCAAAGCCTAACCCCAAAATAACAGACCACAGCCCAGGGGTCAGAAACTTTTCCTCGACCATTAAACATATTAATGACTTAATAATCATATTGTATTTGTTGTATTAAACATAATATTACATTTTTTTATCCATGTATTCTTCCATTGTAGAGCATATGGCTTTCTAATGAAGTTATGTCAACAGATTTTTTTCTACGAGAACTGCTTATTACTCAGTCGTTCAACCTCTCTTTTTTGAAGCGATATACATGAAAGGGCCGAACAAGACTAGTGGTAGGCTAATCGTTCTCGTTGCACCTTGTTATTTAATGATTGACATGGTGTGGTAAGAAATTTGAAATCGATTAATCTGGGAATCTGGGACTGGGATCTAAATACAGTAATCGCGTATGTCGGGTCCTACGGCACAGCGATTAGCGTTGTGTGCTTCAGTGCCAGATCTCACGGGTTCGAGTCCCAATACGAACAGCGTTTTTTCGATTGATTTTCGATTTCTGTTTGAAGGCATAGGTGTTTGTGATGTCTTTAAATTCAATCCCACCCTATCCGAACCTATAATAACAGTGCGCAGTGATAGCGATTAGTTAATCACTAATCCTATCCTAGCCTTGTCCTTCTTTCTATTCCTACTACTCTCTTTTGTAAAGAGAGGTTGAGTGACTGAGTAACAAAAAATTCTCGTTGAAAAACTTTTATTAATATACCTTCATTAGAAGACCATTTTCTCTATTGGGAGTGGACATGGATAAAAAAAATACAGTATATTTTATCTATATGTACAAAAATACGATCAATCAATTTAAATACATTATATAAAATGAAACTTTTTGGTATAATATAAATTAAATACTACACTAACTTGAAAATAACCGATAAATGTGGTTTCGTAAAAAAATAAATTAAATGTACACCGCAAAAGGTGCGCGAGTTTCTTGTTGTCGACCCCGAAGGAAGAATGGTAATAAATCAGATTTACACTTCATTTATTTATGATTGTCATAATCATAAAATGACGTTACTTGCCACATTCCAAAAAGCAGTCATCAAACTCGCTCATGTAATATATTATTATTATACTGAGCCAGTTCATGTTGTCAGATCATCTTCCAGATAATATCAGTATATTTATAAGAAATTACTTTGACAGCAAAGTACCATAATAAACTTCGTAAATATTTTCGGTTGGTGAAAAAGAATATCTATCAAATATTTTAATATTCGCCATAAGTAAAATTTTCTACGAATAACTTATTTTAATTCAATTTATATAAGAGTAATGGGATTATTGAAACAAATATTTAACACTGCAAAGCAGCGATTAGGCTTAAGCTGTATCTAAGTATAAGGGGCTTAATTGATCTTTGTGACTTACAAAATAAACATAATATTAAATAATATATATGAGATCTCAAAAGGTGAAGTAAGCCAAGTATTAAAATGGTAAAACTTTTAAGTACGATCACGACTTAACTTGGTGTTTTGGTGGGTTGCAATTTTTTTTTATTTTAGGGTGATAGCACTATTGCAGTGTGTAATTATTGAGTTTAATTTCACGATACTTTAAGAAATGAAGAATATTATAACGCATTCAACATAATTTTTCCTATAATATCACTTGGTTCACTTCACCTCTCATGAGCAACATTTAAAAAACACAGCCAGAGTACTTGATTCACAGTAGTCCCGTAACTAATATACGTAATATGATATACGATCTTTGGATTTTGTTATGGGCAAGCAGGGCTGGCGCCAGATATTTGGCCGCCGCAGGCAAGATTGTATATTTGTGCCCTAGTTGTAAAATTCCCATGCAAAGTTTGTATGAAAGTTTTCAGCGACTAACTTACTATGGCTTATGCGCTCAAACATTTGGTCGCCTCTCCAGATTTACCGCTGCTGGCGTTAATCTGATCCGCTTGCACGTAGCGCCGGCATTGTGGACATGGGTCCTAATCCTTGAATACACACATTCATACATTGGTTTTAATAAACCGCAGCCCCAGATTTAAACCATGACAAGTCAAAAAATGGTATTCTGAGATTTAAAAAAAAAACAAATATTTGTGTCATTGATAAAATTTAGTTTTATTCAAAAAAAAGAAACACCCTTGTCTACCAATTCCACATTTATTTATTATGTATTTTCACTAGTTTTTGACGGAGAACACATTAAAGGTGTAAAATCCAGTTGATTAGAATTTTTTAAAAACATCGTTGATGAAGGCATTCTCAATGATACTCTTCCACTTGATTATTTATTTTTAAAAAAGATCACTGCTTTAGTACGCCACTGGCCCCCTGTTAACTTTATACAATAAAATTTTAGCGGAATATAATAAAAAAAATACCTCATTCAAATGGGATGTTTTTACAATTTTATTTAGATAGATTTTATCAAATACTCGAATAATAACGAATACAAATATAATTTTATCTATGGTTAAAAGTTTTTTCGACTTATTACTTCATCTGAAGTATACATAAAAAATACAATGATAGCATATTTTGAAATCGCCATTAACCACATTTATAACAATATTTTTCACAATAATACAATTCAGTTCTACCAAGTAAATGCCAATTCAATCAATAATACTCGACTGTTTTTTTAAGTGATTTTTTTTTGAATTATAGATGCCGTCGAATAGATTTTTTTTTTAATCATCCATAAGTTTTCTTTGTAAACAATATTGTGTAAGCATTATTTTCAGGTTCCACCCCTAGATGGCGTTAATTATGTCAAAATGTTTCCTTGAGGCTACACTTACTTCCGTGTATAAAACAACTGAGACGCCTCTTCAGCAAAAATAGAGGAAATTCCTTTGACAAGAAACCACAGCTCGCGTGAAATAAAACAAACCAAGCCATGTACCATTCCAGCATCTTCCTGTTTAAATATATTTACATCAGCCAATTCTGCGAATGACAGGATTTGCAAGAATTGACTGTGCGGCGCGGCGCATCGGTTGATTTTGGTTTACCGAATTAGTAAAATATAAGTAACCCAACGGTTATTAATTGGAATGCAGTCCGCTTATAACAGTGATGCACAACCTTTACCTTCTACCGGGCCGCATTAAACAAATTATCGTGGGTTCGGGCCGCAAAGAAAACATTGATTATAAGTACGCTCATATGTACGTTCCATGTAAAACAGTCTTGCAAAAAAACCGTCTAAAAAAGATCAAGTGAATTTAGAAAAATGAATGATAGGTTCCATTACAATATTTTGACCGTGTTATTTCGAAAACGTGAACATAAATAAACCACGCAAAAAAAGATTATGAGTATTTACTTATTAAAAATCGTTTCATTGTGAAATATTTATATGTAATTCAAAAGTTAATGCGATCTTGGTCTTTGTTAATTTTTAACTTTTTTTTCAATTTGACATACTATTTGTAAACCAATTCCTATGAACCGATTTTTCCTCCTTCATTGAAGATAAAGCTTGCTTGTATTTATTATATAAATGTTTGAAGTGAAAAAATATGTTAGAGAAAAAGATTTAAGGGCCGCCACAAAATTCAAAAAGGGCCGCGGTTTTTGCATCATTGGCTTATAACATTAAAATCTTGTTAAATAAATTCTACAGTAGCTTACCTCGGTAAGTGTACCAACGACTATCGGCTTGCTTAATCTCAAAGCTATTTGTGATACTCTGGGGAAGGGGTGATTTTTTTCATCACTCTTATTATCTCACAATTAATTATACACAATATTTTTTAAAACTATGGAATGTTACTAGTTTTTTCAAAACAGCTTTTTTTCGATCATCACAGTGTATCAAATTTGATACACGTTCTATCAAAAGGATGCAAGCTGCAAATGCCAAATTAGTATCTAAATTTAGCTTTTATGTTTAAAAAAAGGAGAGCCTGTGAAAATTGAAACCAAGGAAAAAGAATGAAAAAAAAGTTTTTCCTAGACAATTTCTTTAATTAATATTAGATTATTGTCAATTAAACACCAGTTTAGAAGTCTCCGTGCACTTCCAAGGTGTGTATATTTCATAATTTGCATATAGCCCAAAATCATCAAAACACGTTTTTTGTGCCTGCTGTAAAATTCTTAATGTGTGGGTTACATCCTTTTTCCTTTCCACAGTTGATATACTAGTGGTCACCAAACTACGGCCCGTTATATAAATTATTTATTTTTAATTTTCGCACAGTTTGTCCATCGCTGCTCTAGGCCAACTATGATATTTAATATTATGTTGTCGTAAAACAATTTATTATGTATTATATATAAGTTGTATGTTTCAAAATCTGTAATATAAACTTGATAAAACCTAGTATTATATATAATCTTATTCAAAATAGAAAACTCATTAAATAATGAAACAGTAACAACTTTTATATAACTAAGCTTCTCTTAAGTTCTTAAACCAATATTAAAACTTAGAATCCACTTAATCTGTCTAGCATTCTTTTAGCGTTAAGCAGTCAGCGTACTGATAATTTTTTTAAAGTACGAAAATTTACAAAAATGAGTTAAGTAAGTGTACAGTGAGATACTTAAATATCATGTTTTTGTCTGGAATAATTTAGTATGTGCATTTATTATAAAACTTTGGCAAAAAACGGCATAAAGTTTTATCGGCAAGTGAACTAATGTAATTTTTTAGACAGAGAATTATTGTCCTGATTTATGAAACCTTAAAACTCATTAAGATCAACCGAATACGCGGCCGGTTGTCTTCGGCCAAGTAATAATACTAAACTAGTAAGCGTATACACGCATATCAGCTTTTGAGCGATTTAGTTCATTTTGACGTGCGTTTCGTTCGATTCTACAAGACTCGTTGAACGTTATAGAACCTCTTTCTATTCACTGGCTTGCTTGAATCACTTGTCGGATCGCTTTGCCAAATCTCGTACGCGTTCACATTGTTTTGTATTCAACCGAGTTCACTCTCTCGGCCGCGTACTCTTGTAATTAAGGTATCCAATCCCGGGCCCTTTTTGTGATTCGCAATCTTTCAATCCCGGGATTGATCATTCACCATAAAATCATGTCACAATTACTTGAGATCGTTGCCCAAAAAAGTGAGTAATTAAGAGATTCCAGAATTTTCGTCAACTCGAAGCGACAAATTAACAGATTACATCCATATTATTCATTAGATACAGAATTATTCATAAGTCAAAGACCTTTTTTGGCACCATCCTTTGAGTAAGTTACGACTGCCAGTGAACCCAGCTCTATTGAGTTTCTTTTACAATTATGGGACATAAGACTAATTGCCTTTATTGTTACTTAGAAAGATTCAATATATATTTTTCGCTAATGCAACATCGAAGACATGAATATCACAGCTGGGATTTTTTAATGATATTAAAGATACGAAAAATATTGCGAATATCGAAATGCATTATTTTAGTATATCCGAATACCAAAAATCGTTCTAGTTAAAATGCCTTCGTGTTTACGATCAATGTCCTGAAATAGTTAATGTCGTCGATTAATTATTGAAACGATTGAAATCGAATAGTCGAGTAAAAGTTTTGAACATTCATCCTCAGCTTTACTTTAAATCGCTATTTTGTGTGGCATCAAGGTTTTGAACATTAGTGAATAGGCTCAATTAGTATCCATACACTCAGTACCGGCGCGAGGTTATTTGGCGCCCTAGGCAACGGTTATTGGCGCGCCCCCTTTTTAACAAATTGTGGAATATTTTTTTAATATTCATGTCCGCTCTCAATGTGAATCATATGGCCTCCTAATGGGGGTATCTCAAAAGAAGTTTTTTACGAGAACTGTTTGCCAGTCAGTCGCTCAACCTACCTTTTTCGAAGTATGTAGAATACGACACATACTTCTAACGAACAGATACAAGTTTAAACTATTATTTGTTATTAGAATATAAAAAATATATTTTTACTCAATTTATGCGCCCCTTAATGATTTGCGCTCTAGGCGATTGCCTATTTCGCCTGTATGGTAGCGCCGGCCCTGCATACACTTTTAAATCTGAAAATACCTCTGAACTCCTAATAGAACTTTTCATTATAATCAAGGCCGGCCGATTTTCAAAGGCATGGGTTGTATGTGATGTATTTAACTCCCCTTCCCACCTATCATATCCTAAAAAATGGAGCGTAGTGAGAGCAATTACCTAAACATCTAGCTTTATCGTTTTGTCCCTACTCCATCAGACCAGTTGAGTAATTGAGTAACAAACGATGCTCGTAGAAATGTTAGGTAAAACTCCGTTAGGAGTGAAAATTGTTTTCAGCTTGCTTTTTTATGTAGTTACTTTCAAAATATTTTTGTTTTGATGAGTTAATAAAATGAATATTCAATTAAATTATTTTTTCTTCAATATTTACTCACCACTTAAGCTTGTTTTTGAATATGTAGTTAAAATAGAATGAGTCCCATACGTTAACAAGAATTGTCAACGTCTGCAATAGTTCTTTTTTATATCGCCTTCCGATTTTCGATGTCATCTCAGTAAGATGGACAGTAAATAATGATGTGCATATATACAAAATATAACTAGCTGGGATCGATAGCAGATAATCATCCAGGATAACCTATGTACGGTCTCAATAATATCTTTTTATTATTCGCTGCCATACCTACCGTACCGTGTAATCCGGATTTGGTTGCTCCGATCACTTTGGGGTGGAAATAATTTTCTCAACTGCGCAAAGATTTCACCGGCTTTCCGTTTTTGCAATAAATTTCTTTTGCGGAAATAAATTCTCATTTTATGATAAACACATAAAACCCTAATATGCTTTATATGGACTTTGTTGGAATTTATCGCGATTTGTTTATTAATATCACATCTGTATTCATGCGTAAAAATACCAATTTTATTAACAAACAAAAAACAGTATTCAAATTTTCTAACTACCGAAAAACGAACATTCACTGGTAAACAAATTTAATCGCTGTATTTTTACATTATAACACTTTTTATATAATAATATATTCAAAACGAAATTTAAAAAAAAAATTGCGTTATGATTTCAAACTTCCGCATTAATATCGAATAACATAATAAAAAAGATTCAATAGCTTTCAATTGGCAGAATTCCATAATAATAAAGCTAAAATAATTCTAAATAAATTGCTCTTTATAAATAAAAAGCTAAAATAAAAATATTTGGCATAATTTTTAGAAGCTTAAACGAACTTAGAATCGCTATATTTAAAGACAATTTTACGTGATTGTAAAGAAATTTTTCATCGAACTTCCAACAACGTTGACATAATACAAGTTGATTGATATTCAAGTCAAATTAAATATTTCACCCCAATATACAGTTTCAAAATTTTGAGCTATTATATTATATATTAATACCAAATACGTTTTTGTGTATCTACATAATAATGATATTGAATTCGTTCAAATTATATAAATTGTTTTCAAGGCTACGTGGTGTTTTTGAAAATAAATCAAAGATCAAACGATACTTTATTCTTATTTGCTAGTTAAAACCTTCTTTATATGCTTCAGATAAAGAACAAAAATTTTTGAAGAAAATTGAAGAGCATAATTTTAAGAACTTATATATACCATAATAAAATTGAGTACTAACATCTATGTAAGAAAAAAAAGCGTTTATTTCTAAAATTATTATCGTCAGAAAAACCCTAAATCAAGTCGTCAGTACAACTAGAAAAAATCTTTGAGACTTACATGTTGACCTCATAAACTAACGAGGCGAGTATTTTATAACGTAGTTTTCAGAGATTAGATGTAACTTTACGAAAGAGTAAATTATTGAATATCAGTTAACAATTTTGGCTAACATAATATGTCGGGTAGTTGTTTTATTTATCATTTATACAATTCATAACAACTTTTAAAAAATATACTAAAAGTTTTATACAATATAATCACCACACTGGCAAAAGTTTTCCTCTGTACAAAGCATCAATGAAAATTTGAGCTTTTTAAATGAAGCCTTTGCTAAACTTAATATCAAAAAAATATATTAATTTTTGCTGATATGCAAAATAAAGTTGCGTATTTATATTTATGACCTTTAAACAGGTATTTTAAAATCTCCTACTGAATTATTCCAGAAAAATAATTTATATCAAAGAATATTATTGGGCAACTTCCTGTTTTTTAACCTACTTACCGAGCTCTGCTAGTACGTCGACGATATATGTACAGAGCATTGCTTGAACTGGCATTTACTTGGTAGAACTCTATTGTAATATGGTAAAAAAAATCAAAGTATTTAGTTCTAGATTTTTTTTTAAATATTTTAAGTTAATATCTATTTCAAACGCAAAATATTGTGTTCATGAAATTCATATTTCATTCTAAGGGCCAATATATTACAAAATTTAAATTGTTTTTTTTTTTTGAATATTGGTAGAGTTTACCGTGATGTGTTTTCACTTGGCACATTTGAGCTCAAAAACATTTTTCTTCAAAGACATTTGCAGTATCGTTTGAATTGAACGTTTAATACCAAACCCTTAATCTTGTATATAAAACCAGTCAGTATTTTTCATTTCGTGTTAAGCACATAATACTGGATCGAATGCACTATAACTGTATTTCGCAAACGTCCCGATGCCTCTTACTGAGTACGTGCCTGTTGTGGGATACTCTTAAATTGGTTGATTTTCGATAGAGTATAGTTGAAACTCACTTAAGTATGCCAGGGCTGAACTAAGATTTTTTTTATTTTTATATTCTCTGGACCGATTTATAATTGAGTAAATTCACGCAATATGTCTTTTTAAGTGACTAATTAATATAAAATAAACTCTAAAAAAATGATAAAAGTCTGTAGCCGAGTGATCAGCGTCGTTTTAGAATTTGATTTTTGAATCGATTTATGGATGTCTGTGATTTCTTGATTGTATCCTACCCACACAATCATAACTAATGTCCTATCCCAATCATTCTAATCTTGCTTTATTATTAAAACTTAACTGTAGAGCAGTGATGCACAAACCACGGCCCGCGGGCCACATGCGGCCCTTTTAGAATTTTGTGGCGGCCCTTAAATCTTTTTCTCAAACATATTTTTTTCACGTAAAACATTTATTTAATAAATGTAAGCAATGTATTTTTCTTCAATGAAGGAGAATGAATCAGTTTATAGAAACATGTTTACAAATATTATGTCAAATGAAAAAAAATAGTTAAAAAATTAGCAAAGACCAAAAGACCAAGAACGCATTAACTTATGAATTGCATATAAATAAAACATAAATATTTCACAACGAAACGATTTGTAATAAGCAAGTACTCATATTCCTTTTTTTGCATGGCTTATTCCTTTTCGAAATAACACGGTCAAAATAATATAATGGAACTTATCACTCATTTATCTAAATTCACTTAATCTTTTTAACACGGTGTTGAGGCTGTTTTACCTGGAACGTACATATGTTCTGTATAACAAAGGATTGAGCGTACTTTAAATCATATTTTTTCTTTGCGGCCCGAACATACGATAATTTGTTTTATGCGGCCCGCTACAAGGTAAAGGTTGTGCATCACTACTGAAGAGTAACAATCAATTTTCGTACAACTTATGATGGAATGCTTTCATTACGACTTTATTTGCTCAGTGGCAAACTGAATATACATACAGGGTTGTCCAGTTAAAAAAGGGCTCTCTAGTATAATATTTATTTTTGACTTCTGGCAATCAAGAATGTGGAGTCGTGTAAAAAAACAAATCATTTTATTTGAAATTATATATATGTATACCATCAGATCATCTTTACTCAGCCAAGCATGTAGTGACAACACTATGGACTATTGTGGTTTTGATAAACATATTTTTTTTAATGGGTCCGGATAAAACCTCTAACTCCGATTTCACAGTTCTACTGGCAACTAATATTTACAGACCAAGTCCGCCACTGCATATGCTCCACACTGTGATCTGACACGCCAACATATAAAATTAGTGTTTATCACTCATACTCTGTAAATCGTATCTTTAAAGATACAACGCCATAGGACTGCAAATGTAGACGACTATTACAACGCCATTTAATTAATCTAGCGCAGTGATGCACAAACAGCGGCCCGCGAGCCACATGCGGCCCTTTTTTAATTTTGTAGCGATCTTTAAATCTGTCTCAAACATATTTTTTTCACATAAAACATTTATTTGTAAATTATTTTATAAATGTAAGAAAGCTTTTTCTTCAATATTCAATATTATGTCAAATTAAAAAAGAAAAAGTTAACTTATGAATTGCATATAGATGAAACATAAATATTTCACAATGAAACGATTTTTAATAAACAAGTACTCATAATCATTTTTTGCATAACTTATATATTTTCGAAATAACACGATCAAAATAATATAATGGAACCTATTACTCATTTATCTAAATTTACTTAATTTTTTTACACGATTTTAAGGCTGTTTTACATGGAACGTATATATGTTCTGCATAACAAAGGATTGAGCGTACTTTAAATCATTTTTTTATTTGCGGCCCGAACCCACGATAATTTGTTTTATGCGGCCCGCTAGAAGACGAAGGTTGTGCATCACTGATCTAGCGCCACACTTGGAGTAGTAGACGTTGCGTTATGCTTGAAAACTGTTCGTTTTCATACAATGGATTGGTGCTAATATATTCGAGATCATTTTCATTGCTTCTGTTGTACCAAGTATGGTGCAAGGCTAGCCCGTTTGTTTGGCGTAAACGCGGCCACTTGTGGCTGACACCGGCGTTCGTCGTCGGTAATAATTGTCACAAATGTCGTCAACACACGTTGGCACGAGGAGTAATATTTTTTGTATTATTATTTTACTTTACCAATGAAATTATGTGCGAGAGAATGTGGACGAATGCAATTGAAAATCGATGTCAGCAAGACCCCGTCGCTGTTCCAACGTGCAGCCCAAAATCAATTCAATGAATGCTCAAAATATGTCTAAATATGTCTAATCATAGCAGTCTTAAGTTCCAAGCAATGCTGTAGAAAATCAGCAAATTGAATCCCAGCTTCTACTAACAAATTGTATGGCGGTTATACGTAGATAAACTCTAAATTACAATTTATGAGCTTTTTTTTCGTTGAATATAACATGTATGTTTGAAAGATTTCTTGTATGGATATTCTGTGATTCGTTGGTGTTATTAATTTACAATTTACGATACATCGGAATGGTCATATATGCAAATTAAGTAATGATTGTAAAAAATATAGCGAATGGCAAGAAATGCGATGTGTGGTAAAAAAAAAAAAAAATAATTTCCCACTTTTAAGTATCACAGTTATGTACAATATTAATTATAAATTACATAAACAACAGTAACAAGCGGAATTCATATTATATTATATAAGATTTTGACGTCTTTTGTGATATTATTAAATAAATGTTGCGTCTTTTATCATATAATGATGGCAATATACCAAGTAAATGATGATTTAATCAATAAGAATATTTAAAAAATAATTAAGTGAATTCTACCCTAGTTTGACTTACTGATTTTTGATTACTGATATGACTTGAGAAATCATATGGAAATATTGAGTAACGAACCGTTGTGTAAAAATAAATTTTGAAATTAATATTAATTGATTAAAATCCCAATAATGACGTTGGTTTTTTTAATGAACTATCTAACCTCATATTCTGTTTTGAAATATTGAAAAAAAATAATTTAAATAAAATGATTTGCCTTCTTTGTTTGCTTTTGTTCTCCGAGATTTTTATTTAAAAACCTTAGAAACTGTGATTTTTTCTCATTTTGAAAAAGATTTAATTGAAAAGATATATAATTACAATACATATATGTATTTCCTAAAAAATAACATAAATAAATGGTTTCATAATGATGTCATATTACTTTGAACATTATGAGTCCGGCCTGCTCATCTGAAAAAAGTACTTGTTTTCAACTCTATAACATTAGCTATCACTACATGGGGCTTTGGTTTAATCCTAATGGCTTCACGTCAGTTGACGAAAAAATCGAGTACGATCAGTAAAAAATAAAAAGTAAAGTTTTCACAATAAAAAAAGGCACTTCAGTATATTGCAGCAAGGGCATCCAATCTCGGAATTGATAATTTTTCCAATCGGGATTCTGGGATTGAACATTCACCATAAAATCGTGTAAAAATTTGGGATTGAGAATTTTTTATCTGGAGTATCACGGTGGGCAAAACGTGTAACAGTCACACCCTGGCTTTCATACGAAACGATTTATGGTGAATTGGCATTTTAAAAACATCAATGGATGTCCTAGATTCTAATGTGAACAGAAGAACATTGGCGCGAGATTAGGGAAAATGGATTCGCCTTAAAATTCGTCGTTGGTTTTCATGTTGGCAATCATGACGATGAATGCATTATTTTTTATGAATATAATATTTTAATGTGCCAATAAATGTGATCATAATACATGGAATTATTTCTTTAAAACTGCACATTCTCTCGCCAAACGCGTGCTTTGCATAACGTAAAATAAAAACGCGTTTTTATGTGATGCAATTTATTATATTTATTATACCTACGCAATGTCAGTTAAAAAGAGACAGATATTGTAGAGTTGGCAAGGATGGAAAAAAACTTTTATTATTAGATAAATCTCGAACATTTCTGAAAGTTTAAAAAAATGATTATTAAAATCGTGACGTGATTGAGCAGCCTGCAGACAGAGCCTTGTAAAACATTAATCATAAAAATACAAAAACAAAAAACAAAAACTTTATCCCCAAAGTTACCTTATATTTGCCGTGTTTTTCCTTTGCTCGTAATTTTTTTTATTGCAATGTATACATAGTTTTAACACGCACAGATTTTCAAGTGGTATGCGAGCTGTTGTAAACAGCCATATAGTATAAAATATTCGAATTATATTCGGGCTTTCAAAGCGTTAATTATAAGGTTTTGTAGTGTTGATTGATATTCAAAAGTATGATTGCTGTATACGAATGAAATTTTAATGAGCTTATTTTGTTGTTTGGCTCTCTAATCAGGGGTCGTAATATACTCTTTAATAAGGATTTTTTACTGTAGCTAACATCAAACTAATACGTTTTGGTATTTTTTAAAACCCTGCGATAAAATTCGGTATTCCTTTAAACGAGTAGTCCATTTAAAAATCAACCCACACAATTATACCAAAATTCATTATTTTTCACCAATTACAAACATGTTATTATTGTTGTTTGTAACGGATATTAAACAAATATTTTTGACTCGACGGTAACATTTGAAAAATCATTTTTTATTAAAAAATAAAATATTGATAACTTCGTTAAAACACTGGTTGTGCTACCAATTATTTGTGACATTACTAACCTTTTAACCAGGGGTAGGCTGGAGGGAGCTCAGAGGGGCTCGCGCGAGTCCCTTGTTAAATTTGGCTATGGCCGGCGAGCCCCTTGTTAATTTAAGAGAAAAAAATGTTCTTAGATCAAATTAGTACTTGATTACATTTTCTGATTTATGTATTTATTATCTACGAAAGCCTTAGTGTACACAATAGTACATTTATAGTCAATGACATTGATAAGTTGACGGTAAATTTCATATTGTTACATATTATAAGTGTATTAAGTAACAGCTAGCTGTAAGCCCGTTGACCTCAACGGGGGGGGGGGGGGGATTTTTGTTGCATTTTTAAGTCAGAAAATTTACTGGCGTGAAAAATAAATTACAAACGTATTAATTGAATAAGCCAGACATTAGCAAAAAAGTTTGCTAACAATCATTTTTCGTAGTAGCAAAAATAGACCTCGTAAATTATTAATTTTTGGAATGATGTCTATGTTTGCTAACAATTATATTTCGTAGTACCAGAAATAGACCTCGTAAATTACTTAATTTTTGGAATAATGTTTAAGTTTGCTAACAACTATTTTTCGTAGTAGCAAAAATTTCGTAAATTATTTTATTTTTGGAATAATTTTTAAGTTTGCTAACAATTATTTTTCCTATTAGCAGAAATAGACCTCGTAAATTACCTAATTTTTGGAATAATTTTTAAGTTTGCCAACAATCATTTTTCGTTGTAGCAGAAAAAGACCTCGTAAGTTACTTAATTTTTGGAGGGTGAGGGTGGGTTGGGTAGGTGAGGCTGGGGAGGGTGAGGGGCAGGGGGAGGGGAAATCGTGGACAATCATGCAATCATGCAATCATACAATCATATAATCATACAATCATACAATCATACGGACATTATCGACTATGAATATATAGATTAATTGCTAATTTAAGCATTTCATATAATTGCATAGGAGTGATAATAAAATTGACTCCTTCCCCACACAGCGAGAATTGTTTGAGACTAAGCGAGCCCCTTGTTGTCGTATTGGCAGCCCACCACTGCTTTTAACTGAACACGTTTCTCGTGTTGTTATTATAAATGAAATGAAACGTGAATTGGGGTGCCTATGAAAATGACCACCTTGATAATCAAATCCGTTCTATTATTGAGAAGCTGTGGAGTAAATCATCAATTTTTGTGAACTGTTTGTTAAGTTTTATTTTTTGAATTTGTATCTTATAAATATTTTTTTTGTCTTCTAGTGTGTATAATGTATTTATTTTCATTTATTTGTCAAGAGTATGTTGAATCGGCGTCAGCTTTAATGCCATGCACTGTCTTTTTAATTTGAAACAATAAACATTAATAAATGTCTCGTACGCAATGATGTATAATATTAGGTAGGTATATAATACTGAGTTTATTTATACAGTGTAAGTGTCTTTTCATCTTAAATTAAAAATAGATTTAACTTTTCCTTGTATCGAAAACAATTAAATTTCTATCGATTAATAAATAATTTATCTCATCCATGATTTTGTTAACGTTTAATATTTTTTTCAAAAATAACTAGTGCGTTTTGGTTGATTTGCGTTTTTTTATTTAAAAAAAAAGGTCTGTGCTTAAGCACTCCACTGACTTCCTGCTATTTTTGTACAAGTAAACTTAATTACAATATGATAATAAGAAATACTACAACTGGGATGATTTTAAAATCCTCTTAAGCTAGATTCTATCAATTAACCATTTTTTTGTATATAAGCATTAATAATTAATTTGTCTTAATTGTAGGTGTCTCTGTAGACCGTAACTCTTACTCTTAAGTATGATAAAAAAAAATGGATATCATTACGTATGGTGAATAATTAAAAGGCCATAAATGTATACAATTCAAATTGATTATTGAAAAAAATATCTAAGTTCATACAATCTATCGAATAATAAATTTATGATTGTCAATACTTTACTTACATACAAATTACTTATTAAAAACTCTGTATATCTTTATTTACTTTGAAAGTTAAAAAAATATTGAAATTATATTTTTAATGCACGTTTTTTAATCATTTTCCTTTGTTATTATTTATTAATTGATTAATAAACGTGATAATTCATGATATTGCAGCTAACAATTTTACTTGTATTGAGAAATATATATATAAAAAAAAAATTCAAATAGCACAATTTTTTACGTTAAAAATTTGTGGTTAATAATTATCAAAATATATAATATTGGATATTTTTTGATTGAATAATTAAATTTATATAAAAAAAAAATTCACGGAAAGACAGAAAGTGTCAAATTGCACAATATTATGTCATGCTTCAGGTTGGGTAACAATTCCCGTAAAACGTTCCCGCTGTATGAATTGGTTGCGCCGCTCTTTGCCTAGCACTTCAGTATCATTCCTCCAGCAGCGCTTGAGGGTCGTGGCCGCGTTCTAATCTGTCGCTCCGTGCATCAAATACTTACGTGAAAAATTTGCGAATGCATTATTCACACAAAGTAAAAAAAACAAACAAACATAATTTTCTGTGAAAAAAAAAACACAACTAACAAATAAGTGTTATAAAAAAAATATGTGCCTGTATTTTTTTACAAAAAAATTCTAACGTTTGCTTAAAATATTTTTTGTATGCTATGTTAAATTAATTCTTTTTGAGTGCAGTGACGTTAATATATTATAAAATTCGGGGTGTACCAAAATTGTATATGCAAGTGAATTAAAACCGTACGTTTAATAATCGTGATATTTTTGTGAGTGTCGTTTTTTTCTTTGTTTTTTTTTCTTTTACTTTGTGTTCAGCGTTGCCCCCCTGCAAAAACATTACTCGGTGGTGCCGTCCCCTGGGTCATCATACCTGCAAGCCTTGTAAGTTTTAAAATTTTAATATTCTATGCCTGTTCTCGGAAGGTGCTCTCTTTTATACTTACTTGGTTAAACCTACCCCTAACGTCAGAATATATTATTTTTAATGTGACTGCGAATACTGTTTAAATATTCATTCTCGAGTTACTATAATATTTAATTTTAATGTCAAAATTATGATTGTTTTAATTTAAACTTTTTTTTGCATTTCAATTATGCTGGTGTTCATTAAATTAAATTTAATAAAAACAATTCTACATATGAAGAAATACGATAATAAATAAATCGAAAAATACTATTCCATTCATTTTTTAAACATGAATAAAAATTATCATAAATATCTTAAAATTAACATTGAAAATTATTATCATTTTTCGTAGGTATTATTTTGAATTCGTATTAATTTTAACTATTACTTAATAAATAATAACACGTATTTTTTTTATCATATAATATTTTAACAATCGTGAGATTTATGCTACGTAAATTTGACGACATTAAAATATAAAGAAAAACCTTTTTCCTTCAAAAATTTGGTATTCATATCATAATATTACCATAATAGTTTTTATTATCGAATTAGACGTTAGTTGAAATACATTTTTACAATAACCAACTCGTATCAATATCGTTTTATATCTTGTGTCAATATGCTACACATGAGTGGACACGGTTAGACAAGGTCGTTTGAATGTAAAAAAGGATAAAAATAGCCATATGTTAGCATTGCCAAATAATATCGATTGTTTTTCTGCCTTAAGTCACTGTCAGAATTGTGTTTAATAATGTTCAAATGATTTGATGTTCAAATAAATGATTATCTTGAATCCTGGAAGAAAAAACTTAATTACCAACATGATTATATCTTTTTAAGCTTACTTTAACTTTAAATCAATTTAGCCAATACAATAAATAGCTCCAGTTGTTTTTCTAGGAAAAAAAGAATATAATTTTGCTAATAGGAAGTAATTAATGATGTTGAAGCAAGTTTTCATAATTATTATCAAATACTGTAATCTTTTCAATTCAAGTTATTTATTTTATCACTCCGGAAAATAGTTTAAATTTAACTTATGCACTTTATCGAGATCATGTATTGATTAAATTATTAAAAATAAAAAACGGAGAAATTGTGAATTTGATTTAATAAATAAAGCATCACTGATTCCCATAACGAATATTTAAAAAATGAACTTGAGTTATTATAGTTATACAAAATATATCATATTTAAATTAAACAAAATATTACACATACATACAAGATAATATATTGGATTATCATATATTTATAATTTTCACACCCGTGTGCGCTTTTAATATGGAGACTATCTCCACCAGAGTAGTTTTACGAAATCTGATTGTTATTCAGGCGGTCAGCCTCTCGTTTACAGAGACGGTATAAATGAGGTTTATAAAAAACTAATAGTTATTCAATTACCCTCACTATTTATTCCCCAGTTTTAAGATAAATGTAAACACAAATCCATAAATCAATTTACGATTATAAGGTGTTTAAGCCTGAAGTAGACACAATCGTACACAAGCGTTGAACACTCGACTACAGGGCTATACATCATCCGAGAAATACTTTCAATCTTATTGCTCTGTTAGTATTGTTGGTAGATTCGCCGTTTTACGGAAATTCATTTTATCATAAAGTAGATAAAAAAATATGGTTATAACATTGGAAGTGTAACTAGTGAGAAGCTTCTTCGTACTGAAGATCCTTCTAAAAGCTTTATTAATAGAATAGGAACTGTCAAATACCCTTATAAACTTATAGGAACATAAGATTCCTATGTCGTAGAAGTACCCAATCGAAGACTCTTTAGTGATATTTTTTCATAGTTTGTTTTTAATAGAACACTTAATGATTTTAAAAAAAACATTGGACTTTGAATCGTTCAAATTATATACATTCACACAGATTTTGTGACTAACGATCCAGGTTTTGCCTTTCGGCATCTTCAGGCGTTCAAGTACACGGATGAGCTTGAACTGACAAAATCTGTGTGAATGTAAATAATTTGAACGATTCAAATTTAATATTGAAATTCTACCAAGCACCTTTATTCTAAATCTTAAATTAAAAAACATTAGACAATTATAAGTGCAATGGGATCATATTAAGAAAATCGCAATATTCCTTTGTACTTATTTCCATTTTTTTTATTGAACTGTTTTTTTCTTGGCGTTAAGTTTTAAAGGCTAGTAGACAATTGTCCTACTTTTTTTCGTGGTTAAATGCTCGAATTCCCTGATGAAAACTTTCGTAGACGATCTTGGAGTGCTAATTGCACTTTTTTAGTATTTTTTTTTCGTGAATTAATCTTGCGATTTTATATCTGATGATGCTTCTCAAAGAATCAAAACGTGTCTTAATTTATAGTAAAACTAGAAGAACAAAAAAGCTATAATTTAATTTTATATTAAAAATTAACTTCCGCAAAGTTACCGCTGAATCCATCGATTTTTTTTAATGTTCACATTTACTCTTTACGAAAACATAATTAATATTAAAATAAGCGTACTCAAACCATTGACATATTTGTTTAAATTCCAGAAGTATTTAATTTAAATGCTAGGCTCTACCCTACGATTTAAGGCATTCGGTTTTAAGGTTTTACCACAAGGCCGCAGCGATTGGAATGTAAATCTCACATATTTATCACTGCCATTACACCCTTTAGAAACAAACACATAACTATGAGTTTATTTAATGACTAACAATCAGCTTTTGACCTACCCTCCCGGAAAGGCAAAGGTGGTTGAGCGATCGATCAATTTTACTATAAATCAATACGGGTTGTATATATATACCCAAGTTAATAAAATGGAATTTATTTATTCAAAATAAACTGTTTTTCGGTTTACTCTTGCAAGACCCAAGTTTATGTTTTATTCCGGGCAATCGTATGATTTATTTTATTTCCTTGCCTTAAATGACAATAAATAATTTATCCACCGAAGTTGGATAGTCAAAAGGAACCCAGTTTCCATTATCGTTTAATTTTACCATAAAATACCCAAATAAAATCGAACTAAATTATTTTTGTATTTACAAGAATTTGAAAATAAACGCCAGTTTGTAACTTTACAGTACCTGTAAAGAGCAATCTTACTACTTAGTCATCGATTCAAATACACGATTTGTCAAAAGGCATTTTTATGTAATTTAAGATTTTAAAATACTATAAATAGCTCTAACTATTAAGTGAAGTCTTTGAATATTTTAAATTGATATGGATTTTTTATATCAGCTTAAGATTTTAAAATACTATAAATAGACTTAATTATTAACCATCCTTGATTATTTTTAACCGATATTGATATTTTATATATCAAACAACGTTATCTACAAAAAAGTTTTTTTTGTTGATTACTTTATTTTTCATTTTCAGCTACATGATAGTCAAATAAAATTATGTGAAACTTTTCTAGTTTCTTCATTAATCACAAATGTTAAATAAATAAAGCTGTCTTTTTTAAATGTATTTTCAAATAATAGAAATTTGGTATCACCATAAGCACACAATCTACAATAAATTATAAAATATGAACATTATGTTTTAAATTAGCATATGCTTTGTAACGTTACAAAATAATAAAAAGCGTTTTTTGGTTCTCATAAAAAGTTACAATTTTGTAGATGCACTGTATGCAACCACTGTTCCACGGCCGCTTCCATAACACAAGAAAAAAATACTCCTCATATTATTCACCTGATACAGAGCTGCATGGTACATATCATTAAACCATGCACTATAGTGGTTAAAAAAGATATATATAGAAAGAAAAAATGTATCAATTTACAAACTAAATGGAAATTAAAACAAAATTAAGGGTAAAGGTAGTCGAAACTATGAACTGGAAATTTAAAGTAAAATTCAGATTATTCATAGAAGAGTATACTGTGACGAAAGTTGCAAGGTCAAATGTTTTAGTAGCTGAGGTAAGCACTCTCTCTTTATTTTTTGCAACACTAGTATACGGTTCATAATCAGTCCCATGCAGCTCTGCTCCGCCCATAAATGCGAGAGTGGAACGTCTTGATTTGTGACGATAACGCTGTGGAGAGCGGCCATAAAACGTTGACTGCATATATTCCCAAAACAACGGGTTGTGGTGGGGAACCAACTTACTCTCTTGGGATCTCGCTTACTTTCATTTACGTTTACGATAGGGTAAATAATAAAGAAAACAATAGTTGGAACCTGTATATTTAAAAGTATTATTCACTAATGATTTTATTGACTGTCGTGAATTTTAAGCTCTTCATTCTTAATACATAGTTATTTACTAAATGGAATATTTCAACATTATTATTAAAATTATGATTACTTTCTATTAACTGGATGACTGCTACAGACGAGATATCTCGTCAAATTTTTCGTGCTCAACAGACGTGCCAGATATGAGTAATTTCGTGAATAACTAATCAAATTAATAATTACAAATTATAGCTAATTGCTTTTCTACGGCAGCCAAAAGGTTAAGGAAACTTTGCAAATGTATTATTATTATCTTACGTATTACTTGATTCTTTCATTAATATTTCTACTTCTTCACAATTACTAAGTTATCGATTTGAATTGTATATTAATGTTTTAAGAAGGTGAATCCAAAATGTCATTAAAAGAATCCCTGGATACAATTTAAATGGGGTCTTTAAATGTTATCCGGATAATCGAAACATTCCCACTTATTCACGGCAATCGAACAATCAATATTGAGTTTACATTAAATAATACAACCCTGGGTATTCTAAAACGCCGACCATCCCTCTTGTTTAAGCAAGTCAAATCTCTCCGTTCTAGCCGCCTGTCGATTAATTATCACAGGAAACGGATGGATCCATGCGCATACCCATTATCATTGGCAGTGGGAACTATACCTTCGAATGGATTAATTTGCGTTTTATCTTATAAAAGATAGACAACTCGCGAGCTGAGTACTACAAGGTTCTAAGTGTCGACTTTTGGACAAACTAAAGTAATAATGAGACAGTCTTAAGCGTAGCATTACGTACATGATGTATTAATAATTTTAATGTACTAACAACTAAGCGTAATGAGATCATTATATTCTTTCCTGAATTAAATCTTTTTATTATTACCCGTTTAAAAAATATTATAACAAAGTAACTTATTGGACAGTTGTGGTATGTTATAATGATTCATAAGAGTATTTTTAGTCCACCCTTTGAACTTGTTACGAGTTTATTAAAAATACTATTGATTTATCATAGTATTGGTATTTTTAAAATATTTAAAATTATATCAATATGCGCATAGCTTAAAACACTGTATCACTATGATATTTCGTTCAGAAAACATGTCGCTTCCTTTTTGTATTTATTTATAGTCGGAAGTGACCCTCGATTTTAACTGTTTTGAATAAAATAAAATAAACACAGATCAGTTCCATCGCCTTGTTAAAAAGAAATGGTGTGGATGGGAGAAAGGGAAAATGTTCATTACTTATGGCTTATAGGAAGAAGGTTTCCGATGATTAGTAAAACACGGAGCGGCGTAGATACCCGGATAATAACCGTGATCGGAGCCCGAATAAAAAACAAAAAGCCTCCGATTATCCACCTCTTTTGGATTTAAAAGAGACAACTTTTTCATCGGCCATACGCGGGACGATCCAATTAAGGATTTAGCTATCTTCAAGGCTTACAATTTTAAAATAAGCATTGATTTGCCATTCACAGGGGCAACGATGTTTTTTTTTATATATAACTTTGAACTTAAAAATTTACTGAGGTAGTATATTTGATTATTGGATTGTAAAAAGGTAAAACAAAGCTTCTTCTTTGTCTTTATTTATTTAATAGTTAATGACGCATGATAAGATTTACATCATAATAAAAGCGATGGTGAAACTTTTATAACAGTTATATCAAAATTAATTTAAAAATGTAAGCCTTTGTAAATTTTAAATAAGTACAAAAATGAAATCGTAAACCTTTTTTTACATAATAAAACAAAAGGAATGTGAGATTTAAAAAAAACCTTCTTGCAAGAAAAGCTGTGGCGTCGGAGTCGGAAAAATCGGCCTATTTTAAAATATAATGATTATTCTATTCATCGTATTGATTGGTGAAATGAAGACTGTCACTAGAATTATCTGATGGTATACATACATATATTTAAGTTACAAGAAAATTATTTAAAAATCAATTCGTAGTAATTTTTTAATATAAGGAAAGAGTCGGACTCGAAGTCATTTTTTAGCCTACTCCAAAGCCTTGGAACGGACTACGTACACCGACTCTCAATACGAATAATATCCTGCTCCAGTACCGGACCAAGATATTAAGAGACGATTGTTTCGGTTGAAAATTACACGGGCACCTTCACAAATTGATTTTTCGAACGAAAAGAACTCTGATTAGTAAAACAGTATGGTTGATGAGTAAAAAAAATCGTATTGAATTAGTTTAATTGATAAAATTTGTCTGTTTACCTTTTATCTGTCTGTCCGTTTATTTGCTAATTACAATTTGAAATTCTTTAGTCCTGGCCGATATCGATATTTGCAATATTGCTGCGGTATATTTTTTTATGTTCTAGTTGCAAGTGTTAAAAAAACTCATTTATTACACTTTTGACTTTTGACCATTATACCGAGGTTCTACTGGACTGGAACTATATTTATTTAATGACCATGCACTTAGTCAAAATTCATAATATTATGGTTGAATAGCAAAGTTTAAAGTAAATTTAGCCCCGCATGAATTAGGTTATGAAGTTTCGATCGCTTGCTATCTCTAAGAGATATATAATCTATCAAACTCTAGGTAAGAGTTAAATTAACCATCACTTCTAGTTAATAAATGATAATAATTCATTTGAGCTGTAGCCCGATAGCGAATTATCAAAATAAGTTTTGTGACTTTCACACTTGCCAAGTACGCTGTCGAGAGAGCTAACACAGATGAATACGAAACGATCTGAACTCAAAATGCGTTACTTGGCCTAGTGAGCCGACAAGTGAAATGAACGAGCGAGTGAATAGATTTCCTGGATTGAGAAGTGTCTGGACATTCTGTCGACGACGTTTTGATTATGCACCATATAATATAATTAATTTCTTTGTCCAGATTTGCTTCTTTCTGGGCTTCAATTCATCTTCCAGTAGCTCCATAATAATAAGCATCAATTTGATTAACATATTCCTTGACAAGTTGTTTCATTGTATAGACACTACTCATATTAAACTAAAGTAGTACACTCAAGTAAAAATCAACTAACTCGCACAAAAACTTATATGCGTGTTAGTAATTACTCGGTCAATAATGCTGCCGGTTCGAGTAATCGCTTGGTCTAAATAAATTGCTCTCTCTGATTTTAAAGTAAAAACTCCAAAACATAAATAGTTATGATCTGAAATTTCAGCAGACAACGATGAGATTACGTTAGAGACAAAGTAAAATATAAACGAATAATTTACGCGTTCCTTGGTTTGAGAATCTCAGCATTAATTCTACTGTATTTGCTTTTTTATACCTTTCGCCTAAGCACATTCAAAAGACTCAGAGTTGAAAAAATCTATATTCTTCTTTGCGTTACAAATTACTTCGTTTGTACAATATTATGTTTGGCATAAACGAGTGGGATGAATAAACAACCGCAGTTTTAACACCCATAAAAAAATTAATGCTCTTTCACAAGAACATTAAATAAAATTAATAGTTTTAATGAAGAGTTTTTATTTCGCTCATTTTTATCCTCCACACATAGCAAATGAAGTGAGATGTTTTATAAAATCTTTTTTTTTCCTTCTTTTTTCATTTCCTTTACGATTTTTTGTGGGGTTTTCTTGCATCCGGTGCTATAAGCTATATAGCTGAGGCAGGTTTGTTCCACTATTGTGAGGAATGAAAAATGGATTAAATTACCCGAAAGGATTATATAATAAGTCGTATCACCAAAGATGACCTCTAAACACATTTTTTTACGAAAGAGATTTAATAATCTACAATTGTTATTTACGTCAGAATAAATTATTTTTTGTCAAAAAACTTTTTTCATTTTGTAGTTATATTTTACTTGTATTACCAAAAAAAATGCATAACCGGCAACCATTACACAACTTTCTTTTAACCTTTCGATTTATTATAATAGTACCATTTCTATTAAGAATTATTTCTATTAATTAATATTAGATTCTGTCAATTAAACACCAGATTAGAAATCTCCGTGCACTTCCAGGTTGTGTATATTTCATAATTTGCATATGGCCCAAAGTCATCAAAACACGTTTTTTGTATCTCCTGTAAAATTTGCTATGTGCGGGTTACGTCCGTTTTCCTTTCCACAGTCGATATATATACAGGTAATACTTTATGGGAAAGTGCATTAGGAGACAATTAATGATTAATTAATATAATGGGAAGTTTCTATTTTGATGAACGAATTAGGAATTAACTGAATTAACGAATTAACGAATGATCAATTAACTGAATTAATCTCCTTTTCCGATACTTAATTTCTAAGCCCCATTTTATTAAATTAGCCCGATTATCGTTAGTAACAATTAATTTCGTAGATCAAACGTCAATGTTGGAAACATCATTTTTTAAAATAAAATATCTGTGGATAAATTTAAATCCATGTCCGCTCCCAATTCGGAGCATATGGCATACTAATGTAGGATCTCACCAATTTTTTTTCTACAAGAAATGATTGTTATTTAGTTCTTTACCTCTCTTTTTTTAATATAGTAAGGAATAAAAAGAGGAAATAGGGACTAGCACAGGAGTAATGGTAAACATATTGATCTCGTTACGTCCTGTTATTTAAGAGTTGGAAGGGTGTGAGGAAAGTTTAGATATCACAAAAAACAATGCTTTTGAACAAAAATCGATAAATCAATTGAAAAAATAATATTCGTACTGGGACTTGAGCCCGTGAGTTCCGCCACGGAAGCCAACGACGTTGACCACTGCAATTCAAACCCGACATATATTAAATGAGCCCTCGAGAGGTGAAGTAAGCCAATGAGTAAAATGATTAAAAAAATCTTTGATGTTTAAGTACAACCACGTCTTTACTTGGTGTTTTTGTGGATTATTATTTTATTTTTCGGAGATAACTCTATTGAAATGTGTATTAACTGAGGTTACTTCACTTTTACAATGCTTTAAGGCGTGTAGAATATTACAACGCATCTAACATTTTTATTTTCTAAAATACTACATAACTCACTTCACCTCTAATGGGGCCATTGTTACGTTTTATACGTACGAAAAATATCGTAAAAGTATGTCTGCTTAAAAATTGAACTTAATGATCTAATAAATTATTCAATTTTAAATTTTAAAAAAAAATGGTATTGCAGATACCCGTACATTTTTCATCTAATTACAATATAATGCGAGAAAAACATTGATTTATAATTATTAAAGAATATGTTACATACCCCAACCCAAATGTTTGTCACATTTGTTTAATTTGCGTCACATTGTTAATTCTGATGCTTTTTAATTGAATTAATTGCCGAGATAATCGTTGTTGACATGGTCAATAAACTTATACAAGATACTTTAATGGTTTTGTGATGTCATCCTCTCTACCTTCCCTTCAATCCTTTCTACCTCTTCTCGAATCATTACATAACAAACGATCCTCTATCTTTGCGAAGTATGCATATTGAGGTATGGCGATGAGTTCATGAGGCATTCAGAATTTAGGGAAACGTCCAAGTATGTACTTGTATATTTCTTCAAAGACTTAAACTAATTTAATTATAATTCAAAGATTACCTCGTTGAATATTTACTCACAATATAAAAATATTTCATAATCATAAATGTTGTACTTCTCTTTTCGTGAATTGAATTCGTATATTGTTGGGCAGTAGAGTAATGGTGAAAGCCGAATAATTTAATAACCATTATGGATTCTTTTCCAAATTTTCGTAATTTAGTACAGTCGTAACTAGAATTATATCTTTGTTAGTTGACACGTCATTTATTTATCTCTTTATCCAGCCACTAGTTTAAGCTTAATGCATGTATTTTACTTAACTGTAATGTTTTTTCCTACCTGCTGAAATTACTCGGATCCCACGAAATGAACTCCCAGTTTTCTGGTTTTCTATTTTTATATCTAGGGGTTTTAAGTTTGTCTGGTTGCAAACGAAGTATTTATGTCTCTTTCTCGCATTTATGATAGTTACTGTACATAGGTACTTGGGCCTCCGATCCCGGGATACCGTAACATTTTGTGATCCCAAAATACCGGTATTATCTTAGTACTAATCCCGAGATTTCGGGATTGAAGACAAAAACTTAATATGCAACGAAAGGGAAATTTTGGAAATTCGCGCAGGAACTAAAAAAGGGTCACAATTTTTTCCATTTTGGCAATTCCGTAAATTCTTGGGTTTTATGATTTGTAAATTTTGGGAAGAGCTTAAAAAAGTGTCGCGTCTTTTCATTTATGGAAATCCGTAAATTTTCAGAATTTCTAAATCGCCGAAAAAAAAATGTTCAATTCCGAATCCTAAATTTTAAATGATTTCATGGTGAATGTTCAATCCCGGGATTGGAAAAATTGTCAATACTGAAATACCAGGATCACAAAAATGGTTCAGGATTGGATGCTCTAGTAAATGGCTGTAAGTAAAAGGTAATAATAATTAATAGGATGTCATTTGTCTGTTTTGTATTCATGCTTTTTATCTGAAAGGGTAAGCTTAGCCTGTAATTATTTCAACTTAGTCTGCAAGCGACACCGATCTTGATAATGCATAGTTAATTAGAAAAAAAAGAATCACAAATTTTATTAATTTGAAAATAATAACATATATGTATGTTCATCGTAAATTAACAGTAAACCATATTTACATGAAGATTCAAAGTCTGCAGCGAAAAACGGAAACATAAAGTAACTACGAAATTGGGGCGGAATCTGGGTCGATGGGTATGCGAAAATCAAGCATATTACATGCTTTATTTTATTTTTACTAACAAGCTGCCTATAGTTTGGACATCTTAAGGTTTATATTTTTTATAAGCACCGAAGCTTTTCTTTAACGTAAGAAAATTTTAACGAACGGCTCAAACAAGTCGTATTTTTTATGAACGTATATAAAAAATAAAAATAAATTCTCTCGTACATACAGATATAACAATCTGTGAGCTGACTTCAGATTTATAAATTGTCTAGACAAAGCTCAGATACATTATTTATTTTTATTTTCACTTCTACCTTTTTCCAATATGTATTGTGAAATATTTGTTTAACATCAGTTGTTTTAAGTGGTCCAAAAACTGATTCACATTATATTATTTTAAACAATAAACTATATAACAAAAAAAGCGATAGTATTTCATCCAGATAAAACAGTTAACTGCAAAAGTATATATGGGTTGAAAATTATTGTCTAAGATTATTTATTATTTCAATTCATTTCTAATCAAACTCGTAAACACTACAACCGAATACAACAACGTTTACCACTCGTTCACGGACCTGGCTACATGTATTTTTAAATTTATTTAAAGAACTATAGCTTATGATATTTTTTTAGCGCACTACAATTAGTAAGGACTCAAAGTTTTCGTCCTAAATGTTTTACTATCATATTTTTATTTGTCGTATCGATTTTAGCAACTGGCTTTGATTGAGAGTGTGCATGATATGGCAATACTAAATCTTATCAGGGCCGTATACTCAGGTTGTGCTAAGTGTACACCGCACATCCGAAAATTCCGAAACATATAGCAATATAAATTACATTTTTAGACGGTAGTTTACTATCCATAGAAATTCAATGTATTTGTTCGCAGTTTTGACGTTAAAAGGCGATCTTTTAAGTTACAGCACGTGGTTTCGAGTTCGTTGGGCGTTAATACAAAATAAACTGAAAAAAAAATTCTTTTGATATCACTGTACTATGTGGTACATTTACGTATTACTACGCTGAAGCCGACGCAAAGTATCAAAAATCAGTATGCTGCTCAGATGAAAAAATGGTTGAGTATTAAATGATAAACTTATTCTTCGATTATGCTTATGCGAATGGGGTGTATATATATATATATATTTATTTGAAGTCAATCAAACGTCAATGCACGTTATCAATATAAATTATATATCATTTCACACAATCTATTATCACAATAATTTCTTGCGGTCAATTCTCATATCATTTGCCCACATATAAGAATTATTTTGACATACATACCGTAACCGCTCGCTCGTTTGTATTGTGGAGATGATATTTGACACTTTCAAGGGTATTTATTGTAATTCGAGAAAAAACAATCAAAAGAAAATATCACACAAATTGTTGGAGGTAATGACGTCATTACAAATATATCGACAGATCTAAAATATACGAACGCAAGATATATCACATTTCAATCAAGGGTTGCAACACCGGCATTTTTCAAGTCAACATTTCGGTATTTCAGATGGCTTTAATACCGAATGACCGATTTTGAAAATTCAATAATGCCGGATTTAAAATCTGAGTAAATTTGAAAGGTAATGAATTTTTTTAGGGTGTGTTCACTGTCAATACTCGGTGCAAAGGCATTATATTAATAAAAACACAATATTTTTTTGTAATTTATTTCACTTTATTTAATAGGTTAGGACCGGTTTCGCTCATTGCGAGAATTGTCAACTGATAAGAAATATAATTTAACAATGCTATTTATACAAAAATAAATTTAAATGAAAAGGTGTAAACAACAATTATCATTGTAATTACTATCAGTCACCACTTGAAATTTATTAATCTTGGATGACTTTTTAATTATATGTTAGATGTGTTAAGCATTTTAATTTTGTGTTATTTTAGAATCAATTATGTTATTAGTAATTTCTTTTCAATGCCAATTGTTGTTTGCACCATTTCATTTAATTTAATTTTTGTATAAATAGCATTGTTAAGTTACATTTCTTGTCAGTTGTCAATGCTCGCAATGAGCGAAACCGGTCCTGACTTTTCAAATAAAGTGGAATAAAGTACAAAGGAATATTGTGTTTTGATTAATGTAATGAATTAAGCACTTTTTTTAATCAGTTATTCACGATACGCAATAGCAGTTTATTGCCCCAGCATTTTTTGCGTTATTTTTGTTTGGATTTTCTCACTAATAAAAATAGCTATATATCTAAAACCACTTAACAAATTAGAGCGCGGTTCTCGACCGAGGGCCACAGAAAAAAAAATCAGGGAGTTTTGGGTGACCACGGGCAAATCCATAACGTCCACGGTGTTTATCGGTAAGCGACAAAAAAATGTTTAAACTCCGCGAGAGAGGTAAAAAAAGATCCCACATTTTTGGCAATTCCGTGTTTTTGAAATTGTGATTCCTGAAGGCTATAAAGAATTACAAAGAAGAAGAAAGAAAAACGGGTATGGGGGTCACGGAAAATATGAGAAAAAGATTGAGAAACAACGTATTAGAGTAATAAAAAGTTTTGTTAAAAAAGATATT
The DNA here is from genome assembly GCA_031772345.1 of Himalopsyche anomala. Taxonomy (NCBI): domain Eukaryota; kingdom Metazoa; phylum Arthropoda; class Insecta; order Trichoptera; family Rhyacophilidae; genus Himalopsyche; species Himalopsyche anomala. The sequence continues at coordinate 26,679,661 of CM062844.1, forward strand.
TGCAAATTTATACTAATTATTACTTTATTGCGAACACAGAAATATTTATTTTATTTGAAAATATTCAAAGTACTTTTTTATTAGTTTTTTTAGACAGTTAATAAATTGTTTTACTACAATGAAACAAATCAATGACCTGTAAACTTTTTAATCATTCTGTATTCCAAATTTTCATTTGCTGATTTTATTCTATATTTGTTTTACCCGAATTGATATTTGAAAAATAATCGTTTCCATTTCAAATAGTGAAATATACCGGTATTGATGTATTCTTCGGTAATGCAGTCCCTAATTTCAATAAATATATTTATTGTGAAACCAAGTAACAGGAATAATACTATCTATGGCTAAGGCCGCCACTATACGTTCTCTCCGTCTTTTGGATATAATTAATTTGAAATAAATCTATATTTCATAATATATAATATTGTATTATGTATGGGTGTGAGGGTTAAACTACTCTACAAAATCGTGATGAATCAAACAGAAATATAATGTATCTGTAAGGTTTATAACTTGACTGTAATAATTTTCAAACATTTAATTTTACATTTCAAGCACCTATTTGAATAGGTCTTCTCAAGCGACTGCTAATATTATTTACAAAGTCAATTGATAGTTTTCTTAAATACCCATATTCTTCTCCAATGTTGACGTTTGGCCTCCGGGTGGAAGTATTTCAAAATAACATTTTATATGAAAACTGCATGTTACTCAGTTTCACAGCTTCTCTTTTTTTTTAAAGAGAGTATTTGAAAAGAAAGTCTAGGGCTGGGACAGGACTAGTAGTTAAATAAACGCTCTCGCTACGCCCCTTATTCAAGGATTAGAAGGGTGGGAAAGACTTTTTATAAATTACACACATCCATGTCTTCGAATAGGGATCGATAAATCAATTGAAAAAATGATATTTGTACTAGAACTTAAGCCCGTGAGATACGTTACGAAAGCTTACGACGATGATCACTGCACTATTTAGCTGACAAATAGATAATATTAATAACGATTCGGGCCATAAACACATGTTAAAATTTAACGTTTTGTGTTTATGAAACAAAAATACTAGTAACATAATATCAAAAGAATATTTTAATTTCCGAACCAAAATGTATTTTTTATGCCATACATTTTTATACGATAAGCTTAAAAAATCAATTTATTATTTATAATAGGCAAATTGTTTACCTAATTAAATTATGATACATATAATTTCATGTAAACAGTTTTTTCTCATTAATAATCGTCAACGGCTACATCATATTACTAACAGCTCTGCATAGCAACCAAAAAGTCACATGTTGAACTCTCGGAAAGATCAATATCAAACGTTCTATTGTTTTAATATTTTAGATATATGGCGGGGGGTTTTGGTAATATGGAATCTATTCTATCTGTAGGACAGAAATTTTGTGTTATGGATTACATTATATTATAAAAATAAATACAAATTTTGTAGTTTTCATTTTAGTCTGAAATAATTGAAAACCGTGAAGCAATTTATAATATAGAACAAGATTTTAGTACCTCTAGCCATTCACTGTTATTGAATTTAACTGTAATAGCAAGAATAATATTAAATAATAAAACAATGAATTACCACTATAAAATTAAAATATAAATAAATGCGAATTTCGTAACGCGGCAATAATCATTGTATCGCTGCTTCTGTATTTTATTTGGTCTTTGTAATAACATTGTATCTCGTAGAGCCCCAATGGAATTTTGATGTTATCTCTTGATTTGATGGCCCATTATCCCATTACAATAGACTTGCTGCGAATTCCAAAATTAATAAGATTGTTTTCGGCAGCTGAGAGGCGGAGGCGTTTAATTTTTCCGGGCATTAATTTCTCCTCAGTCTGACCCTGCCCATTTTGTGCCTACAAATTATGCAAGAGGTGAGCTATAATTGTTATCATTTTCCGATGCTATTGTATAAGTCATTCAAATTAATCCAAAATATATGAATGACTATATCAATTTACTGTTATTTTAACGAGATCTAAATTTTCGTCTACTTTTGAATTTGAATCCATTATGAAATTTTGCTAAGTGGAAAATTTTTCCCGTTATCTTTATGATCTTGAAAATGAGTGATATAAGCTGAACACTTATGTTATTCAATCCTAATTATTCTATCCTAACATCAGAGTCAGTCATCGTTTTATGATATTGATATAAAATTGTCGCCATCTGTGAGATTACATATATGATTTTTCAATTTCAAATTATTTTTAGAATTGACATTAGTTGTGTCAAATCACTGACCTCAACGTCAACTTTCAGCTTCTAGAATCAACTATGACAGTAATTCACAAATGGGTGCCGCAGGCTTTACCAAAGGGGTCTGTGAATTACCTTGTCAAATCATAAGTATTCAAAATGTATTGACTTTTTTTATTTTACATGAAATTCTTTTAAATAAAAACACCTTATTAAATCAATGGTGTTCGTTTACTCTTGAAATGAATATGTATATTTCAATACGAATGGAGCTGTGGAAGCAACAACAAACTTTATCATCTAAAAAGAGAGGCCCCAGGTAGTCTGCTATGAGCGCAGCAATGAACGCATAGACATCAACAAAGTCTTGACGCATGTTGCTAGCATGCCAATATAAATTCCACTAATTCGAAGAAAAATATCCATTATTTTTTGAAAATATTAAAAAAAAATATTTTTCATATGTACACCCCTTTCTTTTATAGTTATTCAAACAAAAAATGGTGAATTTAAATATATTTATAATATTATTTACTGGGGTTCCACAAGTTTAAGACAAGGGGTCTCCAAACTACGGCCCGTCAAAGATTTCGATCTGGCCTTTGGTTTTTATAATATAAAAATATACATGTGAAATATTGATTTTTTAAAAATTCTAATGGGAATCTATCTAGAATATTTTTCTTCCGTTTCAATTTTTTGAAAAAATCATCATACCTCTTCCTCAAAAAGTTTGGTAAACTCTGCTTTAGACAGTAAGAAGGGGGTTTTTAGTAACAAAAAAAAATAGTGGAGCACTGTTCTGTGGTACCTGATCAGAAAGGTATACTTTCTTTTAAGGGTAAGTGTAAGCTGTCAGATTATTCTTAATGAATAAACAATATGTGTGTTTTAATACTAATACCAATCAAAAAATATTTCAATAATGATTGAATGTTATACAATACGAAGCTGACTTACTACATTTCGGTGAAAGTTTTTTTTTCACACAAATTTTTGCTGTAATATTGTGCTTTTTTTCTTCCTCGATACATTTATTCAGACAGGCGACCGTTATTATTTTTTTCGGTAAGCAATAATTGTATAATTTTCGGCGAAATATATTTCATATATTAATTTTTCGTTCGTTCAATTTATGTTATATTTCCAACAAAATAACAACCGGTGGTTTACTTTGCTGGAACTGAAGACAAACCTTGTTACAATATTGTTGACGTTACTGACAAAAAAATGAGTAATTCAATTTCTGACATTTTAATCCACTACTTCCATTTAACTTCAATACGATTACGGATATATATCGGATGAATATCTTAACAACAATATTTACCAAGCATTGGAATAGGAATACAAAAATTAAAAATATATCATTAAAACAAATAAATAGGGCACAATTGAGTAGTTTACCAATATCGAATGAGCAGGTAAATCTGCAGAATTCTATTCTCATACCCTATATGTAACTAAATATAATTAAAAAATTTATTCCAGCAAACAAAAATAAATATAATTCTTGAAATTACTCATCATTCAAATCTGTAGGCATTTCCATGGGTTAACCCATTTCGCCAGTAATGGGATTAAGTTTAGTGAGTAAACATTAATTTCTTATATCATATAAATACGATTCAATCATTTACTAAATGTCAGTTCAAGTTCATCCGTGCGCTTGAACGCCGGAAGATGCCGAAAGGTGAAACCTGGGTCGTTAATCACAAAGCTTGTGTGAATGTACATAATTTGAACGATTCAAATTGTATTAAATTTTTAATACCGAAATAACGGTATTTTTGCATTTTCAAAATTGATATTTCGGTATTGAAGAATCACTATGAATACAGGAACCTCGGTTTGGGTAATACTAGTACTCCAATATCTTTATATGATGATTAACATGAATTATTTCATCTTGATTGTAATTAAACAGATTTAAAAATACTATGACTGAAAAAATTTGTGACGAGCCATTTGATAGATAACTTCTTTTATTTCGTTTAGTTACGGTTTATTTATGTTTCAGTTGATTTCTGACTTGAAGCTCTATTTATACTTACAATTATTTCTCACATAACCTCTCAATCTATTATGCCTATATCAACGTATATATATATATACTTAATGTTAGTGGCAGTCGCGTATTGTGATAGAAAATATATGTATTTTGTTGTACATGACTTTTTTACCCATAAACATTGAAACATTGTAAGTAAAATATTTAATGCATATAGTGTTATTTTGTAAGTAAGGTTTGGAGTTTTATCAATTTTAAATATTTAACAAATAAATAAAACGATTTAAACGTTGTTCAGTTATGTTTACTATTTTTTCAAAAGCGATTTGTACAATGCCGAAGGTCACGTAATCGATTTGGACCACAAATATTGGCTCACCTTTTGAAAATTTTCGCCCATTAACGGTTTGTTGAAAGTGCTTAATCGTTTGTATAATTTTATAAAATGTACATCGTTCATAAGGAGAAGCCATAAAACATGCGGGTATGCTTTACGAGAGCGAAAAGGTCGCCGTGTTGACACATCCATGACCCTTTTCGGTCGTGACTCGTGAATCCACAATACTAAATTTTAGGGTACTACTTTTTTACGAGTGAAAACTTTAAAATGAAACCGGGGCGTTGTTTTCTGCGGCGGTCAGTTTTTGATACGCACAAAGCTCGATGCAGAAGACAGCAAGATCATCACATTCAAGTCGGCTTCTAAAAAGAAATTTTATCTGATTATTATCCTCTGTCACCACCCTCTGATTAAGTCAATGAGAGCTTTGCCCTAGAATCCAGTCTTGTCAGAGTTAAAATTACAATAAGATCAATATCAAATTTAGACAACGACTTTCGCGATGACACTTTAACCCTAGTTGATTTCAAGACACGTATACAAATACATACTCGTCGAGTTTATCTTGCATAATTTTCCAATGTCAACGCATGTCAACGCATTCGCGTTCATGTCATATTTAAAAAAAAACTTAATCGCATAGTAGCTAGGGTATCCAATCCCGGAGCCTTTTTCCAATCCCGGGACTTCGGGATTGATTAATTTTCAATTGGGATTAGCTCACCGAAGAATTTGAAATCCTCAATTTGGTATACTTTTTCCCCGAATTGTCACAGAAGCTCGTTTTTTTTAGCTCACCGAGGAATTTGAAATCCACAATTTGCCAATTTCGTGTCAATTTTCGGGATTTCCTAAAATTTTCTCAATCTCGAAATCCCGAGATCGCGACCGTGTCAATCCCGAAATTTCGGGATCAGAAAATTGAACGAGATCCCGGGATTGGATGCCCTAATAGTAGCGTCACGGAGAAACTTATTAAATTTCTAAGTATCTCATTCATTAGTGTAAACTAGTATATTTTCTCTTATCTGATATGTCTATCATATAAGTTTAAAAACTTTTAAGGTTTGTATTCATAAAACTTTTTTTGTTGCAAGAAACTGTTGAAATGTCGATGATAACCGTTTAAAGTGTCAAAAATCGAAACGATTGCTTGTTTTAATAGCCCTCATAGCCCTTCGTACCACTTTATTTTAAATCTAAAATTTAGACACATTCGATTAGAAACTGCATTACCGGTATTATCAATACTATAATTTCTGTATTAATGGTTTTTTCGATAGCGAAATATCTTCGTTAAAGTATTAAACATTAACCAAAACAAAGTGTTTTGAATTCGCATATATTTTTATAAAATCGTTCGTGATTAATTGAATTATTTTAAATCTACTGAGAGTTGTTTCAATATTGACAGGTTCTAGTATTGATGACCTTTTTTATTAACCGTTAGCGGTATAAAAAATCATCCGTTGAACATTATGTATATTTCTGAATGACGATTTTTTAAATTGACAAAATTGAGATTACAATTGGTCGCACTTTTTACAATTTTTCAAAAGTTTTTTGTGGTATTGATATTTGCAATACCACATTTTAATATTAGATATAAAAATACTGTATTAACATATTCGTCCGGTATTGCGATCACTACATCCAATTCAATTGCAACGGTTATAAAGTTTGTATGTCATTTTATATTTAAACAAAAAATAAGAAGTATATGAAAATATTTTTGCCGTTGAAGTACAAAACAAACTTTCTTTAGTTGGCATGCCCTCCAATGTATCATTCTTTCTTCTGGGGCTAGCTTTCTCCCTACTGTTTGCGCTGGAGGTTGTTTTCTTGGCCGCACGATGGTGTTTTTTTGCAATCATAGAAATTAATTAACAACACAGCCTAGAAATGCTGACAGCGTGAGTTTGTTTTTTTTGTAATGTTTAATGAACCCTTTCGAAAAAAGTGTATAGACTTTTGTCTGTCCTTTTTAACACCGTATTCCGCATTATTTTGGGTACAAGCCACAACAAATTTTGCTCACCATATCAGTCAGAAAAGGGATTCCACACAATCATATTTAAATTTAAAAACTCGAGCGTCAAGCACTCAAAGGGTGTGGATATATATATACAAGAAGCGCCGAAAATATTATTACGATACAACTTTCAAAAAAATTAGAAAATAATAAATGAATGAATTGAAATTTTAGTAATATACTATAAGTTATTGTTTGTTTATATGTTCATGTCGCAGAGGTCAATGTCATTGGCTCTTGAGACGGACCTCACGAGTCCCAGTATAAACAGCATTTTTTTTTTAATCGATTTCTGTTTAAAAGCATAGGTGTTTGTTCAACCTTCTGATTCTTGAATAATAGGGCATAACAAGAGCTCTTAAATAACCAATAATCCTATCCTGCGAAATCATACTATCCCTACTACGAGTTCTCGAGAAAAACTTCTGTTGAGAAAACTCAATTAGGAGGTCATAGAGCAAAGCAGTAATCTAATATATACAAATGAATGTTTGTTTGTTCATACTTTATGCGTTGCCACACCGCTTATCTGATTCCAATAAAACTTTAACAAACTTTTTGCTTGCACTTTCGGAAAGGTTTTAGGCATAGTAAAATTAACTTACAGTGGGTTTTATATATAAACTTCAATATTTGTATTTTTGCCATACATTTCATTTTGACAACGTATGTTTGCACTTGCGCAAAGGTTATAGTACAATTAACTTACAGTAAATGGTGCGCGTGTCGTAACATATATAATCGGTAGCAAACGTCAAACATATAGAAAAAGTAAACACGCATTTTAATTAACAAAATTAAAACACAAACACTTTCTTTCTTTGAGTGGCATTGCATCGGAACCAGCTAGTGGATTATAAAAAAAAATTCTCAAAATTTTAAAATTTAAATTTACTGACAATATTTTTGAAAAAAATGAGAAGAAAATTTAAATTTTTATTAACTGGGTGTTCATAAGTTTTGTGTATGCATAATTTATTACAATTCACTTTGTTAAGCAAACGTAAATGTCAAAAGCTGAAAAATCCGATCATAATAATAATATTATCACGCTTATTTTCTCGGTTTATTGCCTTCCCTGTGACACTAAAAACATTTTTTTATTATTTCCTCATTGTAGGAAGTTTGCCTCGTAAAATATCACACAGTAGATATATTATATAATACCACGCAAGTACTAATACGCCGAGCCCCATTGCGTTCAGTGAAAGGAAGCGATCGATAAATTCAAATAAGAATATAAATTTTGATTGTGTTTTGTAAACGTAAATAAAAGGTTTTTTTAAGGAAAGAAGAAAAAACGTTAACGGGTGTCTGTTTAACATTTTAATTTGTTTTCATGATCAAGTGCGTGAATAAAAAAACTATAATAAATAAATGCGATCAAATCTTTGAGGTTATCTCTTTCAATATTTTAAGTTCCTGCTGTAGTTATTGAACATATTTAAAATTTAATTATACATATAAAAATACATGAATAAAATAAAATTGGCATAAATCAGACATGCACAACCTTCATCTTCTAGTGGGCCGCATAAAAACAAATAACATTTTATACGGGGGAGACGTTCCATATAAAACAGCCGTATAAGAAAGATTATGTAAATTTGGCTAAATGGATGACAAATTCAATTATGTACATTATTTTGATCATGTTATTTCGAAACGTGAAAATAAATAAACCATGCAAAAAGAAGATTATGAAAACTTGTTTATTGAAAAGGTTTTTTTTGTGTAATACTTAAGTATACATGTTATTCAAAGGTTAATGCGATCTTGGTATTTGTTAATTTTAAACTAATTCTTTATAATCTGTAGATTAAGCAGCACAATCAAATTCAATTTTTTATCAGTAAGCCTATTTCTATGAACCGATTTATTCTTCTTTGTTGAAGAAAAAGCTTGCTTACATTCATTAAATATTTTTTTTACGTGATCAAAAATGTATAATGATTAATTTTGAAAAAAAACATTTCGGGGCCGCCACAAAATTCAAAAATGTACACGTTCAAGACACATTTTTTGTGAATATCTCGAAAACAAATGAAAATAGGCAAGTTTAATTTTGAAAATTGGCGACTGAAATATATGTTTGTGTTAAGCAAAGTTTATCAATTTTTTATATTTTTAATTTGAATAAAAAAATAAAATGTTGATAAAAACGCTAGCCAATTTTTCAACATGATTTTTAATGAAAAAATTACATTCAACAAAACAAACTATGCGTTTGCACATTTGTTTTACTGTTTATTGTTAGGTGTCAGCCTAGTCAAAATAAAGTTATCTCACAACAGACAATAATTGACAACGATGCTGCTAGTATAATTATTGTTCCTAATAGTTGAGTTAATCTATTATATCATTATTAACGTACATATATCAAAACTAGTTTTAACCATCTCACCGCGTATGACCGCTATGCATGTCCTAGCAAACATGCCTTCAGCGCGCGTGACACGTAAAGATTTTATGGAAATTTCAAACTCTAATAAGAGCTATCTATTGTGTTAAAATTGTATAATTTGATTGAAAATATTACTAAATGTATATTTTACCAAATTCAATAGATGGCATTAGTCAAAAAAAATTCAATATAGGTTAAAATAATTTATTTCTGGAACACGCCGTGAACATACGTCACCAATGCAAGATTTTGGATAGTGTAAATAAGCGATCGAGTGCGGATGAAATTGGAATTGTTCTGAGAATTTAATATTATAAGCATGGTATGGTGGTGGCTCAGTGTTCTCGGTCGCGCGTGGCGGTATTTTGCAATATGGCGACATCACACCACAATTGTATGAAGAATGATTATCGTTGAATTAAACCGAAAATACAAGAAATATATTGTATTTTATTATCGAAAAGGTTACTTTGAGTGGCAATTAACATATTTGATTAGTTGAAAAAACATTAAAACCTATATTAATCGTCGAAAACGCGATAACAAAATCCCCAAAAAAGCAGCTGCGTACAGGACATGCTCGCTAAATTTGGTGACGCGGGCAAAGGGTTAAGTACTAAGGCACGCAAGAGTTCAATTTCTTCAAATCTCTTTCGTCGATGATGTTATTGGTTGTAAGCATACCTATTTTCGAAGTTTTAAGCGTATCTCAATTTAATACGAGTATTTAAAAAATATATATATATGGCTACTAATACAGTAAGTACGTAAGATTTATAGGTGAAGATATGCACCTCAATTCCAACCTGTATGTCTGTATGCGAACTTCTAGACCTAATTCTTCAACTACAGTAGTTTCACAAAACAATATTATTGCTCAGATGTCTGTGGAATTGGATTTGTAATCTCGGCTAACGCTCGTCTATCCATACCTCACGTAATACTTGGAAAAAAAATCGTGATATTATTTTTTATGTTGAAAGTTTAAGCATAAATCATACTGTTTTTCTTTTGGCCTCAGCGGGCAACATCGGAAAAACAAATATGATAATGAACGAATTATCTTTTTTTGCGGATTCGTCGTTTACGTTGTGGTAATCCATTTTGAAACGAAAAAGTTTTTTGCCTTTTTCAACTGTATTCACAATCGAGATTTGGTGAAAAGTCTTCAAGCTGGAAGCATCAATTGAATATTTCATTCTACAGAAATAAGCACTATCCAAAACAATTGTCTCGATACACTTGATTATTTTGACGATAATCTAGTTTTCAGGTGAATAAATTATTGTTTATTGGCATACTTTAATTTTAGAAAATATTTTTCAATACTATACTTACTTTAATTTAAGATTTCGACTGAAGGTGCTTGGTGGTATTTCAATATTATATTTGAATCGTTCAAATTATGTACATTTACATAAGTTTTGTCACTAGCTGAGAAGTGCAAGTTCATCCGTGCACATAAACGCCTGAAGATGCCGAAAGGCGAAACCCGGGACTCTGTGACAAAACTTGCGAGAATGTACATAATTTGAAAGATTCAAATTTACTATTCTTACTTGTTACTTTCTTGTGCTATCGAACTATTTAATTTAATACCTTTGCAGAAATTTCAATATCAGACTTTTAAATTTTCTTCGTCTTATATTATTAAAAACATATTTTTGGCTCATTAGTAAACAAATCTTTAAGCGGTATAGAATTAATTATTTAACTAACTGCCAATTATTTTATATTCAAAACATGAATACATTTGTTTTGTAATTATCAGGACCGATTTCAAAAATCACTGGTTGTCTTCCGAGGCTTCAGGTCATGATAAAAGTACCGAATTCCTGAATATATATTGATCAATGCTGTTTGTCTTTTATTCTATTGGTCTTTGGATCTTGAGTTCAAATCTCTTAATCGAAGCATTCGTTCGTTGATGTTTCAGTAGATAAATGGATTGTTATCAAAATGCATTGATGATTGGAATTTTGTACGAGCATCCAAATATCCTTTATCTGATGGATGAAAACAAGGAAGCATTTTTCTTACTACTCTGACGACAGGTGTCAGTTGTAAAAAAACTATGTCAGTTAAAACTAAAGATGCTTCAGTCAGAGTGCAATTGTAATGCTCGCTATTAGGAATACTTATACAACATTAAAAATCTACAATTCCGTGCCTTTTTCACGATAAGTTATTAAGCTTAAATAAGTCATCTTTTGTTGATATGTATATTCGTAAAAAAACCTCTTAATTCCTTCCTTAAAAAATTCCTTCCAATTTTAGGTTATATTATTACATTATATGATAGTGCTAACATTCTCTGCGACCTTCACCATTATTATTTTGATGCAGCAACATCATTCGTATAACAATTTTTCGCCAGAAATATCAGAAGTAAACATCTTCAATACTTGGTTGCATGCCCTATAATTGACTAAAGAAAGGAAAAAGTTTAAGAAAGAACTTTTGTAAGATCCAATTACTTTTCATAGAACGTCGTAAACCTTTGAATACCTTGTAATTTGCCCTAATGCAACCAATTAAGCATGTATGACGAAGCCGACAAAGTATTGACCATTATTATTTAGATTATTGGTTTGTTGGGTGACAATATACCGCCTTTACAATGTGACGCACAAGTGCCATGGTCATACAACAAAAGCGAGTATTATCGACCGCTCTACACTAGAAGTTCTTTAAGTTCTTTGGCAACATACTCTGGCAATAAAACACCTTTTTGAACGTTATCATAATGAGTAAAACACCCACTATGTGATAGTATAACCAACAGTACTCCATGAAACATCGTGAACACTGGACTCTACGCATTCTATAAAAAAAATAAGAGTTAGCTTTAGAAAACTATCTACTGGTTGTTCGTAATTCGTATTACGATTATTCACGAGTCATTTGATTTCTCACTTAACCTTCTATTAAAATAGCAGTATTAGAGTATGAAAACAACTTTCTTGCAATTCAATCTTAATTGGATTATCCGTAAGTTATTTATTTTCTCACTCTAAACGCTATTGTAACACTAATGTAAGAATGGGACTTGAGGTTAAGCTCTAATAGGATTATCCATAAGTTATTTGTTTTCTCATACCTGCAATTGACACAGCTGTGTAATAAATAACGAGAGAGCAAGTGATTCATGACGATTCAAATACCATAAAAGCGAACTCGAACTTACGTTCGATAAGGTCGTTTGGATTTGTTCGTTCGCGAAAGAAACACGCTTAGCACTTCAGCATAGCCACTCAAATCAGCCCAGGTTGACAGAATGTCACAAAATGTATCGACAAGAAAAAAAGATGAATATAAAGATAGCATTTTTTCTTTCTTCGTCTATCATTTTATAAGCTGCTTTATTCATCTCTCATCTTTTTGCGTTTTTTTTTTTAAATTTAGAAGTGCCTATCAGATTTATCACTTTATCAAACAACTGTCTAATACGAAATACTTATGTATATGTATTATATATAACAAGTGCTTTAAAAAAAAAAGGTACAGGAACTCAATTCTTGTCAAGCTTTCTTTTATTTCATGTCCGTTCTCAACCTGGAGAATATGGTTTCCTAATAGAAATAATCTCGAAAGAGTTTTTACGAGAACTTATTGTTACTCAATTTCTCAACCTTCTTTTTAAAAAGAGTAAAGTGCCGAAACGCTTGTCCACCGTATTACATGGGAAAAAAACACTGCTTATGACTAACTATTCTAGATGTTTAATACAACATAACTTATTTCAATATTATATTTCAACGAATTATATTAACAAAAACACAATATTCCTTTGTACTTTATTCCACTTTATTTAATAGGTCAGAACCGGTTTTGATCATTGCGAGCATTGTTAAATGATGACAAGTACTTGCTTGACAATGCTGACACTCAGTTGACAATGCTCGCAATGAGCGAAACCGGTCCTGACCTATTAAACAAAGTACAAAGGAATATTGTGTTTTTGTTAACCCGTAACATGCCATCCTAAAAAATCACGTTCCCTGCCACGATGGCATCTCAGTTTCACTGTTTATTGACAGTATTTAAACCTAAGTTAGAAGCTAAAAAATAATTTTAAAAATGTTTATATGCTAGAATACCTAAAATGATAAATACTTATTGACAATATTAAGAGAAATATTGAATGATTTAATGGCTCAACTATTTACGATTGCATCATGGGCATGGAGGTGTTAATATAATGCCTTTCCGCCAAGTATTGACAGTGAACACCCTAAAAGTGTTCAATGAATTAATAAATTTATACATATTATTACCGTTTTAGTAAATAATCATTTGATAAACTGTTTTGTTACTTGTTCATCAAACGAATACTATAAATATTAAGTAAATTTACAACAACAATGACGTTGTTTTTTCTGAAAAATTAATATGAAAAAGTTTTTAATTTATTTACCGAATAAATGTTGTGATTACAGGTTAAATTGCCTATAATTTGCATATTTAACGACATCGATCCCTTTACACGGCTACTTGACTATCAAATTATTAAATCTGCTTCCTATTCAAAATATAATATTTATAATTTTTCATTGGATTAATCTAAAATTGTACTATTTGGTTCCCTTTATTAAATAGCAGAAAATCTCGATACAGTTTATTTTAGAGTGACTTTACAAATTTTATAATTCCAATTTGTCGCCTGATGTGGCCCAGTTGGTTAAAGCTTGCTCTACCGATCACGCAGGTCTGGGTTCGATCCCCGGTCAGATCACAGTGAATTTGAGAATTATTCAATTCAAAGTTGTGATCTAAGACTGGGTGTTTGTGATGTCAATTCACATCATTTTCTCTTCTCCCATCCTTCTGATCCTTTAAAAACTGGGTGTAGTAACAGCGATTAGCCAACCACTAGTCCTGTTCTAGCCTTATCCTTCTTTCCCTACTAACTTTCAAAAAAAAAGTGAGTTTGACCGACTGAGTAACAAAGAGTTCTCGTACAGAAAACTTCTGTTGAGATACCTCCATTAGGAGGCTATATGCTCCACATTGGGAGCGGACATGGATTTAAAAAAAATGGACAATAACTAAATGAGATTTTTAACTAAACTGTTAAAATCGCCCGCTTTTGGTCTTATTGGTTAGAACTTGCTCTTTCGATCAGGTGGGCTTGGGTTAAATTCATGGTAAGGTAAATGTATTTTTTTTCACACCCGAACACATCATATATTTTTATGAGGCCCGCTAGAAGATAAAAGATTGTGCATGTTTCCTGCTTTGGTCCGTTTGTTTGACATCGAGAGTGGACAAAACTTAAAAAAAAAATGTAGTAAAGAAAAATTGAAACGGAATATTTATTTTTATGTTGCCAAGAAATAAATTGTATTCAATGAATGTGTTATGTATACTCAACACCCTAGCATGCTTTGTTTTATTCTTTATGACGTTCTATTTTCAAATGTCCTTTGTGCATTAGAATAAAACAATTGAAGTATGAAACTTCAGTAGGATAAAAAAAACAATTGCAACCTGTCACAATCTCACGATTTTCTTCTTGATTATAAGATTGATTTACTGATTTATAAAGTGTAATATTATGTTATCAGAATAAAGTTGAACCAACATATAAAAGTGTAATATAAATTCAGTAAAAACTATAAACATAACAAATGGTTCGTCTGTAAACTTATCAACATAACAATGAATGAGCTAGCGAGCGCTTACAAGATAATTTTATTACGTCAAGTCTTAAAACAAAATCGTTCCGACTTATGGTAAGATGCTTCCACGTATTTCATAAGTAGCAAATAACTTTCAGGCTGTGATTATTTTACGCAAGTAGAAATTAGCCTCAACTTTGACGTTTCGCGCAACTCAACTAGACAAATAGGTGTGGGATCACGGCGCTAGTATCGAATATCCGAGTACTCGATATACTTTGCAAAATACTGAATACTTATAACTTCTTCATATTTTTTAAATTTGTTTGTCGCTATGGATTTCGTGTATAAAATATAAAGTTGAATGTATTTTACTGTTATAAATTAATTACTGTTAGTATCTGTCTGTCTGTAAAATTATGTCGAGTACGTAGCGTATTGGTAAACTTCGTTGACTTCCTTGACGTATTTCTGTATCCAATGCATTGTTGTCTGTGTTGTTTAAAAAAACCCCTTCACACCTTTACAATCCTAAAATTAACGAAACGTAGAGAGATCGATTGCATAACTTTTAGTTTTGTTTTAGCTTATTTTTCTACTCCTTCTGTCTTCGAAAAATTTATAGATATGCATCGCAAATGAGCAACGAGTATATCTGGTACGAAAAAACTTATGTTTTAATACCTCCATTAATAAGCTATGCATATTATTCACATTGGGAGCGAACATAGATTAAAAAAAAAAAACAGAAATATTTTGTTAAAAGTTGTGAATCTTTCCGACCAATGTTTACATATTAAGACACAGCGTAGATATAGTTATCATGTTCAGTGTTAATAGTCAGCAATGGAGATCAGTATAAATAATGGATAAGTTCAATATTAAATGAAAAATTTAAACCTTCTACTAACTTTAATAAGCCGTACACTATCTTTGCATATGGGCCCGTATTTTTTGTAGCCCCCCTAAGATGTGCTCTGACTCCTCTAAGCAAAAATAAATCTCTGTAGGCCCCTTTGGAACACGCTGTGGCCCCTCATTGAAAACCCTTGCTTTAAATGACAACCGTTGGCTTCGAAAAGTGAACAGAGCTATTCAGTTATTTAATATTTTTTCTAACACTATATTTTTTAATGACTTATAACACCCGAATATCTGGATATCGAAAAGGTCATGCCTGGACATCCTTAACCGTAGGTATGCCGGAAAGCTTAATTTTCCATTCAACTTGCGGCGGATGGACTTACATAATAATGCTTTATGAAAACTTGCGGATAATTATGGACATTATTGAGGATATTCAAGAGAGAGTGCCACGTCAGATAACCAGTTAAGTCGGGAGAACGACTCAAATCATCGGAGCACGTATTCGGTATTAAGTCTACTTTGATGAATTTTCGTTTAGCTTTGCAGACCCAAATTTCATCATGTAACATATTATTTAAAGGATATTTAGCTACTTTACAGTTTCAGTTTAATTTGGCCAACGTGCAAAAAATATTTAAAAATCCAAATTTTCCTAACCTTTCAGTCAATCTCCCAACTAAATTAGGTTGTATGTAACATTCCCTCTAAGCTCCGTGCGTGCGCGGCCGTGCAGCAGTTGAAAAGCTCCCGCTCACTCATTCCGGGTTGGCGCGCACTACAAGACAGTTGCTCAATTAATATTTGATCGGTCCGCGCAGTCTTTGAAATTTCTGCGCAGCTAACTCATCGGCTTAGAGCAGTGGTTTCCAACCTTTATGTTACTACTCCTCCCTTTGAAGAAAAAAGATATCTCCGCGCCTCCCCATCTTTTATTTCATATAGTAATAAACACACGTTAATAAGGGAAAATAAATATTTTGGACTGTTCGCGCCTCCCTTTGCAGTGATCCATGCCTCCCAGGGGAGGCGCGCCTCCCAGTTTGGAAATCGCTGGCTTAGAGGGAACGTTGGTTGTATGTATTATTTTGATTATTGTAACCAATTAATACACGCAAAAATTTAAAACTATTTATTTTGGCTTAAAGGTCAGTTTGGAAAAGATATTGCTTAATATTTCAAGTAGTAAATATATTCAGTCAGCTTATTTCGAGTTGATCTCGAGTGACGTAAAAATAAATTCTCATCAATTTTTTATTAGCTGTAATGCCAAATACTTTTTTTATATAAATAAAAAAGTGTAAATAAAAGAAATTATATTTACTTAAAAATAATTTTCAAGACGCTACAACTTGTTTGCTTTCATCTTTCATGTCGCGAATCGCGATCTACTGACTTTGATACCAAGAAGGAAATCGTACCAAAATATAATGTTATGCTAAATATTATATGGCTGGCGATTTGTGTACAAATATTAGCTTTTTAAAAAATTATTTTGCTAATTTGCAACAGGTAAAACATTATTTTTTTCCATATATGAAGAAATAATGACATGTTAATTAAAAATATGAAAATGGCAATGGATTAAAAAAAGCACAATATCCCTTTGTACTTATTTTCACTTTTACGCCATGAGCGAAACCGTTCCTGATCTTGGTAAATAAAAGAGCAAATAAATACAAATGAATATTGTGCGTAATGCCTTTCCACCAAGTATTGATAGTGAAATCTCTAAAAATGGCAATAAATAATAGACAGCACAACATTGGACACTCGCACGCGGCCATACTCTTCAAGGTATTGTGTATTTCTTTCCTGCCAGTTGCTGAAAATTAATTATTAAATCACCTACTTAAAGATTAACTATGATAAAGTTCTACTGTCATTATTGGGAGTGGATAAAATGATCACGTGGAGGTATTCTCTCTCATTTCCCCAACTCCTTTTCCTGTGGGGTCGTTAAGTTATTAAATATTATGTAACTTAACCCAGCAGCCTTCAAATCGGCACGGCGATTGGTCTGACTGTGAGATGAATTAACTTTTGCTATTCTTCCCCTTTTCATTGTTCCGTTAAATTATCAGAGAGTGTGACTAGCATCTTTATTTATTGCCACATTTAAATTCTGGCATATTAATCATTCGGCCATTCTGAAATATCTTGTGAGTGAAGCCACCGGGTCCTGTAATGAAATGATTGATTTGAAAATTAGTTAACACATTTACCATTTGGTATCTTGAATGAAATATACAAATGTATTTAAATACAGACCTTATCTGACACCATGTATATCTTGAACTATGCCACACATACATTGCAGCATCAACCACAAGAAACAAGACTGGCCTATAGTAGCTGTCCAACGTTTGCGTGTGAAATGCTATACATACAGTCAATCCTCTTTTTTTGCAGTAAATGCGTTCCACGATATATCGCAGAAAAATGACTTGACTTTCATACAAAAAGTATGGATACTTTCCATGAATTTTAAATTCCGTATAACTTTGAAACAGTTAAAATATACCCAGAATCGCATAAAAAAGATTAGTGTTTTCGATGATTATTTGTTTATGCAGTTCGTTATACCCAGAAATATTTTTTAAGCTCTCATTGAAACTTAAATGAGCGTTCAGAATTTGAATCATTTAGAATGAAATGATTTTCTAATTTACTTGAGAGTTGGAGACCTTCTTGAATTATTTTTGCAGTGAGAGGAACTGGAATTTCTTCCACTTCGATATCGTTTTCTGGTACTTTGTCAAAAGTTAATGTAAAATTAATGACATCATCGTCACTATCCATAAGTAATTCGTCAACATCATTTTCGTTAAAGGTATCAAACCCTTTTCCGCCAAGTTGGTGTGCTAAACTAATAATTTCAGTTGATATTACCGATGTTTCAATCATCGACAGTTTTTTTTTTAAATAAATATTTTTTATTGTTTTTGATTCAAATACATTTATAACATAATTAAATCTGGTTTTTACGGTCTTTCTCAATACATAAAAAAGTGTTATTTACAATATTCGCTGATTATTCACCAAATAAACTACAATAAAGTCCTCAAGCAGCGGATATGACATTGTATAATCAGTTTCTACATACTAATGTTAAAATTATTCTATTAATTCATAATGGTCACCCATTGTATTTGCTTTCCTTTTGTAAGTTAGGTGAATACTTCTTGTTATTTTCATGCCCTAATAATGCTCATAATAATATATCACGTGACAGCCAGCAATCAACCCCCAAAAGTACGTGTATAAAGGATTATTACAGTCTTAAAATTCTTATTACTTTAACGATGGCTACAAAAGGTTTTGACTTTTGACATGCTGACTTGTTCTGCAGCGAACATAGCTTTTATATAACTCGTATTTTTTACAGAATGTGTAAAATAACACTTTTAATATTACAAGAGTAAGAAAAAATTCTCATGGAATATTAATAATATTACAAATTTAATTGTAAGAGCAATTGAATGGCTCACAAAATAAGGGATGCTTTTAAAATTGAGTTGATGATACTATTGTACTTCGGTCTATAAATTGGTTTTGATATTAATTTTTTTATTGTGAAATAGAGATCTAAGTATAATTATCAATGTGTGTATAATGAAGTCTTCGAAATGTATGTAAAAAAATGGTATAACAGAAAAAAACAAACATTATTTCTAAAACATAATATCAATCGAAAGACTGCAAAGATAATTCTCAACATATTACAAACAGAAATCACGTGCTATCAAAATCACAAAGTGTTGGCAATTACTTATATTCTTACATATATTTTCTGCGAAGAATTTTCCGTTAATAAAAAATAATAATACGCGAGCAATTATTGATCGCTACTGGGTTGTATTGCTCTATGACTTCCGTATCAATGCGATTTCACAATCAATTTTGTTCTAAATCAGCGATACCCAACCCTGTGCTCACAACATTATTTTTCAATTAAAAAAAATAAAATAATATTACATATTGAGTTTTAAAAATTGTTTAGGTATATTCAATGTATAGATCTCGATTCTCCGATGAGCATCTTTATGATTGTTTGCTGACAGGAACATAATCATACATTACTAATTTTCAGGCGCTGTCCAATGAAATGCAATGCCAAAGATTACACTGATTGAAGTTAATATTATACTTTTTTTATAAAATGTTTATTTTGCATTTTTTTGTTTGTTATATGCATATATGTATATAAATTCATTTACATATATATATCTTTAAAAAAGGTGGTGATACCAATATTTTAGAATGCTCTCTAGAGTACAAAAAGGTTGGAGAACCCTGTTCTTAATGCTTAGGAATGGGCACTCATTTTTGCCCATTGGTTTTTCGATCAACTTGAATTTGTATGCAACGATACGCACGTTTTTTATGTTCCCAGACAATTTGATTCAATATGTAATATTATGATTATTCTATGAAAAGTAAATGATTAACTATTACGATCGAAAAGCAACAATTTCACAATAAAAATATTCGGATAAATTTCCCAATAATAAGCTCACGAGTTTTATTTATATCACAATAATACCGTTGCTACAAAAAAGAATTGATAGTTTTTAGATATGGCTGACCAAAGTTTTGACACATCTAAACTAAGTTGTAAAAAAGTGATAATTATTATTTGTCTCATCTTTCTAATGAATCAGTCAGTCATTTATCTCAATTAAATTCAAATTTATTGCAACGTTTATAGAACTATAAAAAATATTTTAAATTGTATTTATATAGAACTCAAAAATTGATTATTTTTCTTTATTTCCACTGTGCAATATTTACCTACCGAGAGAAAATGAGTAATTATTCCTAGTTGTATTTTTATGGAGTTATAGAAGAGAAGTATTCGTATAGTGATTAATAAAGTTCAAAACATCTAGAACTAAACTGCCGATACTCAAATATACTGGCTAAATAATTTATTTTTCTAACTGTTTCAATAAATTTTGAATTTACTATTTTAGTTATTTCTCAGATAAATAAAAGTCGATATCAATTTTCTGTAAGTAATACTAAATAGAACATCGCGTGCAAGTCACGGGGCACAAGCTGCGGGGGGCATCTGTCAAGCTGTGACAGATCCACACTCTAATTAGCGGAATCAACAATGGACTATGCGACTCGGCTGCTTCGAGCGCCTCTCAGGAGGGGGCGCATTATGAATGGTTCAATTACTAGAATTTCGTGCTCTGGACTTTAATTTAGTCTTCATTATATATGCTTTCAAGAAGTGGCCCTTAACTTGAATATTTCTTCATAGCTACCTACATATAAAGCAAAAAGTAACAACATATTTATGACCTAATAAATAGATACAATTGGTTACTTAATTAAATTATGACATTTGTTTATTTTCATCTGGTTATTCAACTTAAGTACGTACCTTTCGTAATTAGTGTTATATTATAATATCAATTTCCGCATAACAAGTTATTTTTTTATAATTCAGTATTAATTGAAAGCAGTGATTTTTTCCCCATGTAACGCGGTGGAACGGTGTTCCAACACATTTTCTCGACATTTTTAATTTTTCAATGCAAATTAAAACTTTTGACTTTTATGCCGTTAAAGCGTTCGTATTTTTGATATATATTCTTATCTTCCAATCCTTCAATTAACAGGGTAAATCGAGAGCTATTTGTTAACCACTTTGTACTCTTTAAAAAAGATAAGTTGAGCAACTGACAAATAAGCAGTTCTCGCAAAGAACTTGATGATACGATATACCTCCATTTAGATGCCATACTCTCCACACTGAGAACGGAAATGAATTAGAAAATAAATATTAACAAGAATTGAGTTCCGGCACTTTCTTTTGTTCTCACAACAAAAATGGTGAAATTGGTATAATAATTTGAAATCACTTGCCCGTATAAAGAATTAACTAAATGTCGACTGACTTCAATGACCTGACGGCAGTATTTGTAACTAATACCCGCCTCCTACAAGAGAATTAATACACAAGAATTTATGAAATAATTACAGCTAATAAATCGTGTACTATTTATTTCGTTTCTAGATATTATTATACATTTTTTTAAGCTGACCATACACGTTCTTCTTGCAACGCCTTGAAAGGAATTGCAGTACTGTCACACAACATTCCCTCTAATTTTTCTATTGTGTGTGCGGACCATCAACTTCTGTAAGCAGTAAATTTTCAACAAAATAAAAAATGTGCGCAAATATAAAAATTTGGTGAAACAAACTTGTTTTTACAATATTTCTGTGTGCGCCTTGTGCGCGGGTGGAAAAATGTGTCCGGGCACATTTTGGGAGGTGAACGGGATCGGTTTAGTGGGAACATATATTTGATTTCTTTTATTATATTACGGACAGTAAGAAAGATTATATACCAACTCCATATTCGTCCGAAAAATTCAATATAGTTTCCTTTTTCCCAAATCCGACAACTAACGTAAGTTTTTGTTTAATAGTAAATATAACATGCTTGCAATTGTTAGGCATTTTCATGAGTAAATAAATGTTTTCATTTTATAACATTATAATTTTACAATTAATATAACAATATATGTATTAAACATTTGTTAAGTAAATCACTTAGTTTTTTAAGATTATTTTGAATTCACGCACGGATAATAGAAAGTTTAATGTATTTTTAAACCATTAAGAAGGAACTGATTTGGTATACAATAGTACAAATCAATATATTTATTTCATGACGGTGTACTGACAGAAGGCAGAGATAGTCGTATTCGAAGGATTATTTTTTTTCAAAACATTTTTCCCAACACTATTAATTATTGGTTTTAAAGATTTTTGTGAATTATAAAAAATAAACTTTTTGGTATGGTATTATATTTTTTTTATCGATTATTAGTTTGTATATATAGTTCAGTGTCAATGCTGATTATGTGCATTCTGCCTGTTATGTAAGTTTTTTTTAAATATTGTTGAGAAGATACCTTGTTGTGGTTGATGGTAATCTTCCACGGTTCAAAATCTTTACGGGCTTCATCTTCAAGCGCCTGACTGAGATAATAATAAATAAATAATAATATCATTAACAGTCTAAAAACCTTAAGTAAATATAATCATTTCTTAAAAACTAAATCATTTTATCTGATGTGTAGGTATTACATTAGTTTGTTCGAGAAATCCGTTTCTATGACACACATTTTAAATAAAGCTTTTGTGTCAATGGACACTTATCGTGCAAAAGTTGCCTATCTCTATTTGTGAGGCTGTAAGCGACAGTTGAGGGCATCCCTTAACTTCTAAAAGCCCATTGTTTTCAAAATGTCTCACGACGCCGTGTTCCAGCCTGGTTAAGCCGTCTAGGCCATCGATCGTCAACCATAAGGATGCATGTGTGCATTCTAAAAATCCTTACATTTCATATACAACATCATTTCGTAATTTATTTTTTAAAAATACCATGTTATCTTTGCATGAAAAAAAAGGATAGCAACTGACTTGCAACTAGAACTTTCAAAACCCGATTTATTAGCAAAAGTTGCGACATTGGATAGCCGGTTTTTTAAACTTGCTAACTCAATTTCAAATGTAAGAATTATTATTTAATTGAAAAGTTTAAATTTTGACTTGAAACCACATTGGTTATAAATAAAACGTGACTTAGTTAGATAGTTTTAAAAACTGTATACCTACATCAATGAATGCTTTGAATATATGATGTTTGGGCTAATTTGGAAAATATTTGTGAGCTGTGCACTTTGACTTGGACACAAAATTATTATTCCACTGCTGAATAGGAACAACGAATGATTTTTTTATAAGAGTGGCCAGAGGATATAAATAATATACGAAGTTTAAAAGAAAAAAAAATAATTTGTTATTTTGATTCAATTAAGCTATTTTGTGAAACTTCGAAAAATGGTTTTTTCAAATATCGCTTTTTTAGAAGCTCTACATATTATGTTCAATCACATTGTATTTAAATTATACGTATGAATTTTAGGTGCCTCCCTTGGAAACCTGCGTGGTTTGAAA
This sequence comes from Himalopsyche anomala, assembly GCA_031772345.1. Taxonomy (NCBI): domain Eukaryota; kingdom Metazoa; phylum Arthropoda; class Insecta; order Trichoptera; family Rhyacophilidae; genus Himalopsyche; species Himalopsyche anomala. The sequence continues at coordinate 26,703,142 of CM062844.1, forward strand.
ATATATTCATGTTTTGACCATATTCTTTACCTGGGTGGAGCATATGGCCGCCACGCGGCATCATCCGTACCACCAGAGTCTTTTCGGGAGTTAAAGTTCTAATATTAATGTACAACGCTTTGGTTCGAAGCAGACTTGAGAGTGGGTCAATTGTTTGAGCCCCAAGATGCTCGAAATATACCCTTATGGTGGAGAAGATTCAGAAGAAATTTTTGAGACTTCTCTATATGAGGGTGTATGGATATTACCCATGGCTTTATCCAACTGACTTTCTCTTAGGCATGCTTAACTTCAATAGTTTGAATGTTCGAAGAGAAATGTATCTGGCCATATATTTCTTTCGACTTATACGTGGCCAAAATGAGAATTCCACCATTCTTGAGAATGTGAATCTAAATGTTCCTGATTATTTTTTGAGAAATCGTGGACATGAATTGTTTGTTCTCCCAAGATGTAGAACCAGCCTGCCAATGGGGATGCCACTGGGGAGAGCTTTAACGGTGTTCAACAATATTGCTTCGGATGTCGACATATTCCACGTAGACGTGGGTGAGTTCCGACGAATACTATTTTTTATGTATTAAAGTAGAGTTCGTCGGAGCTTACTCAGTTGACTTCTTTGCCATTTTTTTTTCTACTGATTTTAATATTAAATTGTACTATTTTTTTTTCTCCATTGTAAAAGTTTTAAATTTATAATTTGTCAACCTTTTGCAATGTTAATTAAATAAATAAATAAATAAATAAATAAATAAATAAATCTAAATGTTTCCCTGTCCCCCGCAAATTGCTTTGCTTCCTCCAATGACATAACAGCATCTTTCAGTTCCGCTGAGTACATTCTATGGATAGTACCCGACGGACGTCCGGGGCGTCGGAATCCCACCGGCTAAAAGAAGAAGTAGGTAGGATTGAGGCTTTCCGTAGGCATCCGCAGAATGTGACCTTCGCCAATTCCAACGTATAACTTCTCTTTATATTCTCCATAACCACTGACGTGACGAGGCGCTGTCTTATACATTCCTTTGTCTTCGAGTTCCTCACAAAATCAAACCAACTCACCCACATTATCCGACGCAAACATCTGTTCTTAAAGCTATGTATACGGTCTTTCTGAGTCTTTGTCAAGTGCCATGATTCGCTACCGTAAAGCAGTACCGGCATGATGCAAACGTTGAATAAATGGCATTTGGTTTTAATCAAGTACAACTGTGTGTCCCAGACAGTTCGCATTGATTATAACAATTATAAACGAAGTCATCTGAGAAGTAATTATGAATGGAGGTGTGATGCAAAATCAGATCTCTTTGCTTTTTTTCGCTCTTGTTTTACGGTGAAATAAGTTGCGTCTCACCTAACCCGGATTGTTATATACGCAGAGACCGCTTAGAGCGGAGATTTGTTCCATGTTCTGTGGGTAAAGTTGTATAATTTGTTACCCTATTAATCCCCACCCAGCGAGGACGTTCAGCTTACAAATGCGCTTATTAAATTATAACGAAACAAAGGTATTTCAACACCTACTAACCGCCTTCAAGATAATTTTATTTTAAAAGCGTTTTTTAAGGTGAAATATTATTCTTTAAGGTAAAGTATTTTTTAAAAGTGCGTACATTTGATTAAAAATGTTTTCTTTTTTGTCGACACTGTATTCAACTGGGCGAGTGGTATAGCTCGTGGGTGTTTGTCTTCTCGTATTGCGGTGTCTCTTGGTTCAAATACCCGTAAGGCCAATTCTATAATTTACCTTTTCTATTGATATATGAATTTGTGACAAATGCCAAAGGTATCTGTGAGAGATTAGGCAATTAGACCTATCCCATATCTTAACTCTCTCTCTAAAAAAGAGAGGTTTAGTACCAAACAATCAGTTCTCGTTACGTTAACCCGTTACATGCCATCCTAAAAAATCACGTTCCCTGCCATGATGGTATCTTAGTTTCACTGTTTATTGACAGTATTTAAACCTAAGTTAGCAGCTAGAAAAACAATTTTAAAAATGTATACATATAAGCTCGAATACCTAAAATGATAAATACTTATTGACAATATTTAGAAATAATAAATAAATATTGAATGACTTAATGGCTCAACTATTTACGATTGCATCATGGGCATGGAGGTGTTAAAATGCTTTTATTAGTAGTCAATATGTATAATATCGGAAGGGAAGAGTCCAGTTTCTTTTGAGAAGTTTTTTTATAAAGTTAGTGCAATATTTGTAGTAATTATTGTTGATAAATTTGAACCCCCTCCGTAGCTCTGCAAAACTGTACTCTTCTGTGATTGGATAAATTAAATCAAACGAAAGTTTACCTCACCATTATTTTCTTTAATGTTCATTCCGAATTCATTCTGCCGCTGCCGACCATTCTAAAAATTAATCTATTTAATTTATTGTCTTTTTAATTGAGCTAAAAGCTTACCGCAGCGTGAAAAGCCTTCGTTTTGTCTTAAATACCCTTAAAACTTATGATGAAATCGCACCTTTATTTACAGCTTCGGGAATACGACGCGAGCAGTTGATCGACAACAAACTTTTACAAAACGGTTTATTTTAAATTTTAAAACTTCCAACTATCAAGGTATTGAAAAAAAACAATCACTAATGTTCAACTTACGTTATTTTAAAATGTATATTTACTTTTCACTAAAAGCTTACCAACGTTTCAATCAGCACAACGGAAAACTCCATAAGATATATATGTCAACTGATAAATAGATTGTAACTGGAGTTCTGTTCGCCTAATAATATTTAATTATTAATATATGAAACCTTGTGCAGTAAAGAATAAAAGTATGTTTCTTTAAATTCAAAGGGACAAATCTCTACCCATTCTTTACTACTCAAATGACGTCCCGGCTTATAATTTTTTCACTAGATAACTAAAACTAGTGATTGTCTTACAATAAATAGTAAAATTAACAAGGTAGTTAGTCCTTGTCATTAACACATGTTTTTCTCTCTTTTATAATCATGATTGTGGTTTATGAACAGACTGGCACACTATTCACTTTAAATCAACAGTCTTGGATTCTATTTAATTTTACACCAGATGTTCGACGGATCCTTGTCGTTTCTCACTAATTAAATAATTTCATACATATTAAATAATTCATTTTATCCGTCGCGAAGGAAATTCTGAGCTACAGATTTTATTTATTCAACATCATTACGAACCGCTAAAAAAGTTGTTTAATTTTCTTCAGACAAACCACAAACCAATCTACTTCAATTGTAAATCTTACGTCAAGTAATATTTTTTTTGACACAAAGTTGTTACGAAATTGCTGACGTCAATGTTATAACATTAATTTGTGTTTGATGAATTTTCATTAAGCGTAATTATGATTTTAAAACACTGTTATTTTATTACACTTTATACTTTATGTTATTACACTTTATACAACGCCAATTAGGTAATAATTTAATTAAATGTTTGCTGAAGCCGTAAATTGCTAAATAAATTTAAAAAATGCCTAATGAACAATTAAAATGGGCTTAATAAAATGATTGAAATGTTATGTTTATGACATCATAAAAATTAGGGCTGTGAAATCGACTCCGGCTAAATCGTCGACTCCAGAGATTTTTTTCAATCATTTTATTTTAACTTATGAATAGCATCAGATCATCTTTAGTCAGTCTAGCATACATTGGCAACACTATGGACTCTTATGGTTTGAATACACTTCATTATTATTTTTTTTAAATGGGTATGAGTCTAAGATTTTTCCAACTCCGAATCCACGACTCTGACTCTGACTCCACAGCCCTGGAAAAAATAAACACTTTATCATATTACTTACGTGCGTACTCCAACTTTATTAAATACAAATATCATTAAGTGAACTTTTTGTGAAATTGTTATCAGTGACTTACTTTACTTTTCAACATCATTAGCAATCAATCAGAATTTTTTAAACCAATTCTATATCATTTTGCAGTGATTCTATCATCAATATATTTTTTTTAAATCCATGTCCGTTTCCAATGTTTAACATATAATCTCCTAATCAGGACCAGTTTCACTCATGGCGAGTATTATCTATTAATATATGAAAAATATTTGTAAATTAAATAAGCACGTATTATATTTTTGGTATTGCTTAATTCCGCGTGATGGTTAAATAATTAAGTTTTCTTATGTCTGGATTTTTTTACACGTGGACTCAGAATATGTGTATAATAAGTCAATATTTTAAACATTCAAAAAGTGATTTTTCGTACAAATGGAAATGATGATTTGAGTGTTGGAGAAATCACGGTTTGCATAAATGTGTAAACTTTATACAAACCGTGATTTCCATTCATAAATTTTATTATGGATATCAGAACTGACATTAAACAGCATTTTTTCTAAATTTGTGACAAATCACTTTTCGAATGTTTGCTCTTCAATAACGTTTTGTTTTTATTTACTAAGCAAATCTTTCAACAAAAAAATATTTTACGAAAAATCAAATATTTTATTTTTTTCAGAGGCCTGTACAATAGTGTTGATTTTTTTAAAATATAAAATACAGCTTGGAGGTCATTATTTTTCTGACGCGTAAAAGATTTTCGGCGTAAGAAATGCAAAAGAATTTTAAGTGAAATACGGCACCAAAGAAAAAAAAAAAGAAAATATTTGACGACATTTTCTGCACAGGTATGGTAGTTTGTGAGACGTGGCGCGACTTAAAATTTTCCGTCGAGCCTCAACAAACGCCTGACGGATATTTAAAGGTCACCGGACCTCTTCATAATTCATTGAAAACTATAATATCCTTACTTAAATTAATATACGTAATATTATATATACGTAAAGTTCTACCAGATCTGTGGCCGAATGATGAACGTAATTGACTTTAAATTTGAATCGTTCAAATTATGTACATTCACACAAATGTTGTCACTAACGACCCGGGTTTCGCTTTTCGGCACCTTTAGACATTCAAGTACACGGATGAACTTGAACTGACACTTAGTAAATGAATGTTACTTTGGTTGTGGTTTTTACGAACTCGAACCCCATAATGTAGAATTTCATAAAAATTTAAATGATTTTTTTAATTATCTTAGGGAAATTATTGGGGAGATTATTAAACACATGGGGATGTCTGTAATGCCTTCAATATTCTTGCGATCATCCGATTAAAAAAACGGGGCATAGCGAGATTGAGTAGCTAACCATTAGTCATGTACTAGCTGTACTTTCATCGAAAAATGTAAGTTGAAGAACTGAGAGATATATTTGTCTATTCATTTTTTTGTGATACTTTAAATTAGAACATTTTTTTTCAATATAATGCCTCGTCACCAAAAATTAACAACGAATGCCATAAAAGGTAGCTAAAAATAGTCAACTTTACACACAGGTGCTTTCATTTTCGTTTGATTAAAATGTATGCTTTAAAACGTGTATAAACGATGTGTATTAACAGTTTTTTTTTTGTTTGTAAAGCACATCGGGTAGTTTTTTTCTGTAAAATGAGAAAAAACTGTCACACGTTGCTTGGACAGTTTTTATTTATTTTAGCTTTTTAACTCTTTTTAAGCGGGTTTGAAATATAACGGTCCACTAAAAGAACGAATACTGTATTTTTCACAAATTATTTGTTCAAACACGATTTTTAGATTAAAAAAACAGAAGCGGATAACGAATTTTTTACTAACAATAAATTCAACAACTCGTAACGGTAATAAGAAAAGAAGACTTTATTAGATCATAGTCCATTAGACGTGTCAAAAATTTCTAGTGACGAAAGTGATTTATGTCCAGTCCCTCATAAAAGTCCCCGTATATACTCAAATAAGTAGTGATAAACAGTATTTTTTATTATTATTTAAAAAAACATATTATGCATAATTTACTTACTGAGTATTCATTATTTACTTTTTTAAACAATTTTTTCAATCAACATCGTATTTTAAATTCAGCCAACCAATCTTCATTTTTTTCAATGAATTCTATCAATTATTTTACAGTGCTTTTTTCTACACGGTTTTTTTGGAATGTATCTACCGTTTGAAAAAAAGTATTGTGTATACACGCAACCGCCTTATCGTATAATATAATAGTTTATCGTGTATATTTATTATATTGGCTTTAGTTAAGTTGCCGACAGCGCCTTGATTTTGATTTAGTTCAGGATGAAGGCATTGGCGTATACTTAACGTCTGCTATTACTAGGGTTGTCATAATTGCCAAGCATTGACCTGGAACCATTATATGTTAAATAAATAAAACATGAAAAAAATGGGAAAGTAATAAATAGTTTATTTTACTTTGACAAAAAATCATTTTTTTTTTTTAGAAAATTGTTCTGAACCTGGCTTCATAACATACAAAATAATATTCTAAAGTACATAATGTTAAACTAAAATTACGTTTGAAATGTATATTGTCTTACAAGATAAAATTCAAGATTCATTTTGTAACCATTTTGGAATGAGCAGGGCTTGCAAATAATAGCCTCAATTAAAAGGTGCAAGACTTATCTTGCTTAGCCTAGTCATATTTCAAAGTTGATTTAACTTTCTTAATTTTATCATTTTCTTTTTAAAAATAGTCATACAATTGACCGGAAGTAATTTTAAATTATAAGTAAAAATTGCTTTAATTGTCTCCACTGACAACCTGCTTCTTTCGCCTGACCATTGAGGTGACATTAAGGAAAATATTCTCTCAACTTTTACATTGTTGGCTGGTATGGCAAATACGAATTTGCATAGCTTTATTTAGACATGATTTCCGAAGAATATGCTTTGTATTTACAAAAAAACTTCAGCCATTTCTCTTCCATACTCAATTTCATAGCATGCTTTGCAGTTTTGGTTGGTATTATTTTTCGTGCACGGGACATTCCCTCAAACAGAGCTTAGAGAGAAAATACTGAACAGTGGAATACGGCGACCATCCCTTTTATATGGGACGTATGACAACCCTAGCAGAAACACACAGAAACTATAAACAAATGAAGCCATTCATCTGATTATTATATCTACAAAACAAATTACATTTTCTATTATATTTTTGGAACTAAATGTTGTGCTTCTTTTGATTTTATTAAAAATCCAATTTCCAATTCATTTGTTAATTATTTATATTATTGATTCTCTATACGCAATATGCACCCGGCTCAAATGATACCATTTAAAAATGAAAGGAATATCAACAAGTTACGAGAACTGATTAAACTATTCCTTATGACAACATGACTATGACAGGGTATTAGCAAAATCCTTTCTTGTGGATATTTGGAGACTGATTTAGACAGAAACTGAAAATACACCAAATCATCATCTACCTCTTTTTCGGCTCAGCGTTGTTTTACTGCATCCCAAAATAATATAATATCCCTGTGCTATTTTTATAATATAGTTTATGGCTTATTTTGGGGGTAATAAAACCGTGATCTTTGCCATGACAAAGCGTTTCCCAAAGATGAATTTCATCCCTTTACATGTATCGGTGGTTGTCGTACCGTGGTTACACTCTTTCAGGGCTACGCCAAACTTTTTCCAACAGAACGGCGTATGGCACACTTTAAAAAACAACTAAATGTTTATTTAATATTTTTTGTAAAATTCTACAAAAAATCGTAAAACGTAAAAATCTTTAGACAACTAAATGATTTTTAAAACCCATGTCCGTTCCCAATGTTGACCGTATGGCTTCCTAATCGAGGTATCTCAACAGAGGTTTTTCAACGAGAACTACATGCTACTCAGCCACTCAATTTCTCTTTTTTTATAAAAGTAGGGATAGCAAGGATATGGTTAGGACAGAAGTAGTGGTAAGTTTATTGCATTCGATGTGCTTCAATACTTAAAGATTGGAACTTTGAAAGAGAATTGTTATACATTACAATTATCCATGCCTTTGAGCATGATTAGCAACGTTAATAACTATGCTATTTATCATTATACTTTTTTAGATAAACTATTGATCGACTAAATTAGGGTATTATTTGCAAACACGGTTTATTTCAAAATGGTTAAAAAATGAAAATTTAATATCATTTTGAAAAACAATGTACATTTTAAAAGTATTTTTAGTTTTACATTACTTTGGAATGATATTTTGGATGTTGTCAAGCCGTGTTTAAGACTAATTTCTAAAAATACTTGAAAAAAATATTTTTATCTACTAAATTAAATTACTCAGCCGCCTGTGTGGTCAGCTGGTGAACGTAATTGGCTACCGCTACGGAGGTTACGGGTTCGAACCCCAGTACGGGCAGTTTTATAAATTGCTTTTTTAACCGATTTATGAATTTCTGTTCAAAGGTATATATGGATGTATGTGATGTTTTGAATTCCCCCCTCCCACCCATCCTATCTTATGAACGGGGCGTATCGAGAGCGATTAACCAACCACTTGTCCTGTCCTAGCCCTTTCCTTCTATTCCTACTCTCTTTGGAAAAAGAGAGGTTAAGCAACCGAGTAAAAAGCAGTTCTCGTAGAAACACTTGTTGAGATAAACTCCATTAGGAGTCCATATGCTCCACATTGGGAGCGAACATGGTAAAAAAATAAAAATATTCATGGTTCAGTAAGTAATAACCTTCAAATAATGATAATTTCCAAGGATAAAAATTACTTACATTTTTAAAATGCATACTGAAATTTTATCAGATACTACGCTTTGCAAGACTAACTACAGTGTAATAAATGTTCATGTTGGCCTTACAGCGAGCGCCAGGGTATATAGAATGTATAGCATTCCTCCCTTCTCGGTCGACTGTCGCCGTTCCGGATTATGACGGTTATTTTAGTATTGGGGAAAATGGAATTTATGGTATTTAGGTGGTTTTATCCCACATTTTTTTCATTTCTTCAATTGAACTATAAAGCTTTTAGTGGGGAAGAGTATTCATTTCTTACGACGCTGAAAGCTCAGTCAGGTTCTTTTATCCCATCTAAAACTTTATTATCAATCTATTTTTGTATTTTATTACATTTTAACATAATAGAATTTTTTCATTGTATTTAGTGTGCTTGTAATGAAATTAAAATAAAAAAACGCATACCACGTAATAAAAACAGAATATTTTTTATATGTTACCAAGTTATCACTCAACCTTTATTGATTTTAGACTAGGGATGGTGAACCTTTTTACGTCCGCGAGCCAACAATTTTCAAATATTTTGTTCTCGATTGTGTGGCGTGCCCAAGCAGTAAATGAAATTAACACTAAAGAAAAAATAAAAAGTGTTTTTTTAAGCGATTGTCGTTTATCTTGGAAACATTTGAAAATTAATATTAATTCACGGATTATTTGATTAAAATTTTAATTTTCGAAACATAAAAAATAACTTAATAAACCGTTCGCGTGCCATCCAAACTCTCAACGCGTGCCAAACGGGCACGCGTGCCACAGGTTTACCATCCCTGATTTAGACGAATACGTGTTTTACTCGTGTCGAGCTATTCTCAAAATGTATTAGTTTCCAGACACTTATAAAGCCATTCTATAATGCTCAACAAAGATCTACGCAGCGAACGTTATAACTTTTGTTATCAGTTATCTTCAAGCTTTTTTTCGTTGGTATGATATAAATTTTAGGCAGTGTCTTATGACACAGCGGATAGCGCTGTGGACTTCCGTGCCAGATCTGACGGGTTCAAGTCAGATTTGAACAACAAAACTAAAAGGAAACAAATTAAATGGTCCGAATTTAAATCAATTTTTGGTCAGAATAAAAATATGAACGGTCAGAATAAAAATATTAAACGGTCAGAATATTTAATAACAATTTTGGTTAGTAGGTTAGGTTAGGTAAGGTTTTTTTTTAATTTCATTTAAATTATGACTATTTATTCTGACCAATATATTCTGACCAGTGTTATTTAAATTCTGACCAGAAAAATACGAGCCAAACTAAAATTACAGTCAACTAAAATTACCTTATTGAAAAAATGCCTTTTTCAATTGCATCTGGGCTGCAGGTCACATGGCTTTTATAAAAAGGGGTCGCCACTCAAAAAAGGTTGGGAACCTATGCAATATATGAAAGACAATTTATATATATAATGGATAAAATATTTAATACACATTCAAAATTTGAGCTATTGCATTGAATTAAATAAATAAAGTAATACTTTTTAATCACTTGATTGAATTTGTAGAATATCGGTATTGGGAAGGTTTTCCCGAGACTGCAATCCCTATCGCACAGATTTCCTTAATACAATATTAATTTGGCTAGTTTTAATCGAACATAGTTAAGTAATCTAATCAAGTAACTCGTGCTTTTCTGATTTATGTTACCACGTCTGTCTAAATTAGTCATATTTAGGAATATATTTTAGTTTTGAAATTGAATTTTCAACTAGCTCAGGCATAATTCCAACAAATTAAAACGTGTTAAGTCCACTTGGACACTTCTATTAAATGTATTCCGTAGTTCACAATAACGTTATCATTCAATTTCAAAAGGCATTATCACGTTTTAGATAGTCTCGTAATGGTGTTAATAAAACTTTTTTTTTTTTTTTAATTCTTAATAGAAGAAAAACATTTTGAATTAGTTTATAGCTATTTCGGCGTGCGCAATCGTCAGAACTATTCTATACCAACAGATAGTTCTGACGATGGCGCACGCCAAAATAGCTTTATTATAAAGAAACTGAAGAACTAAATATGTTGATATGTTTACCCTATTACAATGAAGTTCTACCAAGTAATTGCCTAATCAATCATTTTTAATCTTATAGATTTCTTTCGATGGATTCGGCGGTAACTTTGTGAAAGTTCATTTCAATATTAAATAACTTAGATTATTTCACGTATTGTACTACAAACTGTGACACGTGTTTTGTCTCTTTCAGAGACATCCTCTGTAAGAGGCGAAACACGTGTCATAGTTTGTAGCACAATACGTGGAATAATCTAAGTTATTTATCAATATATATAGTTTAGGAATAATTTAAGTTATCTAAATTTCTATTACCAATTGTTTTTTTTACATTTTAATTGTTTAATTAGTCTTTCTAGGTTTTTTTATAAACTGCTCTGTATCAGTATATATATATTAAATCCATGCCTTCCCCCTCCAATACAAATTGTATTGCCTTCTAATGGAAATATCTCAACAGACTTTCTACATCTACTTCTTAATCAGTTGCTCATTAATAATCGGATATCATATTGATTTAATAGCGGCACAACTAAACTCGTTGTATTTCATCTGTTGGTGTATATTTGTATTATAGTATTTTTTTCTTACATAATTTTAGCGTTTATTCGCATATTTTGCGATTTTAGAAAAAATAAAGAAATTATAAAAATATGAGTCTCTTATCATAAAATTAAGTCTTTGGAGACTTACAATATTTTCTACAGTTTATAGCTATTTCGATAACGCAATAAAGTTTGGGTACGCTATTATAACGAAAGGAAATGTCAATTCAATCAACGAACGCTTGTCATTCATATTGAAACAGAAATATAGTATTTACACAGTAATCAGATTTAATTTTAAATCCAGCTATGCTCCTTTTATTTTTAACGTCTCTGAAGAATATACAAAATGCAATATTGAATCTGTCGTATTGACTCTAAGAAATGAAGAATAAGATTATCAACAGCGACCGAATAACGGATAACGAAATTTTCCGTAGCGGGAAATTCGTTTCGCAGATTTTGACTCCCACCGAATTTTAATATGAATAAATAATTTTCGCTTCAGTGTGCGCCAAGAGAGAACGCCACGAGCTAAATCGTACACGTCGAGCGAAAGTATCAACCCGGTGTAACAATAATAATACATTTGTTAATATTTCGCATTGTTCTTAATTACTGAAAGTTTGTCCGGACTCTGACTTAAAAAAATGTATCTTACTGTATTATATTCAGTAAAAATTAGTGATAACCACACGTTATATGTAAAAATATCCGCATTAAGTGAATATAATTCAAAGTATTTTATTTCTACAAAAATCTAAATGCCAATTCAATCAATTAAACGTTGTCTTTGTAAAGATTGCCCGAGTTTTTATTTAATGAAGCCTTTCACCTTTACAATTTTACAAAGAGGCTAATATCATCAAATTCTCTCTAAGTATTTACATTGAAACCAATTAGCTTGTAAAACTACATAATAATTTTATATTTTTTATCGTTTTGGGAAACACAAAGTCAATTTATTACGTTTAATACAGTATTTTCCAATAAAAGTTAAGTTGATAGAAGAGATATAATTCTACAAATAAAATAAAAGTGGTTATTGTTTTTATTGTATCAGTTGCTTTACACATTTTCTTATAGAAGTGGTTTCCACTGTGGGCACTTCCTTTCATTAATTATGACGATGATAATCACATAGAAGATTGACTTTCAATTAGGATACTGCCTCTATTATTGATATGACGCCACACGGTTTTGGCTATTTTTAACCCCCACATCGTCACATATTTGTCGTATGATCTTTTCACATTTTATATTTATCTAATAATCATTTAAACACTTGATAATGTAAGTTTGTTATGTTAGTTTGATATGTCACGTAACGATACTGGCTAATTTTGAATCGCGTTCTTTGCAATTGTTTTTTTTTGTCGAAATAATATAAAGTACTATTTTTTTTTGTGGACAGAAATCAATGAAAATAATATAATCAAAATTTTCATTATAATCATTTTTTGGGATTTACGTCTCTGTGCTTAAATTAAAAACCTTAACTCTTTAAAAAGTTAGCTATTTTTATTAAATTAGTCTAGTAATTATTTATACTACTAGATACTACCATTGTTATTTGTAAGCTTTTGTTTTTTATTTACTGATTCCAATAATATACATGTATTCCGAAAAACATTTTTCATTTGGAGAAATAATTGTGTTGATTAATTCTGATTTATTTAATTTATGGTGTTCTGTATTTAATTGGTTACTCCAGTAAATTTCTGAATATTTACAATGCTACAAAGATCTTCTGTTGAAAGCAACGGGTTTGCAGTTAGTTTTCTTTAATACAAAATCTGCAAAACACAATTGTATGTTAAAAAACAGGTGATGAATGCAACGTGACAAAATTTTATGTTTGAATATTCAAAAAAAGGAAAAGTTTTGCCAAGTTTCATGAGGGTTTACGACACGGGTTTTGTCGTGTATATTGCTAAGTTTAGGGAAGCTTTTACCGAAATTCCTTTCTTACAATACTGATAGTTTATTGTAGCCTACGTCAGCAAATTTGTGTTTGTGTCAGAATTATGCAAAAAAAAAAAACAGCGAGATAATTTATTCCTGGCTGAATTGGATTTGGTCTCAGCCAGGGATTGGGTTACCGGTATCACTGAATTCGGGATCTGGTACATCGGTTTTTTTTTCTAAATATCAGTGTATCGGTTTTAATTGATGATTTTTTTGTCAACCTATGTATTCTAGTTGTAAAAGTTTTACTCTAACAATCTGAGCTTTGAACCCGACATTTTTTTTGAATATTCAATGTTGTGTGATATTTATTAAATGTTTTTATTCAAACGTATTGTCTGTATTGCAATTTTTTAATATAAATAAAAAATATATATATCGAAAGACCGGTATTGATATATTCGTCATGTATTCCAACCCCTGGTGCCAGCGTGCGGTGGCGTCGGAAATATTTTGCCTAGAATCGTTCAAATTGTTGCAAGTCGAAAATTGGAGAACATAATTTAGTCGCCCTTATTGGATTAGGAACTCCAGAGAAGAAATGGCGCTGGGAAGGGTGGGGTGTTGAATGAATAGAGCGAGAAGTCGAACTGAATAAGAGCCGACGGTTGAGAGAGGTTTTTGCCAACTCCTCACATCGTCGATAGAACGGATTCCAAATCGAATTTTGTATATCAATCTTTTTGTTGAGTTCTCTTGCCGTGCAATAAATGTTGAGGTAACCAAAATTCAAAAACATCGCAGCATATGGATTAACTTTTATAATATTATATAAATAAAAAACACAACCATCTTTCGAATAATTTAATGTCATCTGTAGAAAGACAGTGTAAATTGTTATTGATAAAATTTATATTTATTGATTGTTTAAATTTGCAACAATTTAGTAAAGCTCTCGTTACGAATACGTAATTTTGTTACTATATTTATGAATATTTTTTTCATTTATATTGCAGAAAGGGTTGTATATATAAAACAGAATTGTTTATATCATTAATCGACAATATATTAAGCAAAAGGATTTTACTATAAGTCGTTTGCTTCATAACTTTAAACTTATTTATAGCCAAAAACAAAAAAAGACTGCACCACAAAAACAATATGAATAATTTGATTTAGAGATATTCAAACTTTCTTTTAGAATTATATATATTGATAGTTCCGAGATGTCAACGATTCCATGTCCTACGTCTTATTCGGTCACGGTGTTCATGGGTTCGAATCTCCGAACAAACAACATTGATTTTTCAACTGTTTTATGGATTTGTGTTTAAAGGTATAGATGTCTGTGATATACAACATAGACCGCAGAAAAACTTTAAACTTCATATTAATATTTTTCTAGACCAACGGTCGCGAAACTGCGGTCATCAAAGATTTCTATCCGGCTTCCTATTTCTATACATTATTATTTCATTGATAAGAAAAACTATTTTTCTATTCTTTCTGACAGGAATTCAACGTAAATATTTTTCGTTCAGCTCGACCCTTCTATGGATAAATCATCCGAAACATTTCTTGAAGAATTCCTGTTCTGTACTCATCTTTATATTCCTACCTTAACTTAGTTTGTGTGACTAACTATTGAGCAGTTCCTGTAAAAAGACGTGTATATGTACTCTATGAGCAGTCAAAATGATACACATTAAGACGGTAAATAATAAAAAAATATATGAAAATGTTTACATGTTTTTTTATGTAGATAGAAGATTAAGAAGAAATTTTAGTATTGAGCTCGTTGCAGTCTCACAATTAAGTTATCTGTCTGAAAGTCTTATCGCAAGAATAGTTAACGTTTTTGTAATAATCTTACATTTAATATATACAATCAGCCGTAAATATGTTTAATAACAACAAAAATAATATGTCTTCCATCTTCTCATTTATAGAAGTCCACTTATGGCTCATTCACATCAAGTTATCGATTTACGATTAATTACAGAGCGGTAATCCGATAATAATACAATAAAGCACGTATTCAACAATAAATGATATATTTTTTGTTATTATACTAGAACCGGATTGTCATATCAGTGTATTATTCTTGAGGTCTATAATATTTTTTGTTACTGAAAAAAATTTAAAATAGCTTTAAGCTACCGTCTAATAGTTGACTTTTAAGATCGTATATTGGTAAACTAAAAACTATAACCATAGCTCAATAACGTAATTACTTTAATATTTTGAGCATAGCGTGTTTCTTGGGTTTGCTTTCATATATTTTTTTTTCTAAATACACCTCAAATCATCGGCCGGTACGCATTTAAGCTGCTATAATTTCCTGCTTATATTATTATATATTTATACAAAAGATTTGTTATTACTTTTTGATTTAAACATTTATAATATTAACATAATGGTTTTAACATTTATTTATTGATTTGGCATTTACTTGGTAGAACTCCATTTTAATAGGGTAAAATATCAAGGTATTTCAGTTCTACAGTTTTTAAAAAAAACATTATTTTTTTTAAAAACTTGTTTTAACATTATTTTTATGTTGAAGTCATTTACATTAAAATTTTCCTGTATTTTTTTTATTAATAAATGTTATTTTTGTTCGTTATCTAACTAACCATTGTAATTTATTTTAATCCAAAAAATCAAGATGCCATTATTTTGATAGTGAGTGCTACAGTCGATCCGTAGCTTTAGTTTGGAATCTAAAAGATGGCGAACATCGTGAATTATTGAATTTAATCAATGCCGGCATCTAATGTCTTTTTCATGAAGAAGGTATTGAGTTTTTATTTTAATTTTGATAAAATATTCGATGATGTATTTAGTTTGTGATTTTTTATAATCTATCTTTTTTGGTTCTGCCTAGAAGTGTTTTTGATGTTGGCGAACAATCATCCATAAATTTGTATAAAAGACCTACAAAAATTATAATACTTGACAATATCTTTGTAAGCATCGTTTCAATAATACTGCTGCCAAGTATATTCCAGCACTCTTTTTCTTATGTAATATTTAAATAATTAATTATGAAATATACTAATTAGGCATCTTGTCTCCATCCGTAGTATATACGTAGCCAACGTTTAATGTCCGTCTTCCACAATGCTATCGGTAAAAAAGTGGTTTGTTTGAAAAAAAGATTTAAGTGTAACCAGCTCAGTCAGCTTAGTCAAAAGATATAAATGAAAATATTTGACGTGACTGTGAGTTATTTTTTTTTTTATATATACAAATTATGATTGCAAATGTGGTCACAATCACTTGTACGAAAAATTGTCCTAACACTTTTAGGGCGTTATTTTTTGTTTCGCGAAATTTCCACTTGAGTTTGCGTAATTTTCCCTACAGCCGATTCTGCGGGAGTATTTGAGTTCAATTTGGGCAAAGCTCGAGCCTTGTGCGGATTTTTTCGCACGCTTTCAATTGATCCATAAGCAGGAGGAAATGCTCAGTCACAAGCTTTTCTTGTATTTCCTCGGCCGTGTTTTCCTTTCTTTATTTACAACCTCATTCTAAGTTTTTACAATCGACCCAATTTTTCACTTCTACCGCCTGTTAGGAGAGCCACGAGAAACGGTGTAATATACAAGAAAAAATTCCAAAAATTCGCATACATTTCTTTTGCTTTTTTTTCAGCGTATATTTTTGTTTTCATTTTTTACAACATTCCACGTTCAAACATTAAAACATTTTAGAGTCATATCACGAAACAACTTTTCGAAATTTAACATATTGAAATTATCTAACATTTGTATTCGGTGGCTACTTCGTCAGCGTCCTCGGTCGAGTGGTTAACGTCTATGACTTCGGGGGATTCGAATCCTAGTAGAAGCATTTTTTTGTTCGAATGCATAGATGTATGTGATATATAATATTTGTAATAGCGATTGATTAGCCAACCACAAATGACTTGTGACAAGTCCTGTCCGACCATTAATCATACTTATTGTAAAAAAACTTGATTTGATAAAAATTTCATTATGAGTCAATATGCTACGCATAGGGAGCGGACATGTGTTATAAAAATCATTAATTTTATTTATAAAATTTGATTTTAAACATTTATCACCGCCAATGTGAATAACTGGAGCATGTAACATTTTAATCGGGTATGGCATGTTCTACGAGAACATGTTGTTACTTAGTTGCTATATCTTTATTTATTTTACGAAGGGAGTAAGTAGTAATCACCCATTCAATCTTAAAATGGGGAGTGCGGCTTTTTCAACTATAATAGGATTAACCACACATGTGGAGCACTAGTGTTCCACGGAAAATAACTTGCAAAACCCTGATCTACGTCAAAGAAAAGTCAGTTATTTTCATTTTGTTAAATTTTGATGAATGAACGAGTCCCATACTAAGAACGCAATTGCTGTTAATCCAATGATACTCTCCCAGTAAACGTTGGCTTCTTCAGATACAGCAGCGGAAGCTCTCTATCATCCGATCTGGCCAATAAAGTTCTATTAGCCACAACACGGAAATACAACTCTACATATCGAAACCATCACTTTAACTATATCTTAACACCATCCACGGTATCTCGCTGGACCTTGTTCACTATTAAATTTCCCTCGAGTGTTCAACTACATTGGATTATCATCGTAACGATAACTGGATAATCGGTTGATTGAATTGGAATTTACGTTATTGTTTTGATTGTGATTGGTTTATAAATTTAATTCAAATTTGAACATAAAAATTTACAATACTAGTGATGAACGATTTTAGTAAAGCGCAAACAAAGATATTAAATTATTTTCGATAAATTCATTGGTAAAATTAGCGTAAGTAATTTTTAATTTAATACACGCTTTACCAAAAGAATTGAATCTATAAATGCCGAAAAATTATTAAAAAATTGAGATTTAATCTTTAAAAAAAACGACATGTAAAAATTACATCAAGAAAAAATGACTTACACAAAAGTTTGTCTTGGAAAACATATTAAATTTTCTAAATAAAACTTAAATTTTTTAAATTTTGCCGCCTGTGTGGTCGAGTGGTCAACATCGTTGGCTACCGCTACGGAGGGCACAGGTTCGAATCCCGGTACGGGCAGTTTTATAAAATGATTTTTCAATCGATTTATGAATTTCTGTTCAAAGGCATGGATGTATGTGATGTCTTGCATACTCCCCTCCCACCCATCCTATCCTATGAACGGGGCGTATGGAGAGCGATTAGCTAACCACTAGTCCTGTTCTTGCCCTTTCCTTCTATTCCTACTCTCTTTGGAAAAAGAGAGGTTGAGCAACTGAGTAACAAGCAGTTCTCGTAGAAACATTTCTGTTGAGATAAACTCCATTAGGAGTCCATATGCTCCATATTGGGAGCGGACATGGAAAAAAAAATAAAAAATAATAAAACACTAGATTTGTGCACTTTAAAGTTTTGTATATTTAATACGTTGTCTTTGTTCCAAAATTATCTGGGAGGATATTTCACCATTTCACCTTTCTTCATGCGATATGCTGATATTAGAAACCGTGATACAAAGTTTTAAAAAAACAGGCTTTTGAATGTGGTGAAGGTTCCTAAAAAACGGTTTTAAAAACCGACAAACCTTATTATCAATACGACCAATCAAGATTTTTATAAAAAAAAAATACAGCTGATTACTAGTGACTTCAAATCCACATAAAATAATATATCGACTTTGGAAAAGAGCGTAACAAACACACATCAAATTTTATAGGCATAAAACCGTTTGTTGATAATTTTGGGCCAAAGGTAAATTATGAAAGTTTTTAAAGTCTGTATCACGTTGTGTGTAATAATCGAAAAAACGCTGTTTTGGAAAAAAACGGTTTGTTACGTCCTTATGTCTATTCCCACATTCAATGTACTAATTATCACAACTACTACCCTAAGACCCTGCCAAAAAACACAAAAAGTAGATATATATAGGAATAAACTAGAATTAATATTGTATTCTTAACTCTGAAGAACGATCTGAATCCTTTTATAATATTTTCACTGTCCGCAAATCTCGCAAATGAAACTTAACCGCTGTTTATGCTTTATTGGAATATTACACAACGTAGTGCAAGTTCAGTAAGCTAAAGAATATGAACTGCATGCAAGCCATTTTTCACCGTGTATTATTATTATTCCCAAAGCTGCAGTTATATTACAAATAAGCACCTCTGCAAGACCTCACATTATAAAAACATATTTTTATTACCGTTGACTGCCAAACACAGTAACATAAGGCAGTGTTTATGTAACATTTAAATTAATATTACATTTTTCATATGTAGTAAAAACATCAACTTAAATTTCGAGAAACCTCTTAGGACGACTTTATATTACGCGCTTTATATTAATTAGGTCTAACGATGATTTGTCGAATAATTATGTTGTATAAAATACAAAAACAATTAGGAAATCTCTACACGAATACTGATTGTGGAAGTTCCATAATGTAAACATATGTAAATGTTTAATTTGTATCAGGAATCGTTTCGTATTGTGATTTGAATCATGGATAATTAATTACCATTACTGATTTTCGAAAGTAACTCATATGAAATCGTATATTTTTCAAATGTGAAAGGTGGCTTCTTTATTTATTTTTTTAGTGAGATATTAAAAACGAGGATAAGAAAATTTACACTAGCAAGTGAAATAACGATTATGCAATGTTATTTTTAATTTGATAGTAATTTCAACAAAGTTAATACCAATTGTATTTAACATACAATAAATAAATTATTCTTAATGAGTTTTGAAATAAAAACATTTTGATTGTAATCAATTAAGTATTCATATTTTGTACATTTATTTGTAAATTCCTTTTATTATCAACTGCTTGTAATATTCCAATATTTATTTATTTATGTACAAATAACTTTAATATTGTATTCTATTATCAGTTAACTCTGCTTGTCATGAGAAAAACAATTCCAGATCATATTAAATAAAAGTGGAATTAGTAAAAAATAAGTATTTTTTTTAACATAATATGATATTGAAAACTTTCCTTTTCCTGTATCCACTGTCAATATTTAAAAGAAAGATATCATATTAAAAAATAAAACATTTTTTTGTACTAGTTTCATATTTATTTATAAGGATCAAGACTGTTTCAACTATCACGAACATTTTCAACTGAGAAACATATACATATATAAATACGGTTATAAACAATACAAAGTGACACTTATAAGGGTGCAGCAAATGATGTTGACAATAAAAATATAAAAATAACTAATGACACAAAACATGAATAAGTGACACTAAACTGACTATAATTAAAACATTTACAGCGTATTACAAATATATGCTACTTCTTTGCAATTGCATTAACAAACAACAACAAACAATAAAACCTCTTGCCTGAATAGTCAGATTAGTTTCACTTATTCTTATATTGATTTAAATTGAATACGTTATAATTTTCTTTTTTTTCAGGTGTGCTAAAAATACAGCAATTGATTGAATATCTTCTTACTGTAAGTATTATTAGAAAAAATTTAGAAAGTAATGAAAATTTTACAAAATAGCTGTACAATTTTACTTGCCAAATCTGACGTATTCATTTTACAATAATTTGATTGATCAATTTCATCATATCTGAAAATTTTACGTATGCTTACAGATTTAAAAAAATAGATTATTCAAAAGGTCTCAATGTCTTGCAAAATTTGTCAAAATATAGCCGCCCCGCACAAATACTTCGCACAAAAATGCGCGGTATTAATATTGACAGATTACAAAATAAATTAGCCTTTCAATGATGTGTTATATATGTCTTAGAAACGGTTAATTATTTGCGAAAATCACTTTTTTTTTTACTATGATATATTTTTGAAGTAGTAAAATACCAATCCGATCAGTATTGCGGTCACATTTGACCATATTATTTTGCGTTATTTAAACTTTTTTTGTAACACTTGCAAGTTGGTTGTTGATTACCCCACCACCACCCGTTGTATTTATGCAGCCACTGTTTCACGGGCCTCTTCCATAACGCACAAATTGCAATACTTGTATTGATATTTTAGAAACCGGTATTTTATGTGAAATACCGATTCTTATATGTTATTCGTACGGTATTGCAATCGTGAGACACGGCTGACAACAGCACGTAAATTTAATTAGATAATATAATATATTTGCCTTGATTTATTTTTCTGAGTGTTAAGTTATTCAAATCACAACACACATCTACACAATTAACTGTCGCATCCAGAAAATGTTTGACACGTGACACTTGCCACGCGGTATTTATAATACTAGTGTTAAAATACGTATCTTCTGTCAAAATAACCATCAATATATATGTATGAATGCTCCACATTGGAAATGCTGGAGTAATAATAAATAAATTGTTTTACTCGAAATAAATATCAGCTTCAGGTTTTCCTGCGACTTATGTTAACAAAACAATTCACAAAAACTTTACACCATTTTCGCTGCAATAAAAACACTGTAATGAAATTTATAATTTTTAACAGAAACTCTAAGCCAAGGTTTTATAGAAGATTGTAAAAAGCTCTACTGCAAGCTTCCTAATGGGTAATGTTAATATATAAAAAGCTTTAATAGCAAGAACCTCCGTTCCGGAACTCCCCAGCAGATTTCTCGGAAACCATTTTTTCTGTTTTCCGGGTCCCGTTGCATGTTCGCGGTAATCCAAAGTTCAAATCGTTTGATCGAAAAGAAAAAATCTTAATAATGTTTGCGTAATAAACTTTAAGAAAAAAAAGATTTCCGAGACCGATTTAGCTGTCTTAGTGAATCAAACACCTATCATTGCTTTTAATAAATATTATTACTTAAATATTTTGAGCACATGTGATAATATCAAAAATAAAATATTCCTTTGTACTTTATTCCACTTTATTTAATAGGTCAAGACCGGTTTCGCTCATTGCAAGCATTGTCAACTGATAAGAAATATACTTTAACAATGCTATTTATACAAAAATAAATAAATAAATTTAAATGAAAAGGTGTGAACAACTACATATAATCTTAGCGTGACTTATTACCAAAGTAAAAAAAATAAAATAATCACTGATGCATTCTAAAGTTTTTCATCGCCAAACCTGGGCAAGCCTAGGCAAACTTTCTGGCTGAAGGACCACATTGAAAATAAAAATGAATGTGGCCGCAAGCTGTCTTATTTTTTTAATAAACATCATTTTCGTAAATATATTAAGAACTCGACGTAAAATATGTTTGCAAATTGTTTGGATATTATATTGAGAAATCTAACACTTTTCTATTATTCTTAAGTTAATAATTAAAAACTGTAAATTTTGCAAAAAAAAATGTCTAAAATAAATGAATTATGTGACTGGAATCATCAATATGTTCATCTCATGTATAGACTAAATTTCGTGAAAAAGTAGTTATTTTAAAACAATTAATTTTATTGATAGTATAGAGCAGTGTTTCTCAACCTTTTTGGGAGCGTGGCCCCTTTGGAGTGTCTTTATTTTTCTGTGCCCTCCCATACCATTGTTTTTTCTTACCATGAAAATTATAATTTCAAAAACCTACCTTTTTTACAGCTCTTCCGAGATTTTCGAATCTAGAATGCCAGTAATTTATTTTATTTACGGATTTACAAAAAATAACTGCGCGACGTCCGCCATTATGCTCTTCCCTGTATCATTTTATCAATACCCGTGGCCCCCCTAAGCTGTGTTATGGCTCCCAAAAACAAAATAAAATCTCTGTGGCCCCCTTAGAACACGCTGTGGCCCCCTGGGGGGCCACATGGCCCAACGTTGAGAAACCCTAGTATAGAGAACCGCACAAAAATACATATCGGGCTGTTGTTTGTTCAGATTTGGTAAAGTGTTTAAACAGCATATCCAATTATATATTTTCTGAATCGTTCAAATTATGTACACTCCCACAGATTTTGTCACTAATGATATTGAAATTCCACCAAGCACCTTCAGTCGAAATCTTAAGTTATATATTTTCTGCTTAATTTAAAAAAATATTAATATCAGGATCATAAATTAGTGGATCTTTTTATTTTGAAATAAATAATGTCTTGATTGTGTTTTAAACTCTTAGAAGATAACATAATAGCATTTTTGGGAAAAATCTTTTTTGTATATTACATACATAAT
The DNA here is from genome assembly GCA_031772345.1 of Himalopsyche anomala. Taxonomy (NCBI): domain Eukaryota; kingdom Metazoa; phylum Arthropoda; class Insecta; order Trichoptera; family Rhyacophilidae; genus Himalopsyche; species Himalopsyche anomala. The sequence goes on from CM062844.1 coordinate 26,726,344, forward strand.
ATGTCAAGTTCCGTAAAAAAAATACTATTTTTTAAAAAAATTAACGGTTCTGATGATTAAAACAAAATTGAAATTAGTAAATAAAAAATCAAAATTTTCGATATTACGAATTTAAATTTATGGGTACTAAGGAAAATTTTGAATACTTGTATCCATTAAAAAATTCTTAACTTCACTAATTCGGCTGAAAGATTAAGTCAAAACTAATTCAAGAATTAAAAACTTAAATCAAAGCCATTAATTAAATTCTTAATTTGGTATGAAACTAACGATAATGAAATATGATTTCCTAGAATGAATTTTAACAATATTCTCTTTCCAAATTACGAATTTATTATGAAAGTAATTAAAAGTCACTTTCGAAACTAATTTCCAAATCATTTTAGTAATAATGGCAAACAATTAACGTCTAAATACGAAATGATTATTATTATAATTACAAAGGACAGGAACAAATTTGGGAGCGGCCAATATTTTTAATTACCTTTAACGCACCTGACTTAACTTTTGATATCATATAATAATAAAGTCACTGTTTTTTTAAATGAATTTTTCGTTGGTAAAAAACAATAATTACTATCGTTATTGCTAGATTTATGCTAGGTTTTGGGCACTTAAATCATTTTTAGTTGAAAATTTAATTATGTGTTTTTTCTAACTATTTTCTACCGTACTATTTTCTTGATTGCACTTTGTTGATTTTACTGGGTTATTTATTTACATAGAAGGTATGCAAATAAGAGACTATTTTTCAAAATTTATTGTTAACCCTGATTGTGTTATATATTTTGGCTTGTGTTTAAAACTGCCAACTTTTTTTGATATGATTTCATACAAATGTTTTGCCAAGAACTGAAATATATGTCATTTAACAAATAAACCACTCAACATAACCCGCGTCAAAATTGATAACACAATCAGTGGAATAGATAACAAATTTGTATCAAAAATTAATTTCCACCAAGTTTACACCGAATCCATTGAAATATTAAAATATGGTAGCTTAGTTAGAGGCAGTATTTTTATCGTAAAATTCAGCCTGGTAGATACTGTCAATTGCATGAACGTTTGAAAAAAAAACTTTTACATTTTAACTCATTAAAAGATTTCGCTATCATGGAAACTGAAGCTTTTCCTCTACACTTAAGTGCGGCGGGCTATACTGTCATACAATATTATTCCAAAAGCTTGAAGCTTTTGTGTTCGTGGTTTTTGCAGGTGCCTCCGTCACCTATAAAGCTCTGAAAACTCTTTATTTTGAGCACGTATGAGCTTACTGTATAATGAACGTAAGATGCGTCACTGTCGATATTCTTTGATTAGTAGTACAAAGTTTTGCGTATAAAACTATTATGCGAACTGCAGAAAATTCTCAATCAATATAAGTGCTTTCTTTATCTTATGATTGTATGGTGTTTTTATTTCAAACGTGCATTTTAGATTTGGTAAATTGTTGTGAACGTAAATATTTATAAGTAAAAACAAAAAAGTGATAAAATTAACAATAAAATCAAATTTTATAAAAACGGCTAATGTGCACTGTTTTAACTGGATGGCTGCCGCAGACGAGGTATCTCGACAATTTTTTTGTGCTCAACACACCCGAGACGAGTTATCTTGTCAATAACTGAAACTAATTAATAATTGCAAATAATAGTCGCCGGGCTAGGTACAGACGTTTTTTTCTACGACAGCCAAAAGTTTAATGGTTTGTTTTCATGTATATCGATAATTCGTAATATTATAATAAACGTATATACACGTCTCTATCCAATTAATGCACAACTCAACACTTTGAAATTTTCAAATTTCACAAAAATAATTAAAACTAGTCAGAACGTTACAAATGAATCTTTTGTGGTCGAACGTTTTGAGATCCTGACAATTATTATTTGACGTTGTTCAAATTAAAAATTTAATCTCATAAGAAGAAGTATTTGAAGTATTTATAGTTTTTTTTCCTTTTTTATGCTTTTTCTATGTACGCTTTTTTCTGTGTACGGTTTCTTCCTATTCGCTTTTTTACTGTCATGCTTAATCCCAGAACCTAGTTTATTATCTCACCGTCTATCATATTTAAAATGTAAGTCCTATATTTTCTAATAACGCGTCGTTGTTCATTCAGTCTTAACTGTAATGCAATCACCTACATCTCAACTGACCAAATCGAACAAACCTAAAATCATTTTTTTTTTAGTATTGCTACCATCTTTGAGAGTACTACGTAGCATTTTAGTAAATTTGCTTCATGATATCGACAATATTAAACGAGTTTAGTCCATCGACCTTTTTGTATTTGGGTGTGATTCCAACTCGCGGCCCACTTCAACCATACAACCTCTCAAACACATCCAGGCGTAAGTGATATGCCAAAAATAGCCCACTCCACAATTATCACTTTGTTGATTCAGTGCATCCAAAATCATAATACACACTGGGAATTGATATATAGCTATTTGTATTAGGAATTATTTTGATAGATGTGAATTATGACTAGAGTGACAGTATACTGAGTTATTTTGTTGTACAAAAGGTAAAATTTAAAATTTATTGAACCAATCATTTCAGCACCCTTATTTTCTTGTCTGTCAGGCACGTGCTCAACGAAATAGTATGTATTTATACATTTTGTTTTATTATACTAGAAACAGTTTTAAAAACCACAGATTTCGCTCTCTTGGTAAAATTTTCAAGTCTATACAATTGATAATAACACCTCTTCGCATATCGATATTGATACGATATGATTTATAGGCCTACTATATACTATCACTTTTGTGATGACAAATGGTAGACATTTAAAATTTGTAGTTAAATTAATTGTGCTTAATTTTTTTCATCATGTAACCAATAATATCGATTATTTGATTGTTTATGTTCTTAAATGGCAACATTGTTTTTTTTCGATATTCGAAGCGAGCTTCGTTTTGTTAGTCCTTGCTTTGCAGAACGTCATCGGGACTTGACGTATGGCGAAATGGCCAGCCGCCAGGAATAATTCCCGGCGATAGTTGTTAATACACTTGTAGTTTTTTTTTCTTTTGTGGTTTTACGTCCGAGATGAAAGAACTTATATTTTTCCATTTCGACGAAAATTAAAATTTATTTTGTTCTCCGCGCGGATTTAAGCATCAATTTTCTTAACTTATATAAAATCGTTTGAGCAAGCTAGGTATTATTATATAGTGTATTGTAATAATTCAATTTTTTTTTTGTTAAATATTGTATGAGATTAAACTTTAATGATTGTAAATTCCTAATAAAACGTTTTTGTAACAAGTGAGATAAATATACAAAACCGGACAAACAATATCTATCGATATAGGTATTATAACTTATTTAAACCACTCTTATCTTTTTTTTAAACGACGAGTTCCGGAACATTAACTTAAATTTTAAAGTATGATGATGTGTTGTTAGAAAAATGAATAAATGTCTGAAATGAAAATGAAAAAATAATTTCCAAGCCAGTCCTGTTTTCAGCAGTTGGAGAAAACTTGCATTTGTCATTTGAGCTCACATGTTTTCTTGGGTTGGATGCATTAATTTCCACAATGATACTATTATTATTGCATACCACATTACTTTGAACTACGCGTGATAAAAATAGTCATTAGGCTTAGTTGTAAACCTTTTCACGCGAAGTCTAACGGGCGACCGCGATGGCCGAAAAAAAAGTAAAATCCTGCAGCCGGAAATCTTTCCGCCACTTCCGTAATTATTTTTTGCAAAGGGTCGGTTGCTCAAAACGCTAGAATCGTTTTAACAAAATAATATATCTATACGCTTATATTTTTTCTTTGTTTTAAGTGACCGATGCCAATTTTGATTTTCGAGTAGAATATTCGAAAATATCTTTAAAGTTTTTATTTTTTTTTCTTGTTAATAATAATTTTATAATAATATTTTATCACTTTTAGGGTGTTAACCGTCAATAACTGCTGAAAAGACATTAAAAAAAATACTGGTTTGTACTAATAGCACTTTTATTTTAAATGATCAAGACCTGTTTTGCTTATGACGAGCATTATCAAATGATAATAAGCGAAACTGATCCTGAACATTAATAATAAAAGTGGAATTAGTAAAAAATATTTTTTTATTTATTAAAATAATTTTTCACTTAAGTAAAACATTTTTAAAAACATATTTTGGGTATTATGAGCTTTGCTCTAGTGAATTAAAAATAATATCGAAAAAAAACAGCGTTATGAAAGAAATATGACACTATCTGCAGGCTGACATAGTCAACACCTTCTGTTAAACAATTAATAAAATATCTATTATATATATTCTAGGGCAGTGTTTTTTAACCGTATTGAAAGAATCGCCCCCTTTTGCAAAAATACACTTTCCAAAATTATCTTACAATACCCCCCCCCCTCACCGAGCAATTTGAAATCCTCAACTCCCTATACTTTTTACCCAAAATATCTTCGAAACTTGTTTTTTTTTAGCTCACGAATTTGAAATTCTCAATCGCCCCTTCGCAATCCTACAGCGCCCCCCAAATTCTGAAAAATTAAAAACGCCCCCCAGACTTCTTAACGCCCTCCAGGGGGGTGGTACCGCCCCCGTTAAGAACCACTGTTCTAGGGTCTAATTATAATTAATACAACGGAAAGAAGCCTGCGAGTATTAAGTGTGATCTTTTGAATAAGTCCAAATTTAAAAGCAGCTTCTTTTAATTAGATTTAATTACTGTGCTTTAAAGAGTTCGTTTAAAAATGCTAATGAGAAATTTCTGTCCACATCGAGAAAGTTAGTTTGACTTAAAAATAATCATTTTTTGCGGCAATATATGGCTACAACTTATATATAATCAAATGTGGCTTTTTAACTTGAAAAAAGTTTTTTTCTTTTTTTTCTAAATATCAATATGCTTAAAAGTGAGTGTAGCGGTCTACAGCGACACCTATAATCAAGGTAAATTATTAAGTGACGTATTCACAAACATTCATGTAATTGATAAAATATAGCTCAATAAAATTTTCAAAACATCGCAGTTGAGTAAATCACTACGTGTTATTATATTTCAATAAAATTTATCTGTAAAAAATGAACATGTAACCAGTGGCGTACTTAACCAGAGACCTCCTATTTTTATAATAAACAATCGCGTCTCAACCAAAACGCAGTATTTATTTTAGATTTTTTAAAAAACGTATTTTTATCCATGTCCGCTCCCAATATGGAGCATATGGTCTCTTAATGGAAGTATATCAACAGAAGTTTTTCTACGAGAACTTTTTGTTACTCAGTCGCTCAATCTTTCTTTTTTTAAAGAGAGTAGTAAGAATAGAAGAATAGGGCTGAGGCAGGACTAGTAATTAACTAATCGCTCTCGCTACGCCCAGTAGTTGAAGGATCGTAAGGGTGGGAGGGAGCTTAAAGACATCACAAACACCTATGCCTTCGAACAGAAATTGATAAATCGATCTAAAAAATGCTATTCGTACTGTGACTCGAACCTGTGAGATCAAGCACGGAAACCAACAACGATAACCGCTATGCCATAGGACCCGATAAAACGTTAAAATTCATTATATTTTGATGTTAATATTAATGTACATATTTGATTTTATTACGGTTAGTAAAATTGTCACTTATTGATCAGTTTTAATTATAGGTTTCGTTTTAGACCGTTGCACTCACCCTTAACAAATCCTTGATAGTAGTTACTATTGCAATCAGTGGCTGATTAAGCACTTTGGAGGCCCTGCTTTTCGAATAACATAAAAGTGTTGCAAACCTCTTCGTAGAATAATAATGAATATTGAAAACTGAAATTAAAATGTAAGGTTTTATATAATATATGCTATCTTTGAGGCCCCCAAGATTTGGAGGCTCCAAGCGCGCGCCTCTTGCGCGTATGGGATAATCCGCCACTGATTGCAATATGACTTCAAAATAATATCTACTTACCCCTGGCTAGAATTCTCAAAAAGTGAACCCATTTTACATCCTTCGTCATACGCTGCAATAATAAAAGCAGCATCTTTTTCCCTCCTTTTTTATTAAAGACGAGATAAAGTGTCGTGAGTGATTTTAAAAAATGGGAAAATACATAACGTTATATGACAAAACTGCTTTAGACAGCTCAATAAATAAAGGAAAAGTGCAAATCTTGATAACGACTCGAGAAGTGTGTAGAATATGCGACCACCCGTTCTCGTCAAGGAAGTGGTATTCGAATGTTTTTTATTTTGTGTAAATAAATATTCATAAAATATTTAAACTTACTAAGTATTTCTTATAATAATACTTTATATGTTTCAAGTAGTTTTTGAAGTTCTAAATAACAGACATACTGGTAAATATTTTCGTTTTTTTGTAGTTGACCGGTTTCCAATTCTCAACTGTGCATTGTCAGCAAATGTGTTTGTGAAATACTAGCAATAGAATTCATATCTGCAGAAGTTTTCTACGATATTTACTCGTTACTCAGTTGTTCAATTTCTCTTTTTTCTAAGATAATAGAGAGAGAAGGGTAAAGTTAGGACAGGAATAGTGGTTAACTAACCGATCTGCGATTCGTTAACGCTTCGTTTTTATAATTGGTTGACGGGAGACAATTTTTGCTGTCACAAACACCCATAGCTTTGAGTAGAAATCTATACAGTGATGGGCTGGATGAGGCTCGAAGGGGCTCGTGCGAGCCTCTTTTTAATTTTTACTAAGGCCAACGAGTCAATTGTTTATTTAAGAGAAAACAATATTCTCAGATCAAATTAGTACATAATTACAATTTCTGACTTATATATTATCTACGAGTGATAAAAAAAAATCACTCCTTCCCCAGAACACCGAGAATTGCTTTGAGATTAAGCTAGTCGCTTGTGAACCTTTTGGCAGCCCACCGCTAAATTTATAAGTCAATTTATGAAACTGTCCGTACTAGGATTGGAATCGGTTTGCTCTTCAACACAAATGTGTCATATATGTATTCACAAACTTAGAGTTAATGATCGTGCTTTCGTAGATATTTTTTTAAATCCATGTCCGCTTCCAATTTGGAGCATATGGTATCCTAATGGAGGTATCTCAACCGAAGTTTTTTTTACGAGAACTGTTTGTTACTCAGGCGCTCAACCTTACTTTTTTTTTAAGTGAATAGTTGAAAAAGAAGGATAAGGCTAGAACAGGACTAGTGGTAAACTAATCGCTTTTACTACACCCAGTTATTAAAGGATCAGAAGGATGGGAGGAGAGGAAATAATGTGAATTGACAACACAAACACCCAGTCTACGATCACAACTTTGAATTGAATGATTCTCAAATTCACTGTGATCTTACCGGGAATCGAACCCAGATCTGCGTGATCGGTAGAGCAAGCTCTAACCAACTGGGTCACATCAGGCGATGATAGATAATAGTGAAAGTAAAACCGTTTTCTTAGAACATTGACTGACAGAATTCCAGTCTGGTATTGGAAATTTTGGTAATGTTATCCCTACATCATATATTGCATTTTCTACCCTTATATTATTTTATGTGCATTCGAAATAAAGCTCGATATGATTTGGTTTCTTAAAGCCCTTCTAAGTTACTAAGCTAAGCCCAAGTTCATTTTTATTATCGTTATGAACCACTGTGTTGGAGTAGAGTGGAGATAAAGTGGCGTAAAGATCATTAATTTGGCGCGATAGGTTAATGGCTTAACTTGGCGATAAAGGGAACACTTATATACGACTTAATAGATGAAAAAGACGCCTTTAGATTTTCAAAACCACCCATTTTACTTATCACGGGGTAATATCATTTTAAAAAGTACAATAAATTTGAAATAAAAAATACTCGATGTATATTTATGGCACATATGATTTTATCGCTTTAACTGAAATAATCATTTAAGAATTAATGGTGTTCTGCCGACTCGGTAAACGGCTTATACCCTAAATACAAAAAAAAATACTGTTTTGAAGTTTTATCCAAATGCATGAGCGTCTATGATATTGTTTTTCTTCCTACTCACCTTACATAGATATCGACTGTGGAAAAGAAGCCCAAACCAGTTCTTTTCGGTAATCACAACGTATACAACTTGATACACGTTCTATCAAAAGGATAGGTACGTAGGATCAAAAGGTTGAAAATGCCGAATTAGTTTTTAATCTTAGATATTAAGTTTTAAAAAAGTTTGTGGAAATTGCAATCAGTTTTTTTTTAAATCAAATTAATATCAGATTAAGTCAATTAAAAACCAGTTTATCAGTCTCCATGTACGGTGGAACGCCGTTCTGGCACCTTTTTCTCGGCATTGCTTCAAATCAATATTCGAAAAAAAAAATATGTTGCTTTATATTTAGAAACCAAAGGCTGCTTGTCCCTACCTTAGATTTATTTTGAATTTAATGTACTGGGTACCCTAACACTCGTAAACTTATATACCACAAATCAATACCAGGTCCATAAACTTACTCTGTGACCATAACCAAGGGTACAATGATTGATATATTGTTTTTAAAAAAAGATAGTAAAAAAGGAGTTTTCGTAAACTTCTGTTGTGATAACTCTTTTAGGAAGCATATACTCTACATCGGGAACGGATACGGGTTAGAAGAAAACTATTTAGTAAAAAGCTTGACAAGACGTCAGTCTGACGCCTTTTGTTTAAAAAAAAGGCACTGCATTAAATTATAATTACTAATGAATATAAACACATAGTCTTAGTCGAGTTGTTCATATATTCACAACATACACAGATTTTAACATTTAACCAGGCTAGGGTATATCTTCTTCCCACCTGAATTTATTTCATGAGATTAGTGGTTTTAAAACTTAAAGTATTGCCAATTGATTCTTTAAAATTAAAATTCAACAATTAATTGAAAACTTGCTCTATGTTTTGTGTCTAATCCTTTGTGAAATATAAATCTTTACTTGAAATAAATGTATTATTTTTAGTTAAATACGGCATTGTTTATGGTTAACATTGAAAGTATTATTATTTCATGTGTGTTACGAAAAATAAGTCAAGTTTAGTTTTTAAAAAAAAGTTGCACAACTGCACTATTTCCTGCATGAGGTAATTACCTTTTCAACTTTAATTATCAGGTATGCTTTTAATATAAAACGTTATCAAAATGTCATAAATATTTGATATTTATTTTTTAAACTTTTCTCGTTAACTTTTCTCTCGTGCTCAAAGTACAAACTCCTTTATCATTTAGTTTGCAACTTTTGTTTAATTATCACTTTATTTAAAGCCAACATAAAATATAAAGTTTGAATAAAACAGTGATAAAATGCAAATTGCAGGCAAATGATATATACCAGAAGTCGCGTATTTTTTGACTTGCCGTTCGAATGCATTTAATGTCCAGACACTGTGAAGTAAACACATCCGTGAGTTTTTTTTTGCGTAGACCCTATTGTTTGATATTATTAAAAATTTAAAAAATCTGAATGACCTTCAATATTTTAAAATGATAAGTTAAAATCTCTGGTCGAGACAGATCCTCCTCTTTATATACCTACTACACTCTTCAAAAAATTTGAAGCTGAGCGAGTTAGTAACAAACAGTTTTCGTATAATAACTTCTGTTGAGATACCTCAACTAGAAACAAACATGAATAAGAATAAAAGCTTGAAAGGAAAAGAGTTCCGCCACCTAAAAAAAAGTACTGTATAAAATCATTCTTAATATTTAAATTAATAGTTTCAAATGTGTTTCTTATTTAAGTGAAACACGTACCACATCAAGTTATACAATCAATACTATAATAAATACTAAATTACATATTTTAATTTTATAATAAAAAATAATTTTTACGACACTGTTTATTCATAATAAATATTGTGTATTTTTAATTTCAGTTTTCATATTAAAGATATTAATTGTTATGCTATTTAGATTTTTTTTCAACTACAACGCTTCTCAACTTAAAAGCGTAAATAAAAACTGGCATAAAGTAACTAAGCAACCTAAACATTTGTTTTGGTATTTAAATTGAAACAGTTCTTGAAACAAGAATTTTGTTTCACGCGAATGGCTGAAATATGGCGGCCACGTCGAAAATTGTAACGTTTTTTTTCTGAGCATCGCCAAGTGAACGTGTCAGAATGGAGCCAGTTCTTTTACAATGCGCATAGTTAAGGGGGTAGGCTATGCCGGAGTGAAGTCCGCAAACGGGTGGATTGAAGCTGGCGAGAAAATTCTCTTTTCGCGCAAATGAAATCTCCCGTTTCAAATATGTTGGGAATATGAATACGGAGACAAACAACGCGACTGCGTTAGCTGGTGAAATCATTTTTCGAAAAAAGAGTCGTATTCAGGCATTACGGATTAAAAATTTAAACTTTGCACTGCTCCTTTTGCCAGGGCTGGGGCTGGGGCACCTGTTCAAGTCGGAAACAGTATTCATTTATCTGTTATATAATAAGGTGGCATCTAAGAGCCATTAAAATATGAACGTACATCAATGTAAACGTATGTTAAATTTAATGTAAGTACACCATTTTGAAGAAAAAAATGGAGCCAAAAGATTGAAACTGTTGACACAGTTTGCAAGCTTAGACTTTTATATTGTTTTCGTAAAAAAAAACAGCGTTACGAGTGTGGCTTGTAAATCATTTATTTTACCCAATAAGGATTATTATACATCTAAAAGAAACTAATAGAAGCTAATAGAAAAGAATGGACTTGAGAAAGGGTAAATATTTTTATGCATGTTCGATCCTAATGTGGAGCATATGGCTTCCTTATCTCTAGGTATCTCAAGAATTTTTTAAAAGAACTGTTTGTTAGTCAATTGTTCAATCTCCTTTTTATTAAAGAGTAAGGATTGAAATATAGAGCTGGTAAAGGACTAGTGGTTAATTAATCGCTCTCGATTTGCCCTGTTAATTTTAAATGCTCGTGACGAGCAAAACAAGTCCTTATTTTAACCTTTCCCTTACTATGCAAAAAAAGCACAAGCTCCTGAGCTGTGTATCCGTTACACATCAGGCAAACGGGAGTGAATCATGACAATTATATAACACTACTACAGCATTACTACATATAATTGTCATGATTCACTCCTGTTTACCTGATGTGTAACGGACACACAGCTCTGGAGCTTGTGCTTTTTTTGCATAGTAAGGGAAGGGTTAATGAAAAATTTGCAATAAGTACAAAAGATTCTTCCATTTTTTAATTGACATAATATATGTACTTATTTCGTTGAAAGATTTTGATTTGAAAGTATTGTCAGAAGTAATTTTATTTTTGGTATATTGGCAAGTCATCAAAAATGGTGTCGAATATACAAACAGATATTTGGGGCAACCGAGTTCACCATCACATTCATTTTGATCCAATATCTTATGATTACTATAGCTTTTTCAGAGCATTTTACAGTTGAAAAAGCAGTATCTTTAAAGCCGTACTGCCAATAGAGGCAGCTTTATTAACGTCAGATAGCCAAAATATTATATTAGTTATTTTTAAAGAAAAAATTCTACTGAGAAAGAACAGATTTTTATTTATAAGTAATTTTGAAATTCATAGGCAAGAATGACCCCGGTAATCATATCTAATATATAATAAATTTAAACACTTTTTATTTGTATTGAATATTATTTTAGATCTTGGTCATTGATATTTGTAATGTCACTTTTACTCGAATTGATCTCTAGTAACAGTTTTGATAATATAAAATAAAAGTAGAATTAGTACATATCATTGTGTAGTTTTTTAACGTAATAACTTTTCACAAATTATTGACAGTGAACAATTTAAAAGTTTGTCAGTAATATATTTATCTCATCTGATTTGAAGTATATGTACATACATTAATGCTAGAATCCTAAATTTCATTTTAAAAACTAAATAAATGATATACGATGTTTTTATAAAAATAAAAGATTCGTAAATTTACTTTATTACGTTTCATACTTTTTTAAGCTTCGCGTGTTTAACATTTACGAATGTATTTTTTTTGTTACGTCAATATATATATAAATATATTTATACACTTTTGTTTAATAAAGCAACGTGAATAATTTGACAGTTTAAGATAGCTGACAGCGACAGTAAGTCCATACTGTGTATTTACATGTTCTTCATTTTGCACGCCACGTCATGCCACCAAATGGAAATTTCTAATCATAAAACTTAATTTTTATGTGATGCAAAGAAAATCTAACGACTGAAATTGGAAAAAATAATTGTGACATTTATATTATTATAATAAAATTTTCGAAATTCAAAGCGACTCAAATTTATAATACGACTTTTATTTTATTATATTTTGTCGGTGTATCACGAACATCTCTATCCACAATTATAGTTAATTTTAAATAAAAATGACAATCTTTACGCTCAAGGACTTATGCTCGACGGAAAAATGACAGTATGAAACGAAGTCATGTCAGTTTGCACATTGCGTGGTTAATCTGATTATTTAAAATGGATTTGACCGACTTTAATTTGTAAAGTTACGTGAAAATTATTCGAATTGAAATAAAAATAAAATATTAAAGGATAAATTTTACTAACGCTTAAAAAGTATATATCTCTAATTTTCTTTACTATATCGACTTTGGAAAAAAGGACGTAACCCACAGTTTTTTTTATAATCACAATGTATATACAACTTGATAAACGTTCCATCAAAAGGCTGTAATCTGGAAATGTCAAATTGGTATCTAAATTATTTTTTTTAGTTTGAAAAAAGAAGGGCCTGTAAAAATTGCGATCAAGAAAAAAACCAATATATATTTAATACATATTAGATAAAGTCAAGAAAAACTCAGTCTCCTTGTACTTCAAGATTGTGTATATTTCATAATTTGCATTTGACCCAAAATCACCAAAAAAATGTTTTTCTGTCTCCTGTGAAATTTATTTATATGTGGGCTACTTCCTTCTTTTCCACAGTCAAATTATGATGAAATTAACTAGGTTTTTAGCGGCGTTAAAAATGTTTTTTTTTTGCATCAGTACTTTATTATTATAGCGGTATTTTATTTATTCACAACTGAATTACGGCATGTTTGATTCTTAGTTTATCAATTATAATTTGTGACGCAACTTTATACCTAAATGCAACATACAAAATATTTATTTCCTGTATATTTAGTTCTAAGCCTCTTTAACGTAGCAAGTTATCTTATATGCATTATATATTATCACCGTATAGATTACAGATCAACGTATTTAGCGATAAGACTAATCGGCTTATGATCATTAAATATGACGTAGGTATTATCCTATTCTAGAACTATTATTATCACCATAATGTTTATACCAGCGCTTTGTGCCGTATCTAAGCCGATGTCCACTTTTCAAATAAAAAATAAACATTTCTTTTGTATAAAAAAAAAACACAATTTTTCTTATTACTACTTTCACTTATATTTTAGCAAAATCAAGAACGGTTTTGTTCATGACGAGTACATTTATAAACTCTTTTCAATACCAATTGTTTATTACACCTTTATTTCATTTTGTTTTGTATAAATAACACTGTTAAAATCAGTTCATAATGCTCGTCGCGAGTGAAACCGGTCCTTATCTTGCTTATAAAAGTAGAAGTAGTACAAAGAAATAGTAAGTTTTTTTAAAACATAATTCCTTTCTAACAAGTATTGACAGTGAACACCCTAAACATATTTTGTTTCGGTAGTGAGTTGGGTGGTTATTGATAGCTTTTAACGTTTGTATTATAATTCATTAGCCGTACTTCATTTATCAGTAATATATATGCAGGTCTTCTAGCCTAGTGCTTGCATGACAACCAGTCTTCAAAAAACAAGTTCGGTTGAGATTTTTTTATTTGAATAGTCCAAATAATACACAATGGTAGTGGAAAGATTGTAAAATATGTTAACATAATGACTATCGAATTCTTCTGCTTAGTTCTTAACCTTTTTCTTACTATGCTAAAAATCCCGCGCGCTCCGGTGATATGTATTTACTGCAACTTATGAAAAAGTGATTTAAAAATCGGAAAAATTAGAGTTTTAATGAATATTGATTTTATTTATCATATTTCAAGTAGAAACGAGAAAAAAGCATCGCAAATATCCGGCAGTACCGCCGTATATGACAACTTACATGTTACTAAATCCAATTCCGGCCGCGACGTTTCATACCAGACGAGGTCAAACACGTGCATACAGTACACACACAGCATGGTGCAGCGGCAAACATCTCTGTATTGGTGAGTCTATCCCCGATATGTCGACAAATTATTTATTTCCTTCACTCGAGATCATAGGTTCCCAAAGTGGTCCGTACGGACCCCCGGGGGTCCGTGAGGACTGCCAGGGGATCCCTGACAGGAATAAAAAAAAATAGGGGTCCACGAGATGTAAATGGGGGTCCACGGACCGGAATCAATGGAATCAAATTTAATCAAAATAATTCGGGTTTAAATAGGTCAAAGTAAACTATCTCTTAAATTTATTAAACAAAATATATTTGACAAATTTTACGTTTCACATCCACTATTAATTCCTTACGAATTTGAACCCAAATATTGACCAATTGATATCGGAGCATCAGGTTCATCCCTCTCATTAACAGATTTTATTATTTTATGTAAGAATTTGATTGTGTTTTGATTTGTTCATTTTCATTTTAAAAAAATCACTAATGATAAGAATAAAAAATTAACATATTTTTTTACAATTGTCCACTATACAAAAAACCCTATCACAGTGTGCTCATATTTGTATTTTAAAAAATTAGAAAACTTCACTTTTATGCATCCTGGGGGAGGGGGTCCACGAAGGATAAAATACTGGGTTTAGGGGTCCACGGGGGAAATAAGTTTGGGAACCATTGCTCTAGATGAATAATTATACATAGCAAAATTTTATATAATTCGTAATAATATTACGGAGGAAAACATAAACTTTGACCACCGTATCTATTTTATTTCTTATCGATATTGACATTATTTGAGTCGAAATGTAGTAAATACATATTGCAGGGAGGGAAAGGTTAAAATACCCAAATCCACTCGTGAAGCTTGTGCGGACGACACTGATCTTAACTTTTTCGTTGCCGTAAATAATTAATAGTAATTACCTAGCAGGCCGGCTATAATTTGCGATTATTAATTTAATTAGTTATTGACGAGATAACTCGTATTTGGCCTGTTGAGCACGAAAAAATTCACGAGATATCTCGTATGTGGCAACCATCGAGTTAATAATTATGTTTACATTAAATGCAAAAGATGGGTCATGACCTAACGGTATCGTACGAATTGGATTTATGTTATTTTTAAGTTTATTTGCAAAGCCTTCTGCTGTTTACTTGTAATCATCACAGTGCGGTTGAGAAGGTCTTGCCACAAAACCTTTACTTCCCTTAAATATTTTACGTAGCGGTATTTGAGTCGCTTTGAATCAAACATGGACAATCTCCACCAAAATTAAATTCAAAATGTTTGCTAAAATTCGATAAATGTAAAATTAGGAGCTATTTAAAGTTTGTTCTTGATAACAAAAAAATTATAAATTAGAAAATAAATCGTTCTATATATGTTTTGTATTCGTAAAATTAAACATATTTATCCTTATTCCCGATATATCCAGATTTGATAACAGCCTTACAGTCCAGTACGAATTGAGATGATGTTGCCTCACGACCGACAATTCGCCATTTGTATACAAATGCTTTGTTTAATCTCATTTATTTATCACAACATTTTATTTTGAATATGAGCTATCGTACCTAAAAAAATTACTCTTCTTCCTCTTTTCTGACACACATACTACAATCCAAAGTCAACCATGGCTGCCTAAATTAATCTTCTGCATTCTTCTCAATCCTTTGCTTTCCATCGTTAATCACTCACTAGAGTTAGTGATAAGATTGATGTTTAATTTTAATTTTCTTTTGATTCATTTTTAATCATAAATTGTTTACGTCCCTCTTGAGTCTTTTTTGTATGTTTATATAATTAGATTAAGCGCATGTTATCGTTTTTAATAACAAAAAAATACATTACCTTGAAATTACATTTTGTATTATTTTGCTTTGTTCTTGTCATTATTTATTAGCAAAAATAAACAATGAAACATTAAAAACAGTTTCCAAAGTTGTAAGCAGGCATTTTAAAAATATTACACCGATTCAAAAATGAACACAGAACTTTTATCTCACGAAAATTAGCTTTGTGTATTTTACAGTGGTGAGTTTCTTTAATATTCCATAGCACAACAAACTGTCAACGGTGAAAAGTTTGTAATATTTTATTTTTGAAATTCACTAACTCGATAAAATTTCCTCTCCGGACGATCATAAATAAACTTTAGACTCAATTTATTTGTGCGCTACTTTGCGATTTTTCACTCGTTGGGAGAAATTGTGAGCGCGTTTTTCCGAAGAAAATCTTTCGTCATTTGTGAGCGAAAAAAATGAATGTCAGGATAAGGAAAAGGGTAGGAAAATGAAGATAAGGTTTACGGGCTTGATGCTTGCGAGAATAATGTTAAGTAAGCCTATAGCCGATAATATGAATTCATTGCAGTTTTATCGGGGTTTTTTTTTTGATAAATGAGTAATTTTTTCGAAGTTTTATTTACATAATAAAACGCTTAATTGACTAAAGGGAATCAATTGTGGTTTTTTATTTTTGAAACTCATACTTTAACCTAAGGTTATTTATATTCCAAATATCAAAAGCTTTTGTCTTTCTTTTGTCAGATTTTCAATATGATACTGATTTTTCGTACCGCCTGTTTAAAGCTCATTTAGATTTGGGAATTTATTTAATATTAAAAAAAAAACAAGTTTTAGATTCATCGATTTCACACGACAGTTTTAAGAGGCTTTACCAGATATTTTTTATGCAGAATAAAATACTTTTATTTCTTTAATAAACCGTGAAATATTCTGCATTTTACAAAAACTGTTCAAACATATCATTACATAAAATCGTAGAATGTGTACAAAAATATATGTTTTATTTTTATAATTGCCTTTCTACCAATAATTTCCAATTAACACTATAATTGTTTCATGATACACTAAGTGAATTAGTTTTATTTTCCATTTGTTATTTATATTTCACATTGGCATAATATTCAAAATCGTGCTGCTATAGATAAATATTCGTATTTTCTAATTATTTCAAGTCTGGCTCGACATTTATTATCCACCTATTTTGCAGAACATATTTTTTCCACCGCCCAACCCAAAGTCAAATCGAAAATTATTTGCATAATTCCAGTGAGATATAAAATATGTAAAGTGGCTTGTAGACAATTAAAACTTTGAGAAACACTCTGGAAAGTCCGTTAAAATTTGACTGACAATAAATTTGCGGCAGTTTTTGACAGATAAACACTTTTTATTAAAATGTTTATTTTGATATCATCAAAATGGGATTCATAAAATGAAAAGAGATTAAAAAACTATGAATCAAAGATAATTATTTTAAGCTTTCTCATCAAATAATTTAACTAGATTTAAATATTTTCTGTATTCTGAATGTCAACAGTAATGATATTTAAAAAACGAAATGAGTATATTGAATCGTTTTGCTATTCCTTCCCCCTTTTCAATTAATATTTCAATCTAAAAATGAATGAATCATCAGAATGGCTAAAAATTATTCCTGTTTAATTGATTATCTTGAAATACTACATAATTATATAAAAAAAATATTTTTGAAATGACGTAGGTAGGTATGTTTTCACAAAAAAAGGGTTCAATTTTTAAATTTTATAATTCAATCACCAGATTATGTTACTCATAATAACAATAATATGAACTTTCCACGAAACCAAGAGATATTTTTGTGCTGTTGATTTTATCGAAAATAATTTTATGCGGAAAAGTTTTTTTCTCTGACCTCTGAAATCCCACGCTTCAAATTGTCTCCTCGAAAAGATACGACATTCACCAAATAGAACTATTTTTCGTTTTTCAGCTTATACGGCCTTTTTAAAATGCTAAAGTATTTATATCATACATGTAGCGTATTTTTTCTTTAGCGGAAAATGCATCTAAAGAACTGCACATTTGCATATTTCTCTGCACTCCCATTGCAAAAACCGCCGCAGGTATATGCAATTTAAATAAATTACAAATGCCGGGTTATTACAAAAACCTCCTTTTACTAGATATGCGAATTTTTACAGTGTTATTGTGTTTCTTTGTTTTATATCTCGGTTTGTCAATCCGTTTAGAATATTAATATGACAAACATCCTATTCTTTTTTGACAATTTTATCAGTTCCAAATGAGAAAAAAAATATGTTATCACAAAAAATGCTAATTTAAATGTTATTCACAATTTGTTTGATTTTATCTCTAATTGTTTCGATTTTTAATATGAGTATTAAAGTCTGAGTGTCATCGTCGTTAGATTTGATTGCAGTGCTCGTGGGCTCAAATCCCAGTATTTCAAGTGAACATAATTTCAAAATAAAGATCTGTTTCCTAACTTTTCTGATATCCAAATATCTGCCAACCCATCCGATTCTTAAAATTAAGTCAAGCTTGAGCGATTAGCTGCTAACCACAGGTTCAGTTCTATCACTATCTTTGTATATTTACTATCTTCGAATATTAACAGTTTTCGTAGAACAACTTCTGTTGTCATACGTTATTTTAAGATTCCATAAAAAGTTACCGTATTCACTCAATAGTCCAGCTCATAAGTAAGACAGCTCTAAATATTTTTTTTAGATACGTAATATCAAACGAAATATTCAAATGGTAACCGTTAAATCAAGTAGTATTTACCTGCGCTCGAGATTTATATATTTTATGAACATGCGTTTACAGGTTGGAGTTAAGTTGGGTTTAGTAGTAAGATATTAAAAATTATTCGTGTAATAATCCAAAAAATAAAAACCTTTTGTTTATTTCTTAATAATGTTATCGGCACAAGCATTTTTTGGTGTCATTTATTAATTTTCACTGGATATCAAAAAAGCGCGAAATTGTAAGCATAGCTTCATATTACTCTACTACAATTTCAATTTTCCGTAGTAACCTGACTAATGAACTGAAATATCAATAAACGTTAGACCAAGTATACAATTTAGGTAATTAAGTTTGTCTTTCAATATTTTAATTCTTTGTAAGAATTTTTTACAAATTGAATTAATCTTTTGTATTAATTACTGCGTAGATATTATAATCTTGTTCGACAATTTTCTATAACGTCTGGTTTGATTTTTTTCAATTTTAATTTGAGATCTAAGACATGGGTGTTTGTGAAGTCAATTCTCCTTGAGTTAATCTCATGTGACTTTCAAAAAATTCTCATCGAGTATATCTCGTACGATCTTTCAACTTTAAAAATATTTGACGCATTGGCGTAAGCTGTTATGTCAATTATTTTTTTAAATTTTAAAATGTATAAAAAAAATGCATTATATTAAAAAATATATTTTCCAACTGCAAATTTTTTAACTACTAATCAGGATCGGTTTCGTTTATCACGAGAATTATAAACTGATGTTTACAAGTAAAAACTATTTGTTGCTTATTTATGTAACGTATTTGCATATCATAACAACGTTTTCAATATGCGAGCAATAATCCTCATTGAGCCTGCCTGCCTAGCTTAAATATCTTCCCTATTAAGCGCTCCTTTAAGACCCATAAGCGATATATTAATATGAATTTGGGTTCGGGTGGCTTTCTAACTTAAATAAACCTTCGAGTCTTTACGAGATTTTTAACATGTACGCTTTCAGTTCGGTGTGTATTGATTTGCAATAAATCATATTTTACTTACGCTGTTGCTTTCGCTTTTACCATGCTGTAGAACTTGATGACTGGGGAGAATGAAACTGTTACAGATTTCAATGGTTTGTGCCAATATCTGTATGTTTCTGTTCGAATTTTGAGCCCATGGCCTTGCAAAAAAGTAGACGAAAGCGAGAAACATTGACTAATTAGTAACACAACCGAAAACATATTAGTGGACTATCTGAAATACGAAATTAATATTATTAAATAATATAAACGTTTATGCCATAGTACGAAATATATATCAGAAGACACAGTTCTTATGATTAATGAGGGCATGAGCCGAAACAGCTATCAACCATATATAAAATAATATTTTTAGAACTAAAATATTATTTTAAAATATTATATTATATAATAAGTAAATGCCAATTCAATTAATACCGTTTTTACTCATTCATATTTTAGAGATTAAAATAAAATCTTAATATAGCGGACACACGGATAATTGTATAACGGACAAAATATCTGATTGTCTAAAGACGAATAAACATAAATTTTATGTATATACACAAAAATCAAGATTATTTGATTCTTCTATTATTTATGTTTTTATACGAGCCTAATCATTGGTTGAAATCATATAATATTTCCAATCCATTTATCCAAACTTCCTGGTCTTGTTTTGTGCCATTTATTTTCTTCAAGCAAAAAAGTGCATTAAAAAAAAGTTATTTTATATAACGGACATTCGCACAAAATCTCACCTCCATTACTTCGTTAGATCGAAGCTCTACTGTAGTATTTATAAGAAGTATATTTTTTCAGTTCTACTTCAAGTCTTTCATTATAGTATTTCATAATAAACCGCATTGACTGCCCCTGAATATAAGACTCGTTTTTTGATAACTCTATATCATTCAATAATACAAACGGGAAATGGGAAATTTTATAACCTAAAACGTTTCTTTTAAGCTTCTTACCCTTACGATAATATTTTCAATACATCACTATTTCACGGCCACTGAGCCCGCTTTTTGTCACCGAGCATTACAATGTTTCTCAAACTGTACTCATCTTCCTAGTGTGTAACACAAGAATTCTTTTATAATTTTCCATATAAGACAATTTACTCTCTCAGTCTTTTTCATCAATGTTTTAAGACCCAGCAGCAATAATTTGTTTACTGTGTATGAATTGTTCATAATTATCATGCTTCTGCCTTTAATTTTGTTATGCTTATCAATTTTGATACATGACTTTCTTTTTAAAATTCTCTCCGAATTAATTTATATGTATCTATTCAGGTTAAAGCGTTTCAATAAAGACTTCCTGATTTTTTTTATCATACCCATATTAAAGTCATGCTAGTTAATTGATATTAAAATTGTATATTTGTTTTATCTTAAGATAAAAAAATTACGCATTTTAAATGCCATATCTGTTTTAGACCAGCTATTTATTGACCAAGGTGCTTTGGAAAGAGTAAGGATATAAGTATGAGGTTAAGAAAAAACTAATTATTAGATAAAGTGAAATGAATCAAACAACATCATCATTTGTAATATAAAATCAATACTCTCGCACGCTATGTATAAGTTGTCAGCGCTTGTTTTTAATATTATTTTCAAAAATAATTCATACATTTTCATAAGCCGTACTTATTTGAAACCGTATTCAAAAAATCTGTTTCAAAAAATACTCAAATGAAAATAATAAATAAAAACGCGTTTCCCTCCTCGGGCAGTAAATAATATCAAATCTACCAAAAATGCTACACAATAAAAATTGGTACTTCACGCAGATAGGCATTTAAACAACATACCCAAAATATTTGAATACAACGCGCATCTACAATATAAAAATATTTGTCTTTATTTTAAAACGAGCGCCAAGAAATAAATCTTTTCGTAAACTCGGCCGAGTTAAGTAAAGTGCGGTGTAATAAACTTTGAGAATCGTTCTAGCAGAAGATGATACATGGCATAAAAATGTATTGTCACTGTGAGAGACGAAACTTTTTGACCATTTCCGACATCAGCTAGCAGCTCGGAACCAAACCAAGCGAATAATACAACTCAAAAAGTTTTGCTTTTTCCTCGAGCTTTCCCACTCTCTTTTCTTTTGTGTTATTTATTTATTTCACTCAAACGAATACATTGTTGACTTTTTGGCGAGGGCCCGCTTACTTTTTGAGATACGGGAACTTAATTGTGGACACTTTATAATATCTACCACCGACAAAGTTTTGAGTTAATCAAAAGTTCATCAGAATTGTGTAATAAGAGCTTTTTATGCTTACATGGATTGTGTTCAAACAAATATGAATACACCTTACTATTTTCTTCCTTTTAGTTTATGCCTGCATATTGAATGATCATATATTTAATAGTCTCTCTCGTTTCTTATTGTTTCTTGGTGCTACAGTCCAGGTGAATCTTAGCCGTCTCCGCCAATCTCCTCCACTCCAATCAATCCTCCGCCTTCCTACGCCAGTCTCCAAACTCTATCACTCGTAGATCCTGTAACACTACTCTTCCAGCAAAGTGGCGGTCTTTTAATGCTTCGTCCTCCATCAAGTGTGGTTAATGTGAGTCATTTTGATGGTCTAAATTCATTATTCATATGTCAGATGCCACCTTCGTAGACACAATCAAAAATCTTTCACTCAAACACGAACAACTTCTGTGTGTTCTGAAAGCTAAACGTCTAGGTATCTGACCCATACACCAGGACTGGTCTTATGAGGATTTTATAAAGGCAAACTTTTGTATTTCGTGTACTTTTATACCTCTCTCGTTTGCTAATTTTTTAAGTCGTAAAAAACAGGCGACTCAAACTTCTCTTCTAATTAAATTCAATCATACAAAGTTGTGCATGCTATTAGAATATAAAAATACGTTAAGACGTTTAAAATATATAAGGAAAATGGTCTTTTATTTTTCTAGATAAAAAAATATATTTCTTCTGTGACACTGTATCGAATAAGACGGATTGGATACAATTCTTTTGTTAATAATAAACGTTTATTTCTATTTCTTTAAGAGATATACTTTTTTAACGCTTTGCAATGCAGTATGTTTTTATATCTCAGAATCTATTAAAATGATTAAATTGGCCATTTCACAATTCTTAAACCAATGCCTCAATCTCCGAGTTCTATTTTTATCGTGAAGAAGGTATATAAATGATACAGGTTTATAGTTCATTGCATCTTGCATTTATATTCCCCAGAGTAAACTCACTTCAGTTTATTGATTTCACAGACTTAATACAGTTATAATTTATTGCCGTCCACCATCCGTATTTTATTTCACTGCTGAAGTGTGCCTGTTTGAGGATAGGTAGCGATAAGTAACGTAAGTGAATTATCAACGGTTCAACAATTTTATTTACGGAAGATATTAAAAATAATCATACGATGTAAATTTTTTGGTAGAACTTAATTATAAAATAAATAATCTTGAAACGTGATGACAAAAGAGCTATAAAATTTATTACAAACTAGCCGGTACCCGGCCAGCGTTGCAATGCCACTCGAAAAAAGAAAGTGTTTTAATTGTGTTTATTGAAGTGAATGCTTTCTTTTTCTGTCTGTTTGGCGTTTGCTGCCGATTTTCTATGGTACAGCACACGCGCCACTTACTGTAATTTAATTGTACTATAACCTTCGCGCAAGTGCGAGCATACGTTGTTAAAACTAATTCAAACAAAATCGTAAAAAACATTAAAATCTACGAATATTTTAGTTTTTCGACACTTTAAGCTAATTTTAATCCGCCCATAATCTTTCCGGAAGTGCAAGCTTAAAGGTTGTCAAAGTTTTTGCAAACATACAAAAGTTCATTTATATATATATTATATAAGATGTATCAAGTATTTTACAATTTTTTTAACCGTGTCCGTTCTTAATGTATAGCATCATAATGGAAGTATCTTAAGAAAAGTTTTCCTACGAGAACTGTTTGCTACTCAATCGATTTTTCGAAGAGAGTAGTAGGGATAAAAGAATAAGGCCAGAACACTACTAGTATATAACTAATCGCTGTCACTACGCACAGTTACTAAAGGATCGAAAAAGGTGGAAGGGAATTTTTGGGCATTACAAACAACGGACGTTTGTTAAACGTTCTATTTTGCATCCATGTCCGCTCCCAATGAACAACATATAGCCGTTTAATGGTGGTATCTCAACAGATTTTTTTTCTACGCGAATTGGTTTTATTCGGTTGTTCATCTTCTCTTTTTTGAAGATTATGGATAGAGCTATAACAGGATTAGTGGTTGACTTATCACTCTCATTGTATCCCATTATTTTATGATTGGAAGGGAATTTTCAGACATTATTAGTTTGAAACTGAAATAGATAAATAAATTGAAAATAATCTGCTCGAAATGCTAATCGAACATGTGAGATCCTTCACGGAAGTCATCGACGTTGATCGTTGCATCACGGACTCGACATCTTATACGCATTTTAAATGATAAACCAAACAGTAAAATTTCAAGCTCTCGCTCATTGTGTTTATAGGTCAAACTTGACTCAAGTAAAGGGATGTTGTGTAGGGCTAGGGCCTTTAAAGTATGTAATATGGCGCCGTCTCCTCAATGTGACCCTGCTTAATGATGGTGAATTCCTTTCGCATAAACTCCTATGCCCATAACATAAAGTTCCCAATACAATGCAGACTCTATTGTACCAAGAAGCGTTTACACCATGGGATTATGAATATGGCATCCAGTAATGAACGTCTGAAAAATAGCCTGAATGAACTATTTTTATATCATATACGGTTATAACATGAAGGCTATTTAATTGTGTGCTAAAACTAATGACATATTGATATAGTAAAAATTATGTATGGATTTAGAGCAAGTAAAATTTTTCATAGATGTTTAACATAACGCTGTTGTTAGAATTCTGGTGAGATGAATTCTTATTCATTTATATTTATGTATACACTTTAAATCAGTGGTGCAACCTTCTAGCATAAAACAAATTATCGTGGGTTTGGGCCGCAAAGAAAAAAATGATTTAAAGTACGCTCAATCCTTTTTTATACAGAACATATGAATGTTCCATGTAAAACAGCCTTAAAACCGTGTAAAAAAGGTTAAGTGTATTTAGATAAATGAGTAATGGGTTCCATTATATTATTTTGACCGTGCTATTACGAAAATAAATAAGCCATGCAAAAAAGAAATTGCTTATTAAAAATCGTTTCATTGTGAAATGTTTATGTATCATTTATATGCAATTCATAAGTTAATGCGTTCTTGGTCTTTTTAACTAGTTTTTTTTTTAATTTGACATTATATTTGTGAGCCTGTTTCTATTTACCGATTTACTCTCCTTTATAGAAGAAAATGCTTGCTTAAATTTATTAAATAAATGTTTTACGTGAAAAAAACATGTTTGAAAAAAAGATTTAAGGACCGGCACAAAATTGAAAAAGGGCCGCATGCGGCCCGCGGGCCGCGGTTTCTGCATCACTGCTTTAAATAATAATTAAACTGAAAAAGAAGATATACTTCTATGTAGCTTGTTTAATATAAAAAAAGTAGGATGTTTCATGCCACGCCAAATTAAATAATTGTAAGTTAATATCAAATTAAATTAAATAACTTTTTTTCTCCACATGTTGTATTACAAAACTATTAAACTTCATTTCATATTCAAAACGACCATCCATAAGCTACCGCTGAATTAATCAAAAATAGCTTTAAAAGTTTTCTTCAATTTATCAGAATGTGATTCAAGTTAGTTCTATAGTGCTGTGCTGCAAGTAGAAATTGATTTTTTTGAGATATGGCTTACCAAAGTTTTAACACATCTAAACTGATTTTTTAAAAAAATAATAATATTAGTGAACCATTAAGTCATTTATTCCAATTCAATTAAAATTGATCTAAATTTTGACAAAACAATAAAATGAAGTTTCGAGCTGTATTCGTTTTATATGAAACTAATAGAAGATTGTTCATATTTATTTAGGTATTTGTAGGTAAATGTTTTCATATGAATACATTTACCTACCAAGAGAAAGCCAATATTTTTTTCTAGTTGTACTTTTGTTGAGATTATAAAGGAGAGGTTTTCAAATATAATGGGTAATAATATAACATTCATTTTTGAACTGTCTTTCTATATAACTAGACCATCGTTATATATGGACTTAAAACAAAAATATTGAGACAATGATGAAAATATAAAGAATGATCTGAGTAATCATGATATAAAATAATTTCTTAGTATAACAATAAATAATGCACAGATCCATATATGTAAATATAATAACCGATGAAAAAAATATAACTGGAGGATCATAACAATGATCTTACGGAAAATATGTTGATGTCGGTAAAAGGTTATCATTGTTCCAGTTCCGATACATCTAAGCATATATGTAAGTACAACATTTCTAATACAGCGTAAAACAGAAAGTTACAAACACATCTTTCAGTGTATAGTACGTTATTTACTGTAGAATTCCTACCGCGTAGGCACCACTGGAGCCTATAAAGTTTGCAATACAATACATTTTCTTTATGGTTGTGCCTATACACGCACAGGATTGTATTGGAGCTTGGTCTTAAGGAGGTATAGAGGTGTAGAGGCACGAATTTTGGGTGTTTTTTCGAGCTCTGTAAAAAATAAACAAAGAAAAATTTTACCGTCCATTTTTTTACCATTCGTTTATTTATATTTTAAAAATAAAAAAGGAGGTGTCCTGACGTACACGATTCCAACCATTCTGGTGATTTAAAAAAAAAAAACTGATTCTTAATAAATAAAAATGTCGCTTTAGCCCCTAACTCGAAGAAGTAAACAATTTTTTTTTCAGAAAATGGCAGCCGTTTGAAAAAATAGTGACAGTTACATTATTTTTTAAAACAGTAAAAATTAAAATTTTGATTTAAATCTGCAACGGGCTATAGAGAGATGTATATAGAAGGTTCACACAAAATTTCAAATAAATCGGTTTGGTAGAATTTGAGATATTATAAGTACGTCAGCTTGAAAAAAGTAGTTTCGAGAAAAACGCGTTTAAAGTTTTGAGTTTCGATCTGTTCCGGTCGGACCAGCTTAGTTGCTGCGTCACTAAAATCGCTATAACTCGGTATATTATTAAAATTTTGAAAAATCCTTTTGAGGACATACTCTCAAATGTCTAAACTTTAGAAAAATATAAAAAAGAAAGAATCAATTTTTTTCAAATATCTACACTAGAAAACCCCCTTAATACAAATATTTCTTATTGAATTGACAATAAGCCCACTGAATCAGAAAATAAAGTTTATCACATTTTTTTATGATTTAATTTAACAGTGTCAGTGCTAATAAAATCATGCAGAACTAATGGAAAAATGGGTAAAAATTTCATACACAATCTCCTATTTCGTACTGAAAATATGTACCTATGTACGTAATATGTAACGCACAATTTTAGTTGAATAATGAGGACCGATTCTTCTCGACTAGAAATCGTTTTAAATTGAAGCCCATTTCATAATAATAATTATTCTTATAATAAACCTTTTTTATGTTGAATAAAAATAGAATTAGTACAAAATAGTCTTTTATTCTTTTAATATAATGCATTTCCGCCAAATATTGGTAGTGAACACATTAAAAGTGAATATTTATTTTGTTTGAATGAGTTTTAATAAGGACTGGTTTCGCTCAAAAGAAATTATAATAAATAATTATTTATTTAAATAAAC
This sequence comes from Himalopsyche anomala, assembly GCA_031772345.1. Taxonomy (NCBI): domain Eukaryota; kingdom Metazoa; phylum Arthropoda; class Insecta; order Trichoptera; family Rhyacophilidae; genus Himalopsyche; species Himalopsyche anomala. The sequence goes on from CM062844.1 coordinate 26,753,722, forward strand.
CGGTTAACCAGCTTACACCGGAACTATTTTCAAAAACCAATTCTAGTACCACACAAACCTATATTAATTAACAAAAAAATATAGGGCATCTTGCTTTCTTAAATATGAACTAATAAGGTGCATAGAATAGTAGATTAACTTTATTTTTACTTTTTTTCTCTTTAAGAGCAGATAATGTGAATCATATAAACTGCTTATAAAATTTATCTAAACAAAGCTTTTTCTACTAAAACTACTTTTTGATCAATTACTGAACATCGATTTTCAAAAGGAGTAGGGATCTGAAAATAGGACTGAAAATGAACAAATAGTTAAAAAATCGCATTTACTATGCCCCGTTATTTTAGGATTGAAATGGAAGGAAAGAATATTTAAATTACAAACACCCATGCCTTTAAATGAAAAAATGTTGTTTGTACTGGCACTGGAACCCGTGAGATCCGTTACGGAAGCCAATGACGTTGAACACTGCTCCACGGGCCTGATAATAGTTGTAAAAAAATCCTTTGCACTTAAGGCAAAAAAGTTTTTCAAAAAATCCCGGATACATAATAAACCATTTTTCAGTTTGTCTTCTATTAGACAACAAGCCGGTTCAACGGTTTCAGTTTTAACCGGGTCAGAAGCTTTATTTCACACCTCTGGCTTTTACTGATAGACCGATGAGATAATATTTATTCACTTCAGATTTTTAAATTTTAAATATTAAATTAACAGTTTTTATAGTTTTATTATACTGAATACAGCCATCGAATATGTTACTAAAACAAAAACGTCGATTCAGTCTCATTACTTACATCTTTTTGCACGCTTTGGTGTATTAGTTCGTAATAAACCCCAAAACTGCTCTCTCAGTGTAGATTGTCCCTACCAAAAAGGTCTTCGGGGAGATATTACAAAAAATAGGCCACTTCTAGTAAAACATACGGCGTTCTTTGCACCAGATAAGATTATTAACACATTCAAATCAATGGCCCAATTTAACGCGTCTTTATACACTTATTCCATAAAGCAGCTTAGGCGATCTGTCCCGCGGGACTTGGCCCCGTAAAAATCCACCAAAGTATGGCGAAATAACGTTAGCATAACCATTAACTGCCCTACATTGACATTAAACCGAGGGTCATAGTTATTTTCCGTCGGATTATGCCTAAAAGATACATTATGTGCATTTTACTGCCTATAATGGGAAGAATCAGCATATTTTTCTATTTATTTACTCGCCAGACGTTACGATAATCCGGAAAAAAATACAGCGATGCAATGTATAATATAGACATAAAGAAACATTTCATAAAACATGATTCATCTTCAAATATCGTGGTGGGTATAATAGTAGCTGAATCTTTATTTCATCTAGAATTTTGTATACTCAACGGTTTTTTTTTCATTTCATTGATATGTGATTTTCAGAGAGCTTGAAGTTTGTTCTTGAACCATTTAGACGACATATGTAACGTTACAAAACAAACGTGGTAATTTCCAGTTACTGACTTTTTTGAGGTTTTTAGTTGGTATGACTGCTCATGTTGTTTTATATCATAATATTTATATCGTCTTTTTCGCGTAACAATTTTTTCATCGATTTAAATAAATAACTTAATATATTTTATTGAAATAAGAGACAAGCAGGATTACGACTTTCCGGAGGCATCCGCACCACGTGACCCAACCAGTTCCAACGTCCCTACATAACCACTGACGTGACGGGGCGCTGCCTTGTAAGTTCCCTAATTTTTGAATCATTCACAAAATCAAACCACCTCACTCCCATTATCCGACGCAAGCATCTGTTCTCGAAGCTCATTGTACAGTTTTTATGTGCCATGATTCACTACCGTAAAGTAGTACTGGTAGAATGCAAGCGTTGGACAAGTGAAATTTGGTTTCAATCGTGCACACCTGTGTGTCCCAGGCAGCCCGCATTGAATTAAATGTTCCTCCAGGCATTCCTACTAGACGAATGGCAAGCTCTAGCGTCCCGGACGACCGTCAGCTACTATCCATAGTATGTACGGATGCTGGCATATCATGGAAGGAACCAAAGCAATTGGCGGGAGACAAGAAAATATGAAGGTGCCGCATATCGGCCATATGCTCCTTATAGGGAGCGAATATGGTCAAAGAAGAAGAAGAACTTTATTCAACAACTGACAGTTACAAAAACAGTCAATATACACATAGAATTCATAAAAACACAATATTCATTTGTACTTTATTCCAATTTATTTAAAAGGTCAGGACCGGTTTCGCTCGTTGCGAGCATTTGCGAAAGGACAATGCTCGCAATGAGCGAAACCGGTCGTGACATTTTTAATAAAGTGGAATAAAGTACAAAGGAATTTTGTGTTTTTATTAATATAATGCCTTTCCACCAAGAAGTATTGACAGTGAACACCCTAAAAGTGATTCATATAGAACGTGTATAAAATTGAATTTCTGACTAATGGTATTCATTTGTCTTTATTATAATGGACTTTTACCAAGAAATGCCAATTCAATCTAAGAAATCAAAAATATTATGCCGTATAAAACGTACAACGATACAAAGCTCCACACATTGTTCTCATTTGAAGCATCTGTGTCGATGTCGTATTTATTTGGGGCTGTCAAAATATCGGACGGTGGGAAAATCAGGTTCGGCGAGCCTTGAGTGCTCTGCCATACGGAGAGCCTACCGTAGTTAATTTTCTCAATCAATCTTAGAGAAACGCTTCCGGAAAGTATACACATACTAAGTACACAAAGTAGCCTCAATCTGGTTGCCGGAACCTTTGGGCTTAATTAGATATTGGTCTTCTTGTGCTTGCCTTCGCTGCAAAACGAATGACTTGGTAATTGTCAGAAATTTTGCGATTCCCAACGTAACTGTCACCACTCTTAAGGTGTTCACTAACAATACCATGACTGTGGAGTTGAAGTTAGGAGGCGTGGCGTCTGGTGGTTTTTGAGTCGGAAAAAATATTGAAAAATAATTTAAAATATTAAAAAACTGTCAGTCTATTCATCATATCGACTGTGGAAAGGAAAAAGGACGAAACCTATATTTTTTTTCAAAACAGCTTTTTTTCGATAATTACAATGTATACAACTTGATACACGTTTTATCAAAATGATGTAAGCTGCAAATGGCGAATCAGTATCTGAATTTAACTTTTAAGTTTAAAAAAGTTGGGCCTGTCAAACAGTAAAATAGTATTAAAAAAGTTTATTCTAAAACAATTTATTAAATTATTATAAAGTTACGTCGATTTAACACCAGTTGACAAGTCTTCGTGCACTTCAAGTTTGTGTATTACATAATTTGTACATAGCCCAAAATCATCATTACAGGTTTTTTGCGCCTCCTATAAAATTTGGTATGTGTGGGTTATGTCCTTTTTCCTTTCCACAGTCGATATCAATTGATGAAACATACTTTAATTATAATATTTACTAGAATAGTCTGTTCGTTTTCTTTTGGCCCAACTTCACAAGCCTGGGCAATACTTGGTGGGAATTCATTACATTTGTACTGATTCCACATTTATTTATAAGAATCAAGACCGATTTTGCTCATCGCTACTATTTTCAGTTTTAACTTCAACTTAATCAATGTCAACATTTTTAAGAGGTCTTTAACATTTTAATTATAGTTAGCTGAGTGTTATTTATTCATATTTTGTATGATATCTATGAAATTTTTTCATATTTCTGATACCAATCGCTTGGTATGTAAAAATGGTATATATATTTAAAAACCTGCAATACTTTAAAGACTAACATATTTATGTTTTAACTTACAACCTCTTCTTGTAACCCCATTTAAGAAACACTGTCCATGACTTAGGTTAACCAATACGAAACAGTTGCAACTGTCCATAAAAGCGTAATAATATAGATTGCATCATATTTAAATAATACTAAAGTTTTGTTAAAATATTAAAATTTGTAGTTGAATAATATTGATTTTGAATTACTTTATTCTAATTATGAATAAAAGTTTCCAATTTTAGATCAATTGCTCCTGAGACACTGATTTAAAAACGGTTTACTCTGATTTGTCACGTAATATAATATATCCAGTAAATTGTGATATATGTAGTAATAAATTCATACTGGAAACAACATTGAAAACCGTGAACCAACTCTACTACCCTTAATGATCGAATAACATTGACTATATAAATTATGTTGAGTAAAATTTAGAATACAGTAATGGTTATTGATTAAAACTCTTCGCATAATACAATGCTAATGATTATTAATCTATTCTTTAATGTGTTTTATAATATTATAATGTACTAAGTAATGCAACATGGTATTTAGGCGGAAATAATCTAATAAAACAATCGTAAGTGATATGCCACTAACACGATAACAGATAATGGAAACGCCACTAATTGAAATTTCTTGTCTCAAATTAGATTACTAACTACTTAAGTATTGTACTATTGACCAGTATTGCCTGAACTTTATTATATTTAAAAACAACATATAAAATAATAATAAAACAAAAAAAACTATTTCAATGATAATTTTGATTTACTTCGCAGGTTACATGGTGGAATTCAATTTTAAAAAAGACGCATATCGTTTGTATATTATTTTTTTATATTTTTTAAGTCATGTTTGTTACCAATCTAAAGAAAATTAACTCGTTATGAAGTATATTTCAACAGATATTTATCTACGTCCTGTTTGTTTTTCAGTTGCTCAACCACTCTTTTTTTTCGAAGAGAGAAGAGATAGAAGAGTAGGGCACTGGCAAAGATGCCCAACCTGTCGATCACAAAAAAAAACAAAAAATATTATTTTCTCATTTCCTCCAAAAATTAAATTTGAAAAATCCCCGCGAGAGCTAAAAAAAAAATTTCTAAGATCTCAAAATTGCCGAGCAAAAAAAAAACTCAATCCTGAAGTTTTACACGATTTTATGATGAATGTTCAATCCGGGTTTTCGGTATTGGAAAAATTGTCAATCCCGAAATCCCAGTAATACAAAAAGGGTCCGGGATTAGATGCTCTACTCATAACTCCAAATATCAAATTTTTGGCTTAACGTTTTTTGCCAGCATACCGACAATATATTGTATGTAGAAGAAAAAAAATATTAGTCATCCATCCGAAACACGTCTTTTTTTAAATTTACCTTGTAAAACTTTGTCCTGAACAGCAATTGAAGGATGCTGTTTCAATATGGGTTATTTTATATCGCACAACATCTCGTATGGCAACACTGTCAATATCGTTATCGTTTAAGCTTGTTTTTATGTTGCTCTTCACGTCTAATGCTGCACCGTAATACATTTAACGACTAGAACGTATTTTCTTCCATTTTTCCACTTGGGCAATCAATTTACGTATGCTTTTTGTGGCCTTTTTTGTTGCATAAATGTAGTTAAGCTGTTTTCTCAGATTAACTGCTTTATCATCCTTGAAAAATGTTTTTATAGCTCAAATCTGATCGTAGCGAATTACTTCTGTAAGCTTTGATTCCTGCTAAAATTATTTAAATGATAGTCATTTGTTTTGAGTCTACATACAATGAAGAATTTGGCTTAATTTTATCTTTGAAAAAAGACGTCATCACAAACAAACACGATATATAGATTCGTTCAGTTACCGGCCATTTTCTTCATTACTTTTAGGTGAAAATTCTTTACAACACAACGAAATAAAAAATATGTTACTTGAAAATATTAAATCATACTTTTAAATTTATTTGTATTCATTATTATTTATTCTCTGTTGTTATCAGTTGTTCGAAGCACAGCTATATCAAAGTTGGGAAATAAATATAGTGATAAAAATGGATTTCGCGAAATACATGTTGTTAAATTTGAATCGTTAAAATTATGTACACTCACAGAAATTTTGTTACTAACGATCCGGGCTTCGCCTTTCAGAATCTTCAGACGTTCAAGTGCACGGATGAACTTGAACAAGTTGTTAGTCTCTTTCATTACACACCGTTTCTCATAATTGGACCGAAGCACAAGAAATTAATCCATCGATATCATAATATAGTCCAGATATTGAGGTAATCGAAGTACCTCAAAATTAAATCATTCAAAGTTATGAAAAATACATTATAATTATTAGAAAAAAATAAAACGATGTTTTTCAAATGAAATAACTATAAAAAGTTTTTTTTTTATTCTTTGTTATTTTAAAAAGTTCTAATAAATGAGTGTTCCTATAATATAAATTATCTACTTCACTTAATTATAAACCTAATATAGAAATATTGTTAACTCACGCTCAATAGTTAAGTTACGTGATCAAAAATTATTTACAAAGGAGCACCAAAAGTTTTTTTCGTGTTGAAATATTATTAAAGTTTTTTTTCATATTTGGCTGAAATGCAAAAAAATATTCGCCGAAAGTTATGTTTCTTTTTTAACACTTGGCTGTGTTATGAAAATGAACCTTTTGCATTGTAAGCTAGTGAAAATGTTACTTTGACTTGAACTAGTTTATAAGTAACAAAAGTTTGGTTCTTTCTATTCATTCACTATTGAGAAAACATAGTCTTCTATTTGAATGACGATGAACCTAAAAGCGAAGAAAATTAGTATAGAATAGAAGTAAAATGTTCTATGAATGTAAAAACTTTTACTTAAATACGAAGCTTCTATACTTAGACAGTAACTGTGTGTTAAATAATAGTTAAGTATTTTATAATTCTTAATTATCAAACTAGTACAAAAATTGATCATTGAAGACTTAGAAATTCATCTCTACCACTATTTCCAAATTGTTCATTCATTTTACATCAGCCATTGTATAAAATAAATTCATACGCTACTTTAAGAATAAAACTACTAAATGCTTGACACCAAACAAAATGCATTATTATAAAAACCTAAAATCAACAAATTAATTTTATAATCACATAATACAACACCAAAAAAAAACCTCATTTGCAACTTTAAATGATTTTTATATAAGCGATGACGTCCATTTGAGATGATATTTATACACGTCATCCAAAAACTTTCTTCATTAAATTATTATATATATTGAAAAACGTTTGATTTAATGTCATTTTTTGATTTTATTAAACATTAATTTTAAAACAGTTAAAATTCCTCTTCAGACTTTTACAAATATGTCGAGAAAATGCTGTTCATAAAAAAAAACTGACAAAATGAAAGATCAAATTTATTATGTAAAATTTCAGCACAGAAACTTTGCGATTTTAAGCCAGGCAAAAAAGTTGGAAAATAGCTTACGCTGAAAATTAATAGAACGCATATTGAATATTAAATAGAAACCCTCCCATAAAGCCTACTAAGGTTTTATGTTCGTACAACAAACGCCTTAATAAGTGCTTTTCTCCCTTATAATTATGATATATTAGAGGTCGTTATTAAAGATGACCACCTGTTTCGGTCAGGGTTGTCTATTCGCCTACATCGATCATCCGTTATTTTAATAATTGAAAACACCTACACATAAATTTGAATAGGGTAAGTTATTTTAAAATGGAAGACTCGGGTGAAATCATTAAATCTAATGAAATCATAAATTTTAAATCATGTTTACAAAAAGACTGTTATATATAATATTTACCATAGCAGAATCACGCTAAAATATTTTAATTGCAACCAACTAGAATTCAATTCCAAGAATCTGAAAAATAATTGTTAAGAGCTCGTTTGCAAACGTATTTCTGTTAAATTTTAATTCGTGGTCATAATATGATCATCCGATGGAGATACACAAAAATTCACATAAACGAATAGAAAGTGATTTCATATTTATAAATTAATTTATTAAGCTTAGTCGAGCAAAGTTTTTCTTGTCAAACTATCTGTAGTCACTAACAATCACTCGTTTTCATTGGAAGTATGAAAATCGTCGAAATTAACTAACCTTTTTTTATTCTGAAACAAAGTAAATAACCAAATGAGAATCTTATTTAAATTAAAACGCAGTGATAAGTTTCAAGACTTTCAAGTGTTTGATTCGTGTCAAATTCTAATTTTCCATGTCGTATAGGCATCTCAAGATACAGGACCAAAAACGGAGAGATACAGCCTGATACAGGTCAAGATCTCTTCAACCCTCATTGAATCGAATCTAACGACGATAATATTCAACATCTTTCTCACTTTGTTGAGGTGGGCTTTCTTAATGTTTATGTACAAAAATAAAACACAAAAAAAAGACTCATCAATCATGATATAGAAATCATCTTAGTTATATTAATTATATTGCTCGGAATATGTTTTGACTTGTCAAGCTCGCAGCCCTGGTAATTACATCTGGGAATATCGGCTAGTTCTATTTTTACAGTTGATTTAATCTGTCGAATAGATTTGTACAAGTTTAGACATTGGCCGTCCCAAATATCCGGCCCATTTGCTTTATCGTTTAGTGGAAATCAATAGGTTTAGTTATCCATTTATCGTTGTTACTAGGATTAATTTGTAAATTTTCCAACTCATTTCTCACCGATCATTACGGCTATTAAATCAACTCAGGATGTTTTTAAGGAGACCTAGCGATAGTTTGACCATTAATGTCTTACGAGAAGGCCACATTGTTTTATATTTATTATAAAATTAGAGTAAGAATATATCATCGCCGCTTTTATACTAAAGTTGTTTTGCGTTCATCGAAGTATCAATGTATATTATACACACAATGAGTCACACAATTCAATGTAAAATGTGAATTAAAATATTCTCTATTAAAAGCACATAGTTAACAGATAATTAAACGAGTAAACTTATTTGTTATTTCTTAATTTTCACTTTAAAATATAAAGGAGTTAGTATTCGGCTTAAACAGATTATGGGTGCTTTGCGCAGTTGTTTCATTAAAATTTTAAGCAAGTTGTTGTTGATGTCAGTCAAAAAGATCTTTTCCAGCATAAGTACAATAATACAAAGTTTATAATTTTATCGTCTATATCATATTATAGATATACTAAAAATAAACAATAATTATTTTTTTCGGTGAATTTGACGGTAACTTTGTATTTTTTTTTATTACAACCTTAAAACCATTTTATTTTTCTCCACCGATTGTATTACTAATAACGACCCGCGTTTTGCTTATTTTAGATGCATGTTAAAACTGAATTCTTGTCTGAAGATGTTTTTTCAAAGAAGTGACCAATTACTAAAGCAATTAATGGAATAATATGTTTTTATTTTGTAGTAGCCAATAATAAAATTATATATATTTTTAACACTTCCCTTACGGTGCTAAAAAATTCTTCCGATATGTTGATGTTTTAAGATAAAAAAAAATGTCGCTCAAAATATATTATAAAGATTTTACACTTGCGTGTGTTTGAAAGTATTTCCAAATTTATTAAATATAATAATATATATGACCGTTGCTTGTTTTAATTAAGATAGCTTTATTGTTTAACTATGTAAAAAAAATCATTTCATTTAATTCAAAACGTTCTTGTTTCTTTTAATTCCCTGATTGTTTTATTCAACGTCCTTCTACAGCTTTCTAACCAAGTCAAAAGGATGCGTATAAGTAAACGTTTGCGGAGAATGATCCAGTTTTATTTATCTGCCTCTGTTAAAAATTACCAATAATGTACAGTCTTCTAGTATTATTACACAAATTAATCACTCTATCGTTAAAAAAATAATCAGACATAAAGATACTGTGACGTACTATTAAGGAAATTTACGAATATTATAAATGGGTCATTTTTTAAAGAATATAGTAATACTTTAAAATCTTTCTATAAATAAATAAATTACTTTATGTTCACTAGAAAATTTTGATCAATCGACTTCGTAAAATCATATTTTTCTTAAAAATATTTTTTCCGTGATTGAAATTGAAAAGTTATTTTATACATAAAAATCTTATATATAAAAAATGGAGTGTGGCTGTGTCATGGACACGGCCGTGTGTTGTACGTGAATATGTCTCGTAATAGGTAATATTACGCCCCATTTTTACGTTGCCGTCACTGCTTGACTCGGTCATATAGTGTTTTAATAGTACCATTCGATTGCTCTTGAGAAGCCTTTTCCAACCGTATGCGATCTTTGTATTTCGACTTGGCTCTTTGACGCGTTAAGCCCAACATTATATTTTTGATATATTTTTTTTAACACCTAATTATAGTCACAATATTACATTAATGTTTTATCTATAGTCGATAGATTTTGTCAAGAGCTAACGATTGAAACTTAAAGGAACATAGTAACTTCTTTGAGTCAAAAGTTATAGTAAAAATAAATCTCGATACGCAGCAAAATTACCTCAAAATTGCGGCGCTTCCTCCTCCGCCCCGCGCAATGTATCACAGTCTTTTTATAGCGCAATTCTTTGATTCTTTAGCTATCCAGTGGTGTAATTGAATTTTGGATAACGATGATAGATATGAAGCTGCAACACCAAACTGTATCCCCCGATTTCGTTATCATTCGTTTTTTTGGATTGCCTCCCTATGGAAGCAATTTTAAAGACGTATTCACGTCAAATGTGTTAAAAAAAAGCAATACTTTTTATTCAAAAACCTCAATTTACGCAAGAATGTGTTTGTGGTGAAACGCTAGATCTGTAAAAAATATTATCATTCATCATTTAAACACACTCCAATCTTCGTAAATTGTATTTCATTAGCACATTCGATAACATAATACAAAGACTACGATATAAAAATAATGATATATAAATATTGAATGAAAAAATATAAATGTGTTGCAAGTATCGAAATGAGAATCCTTAACATATACGCCACTTAGCTTAAATAATTAAATTCCATTTTAAGGAGTTTGCATTAGCGAAGCTACTGTTTAACTTCATTGTTATGCCTTTTTTGTATTTTATATCCTCCGCAACCGGATGTAAAAAGCCTCAGCCGTCTTTAGTGTGCATTCACGGTCTAGATTAATTCTCTATGGATGAACTATTTATAACACAAAAAATAACATACGCTGGCTATATTCTCTAAGGTAAACAAAAATATGTCATAAACTACGTGAATACCTCTCATAAAAAATATAAAACTCTTCCTTTGTATTTTATGATATGAATTTCCCGAGTCAATTTACTTTCATTCCTTTAGTGTTATGGTACTTGATAATATTTACTAAGATACCAATTATTGTAATCAATTTTATTCCTCTACTTCACAAATAATTATTATCTGGGAAAGTAGATTAGTTTTAACATGTGCTTGTTTATTCTATGTGATAAATATTCATAACATCAACACTCTTTTTCTACTGCTTTTTAACCATCTTTTTGAACATTATCTGCTTTTAAACAAGCGTTTGAAATGCTGTGCTTAGAATTTTGCAATACAAACTAAACTAGAATATAATAAATTGTAATGTCGAAAATAGTAATTTATTTTGTTTGTTTTTTTATTATGTTTATAGCTATTTCGGCTTCACGCCTTAGCCAGACTTATATTTAAACATACATTAACCAAGCTTTATATACAGATTTAGAAAAGAAATTACTTTTACAAAGAAAAATACATTTATTCCGTATATTGAAAAAACAGTTTTAAATGTAATCAATTTTCTGTTACAGATATGTGTTAGTATGGGTAACAGATTAATATTTGTTTTATCATTAAGAATTCTTTGACTCATATCGATTGTGGAAAGGAAAAAGAACGTAACCTGCACATATCAATTTTTTTCAGAACGCGCAAAAAACGTGTTTTGATGATTTCAGGCCATACGCAAATTATGAATTATACACAACCTTGAAGTGCACAGAGACTTTTAAACTGGTGTTTAATTGACCTGATCTAATAATAATTAAAGAAATTTTCAGTCTTTTTTCTTGGTTTTAATTTTTTACAAAGTCATCTTTTTCAAACATAAAAGCTAAATTTAGATACTAATTCGGCATTTGCAGCTTGCATCCTTTTGATAGAACTTGTATTAAGTTGTATACATTGTTATTATCGGATAAAGCTGTTTTGGAAAAACTGAGGGTTACGTACTTTTTCCTTTCCACAGTCGATATTATAATGACGTTCTATCAATTAACTGCCAATTCAATCAATCAATCGACATCATATGAGACGTTAGACATTGGCAAGTAGTACTCTCGGTTATTGTTCGTAAGTCAGAGTATTTATTTTTTATTGTTTTCTCGCAAATGATACGGCGTGATAAGAAGCCGAGGCGACGCCGTCGGGTGGGCAGATCGACACGTCTCCCGGCACCGCGTTTATCATGTAAATGTGTGATTTAATTTAAAAAATGCATGCTCCTAACGACTATTTTCGTACGTTATACCGACAGCTCAAAATCCATTATTCTAACGCATCTGGTAGAAAAATGGTTTTCTGTCTAAACCAGAACGGGGCCGACGCCTACTTTATGGGTGGGGAAATGCTACGACTCTCTTCCGTCGGCGTAGAGAAGACGGCAGAGCGTATTGCCTCAGTAACTAGCTTTTGAAAACACGCTGTAATGGAGTAAGAATTTACGGGATCGCTGTAAGATAAATGCGCAAATTATTGTTATTGATTCACGACATTAAACACTGTCTTTTTAGTAATTATTACGTTTACAATATAAAAGATTTACTATCTTAATTTATTATTGAACAGATGCTTGTGTCAGATAATGGGGGCTAGGTGACTTGATTTTGTGTGGAATTCAGAGATAAGGGAGCGTACAAGACAGCGTCCCATCACGTCAGTGGTTATGGAGAGACGTTGGAACTGGCTGGGTCACGTGCTGCGGATGCCTCCGGAAAGCTTCAATCCTGCTTGCCTCTTCTTTCGACCGGTGGGATTCCGGTGTTTCGGACGTCCATCGGGTACTATCCATAGGATGTACTCGGCGGAACTGAGGGATGCTGGCATGTCATGGGAGGAAGCAATGCAATTGGCGGGAGACAGGGAAATATGGAGGTGCCCACATAGGGAGCGAACGTGCCCAAAGAAGAAGATTTATTATTTATATTGTAAAATATTAAACTTAATCAAGTAACTTCTATGATATGACATTACCTTCAATGTTATATTCATACCAAATACTCAACACTCTTAAGTATCTCTACTATTCAGTTTTATCCCTACTATGCACTGGTTTAAATGTAAAAAAAACTTTTTAATAACTGCCTACTACTATGCGTTAAAGAAATATTGAATATGTATTGTATTTCATTAAAAGTCGAGCTTCGACGTCTTCTAACGTATTATTTCAGGCTATATGAAATCTCGGGTCCTATGGCGCAGAGGTTAGCGTTGTTAGTTTCCGTGTAGGATCACACGGGTTGTACGAACAGCATTTTTCGATCGATTTTTTGATTAGTTGACCATTAGTCCTGTCCTAGGCTTATCCTTCTATCTATACTACTCTCTTTGAAAAAAAGAGAGGTTGAACGACTAAGTAACAAACAGTTCAAATATAAAAACTTCAGTTGATATACCTCCATTAGGACGACATATGCTTCACATCGGCATCGGACATGGATACATTAAATAAATATAAAAAAGTGTATTTTTTATCTCCGCGTCACCTAATCCTTTTTTTACGCGATACATTCATTGGCTCTAGAAAGTGGTGCGTAAAAAACTTGCTCATTTTCATATAATTTGATAAATCGGTTCCAAATTCGCATAAAAAAAGTATGAAAAATGTATGAAAAAACGTAACGGTGCCATCCAAAATCGCGCAAAAATAAATCGCGTAAAAAAGAATTGGGTGTATATATATTTCCGACTGGTAATTCCTTGTTAGATACAAAAGAAAATGATATATATTTAAAGGTCGCAGTCTTTTTTTTATCCTGATGATAACTATTATCAATTAAATTATTTACTTTACATGAAAACTTCTTAAGTATTATATTTTATTATATGTATTTTTTTAACCATGTCCGCTCCCAATGTGGAGCATATGGACTCCTAATGGAGTTTATCTCAACAGAAGAGTTTCTACGAGAACTGCTTGTTACTCAATTACTCAACCTCTCTTTTTCCAAAGAGAGTAGGGATAGAAGGATAGAGCTAGGACAGGACTCGATACGCCCCGTTCATAGCATGAGATGGGTGGGAGAGGGGAATTCAAGACATCACACACATCCATGTCTTCGAACATAAATTCATAAATCGATTGAAAAATCAATTTATAAAACTGTCCGTACCGGGATTTGAACCCGTGCCCTTCGTAACTGAAGCCAACAATGCTGACCACTCGGCCACGAAGGCGGCCAAGTATTATATGTATAATAACCTAAAATGTGTACACTTCTACATATAATCAAATTACAGAATAATACGATTCAAATTTCATATTGATGTTTTTTTGTGTTTTTTTATCTTTATTTTGAAAATAAGCCATTAATTTACTTGTGAGGCTGGCGCAGAGGTCGACATCATAAACTTTCGTAACGGATCTCACGAGCTCAAGTCCCAGGATGAACAGTATCTTTTTTAAACGATTTCGGTTTAAACTCATTGGTATTTTTGGTGTATTTTTAATTAATTTTGACGAACCAAATATAACAATGTAAACCAATAATGGCACTTGGAAGACTGCCGCATTGTAACTTCTGTTTCGTCAAAAAAAAAATTCACATAGAACTTCATAGTACTCGGGTCGCGAAATGCTAAAGTGTAACCATTTTATTTATTTTACCGAAAAAATCCAATGTATTAAAAATTATATTCAAATTTGAACGTCACAGCAAATTAATACCCAGTTTGTATGACAGCTGTTATATCAAAATATTAATTCATAAATAAAGCGGCCGTTGCTTTTGCGAAAACCTTTTAGTTATATTAATTACTTAAATTTAAATCAATAATTACCTTCTGCCTTGGTACAAATTCAAGTTACAAATTTTTGACCACTCTAAAGCATATTAAATTTATGTCTTAGATTTAAGTTTGTCTTCGAAATCTACGAAGCGGTTCAGGTAGATACCGTCTTTTAATTTACATATCTAAGGTGCCCTTGTTGGGCGGATTAACTCGGATTATTTTGAAGCACCGCTTTTGTCTTGTACTAAAGAAACTTATGTTATATAATACATTGTGCTTAAACGATGTTTAAAATATTGTTTTAATTATTCCATTAAAGTTACACAACAAAAATAAAACACATACATAAAATAACAAGAGTATTTGTCCGATTTATCAAAAAATAATAAAATATAAAACCCTTTCAATGATATTCTTACGACCAACTGTGATAACAAACAACCGATTTTGTAATTATTTATTGAAAAATAATATTAAGATCTGACTTTTCTTATATTACAATCAGTATTGAATTGATTATTTGTTGGATCCTATGGTGCTGGGGTTGGCGTTGTGGGTGTACGAACAGCATTTTTTTCGATCGATTTATCGAATTCTGCTCGAAGGCATGGGTGTTTGTGATGTCTAAATACTCTTGCACAGTCTTTCCGACCCTTCAATAACTGGAAGTAGCGGGAGCTATTAGCTAACCACTAGTTTTTCTCTAGCCTTGTCTGTATATTCTTACTACTATCTTTGAAAAAGAGAGGTTGAACGACTGAGTAACAAACAGTTCCCGTAGAAATACTTCTGTTAAGATACCTCCATTACGAGATCATATTCTCCACATTAGGAGCGGATATGGATTTTAAAAAAACAACAACAATTAAGGCTGTATGAATATTTCAATAATGTTAATAAATGTATGGAATATTCTGAAAAAATACTAAATAATAACATTCGATGACTGCCGCGAATTTGAAAGTATTATCAAACAGTTGGCCTTTCAGATTGGACGGCAAATAGTTGAAGGAAGTTACTAGAGGAAGTCAGGTCCCGTTCAGAATTATCTCAGTCATGATTGTATTTGAGATATTTGTAAATATTTATGAATACGAGTAAAGTATGAAAACACAATATCCGTATAAACAAAGTCGGAATCAAGTAAAACTTGCTTTACAAATTCGCAATCCAAATGTCTCGCTTGAGTTTTTCGGCACCGAGTTATATTTAATTCAGTTCGCATTTTACTCCGTGCCCTCTCTTCCTTTCGTAATGTTATGCTTTAGTGTCAACATTTCTTTTTCTGGAGTTGTTTCCTCGCCCCAAATATGAAAGAAAATTACAACATTGTGCTCGGTGTACACAATGCCCGCCCGTGTTGTAAAAACACAATGCGATTCATTTTTAGAAATATTTGATTTCGACGAGTAAGGCACGGAAAAGGTAAATAAATATTTATTCAATCCAAACTGGCTCTGTTTTTAAACATTGCACAGCATGAAATTTTACACCACTGAATAGTTTTACACTTTTTAACGAATATTACTATAAGTTTAACTATAGTGGAATGACATTATTATATTTACTATGTGGTTTTAGTATTATATTGATTATTTATTTACACACTACGAACATTTCCTTTAATTCTTCTCTGAAGAGTATGATTTAATACATGCCAATGAATCATCATGTGAGCAATAAATTACCGCAACAAGTGAAGACTTTTGGATTGTAATTATATTAAACATCGACAGGAAGTCTTACTCCAGGAACGTCAAAAAAGAAGGTTTTCTTTAATGCTGTGCAAATTTGTGACTGAGACATTGTGAAAACTTTCATGTGAATTCGAAGAAATATCTTTAAATCGTATTGCAACTCACCATAATGTTTTTTAACTTTTCCGGTTCTAAGCTCAAGAAATGCGACCCCAATACCCACATTTTCTTAAATATCTATTTTAATATGGGTGATACAATGTTTTTAATTAAGGTTTAATCTAGTCTCCGAGCCGCGAGAGTTAATGTGTAAACCATGATTACTCTTATTAACTGACTACATAAGTTTTACGCAAAGATCTTCCGATTTATTATCCAGTAGAAGTTATCTGCGGCAGTTTCTAAAGTTTTCGAGGTCGTAATATACATATGTACGTAACTGTCAAACTTCTCAATTTTATCCTCCGGCAGTTTACTATCATCTCATGCTGGGTATGCCAGGCACTTGGCTTTTGAGCCATTTGTGGACCACGGGCGTGTCAATCAATTTAGTTATGTCAGTAATAGAATCTTATACAATCAATGAATGCTACTGATTGATGAACGGGTTCGAAGACTACATTTTAAATGGATAAAACATGACCATTATGCTCAAGCAATTGCTTTAAAATAATTTTGGCTAAATTTCACTTACATGAGTAATTTAAGGAAATAATATTTGAATAAATGCAACAAAATATACAGTTCTTACGGCTGTCTACCATTTTTTTTTTGATTCCTAACAAAATTATCGCACCAACAGTTTTTCATCGAGAAATCCGTGTTTTTCAGATGTTTAACCTTTTATTTTCAAGTACGGATAGAATGATAAGAATTAAAAAGAACTAGTAGTAAGCTTATCGCTTTTTCGTTTATTATGATCGGGTGGGAAGTGGATGTAAATTTAAAAATCACAGAAATCCATGCATTTTAATAGAAATACATAAATTGGATTCGAACCGTGCTAACTAAGCCAAAGATGTCGACTTCTCCACTATGAACCCGTATATTTTTAATAAAATTTATTAATCAAGCATTTTTTTATATATTATCTACTTATCCAATTCTATCAACTGTATTCAATATTAAATTCAATGTTTGATTAATTGACATCTCAATGTCATATTTTGATTTATTCTATGAAAATAGAGTGTGTACTAACTTAATTGCCAGATTTAGCAAAACCATTTTTAATATTACAATACAATATAGCAATATGTTGTTTAGGTAAAATAATAATTAAATAATTACAATATAATATTCTAATAATCTTTTTCAGGCTATTAATTATTTATGCTAGAAATCGACGATTAGTGGTAATCTGTTATCGATTAATTGCTGACGGTGAATTTTGAGATGAAAATGTTCTGGACACCGAAAATATAATGAAATTATCACTTAATAATATTCCCAAACTTTGTTTAACTATAAATAAAAGTCTTTGTTATAAGCTCAATTGGTGCACTTTGTGTTTCGGTATTCATTTCAAAGTCTGATTTTAGCAGGTGATAGTCGAAGTCAAAAGGTTTCCAAATCCTAATCAGGGTCTATTTGATTTGGAAGTCATATCTGCAGGGGGTAGTGAGCACTTCACCCCTCTTCAAACACCATGCAAATGCCACACAAATTAAACAATCTGATAATTGTCGCAGGAAAAATCACTTAACGATAAATTTCAACCGATAATCTCCCCACTGCGACAAAGAGCTTGCAAAGTTTAACAGATATATCAGAATAATATCTACGATTAAAACTTTGCGACGAATGTTAATTTCTGAAGATGCAGTAAAAAAACAAAGAAATGCGTACCATTATAATTCGCTCCCTCTGTGACAAAAACAGAATTAACAAATAACATACGGGTTAGAAAAAATATACTTAAAACATTTATTTCCGTTTACATGTCTTTAATTATTTTAACCCCGAATATTTACTGTATGAGATAATACCAAAGTATTTGATTATACACGAACTATGGAAAAAAGTTTTTCTGATGATGTCTAAAAATTCCCTCACACTCTTTTCGGTCCTTAATAACTGGGCGTAACGAGAGTGATTAGTTAGCCACTAGTCCTATCCTAGTATATTCTTCTATCCCTAATATTATCTTTGAAAAAGATAGAATGATCGACTGGGTAACAAACATTTCTCGTAGAAAAACTTTTAAAGATACCTTCATTAGTAGGCCATATGGTTCACATTGAAAGGGACATAGATAAAAAAAGTAAAAAGTGGTTTCGGCTGCACGATGTCATCAAAAATAATATTTTTGACAATATATGAAGAATGACAGAATATATATGATAGAATAGTATGGGCTGTATGATTTTTTTAAAATTATTGTTTTAACATAAACTTTTTTAATGGATATTTTTATTGAAAAAATTGAATTTTTGAAATTTAACGAAGGAATATTAACACGTTCTTTTGCTGATTTATCAGTCCATTTTACGATCTACAAAGTTTTCAAAAATGCTTCTTTCTGAATGATTTACTTAACTTAACTTAACTTAACTTTACTTTGCTTAAAGATCTTGAACATTTTTACTATTGTAAGTTTAGTGTAACTTTTTTTCCATATTCTGTACTATTATCAACTATAATTTATTTTCATATTCTATCGTCAATAATTGTTAGTTACACCTTTACATGGCTTTTAAAAACCTTTAAAAAAATATTATATATTCTTATCAGTTGTAAATGCTCATGGTGAGTGAAACCGGACCTTTTTTAATCGTGCATATTCATCATATTGACAGTGATTTATTTTAACATTTATAATAATAATTTTATCTTAAATTATTACCATAACTCGATGACATTAATTTTACTTTACCTATCCAATACACCTTTTTTCTCCGACCAACTCGAATAATTATTGTTTTTGCTTTAAAAACCGCTCGACAAAAAATCGTTATTTAATATTTTTTATATATATAACGGTTTACTTTTTGCCTTGGATGGACGATAACTGTCACTGGACAAAATTAATATGCGCGACCCTATCACAGTTTGTTTGAGCGGCTTTCATAAACTTTTAATTAGGAATCGAAAATCGTTTCATGATTCCCAAAAGGAGAAGTCCGCTGTTTGTTAGCAAAAATCCGGCTTGATGAATTCAGTGTTACCAACTAATGAAATTTTCAACACATAATATAAGCTTTAGCCACGTTATTGTCGTTCCATTGAGTAAAAGCATAATGAAAAGTAGTCAAAATAATATATTTAATATATTGTAAATATACAATTTTCAATAGTGAATTTATAAAGCCACGTGGTTTCGTCCTAGAAAACCATTAAAAACTATACTTAACTTTAATTAATGCAAGAAAAGTGGAAGAAAATAGTCAAACTAATATGATATTTCAATATATATGCCTTAATTTACATATGTCTGCTAGGTACAGCAATGAATGAAAACAGATAATCAAAAGTGGGCGAGAAAAGAAATTAACAGGTGGCATTGCCATCTGGTTTTAACTCTTTGTTTTATGGCACGTTTGTTTTTGTTTTACAAAACCTTGGAAGCTCTAAAAAATCTCAATAAACTAAGATTTTTTCAAAAGCTTCAGAGTTGGTAAAGCTTTTTCATGTATTAAGAAACTTTGAGCTCTTCAAAAGATCGTCGTGCCAAGAGCTCTTCGAAAGCTTCAGAGATGAAAGCGTTTTCATTTATTAAGAGGCTTTAAGCTCTTCAAAACAACTCAACAACAGCTTTTGGCCGTTAGAAAAATTGTAATGCTAAAACTTAATAATGAGGGAGATTTTAGTTCACTTAAAGCTCATTCTGCTTAAAGCATTCTGAAATCATTTTCTAAAGAAATTTTGGACCTTAAAAAGCTTTTCGTACCAAAAGCTTTCTAAAAGCTGATTTATGAAAGAGTTTTTTGTCCACTCAAAGGTCTTTGTGCTTTGAAATATCTCAGGAGTTCAAAAATGTGTTTCGCCAAAAACTCGTTGTGCTTGGAGCTCTTTGAAAGCTTACTTATTAAATGCTTAAATCTTTTCATTTCTACATTTTTCCGGGATATTTCTTATTAAATTAGATTTTTCGGGACACCGTTGGAGCTTTTTATGGGGGAAAAATTGGATTCCAATACTCCATATCCTTTATCGACCAGTCAAAACAATATTTTTTTCATATAAATAAAACGTTTAGTTGAGGACGGAATATTTAAAAACGAAGAAATATTATTAAGTAACTCGTTATTTTTTATTTTTTTTATATGCGTTATCTACACAAACATTCTAAGTGATTTTTCAAGATAAAGTCGTATTATGAAAATAGCCAAGAAGCCCTGCGTTTGGCGGATGTGTCTCAGTTAAGCGATTTTTTGCTGTTGAAAATATGCTGATTTCCATTAATATTCTGGAGACAAGGCCCGATGTTTCCTATTATTTCCACGATGTATTTGTTTATATTGTAACCAGACGTCTCAAATTTATCGAAATGTGTATTTCTAATTCAAATTTGGCGTAGCAGGGCACTCAAGAGGGGCAAAGTGCTCTTTGCACAGATCGCTTGACATTGCATATATTATTTTTGCTACATGAATTGAATATACAGGGCGTGTCTACATTTCCAACTTTATTCAAAGCGAGTGAAACAATCCTTGGTAATAAATATCGCTACAAAGAGTCGGTATATGTATTATTCTGTTTAAAGTCACCGCTTTGACGGTGAGACCACGCCTCTTCCGTCTCGACAATATATTGTTTAATTAAAGCGCAGTTTTGGAGGCACTGTTGCCAACAAGGGGTTGAAACTTTTTCAAATTCGATTTTTGCTACGACCGTGTCACTGAGCCGTTGAGACATAATCTAGTCACTACAGTGCGTAGCAATGGTGAAAATCTCCGTATTAACATTAATTAAAACTTTTTAAATATGTTAAACTATAATAAATACGTGTCGGGTTTTATGGCGCAGCGGTTAGCGTTGTTGGCTTCCGTGCCTGACCTCACAGTACGAACAGCATTTTTCGATCGCTTTCTGTTTGTATGCATGGGTGTTTGTAATGTCTCTGTTAAGATACCTCCATTAAGAGGCCAAATGATTCACATTCACAAATGATCACAAAGTGAAACACATCTGTAATCTTTCATAAAACCAACTTTTTTAAATATGGCTATTAATATAATAAAATACAAATCATCGCAAAATTCCCATATATTTATGAATATAAGGCGTAATTATTCGGGGGATATATATTTTTTTTCAATCAACAACTTCTAGTTTCTCAAATAAGTTTATATATAAGCATTTATTTTGTATTGTCTCAATTTATTTAAAGTAACTAATAAACACAAAAACCGCACGACATATAATATATATAAAATAAATTGTGAAACTATTTATAAAAAAACATTTATTTTGCATATATTATTATTAATTAATTTGGGTGATGTGTACATTTACCAGTTTATTTATCAAAAAACTCGTAATTTTCTATAAAACAAATTTGGGAGGAAAGTTATGTCTGAATATTCATTCGTATGGTAAAATTTTAATCAGTTATTGATTAACAAAATATGTTATACTTGCTACTTAATTAATGTAGTGGTAATAAAAATAAAATGGTATATATTATGCATTCTTTCGAAATAAGTTTCCTAATATTATTTATGAGGTTTTATAGTTGAAGTATTATATTTCAGGCAAAACGAATTAATTTACTGTAAAACAAAATATTGGAAGTAACGTAGAAGTTATGAATTTTGTCATTATCACTGATGCAATAATTGCAAACTGAATTCAGGCACATGTTTTGTGTAAAATTCACATTTTCCAATGTTATAAGACTTCGAATTACCCATTTTCCTGAATTTATAAGCCTCTAAAAATCTAAGATTAAACTTTTTCAAACCTAAAACCCTCTCGCATAAGAAATTTACCACGAGTGGAATAATGCGTTCACGCCTTTGGAATAATATATGCATTTAAAATTTTACCATTAATGCCTTGATAAGAATAAAGTGCTGACATTTACAAAAGTAACAACGAAGATGGCACTTTGAAAACCCTTGTTATGTGTTAGTTCGATTTCAATATTCAGCATTTTTTATATAATTATTATTGAATATAAAACGATAGTTGCCTTATATATCTTGTTTGTGTAAAGATGTCAATTTATTTTATTTGTTATTCACATTAAATTCAAACCCATTCAGTTTATTAAATGCCACCAGTATATATATAACCCTCTGGATATTATTTTACCATATCTTGTGAATTTTATTGTTTCCATATCAAAATGCCTCAAAGTTATACATTAAGTAGAAAAATAAACGGTTTTTATTAATTGACCTGATGAAAATATGTAATGCACAATGTTTTTAAATGCAAAGCAATTCTCAAATAAAATAAATCAAAAATGAAAAAAAAGAATTGAATCCCATAAGAAAATTTAAAAATACAAATTTAATTGAATAAAAACACAATATTCATTTTTACTTTATTCCACTTTATTTAAAAGGTCAGGACTGGTTTCGCTCATTGCGAGCATTTTCAACTGATATATAAATAGATAAATGTATAAACAGTGCTATTTACACAAAAATAAATTGAAATAGACAGGTGTAAGCAACAATTGACATTGAAAAGAATTTACAAATTACACTATAAGTGACTCTTTAATTACAATTAATAACATTAAATATGGTGGAATAAAGTACAAATGAATAGTGTTTTTTTATTAATATAATGTCTTTCCACCAAGTAGTGAACACCCTAAAAGTGAACAAATTTAATTTGTACAAATAATATATATTTGTTCTTATTTGATTATTCAAAAAAGGTCGCCATATTACAATACACACATATACATTTATATGTAAATATATTATTTCAGTAAATTGAATTAATATATTTTAATAGTGGCCAATAGGGTAATAGAGTTTAAGTCTCACTGCTGTACATTTTTATACAGTTACATGGAAAAAATAATCATTGGTATTTAATATTAAATAAAATTGTGATAATAATATTTGTAATCAATTTTAATCAGGCGCAATTCGTAGAATGAATTTTTTATTATCAAAACCTATATTTTAAAATAATTGCATCCGTGAAAACTCTTCAAGGAGCTCTTTGAGAATGTTTTCAAAATATAACCAGCCCCGTAGGCTAACCGTTAAATTTATCTTCAAACAGCTGATCTCGTTTTAATGCGCCCCCAAACCAAAATCTGTCGCGAAATAAATCTTCCCCTGTCATTATTTCCAAGAGTTTCTTTCCCTTAAAGCCATTGCGTCACCTTGCTTATTGCCGCCCATCAAAATTTCGTTTGTACATTTCTCACTTAGTCTCAACTAAGCGAGGCCTGTTTTAAATGGGACGATCCAACACAGCTCTAAGATTTTCACTACGGCGTAGAGCAAGCCGGCTACGCTCTACTCGCGAGCAAAATTAAGAAACGTAACACATTGTATTGTTTTTGTTAAAATTACGAGAAAATGACGTACTATAAATTAAACGAATCTTACTACAGACTACAAGTGAATATTAATTCTCTTATTATAAGTATTTCAGATTCAAAAATTAAATTCTAATTTAATGAAGATATAACGTTACAAACGGTAATTAAGTCTAAAGATACTTATTTATGACAATAAGTAATACTATCAGTGAAATAGCAAATTTATTTATATATAATTTTATATCGATAACTGAGTCAATTATAAAAATTAGTTTTATGTTAATATAAATGTTTTAATTAAAGACGACTTGATATCAATTATGGAAATATTCCAGTTTTATTAAACATAATATATTACATATTCATTTTGTTTCAAACATGTCTGCCTCTAATATAAAGAATATAAACATTAATAGATCAAACCAATTTATTACAAAATCTCATGACATAAATTTGAATTCAACGCCAACCTATATATGTACATCTTTGTGGCAAAGGCCTGAAGCTTAATGCACTTAAGCAACTAGAAATTGATAAATATAATCAAGATATTCTAAATGAACAAACAATTATCAATCCATCACCGTTACTAAAACCTCTGATGTAACTAATAATAAATATCAGTTTAATTTAACCTAATTTACCTTAAAAATCCCATATTGCTTATCGTTCTTAGAAACACTAAAGTCATAATTAACAAACGTAATACTATAATTGTAATGTAAATTAGGATGATAGAGTGAATGGCAGGATGTATTGTATATATCTTCCAAGCCAGTATAAATAACTGAGCAAATGCAGACTTAAACATAGTTCTGATGATGGTGCATGCCGAAATAGCTTTAAACTAATATTACAAAAAACTGTAACACCAAAAACGTTGATATTTTCACCTTTTTACAATGGAGTTCTACCAAGTAAATGACGTAAATTCAATAAATTTATTAGATGATCTCTGAAGAGATAAGAAATATTTATCTCTTAGCCTGGTAAAGGTTTAATTCTAAGAAACATAATGATGTCTAAAAATACGTACGTTTTTAGTTTCAAAGTTTGTAATTGATCAATTTAAAGCTCACAAACAAACCTTCCTAACTGCTAATTTTGTATATCTTGAATTTCAAAACGTTGAGCATGAGTTTGCAGCGCTGTAAAAGGATCGCGCTGTCTCGTGTAATCTAGTCGTCATGTTTTTGGAAATTTCAGCCACTTTAGTGGGCAAATGTGACAAGTGACAACGTGTCCCTTTCGTTGTGATTGTTATAGGTAGATAATGTTGCCAACCGACAGCCTGGGTGTCATTAGAATCTAACCGGCCTATGATTCAAAGAACGAGAAAATATGTAAGGAATAATTTATTTAAATTACAATTTAATATTAAAGTAACATTACTTTTACATTGCATTACAGATAATTGTGAATTCGCAAAATATTTAAAATCAACAGAGTCTGGAAGTTAAAGACTATTGAGTAGGGATTCCAACTATTTGTCAATATCAACTATTCGAATATCGAATAGTATAACTAAAACTATCCGGATGTATTCGGATATCCGGAAAGTTTTTAGTATATATTATATGTACATACATACATTATATGTTTACACTAAAATATTGCATTAAATATTACCTACATTAAAAATGAGCTCATTTGTAATAAAAGTCGTTTATTTTTGTTTCAAAAATGCATATTTTAAAAATAATGTTTCGTATTTTAAAATTGTTTTTAACTTAGTTTTTAATTGTACCTGCCGTTAAAAATACTCGTTTTGTAACAGTTGACGTTGGCTTTATTGTTAAAAGTGTTTTAAACAACACGTCTAAATTTTTTGTTATTTTTTTTAATTGATCCAAATATATCATATACAAAATATTTTTAAAACTATGAAATGAGACAAAACATATTTCAATATCGTTTCATTGTATTACAATTTGCAGCTGCATCAGATTACTCCAGCGGTTTTTCTTTAATGAATCAAATTACGTCATTGAAGGTTTTTTATAGCCCCGAGTTTGAGCCGGTTCGTCAATCTAAAGTATTATGATAAGATATTGATAACACCCGAGTTGGGTAAAAGTTAAAACACCACTACCTGGGGAATTCATAATTATTCTTTAAATGGGAGAAATTGTGATGTGATCATTCGTAGATTTTGTAACATATTTTATTAAAAATGATTACGAATACTATTCGGATATTTCCCCAAATATCCGAATATCGAATGGTTGAAAAGGGGCCGAATACATCCGGATATTGAATATTCGAATATCCGGATTGGAATTCCTACTATTGAGCAATAAAAAATCAATGGACATAT
The DNA here is from genome assembly GCA_031772345.1 of Himalopsyche anomala. Taxonomy (NCBI): domain Eukaryota; kingdom Metazoa; phylum Arthropoda; class Insecta; order Trichoptera; family Rhyacophilidae; genus Himalopsyche; species Himalopsyche anomala. The sequence continues at coordinate 26,779,902 of CM062844.1, forward strand.
TCTAGGAAATCATCTTCTAAAAAAAATAAAAATACAATGGAAAGATCACTATTACTTCTGTCAAAACAAAGTGCCGCCTATTCAGCGCATGCATACTGACAAAAAAATGCATTACGGTTGCGAGTTTATGCACATTATTAAAACAGTTGGTAACCGTATAGTGTTTTTTAAAAAGAGCTTACGTCGAATACTTAAGGTACGCTAGCTTGACTTTGCTTGAAATATAAGGGAAAGAGAACGGACTAAGCAGTCTTTAAAAAATAAACAGGCCTGGACATGTGCCATGGAGATACAAAGTATTAAGTCCACGTTAATGCGGTATTAATAATCAATGGTGTGTCCCCTTTTATAATTTAGTTCGTACCAATCTTGAATGTTAAAAATATCACCGTAGACGGTACCTCTTTTAAGACACAACCAAAAGCAATGTCCATCATATTAAATGCTTGAAGTAGCATAACATTTTTAACCGAGAAATGCCAACCAGAATAACATGTAAAAATGTGACGTCGCTACTGTTCGCCGTTCGAGAGGAGTTCTTGTGGCAGACAGATTTATTGTCTGTGTTTATAGTGTAGGTAAAAAATATTTTATCAAGCAGTTTTTATTTGTCGTGGTGTCGTTTTATCACATGCCTGACTGGGTCTGACAAAGGTGTGATACCGAAATAGCTATCAAGTAATTAAATTATTTTCTTGGACCTAAATACAATGTTTTTTTACTATTATTTTAATAAAGTTCAACCAAGTAACTGCTAATTCAATCAGTTATATTTTATTTTTACATCAAAGCATCTTCTGTAAAATTAAAAAAAAATTTAGATCAAGATTAAGGAAATCATTAAGTATGCGTACCATTATATTTTTTTATATATCGACTGTGGAAAGGAAAAAGGACGTAACCCACACATATAAAATTTTACAGAAAACAAAAAAAAAAGTGTTTTGATGATTTTGAGCCATATGCAAATTACGAATTATACACAACCTTGAAGTGCACGGAGACTTCTAAACTGGTGTTTAATTGACATAATCTAATATTAATTACAGAAATTGTCTATTTTCTAAATTTTTTACAAGGTCATCTTTTTCAAACTTAAAAGCTAAATTTAGATACTAATCCTGCATTTGCAGCTTGCATCCTTTTGGTAAAACGTGTATCAAGTTTGATACCTTGTGTTTATCGAAAAAAAAACCTGTATTTAAAAAACGGTGGGTTACGTCCATTTTCCTTTCCGCAGTTGATATATATATTTGTCGCACTAAATTTTGATCAAGATACTTTTTATTAAATATACAATACAGAATATAAAACAAAATAAACTAAATAAAACTTATTATTGAAAAGCCACTTTTCTATATATTTCCCATTATTTATTTATAATCTACTTAATTATACATTTTGTAACACACAACGCCGTATCAAACCACATATTTAAAACTCTACAAGTATACAGAAATCTATGATACAAAACACAAAATTGATACAATTTATTGCTGTTTATCACGCTTCAAATTTTGTCAATAAATATATTTCATTCGTGCTATTTCGTAATTAATAAACATTTTCACAGTTTTAGCTGACGTAATGATGCCAACAGGTTGATAAACAACAATTATTTTTTAAAACACTCATTAAAACATCACCGTCTTTTCAAAAAAAAAACATTTAAAAAGTTTTGACAATACTGTTATTTGAGAAGGATATTTTCAAAGTAAAATTATTCAACTTCTTGACGGAATTGAGTTATGAACGCTAAATTTTAAAAGTTTAATCAAAATATTATATAACACACAAAAAAAAAGAATTTCAGTAAATAATAATTGTAATTACATTGTAGATGTCATCATTAATTTATTTTTTATTTGCATCTTGGATGTTGTCAAAATAATATGGCTGATTAGTGATTAAGTATTTATCATCAATTGACTCTGGGTCAAGAGTAGATATTACAAAACTGATATTGCAAATATGAATACCCATGTTGCATATAAATTAAAATAAATCAAAACAATACGCCTAATTATGATCGCAATAACGGACATGTAAAAAAACGGATATTTTTTTAAATAAATACCGTGTGATTTACAATAATACATCTAATTTAAGATTTCGACTTGGGGGCTTGGTGAAATTTCAATATTAAATTTGAATCGTTCAAATTATCTACATTCACACAACTGTTATCACTAACGACACGGGTTTCGTCTTTCGGCATCTTCAAGCTGAAGTTCATCCATGTTACCCGTTAACCCGGGTCGTTAGCGACAAAACTTGTGTGAATGCATATAATTTGAACGATTCAAATTTAATATTGAAATTCCACCAAGCACCTTCAGTCGAAATCTTAAATTAAATTAGATGCTTTAGGTGCTTAACACCTATAACCAACAATTAAAAAATCATCAAAGACTAATAAATATAAGTGGCTTATGATGTCAATTATAAAATTTTTAAACAAAGTGAAACTCTACATTACTAAAGTAAATAGCTTAATGATGATTTTGTGTTTTTCCCGCTTCCAAGTAATGATTCTGTGTACTTCAACAAAATCAGCAACAATGAAGATTCTGAAAAAAAACATTTTTATAAACCATATCAATTCTTACAAAAGAAATATTTTTTTTAAATATATATATATATATATATATATTATATATATAATATAAAAGAGCAGTTAACATAGGCTAGAATTAGGTTAATGAAACGGATATAACAAAGGTGATGATGCAAATTTTAATTGTGTTTATAATTGACATCATTAGTCACTTATATTTATTAGTCTTTGATGATTTTTTTAATTGTAGGTTATAGGTATTGAGCATTTTAATTTTGTGTAATTATAATGTAATTTGTAAATCCTTTTCATTGTTAATAGTTGCTTACACCTTTTATTTCAATTTTATTTATTTTTGTATATTTTTATATTTTATATATTTTTCTTATCAGTTGATAATGCTTGCGATGAACGAAGCCGGTCCTGATCAAATAAATTTTATGTGTAAAAAGTACTAAAAATGTTTTATTATTTTTATATGTCTTAATATTTTTTTACAATATAAACATGAGTAACCAATTTCAATCGTATTTTTTAACATAAAATTGCTATTTTTGTAACAATAATACTCAATATTTATATTATCATATAATCAAAACTTAACTGTTCAATCAGCTTGCTATGTACAAAAGGAATATTGAAAATAAATTTATTTTTATTAAAACGAAAATGAGTAAAAGCGAACGAAGCTTGATGTACAAATTTCAACGAATTCCACACAGTATTAATTAATCGTTCGCAAAATTTAAGTATCTAATATAGATTCTCCTCCTCGATAAATTAATATTTTCATTTAACGATATATATAACAATTAAAGTCACGTAAATTTTGCCGATTAATTTAATCGAAGAAGTGATTCAAAAGGTTTCGCTGATTAAAATTTGGAGATTTTAATGATGATATAATGTACATTTAAACCAGCTAGATTTGGAGAAAATTAATAAAAACTAAAATTACAATAAAATAAGATAAAAAACTAAAATTAATGTCAAGGCTCTAATTGGCTTTTACCTCGAGATTAAAAACGAAAAATCATAAGATTTTCTAGTGCTTAAAAATACGTTTCTTATTTAAACTATCTAAAATAACTATAAACGAATAAAAAATGATATTTCGGCAATTGCTTATAACTAGTATTAAAATTTTAATATAATTGATTTTTTATATTAAAAAAATGTATATATGTTCGCTCCCAATGTGGACCATATGGCACCCCAATGGGGTATCTTAGCAGATTTTTTTTACGAAAACTGTTCGTTACTTTCTTTTCCAAAGAGAGTAGTAACAATAGAAGGATAAAGCTAGGACAGGACTAGTGGTTAACTAATCGTTCTCGCTACGCACATTTATTAAAAGATCGTATAGGGTAGGAGTGAATTTCCAGACATCACTAACAACCATGCCTTCTAATAGAAATCAAACAACAAGTCGATCAAAAAATCCTGTTTGAACTGGGACTTGAACCCGACCCCTTATATAATTGACATTTTTTCTCTTAAATATTAGTAATAAAAGATTTTAATGATTTCACAAAATTTTCGTGCGTGGTTACACCTTAGATCTGAATAATAATAACCACTTGCAATCCAAAATAACCATATCCTACATTTTGGAACTGGTAGATAACGGTGGTATTCAAGTCGTTTCTTTATACTTACCTCAACATAGTAAATATTTGACTGGTGACACTTCAGAACTAAGGTATCGACATCAGTAAATATTATTGCAGAGGCAATGAATTTAAAACTTTAAATATACTTAAAAGAGTGTTTTTTTCTTAACGTACGATCATTTAATACTTTTATGATAACTTAATATAACATCACGTTAATGATGAGAGCTTTAAAATATATATATTTTTGGAAATCAATCGGCTACTTATTAGCAATAAATTCTTCGTAAATAATTTCATATTTTAAATAGGCCAAGCACATCCTACCCAATCCTCCCTTTATAAATTACTATTAATTAAAGTTTGCGGGCTATCTCCATCCCAATTTCTGGTTAAGGGAAACTCTACTTACCGTATATTTTTAGTGTATTTAATAATTAAATGATGTGTATCAGCATACGTAATGCAATTCAAAACGGAATTGATAATAAATATTTAAAATAGCAAAAATGATTAATATAAATATCACAATTTTTTAAGTCACTTTTAAGGTGTTTACTGTCTATACTTGGTGGAATGGCATTATAATAAAAATAATAAAACATTTTTAGTACTTTTTCTACATAAAATTTATTGGATCAGGACCGGTTTCCTTGATAAACTAATAAAACTTGATAAACAAGAGATATTAGAAATAAGTAGACATAAATTCTTACCTAACTCTAATTTATTAAACGAACTGGTTGTTTTTGCATCATCACCTTTGTTATATCCGTTTCATTAGCCTAATTCTAGCCTATTATATTTCTTTTTTGTACACTTTTATTCTTTCTCAGTTTGCAAGATTTTTTTGTAAGAATTGATATGGCCTTTAATCTTTTCGCAGGAATCAATTTCGTTGAATTGAACTCTACTTGAAAGTCCACATCTAATTATGGTCGACAGATTTATTTATTTATTATATACGCTCATTTTTGGTTTTTACTTTGTTAATGATAATTCATACTCAATTGATTTTTGATGTAATAGTTTCCTTTGCTAAGGAGGTCTTCAACTTTTTATGTAAAGTTTATTTTTCTTGTATTTTGCTTCAATTTATTTGCTTAGTTATAATACCAGTTGTTTGTCATACCTCGTTATTCTTACTTAACTTTTGTATACATATCACTGTATTTCTTATCAGTTGACAATGTTCACAATAAGCGAAACCGGTCCTGATCCACTAAATTCTATGTGGAAAAAGTACTAAAAATGTTTTATTATTTTTATTACAATTTTTTAGCATCGACTGCAGTGATCATTTTATCTGTGTATTGTTTGCTATCGTTGTTTTGTATATTGTAATATATTTACTGCGACCAGCCTATTTTCATATATTTTATATGTTAACCAAAATACAGCTCATTGTGACTTTGGCTAGAGCTTAAGTACTCATTTTATTACGAGAAGCTTATTCGTTTCCCGACGCTTTTTATTGCTATTTCACCTCACACATTATTTTCAAATGTCTAAATAGCCAACAGCACGCAGCAAAATTCAATCGTAAATTGTGCAGAACTACCAAACAAAATAGCATATCATCAGATTGAAACTTTTAACCTAATATTGAAATTCAAAATGAGTAAATTTAATAGGTTTAAAATACTTAACATGTGTTTAGCCTAAAAATTCTAAATAACTGATTTGATTGGTTTGATAAAGCAAGCAACTGATTGGCTGCGCTGTCGGCTCCATATTTTACATTAACATATCGTCCAATCAATCGGTCAAAATCGGCTAAAAAAAGAGATATTTTAAATTGATAAATAATTGGTGGAAATTCATCATATTTAATATTTTGGGTAACAGGGTGTTGGAACTGTGGACACTCAACGCTTTTTTTATTCGGTAGATACGTTCCACAAAATACCATTTGAAAAAAAAGATAAAATTCATACAAAAAAATAAATTTGACTCACTGAATATAAAACCGTGCTATTTGAAAAAAAAACACTGTTGTATAAATAATTAAATTAAAAAGGTGTTGATTAAATTCCGGGACTTTTATGAGAGGCTGGACATAAATCGCTTTCATCACTAAAAATGTTTGACACGGCGTATGCGTTAGGATCTAATTAATCTTATTGTTTGTTATTACTGTTTTATGTTGTTGAATTTCTTATTATTAAAAATCCTATTACCAATTTCTGTGTTTTTTGTGTATGGGAATCGTGTTAGACAAATTATTCGTATAAAATATGGTAGTTGTTATTTTAAATTTAAGTGGACCGTGGTACTTAGAAATCGTGTAAAAAAGATTTGATTGTATATATAAAAGTGTTGGATGTCTATTTTTGATTTAGGCAATTTAGATAATTTATTTCTAAAACATTTTATGTTTCTCCTAACCTAAATTAATGTAACGCTTCTTTAAAAACTCTAGACTTTTTTAATCTATGCATTTTCTTTTTTTCAGAAAACTGAAAATTTTGAAGTGAATCGTAAGTACTAAATTTGTTTAAACATATTTTTTCGGTTTTTATTCACTTAATTAGCATATAAGATACTAACTACCTTTTCAAATCATGCAAACCATTATTTTGAAAGAAGGTATTTTAATTATTATTTCATAAAAACAAATAATGTAAATACAAGTAAATAGGCAGTAACTACTCACTACAAAATTTCGTTATATCACAATAATTTTAATCCATTCGCTTAACTTCCCAACGCTGATTTCTAATCACCCCATTAACTCTTTCTAATCACCCCATTTTAACCTTAAAAAGTAATGCTTTCAAAAAATTACAATTGATTGACTCAAACAAAAGATATTGTAGAAAGAAATCAAATTACTAATTATGTGCGAGTCACAACAGTCAAGAAAAAAAACATTTTTTACTATTAAATAAAGTAAACTTTTCACATACTTTTTGCGAAGTAAAAATAATACTTTTCTAACATTTGATATGACTTATGTTACAATATATCCGTAAATATATGAAACTACATACTGAATTTCACAATTTCGGAAGAATTTAATACATTTTTTGTATAAGTAAACGTTTTCCCCGAAATTGTTTCTAATCACACTTAAGTGTCTAATCACCCTTTTTTACGGTAACTTATATTTACATAAAAACCAAATAATGCAAATATATTCAACGTGAAAATTTTACCGGCTCAAAAGGTGAATAAAAATGAAAATAAAATTTTGTTAATAGTGGTAATGTTACATTTAAAAAGTATTTAATAGGCTTTTACTTCTACATAATCGTCAGAACTAAACAAACAATATATTTGTTTTAGCTGATAATTTTAGTGAACATAGATTTGAAGTTTCAAAATATAATAAAACACCATTTTGTAATGTCGCCACAATTATGTATTATAGGATAGAGAGAAATTTAAGCCATCACGAGCATTTTCAATTTAAAAAATGTATAATATATTAAAACAGGATTATTTTTTACAAAACTAAGGAAAACTAAATAGCGATCGTGATCATTATAATTGTGGTAAAAGTACAAAATAATATTTTAATATAATACCTTTTCACAAATAATTGACAGTGAACACCTTATAAGAGATTTGATGTATGCTGTGCCTGAAGAATTTCGTCTAACTTTTTAAGGCTGCTCATCATCTGAATCAGGTTCAGACAATCAAAACCTTTAATCGAAATTTGAGTGATCGATTCTCCGCGATCAACTTTTTGCGTCATAAGTTGTCCATAAAATAATAATTTATTATAATTCAGTTAAATATCACGCGGTGATATTTTTAATAGTCAATTATTATTATCTTTATAGAATAAAATTTATAGGGTCAAAAAAGCGGTCTCCAAACTTATTATGGTCGATATATTTACAAAGATACATATCATTGATTCTAAATCGGCTACTCTTGAACCGTTTACATGCAGAGTTAATATTCATAAATTATATCCCTAGCTTTTACCTTTTTACACATAAATTACGAATCTACCAAAAGTCAAATAACATTATCGGTAAAATTACAATCATAACTCTTATTTTTTGTCCTCGTCTATTAAATAGTAATCGTCAACCATTTGCTTGGGATCGCCATCTGGTGTTACAATATGAATTTCAAGGATTCTAAAAGTCGTTATGTTGATTTGTAGAAATTTTGCAGGGCTTTTTTTCTGCGATTTCATCTCTTTACTATTATATTCCATGTAGTTTTTAGTGTTGTTGTTTCTTTAAGCGTTTCTGCTCCTACTTTAGAGCATTTTCACTGATAATAAATTGTTTCTCAATTTAAGTTTTTATGCCAGGATTGCTGGTCAACAATTGCTTAACACTTGAATACCGAGAAGTCGAAAATAGTATCAAGGAACAACTGGGTACAAATTGACACCATGCAAGCTTGCGTAATATATGCATTGCATTTATTGAAGTATTGTTGAAATTTACAATAAATATTGGCTAGATATTATTGGTATTTGGCGAATGGTTGATATAATAAGAAATTTGCAATGTGAATGTACCCCGCTAGAAACTCAAAGAAAAGAAAAGTAATAGAAGGATATGATTAATTGTAAACTAATCGCTTTCACTACACCAATTTTGTATGATCGGTTGAATAGAGAGACAGTTTTAGACGTCACACATTCATGCCTTGGAACAGATCTCCTGTAACAGTCTAGATTCTGGAAATACAATTAAGTAATCGGTTTAAAATACGATAGAAGAAATACTGTTTGCACAGTTTTTAATATAAGCTTAGTGAGTAAGTATTTTCAACGTATGAAAAACTTAATAAAACAGACAGCTTTTAATATTATGAAATATATTATACTAGCAAGTATATCGTATTAAAATTTTGATTATTAATATCGCTCAAGTAGCTGCGCGTGAACTAAATAAATAATTAACCCCAAAAAGGTTCGGCATCTATGCATTAAGGGTTAGTGTGTATAGGGAAAAGCGGTCAAGTTTATGTTACTCGATTTTTTATGCACATATATTATGCCGAATAAATCACGGGATGTGAGTGCGAGACTTATTAACAAATATTTTTATCTTTGAATGAAATTGACTGTTTATAGTTTTTTTTATTGTACACTAACGGCCAAATGAAATAACGTGAGTTTTTATTCAATATTGGTTTAAGCCACACAAGGTTTTTATCAATTAAAAAACTTTTTCAACAATCCGAAATCTATATGTTAACCAACTGAATACATCATGGCGTAAAATTTTGCTTAAATACTAGTTTCGAGTACCTACATGTTTATTGAATATTTGTGATAATCACATTTTAAATATATATTTGCAATTTTATTCTCGGAATTCGTTATATGTATCTAATAAATTTTCAAATTACAAAATTTGTCACGTGACAATAAATGATTTTTTGTAAATAAGGCTTGTTTTAATATAAAGTCAGATTTGATAACCTTGTCATGTGTGTATTAAAAATGAACTTTCACAAAGTTACCGCTGAATCTACCAAAGATATAGAAGACTTGTTTTGTATTCTCATGAAATTCTTCCTGAGTATGTAAAAAGCTTTTGTCTATCTCAACCGCTTTGTTTAATAAAGACTTGAATTTCTGGAGGATGATAACAAACTAACAATAAGTTTTCTATATATATTGTAGCTGAACACCTGAATTTTAATATTGAAATATGAAAATATCTATATATGTATCCCTTTTTCACCTTTAATGACAGTTATTAATCAAATGATACACAACCATTTCTCACAATTCAATTACTGTTAAGATGCTTCATTCCATGTCTACTTCATCCACTTTAAAAGAGAAACTGGTTTAAAAACCTTTTTTTTTTCTAGAAATGAATCATAATTATTAAAGAGTTTTTGGTTGCCTATTCAGCGCTCACGAATTGCCACCCTACCCATTTTCATAAATCTGTATATTTTAACTTACACCCAACGGGCCAAAATAATAAAACTTGCATTTCAGCAAATAAATGCCAAGAGCGGCAAACATAAGCATAAGTAAAAATTAACACATAAATAACGCTAATAATTGTTTCGGAGCACGTACGCTTCGCAGTGGAACTTGCCCATTTACCGAATTTTTCTCCCCTCTGATGCCTTTAAGGTACGTTTGTGTGACCATAGCACGTACAGTTTTGTGTATTATATTGGTCCTTGCCCCCTTGATTTATTGACGCAAGGATGCGCTGCAATACCTATACGTAGTAGATTAAGTGCTGCATAATTTTGAAACATGATTTTTAAGGAATTCTGCGTTCTGTCAGTACATCTTTTGAAAAAAAAGGTTAAGGTCGTTTGAATTTTTAATCACACTAACTCAGTGTTGCACAAACTTTGGCCAGAAATGGCATTTGTTGCGGCCCAAAATAACAAGTACTGCAGCACCAAATTTGTCATTAAATATGATAAAAATCTGTGTTTAATATGTGAAAAAAATATGCAAAGGTATATATTCTGAATCGTCATTGATAGAAAACTTAATGCTATTTTTTTTTATTTAATACTATTATATTTTCACGGGTATAGATTTGCGCCCGAAATTCATCTTTTTACATTGAGTCACACCGTCGGTGGTGAAAGTTAAGTCTTAGTTTATTGTTTTCAAAACACGCTTTGTTAGTTGCTTAAAACATTTTTAACATCCTACAAGGCTGATTCATCATGGCAACTAGAGTTGATCGATTTGCAGAACAACGATTAATTGAGATCGAAATATCAGGAAGGCAATCTGCAAATTTTTTACAAATGTCTTTCTTAAGAGCAGTTTCCACCCTACGTAAGAAGACTGTTCTTTGTGCAAGACTTTTTGGTATCACCTGCATTTGCAAACAAGCATTATCCTTGATAAAAAAAACTAAACAAGTGTCAACATAGAAACCGCTTGAACAATGACAAATTCAGTGCTGTACTGAGAATAGCAACCACAAACATTGAATTTGACATCAAAATGCTTGCTGCCAGTATGCAGTGTCAGAAATCTCACTACTTAGTTCCATTGTGCAAATATGTACGTAATGCGACGTGAGAGTGATTGAAGTAGCTGATAAAATTCTGTAACTATTAAAATAATACATAAAATGTATATTTCGTCTAGTATAATCTATCACTCAATAAGTTCGTAGGAAGCAAAGCATCGCGAATTAGTCGTATGACGACGAATAAAACAACAAATTTAAGGCGAAATTTGACTTTATTTATTAACCTCATTCAAGTGTGATAAATTCATTCCAACGCTTTTTTAACATTTCAATGCTTTTTTTCTACAGCGATTTATCTTTGGCATCAACATATGTGTCAATTTTGGCAGTCACTTATTCATTGGAGCCAAATCTCTATTCCTGGACCATTCATTTAAGATCTGCAAACAGGTAGTAGCCACTGGAAGCCAAATTCGGAGAATACGGTTGGTGGTGAAGCAATTTAAAAAAACAATTCGTGCTATGTTGTCATTGTTGCGATTGACTTGTGACATCGTGCATTCATTGTGTTGGTGAAAGAGCACTTTTTTTCGCAATTTCTTGCGTCAAACGCACCAATAACGTCATATAATATTCGCTATTGATGGTTCTTCTTTTCTCAGGGTAGTCGATGAAAAAATTATCGTGGCTATCCCAAAATACGGAAACCAAAACAAAACCTTGCCAGCTCATGCTCAACTTTGCTCATGGTGAGTATTGTCAACTGATGAGAAATATATTATATTATAAGAACCAAGTATTGACAGAGAACACCCTAAAAGTAAACAAGACGTTGATATGTGTAAATCTTTTAATTGTTTTGTATCTCACTCAAACTTAAAATAGGACGCGAATGATTAACCTAAAATAAATTGAATAATAATAATCTGTACGCATAAAAATCAAACCAAGTTAACTTATTTTCATGATGCTAGAGGTCGTGTTTTCCGATGTATGCATGTCATACAAATTTGACTTTGAAATTGTTACATGTACATATGTACCAACAATTTAGTACGCCATAATGTTACAACAACGTAATATTAAATTGTGAAATATAAAGAAAATATATTGCTTGAAATTTAATCATCGCAAAATTTATATCGTCTGTGAAGTTATGATATTAAATCGAATACATATAAATAGATACATATTACATAATATATTCGTAAGCAAGATGGTCCAAGCGGAGCAACCAGAAGGCACATAAAAGCAGATGCCGCAAGGCAAGAGAACCTCAGAGGGTTACACTTTAGGCACATATTATTGCATCTTTTAACTCGACTATAAATGTATTAAATCGTAAATTTATCGGGATACTTGTTGAAGGTCGTTAGAAAGTCAAAGTAGCGAATATTCTTTAAGGTTTTCTATTGTGAACTATCTAAAATGTGTGCGGCCTACAAATTTAATTCTACAAATGTATAAACAAATAGTGCACCTTTGATCGTAAGAAAAAATCCAAAAATAACTTGTATTACAAATTAAATAGATTACATACTAGTTAAAGAAAAGATATAAGTATGCATATATGGAAATTTTTAAATTAAAATTACTTTACTAATTATCTCGTTAAAATTGTGCCGGTAAGGCCATCGGAAGACACGTGCAATAAATTCGGTAAAATCTTAATAATAGATCTTTCTTCAGATTTCATAATTTTGGGATGGACTTTATCGGTTTTTCACTATTTGGCGGATGTATCTGCTTTTATCATTATTTTCGCGGTGCACTGTTTAAGAACCACTAGTGTATACTATCTACCCATCCTGGTGGAAAGACAGCAACACTAATAGCCTAATCCTTATTTTTTTTTTATGAATTTCACTCATTCCGATAATACCGCTCTGTTATTTGTTTAATTTGTTGGTATCGCATCAAAGAACAATATAACTTGGATTAAAAGCTTCAAGTTTCAGTACAAACTATTAGAATAAATAGAACATTTATTTTATTCGTTTTTGATCTACTGTAAGTTCATAAAATTAGTTCCATAATTTTACTGTAAAATAAAGACTGGTTACACTCAACGAAAAAGCCAATTAAAAAATCTTTTTATTTTGCCAGTGTACACGACGTTTATTTCTTTGCAAAAAAATCTTTCCATTTCTACTCTAGGTGACGTAACACAAAGACATATCTCTGCGAAAACTATTTTTAATTAAATAGTCCAAGCTGATTGTATTTTGTATCGATTGACATAAGTTTGTGGTGTGTGTTTGCCTTTCGATCAGTAAGAAAGAAGCAATGCGAATTTTAATTTATTTTTGTTAAACGTATGTAAGTATACTCTGTTCGCTTTCTAATATGTACGTTTTTGTGCTAAAAACCCATCGGTGGGAGAGGTCATGATAAAAAAATAAAATTCAATCAATATTCGCAGTGGTTTTTAAAGAAAATATTATAAAAAGAGAGTACGAATAATGTGGAAAAAGCAGTAATGACAGCAATAAAAGTTGTAGCATCAATTTGTGAAAAATACTTTTTCGATAAACGTTTTATTTTTTAGCGGCAACAATAACTTTCGCGGCTGTCGAAATATTAGAAAAAGTACACGGTGAACATATTCTTTTTTTCGTTGATAAAAGGCGTCATAAAATCCAATGAGGCGTACTTGGCCGCCCATCCATTCTCATAGATACTGCGGATGCGTTTATATCTTAAGCTCATTTTTCACAAAACACATTATATTATTATTTCAAACCGAATCTAAATCATTCTTTTTTTATTCTCTATATTTTGCGGATACTTTTGTTCGTCATCATCAACTAACATTGAAACCTCGCCAAAACTACCAACGCGTTGACTTGATTTACTTATATGTATAAAAACTAATGTTTGTTTGTCCTGTATGCGTTCCTATACCATCTAATTGCAATAAAACTTTGTACTTTGTGACTTATTGTGCAGATGCCCGCAAAGGTTTATCAATTATTATAGTAAGCGGTGGGCTACCAATGCATTGACAACGGCCTCGCTTTAAATTAAAGCAATTCTCGGTGTTCTGGGGAAGCAGTGAGTTTTTTATTAATTCTATGCAATTATATGCAATACTGCATTGTGTATCCAAAATCACTTAAAAAAAACATAATTAAAACACGAACACTTTCTTTCTTTAAGTGGCATTGCAACGCATGCCGGGTACTTGCTAGTTTAAAATAAATATGTATTTTTTTCTATCTTTAAGTCAAGTTAGAAACGGAGATATCTTTTTGGTCATGGCGTCTTTGGAATCTTATCCTAACACTTTCATGTATTTAATTTTCAACCGATTTGGAGTATTTTAGGTATTCAATCACTGTTAACGATACACTACGTGAATTATTTGCTACATATCACTTCTTTACTATTACAGTCTTAATGAAGGAAGCTTTAACTTTTCAATAACTCAGACAACAGTTTATATTGAGATAATTCACAACGGCAACTTAACCGAGGAAAATTTCATAATCAGAAGATCATTGTAAAAATATTGAATGTTCCATTTAATATTTAAAAAAAAAATTCAACTATCAACACGAATTGTCAAAAAAAGTGTGAAATAAAATACAAAGAAGGACTCATAATTTACAATCAATAAGTGCCCAAGAATAAAACATTTAGAAAGTATTTCGAAAGCAAAAAAAAACCCGGATAGAAACAGTAATACAAAAATACCTCATCCCTCGAATACTTACATTTTATTGTGTTTATCCGTTAAGACTTCAAGCTTAAATTTAATGAAATAGGAAATAATTCCTAAATAATTTCCGCGTGTTTTGATTCTATTCCTGTCAATACCACCCTCTGACCTCAAGCCTTTTATCGCTCTGAGGTAGGTACATTCATCCAATACAGGAAATAGACTGCCCTTGTCTTCTCTACTCGTTGTCATCTGCGCTGCCGCATACTTATAAAGATTATATAAAGATCGTCCTCGAGCGTAGTTTTTTTTACATATAATTATTTCAATCCAACATTTTTTTTTATCAAAATGGCGTTTTTAGCATGAGCTTATACAACAACAACTTATACAACAACAAAAAATTGTTATGTCTTCAAATTATTTAGATTTATCATCTTTACATTTTAGCAAGCCGTTTTATGATTTTTAACCCCAGCTTCTACGAGTCATTTATAGTCAAAGTAACTTTTCGATCATATTGGTAAATCCTCTCATTCTACGAAAAACGTCGTTTATTTATAAATGTTTTTAAAATAATATACACTCGTTTACCTGTATTCTAAAATTCGATATACTTATCTCACATTTAAGGCTGCCATTGACCGTGGTGAAAAGGCGTTAATATTTAAAAAAAAAAAAAACGTTTTATATAAATTGGATATGTTTCAATCATTACGACATTTATTATCAAGTGTAATTTTTTTTTAGATAATTACTTCTTACATTTTTAGTAAGGTGTGTGTATTGAACGATGTTCTTACTATGGGCTTAATGATAACTTTCTTAGAGGTATCTTAACAGAAGTTTTTCTGCGAGAACTGTTTGTTACAACTGTTAGTCGCTCAACCTCTATTCCAAAATATTAGTAGGGATATAAGGCCATGACAAGACTAGTGGTAAACTCATCGCTCTCGATACAGCCATTTATGAAAGGATTGAAAATGTTGGGAGTGTATTTTTATACATCACAAGCACTAATGCTTTCGAACAGAAATCGATAAATCAATTTTTAAAATGCTGTTCGTACTGGGACTCAAACCCGTGAAGTCCGGCACGAAATCCCACAACGCCAACTGCTGCGCCATAGGACCCGACTTAGTGTATTATTTTACCGGTCGTTTCACTAGTCAGGATACTATACGCGCTTCGGTTTTTTGAAAATCTTCTTAAAACTAACTATAAGAATTCTCAACTTACTAATGAATTATTATATTATATTAAAAGTGGTTGTTTTATTTAGTTAACTGGGCCCAGGAAAGAATAGACATTATAGGGCTATTTTTCTTGGTCTTTATCACACACATAATATTAATTTCCTGTCCTTCCGCAGTAGCATAATTGTGAATAATTTAACCGTGATCTATACATAGATTTTTAATTATTAGTATTATTTAAAAAAGAAAATATTCTCTTCACAACTTGCTATCAAAGTTTTACAGGCTCTACTATCACTTCTCGAACTACTATAAAAACGAGCTACAAAAAAAATGTATGATAAAACTACTTCCCACGTAGACACGAAGTTGTGTGTATCGATTACAAAAATGTATTTTTACTTCCGTATCTGCTACTTCGGAGTGTATATCATGTCTTCGACTTTTAGAAAAAGAAAATCCTGCAAATAAACATGATTTTCCCGTGTAGAAGTTTCCATAAACTTCAATAAATTGCATTCGATATGAACTAACAATGGCCAAATTACGACGTTAAATTTCACAACTTGTGTGTGGGCTATAAATAAAGAAAATACCCTGTTGTGACTTGTCGAACATAAAGCTGATATATAATATTAAAACTTTCATACATTTTGACACGCGATAATTTATGTAGGTGCGAACCATTATCTTTTTATTTACATAATTTCACAGTAAAATCACTACGTACTATGTTTAATGAAAAACAGTGAAACACGTTCGACACGAAGTCACGGGGACAAACATATTTGTTCGTATTATAAAAAATATATTTAAAAAAATGTGTGAATGTTAAAATAAGTGAATGAACTTATAATTCGCACTTTAACATTTAATATCACACAAACTAAAAAAAAAATAGTTAAAATGAAAAATAATATGTGATCGTCTAGCGAAACCTTTGTTCATTGTGAAATATCAGCCTAAATATCAATAAAACTAAGCATTCATTATTTATTAATGGTATAAAAATGCAGATTATTTTCAAGCATACCACACAGTAGTCCAATGCAATCCTATAGAATATTCGTCGACTTTAAACATAAAATGATATCAATTATTTAATTAAAACAAGACCCTATGAATCCTATGATAGATTATTAAAATAAAATATATATAATCACAAATACTTTACCATTCAGACATATCACATATACCATCTCGTAGTGTGCCTGGCAGCATATCGAAAATCACTTAATTTTTCCATTATAAGATGCACACTTGTCGTCAAATATCAATAATAAAAACATCATGAAAATTTTGTAATAACAAAGGTATACATTAAGTGACCGTAAAAAGCATTTAAAAGAGGGAAACTTCGCTTCGTTTTGACTGCAATATTGATTTATACTGCAATCAGAATCATAAATTTCTTGGGATTCAGGGACTTACTATTCTGGATCGCTATTCGAATCAGAGTTGTTATTATTACTGTCTTCTATCATATGCCATTAAGAATTTGTATTAAGCGCAGCACTTCTTCGCACGCAATATTCCACTATCATTTACGGAATTTTCTTTCGAAAAGCTAACACCCTTCCTGCCGTTTTTTTAGTTCTGGAATTCGCCGCGAGTGATTCATGATTTATAGTGATCGTAGGACACATCTTGAATTCAGACACTCAAATAGAAAAAAAACATGCGTCATATAAAAGTTTCGAAATTATTTTAACGCCGTCGGCGAGTTAACCCTCGGAAGCCACTGTGTATAATCCCGTCGCCTGTTTTCTCGGGAGGTTTGTTTGAAAAATTACATCAGTCAAACTGAAACTGCAATCAAAACTTTCAATCCGACGCCGTCCTCCCGCGGGTTCAATCAAATGTCATATCGGCGCTCAAATAATACTTCGTTTATCCTCACAAATATCACTCTGCCTAAAAATTCAAATATCATATTTTATTTGAATCTGAAAAATGCGAATAGAAAACAATTTCAATTTTGGTGGCCAGAGAATATTCAAATATTTTAGTCACATAAATTCAATGATCGATAAATGTTGTGATTTAACTGCATTTCAAATCAACCATATGGCAAAATAATTGAATACGCATTTACCTGTTCCAAATCAAGGGTTGAATTAGCGTTAAACTGGTTAACCGGTTACCTGGTAACTAAATGTTACTTTTATACATTAGATCAGCGAAACTGCAGCATACTACAAGCTAGTGCAATTTTTTCTTTGCATGTTTGAAATAAGTGTGTGCAAACTATTTTTTTCTACTCATCGTACCACCGGTTGGCGACCAATGCATTTACTGATTTTATATATATATATATGAGCACTTACAGCGTTTGTTGGCTTTAAAATCAGTCCACTCCACTGCTGGTTTGAAGTAACATAGGTTGTATATTCTACGGTCTGGTCCAGCATTCTACGGTATCGGGTATAGCATTTACGGAATGATTTCCAACAAGTGGTCGAAACGGCACTTTAAGTGGACACGGGGCATCCATTAAATTCTGCAGAAAACTATTTTTTGCACCCCCTGGCATGATATTATTTTGCAAGGAGGGGGGAAATGGGTGGACCAATATCGTCCCGTCGTCTTGTATTATTCATGGGGTAGTAAATCATCCCCATCGCGGCTACTATCAAAGATTTATTTCTGCTGCTAGTTTTCCAACGGAGGGATCATTTCGGATGAATTATTGGGTCGGGTTTATTGAATCGCTCACCGTTTTAAATCTAGCGCGAGAAGATTCCCAAGACTTAACTCATTCAAATCGGAAATTTATTGCTCTGTGTTGCCAGTTATTTAATAAATAATAGTTTAAATACAAACCAATGTATTTTAACTATTCATAATATATATGGTTACACTACACTATTCAAAATTCGACTTTAACCATTTTATACGACATACCAAAGTGAAAATATATGATCATCGGCGACGATTTTTCAATCCTACGCAATTATCCATTGCTTTCATTAACCTTTCCGTTTCCAAAATCGAGCTATTATTGAAAAAACAAATTATCAAATGGCGGTAGCAACTATCGAAATTCTGAGACGATGTATAATTCTGCAATTGAAAATATTTGATAACAGATGCATGTGAAAATTTCTGGTTCTCCCGCTTTGGATTTAATAGTATAAGTAAACTAACAATAAATTATTACAATATTTATATAAAAACATTACACATAGTTTACGGATCTATACTAAAGCTAGAAACTCATAACAGACAGATTTTTATGTCCAATAGATTAGATGTCCGCTCTGAAAAAAATCTGTTGAGATACTTCCACTAGGAGACCATATGCTCCCCATTGGAAGCGGACATGAATAAAAAAATATGCATTTATAATATTAATTGATTGCTTTGTTATTCCACTTGTTGGTTACTTTACGTTATCTTTTCTCTGTACCTAAATCAAACGGATCATTTAACAATCTATATGTAACTAGTTACTTTTGTTATGGATACGCTTAATTAACCACTGTGAAATGTTGATTGCCCCTGACATAACTTAATTAAAATTTGTCCTATTTTAATGCAATACAATAACTTTTCAACGGACAAATATATAAATTGATTCCTTCCACTTCAGTTAAATTCAACGTTAAAATCGAACAGTCGTCAAAACTTAGAAGAGACCTTTTGAAACTCACGTCGTTATTATTTGATTATAAGATAAGTGATTTATTAAAGTGTAAAAAATGATGTTATTCGAATAAAAGTTGAACAAACATTTAAATAGTGTCTCAGTAAAAATTATATCCGTAACACTTTTCTAAAATAGTAATTACATACTAGAAATCAAATATGAAATGCATTGAATGTTTTATTACGCTCCTTGATCAGACCATTTGATCATCACATGGTGCCTCAATGATGTTCTGTCTCCCACCAAACTCCTTGCTTCCTCTCAGGGCATCTTAATTTCCAATAGCTCCACTGAAAACTCACCCTAGTTGATCTTTGAAATACGACAATGTCTAAAAAAGTCAAAAATTGAGCGTTTTGAGTTATGAATTGCATATCGATAGATTAAGACACGATATATCGTCTGAAAAAACGAGCTCATTCATATTAAATGTATTTATTTTGATATTTAAAGAGGTAATAGGAAATAAAACAATTTCGTTGGCAGTTATTACCGGCAAAACCCTTATAAATAACACTTTTTATGTGTACTTTTTTTTATTTCTACAGCTAATCAAAGACAAATAGACGACTACGTTTTTTTGAACTGTAAAACATTTTGGTCATTTTTTTTGTTATTTATTTGTCATATTGTTTACGGCCACTTTACATTTCATTTCGCTTCATGATACTTGAAAAAGTGGAATATGTCAAAACAAGATTTTTTTTTGGCAGAATACCGACGAAATAATAGTAGTTTTATACGTTATATGAAATGTTTTCAAACTATTTTTTTACGTATAAAATATTATTTCCTTTAAAAGGGTCTGATTTGAAATAACCTTTCCGAAAAAGATTTAAAAAAAAAAATCGTTTAATTTTAATTTATTCATGAAGATAAAAGTAATCAAACGAATCTGAAACGTCTCAAACTAAAACACTATTAAAATTATATGAAATGAGAAAAGTGCTTTTGAAAGTTACATTAATCATCTCAAAGAAGATGGTATAATTTTAAATTGATATACCCTACCAACTCCTTAAACTCAAATAAAAAGTATCTACTTGCTTACTTCATTACCTAGTTCATTGACTCGGAATAAAACTTACGAATATAAGTAAAATTTTTTACAGAAGTGGTGCTCGAGGTATAATAACGTGATGCATCACCTTTTTTAGATGTATATGTTACATCAACGATTTCACATCAATAAGAAATATATCAGAAATTTACAATTTGACTATTCTTTATCATAAAAGACAGCACTCAGATAAGGATATGCTGAGACGCAAGCGACGTAGCTCAGGGCGGCACAGAATCAGCAGGTGCAGGCAGGCGATACAGAAATTTTCAATTAAATGCACAACTGCGTCACGCAAGTGAAATATGGGCCCTCTAAAGGTGAACTGAGCCAACTAGTAAAATAGTAAATCTTTTTTCTTGGACTTAAAGTATAGTCGCGTTTTTATTTGGTGAATATTTTTATTTTATGGATATAAAACACTACTTGCAATGTGTATTAACTGAGGTTACTTCACTTTTACGATACTTTAAGATGTGTAGAATATTACAACGCATCTATATTTTTTTTAAGTACCACTTGGCTCACTTCACCTCTAATAGGCCTACATATAGATGGCACACATGAACTCACAATAATTCCTGTAGTGTTTTTTAAACAGTTATCGTAAAACAAAGTTCCGTTTGCACAAATTCATTAGTTTCTCAGTAACCTCGAAAGAACACGCCCATGCGTGCACGCGTTACGCAGGAATCTGTGCGGGCACTACAACGGAGCGCAGGGCAGGACAGACGTACATATGTATATATGTCTGTACTTCTTTATGTAATACAAAAACTGTGGTGCCCAGTGCTACGCTGCTGCACTCTTCCCTTGAATAGAAGTATTTTAACGTATCGGAATGAAAACAACTAAATATATAAATGCCCATGCCCTTGTCGATGGGTGCTGGCTCTTTCTTATCCTCCTCTTCTTTCATTGTGCTTCTACCGGCTCGTTAACCACCTCTCGATTGTTTCTTCTGGCAATAGCTACTTTCTTGAACTATTAAAGCGACCCTCATGAAGTAGTATTGTCCACTTAAAAAAGAAAAGTACAATTTATATTTGATAAATAATTTAGCTCGTGGTGATATTTTCAGTAGATTGTAAAAGATTTTTGTGAACGTTTTTCTTTCGAAATATATTGTATCATAATAATATAATGTTATATATTACAAGAAATTTTCGTTTGAAGTACGGATTAGGATATTCTTATGCAAACGGTTGGACATCACTGTGTTGCTAAATAGTTCTGTCTTTTATTTTGTGTTAAGTTTTTCTTTCATATTAAATCGGAAATATCCGATAATTTTCTTTCCATATATTTTTCCCCGAGGTAAATTTAGCTTGAAATTTATTGAAACATTGAAAACAAAATTAAACTTGATAATTAATAATGTACTAGCTGTAAGCCCGTTGACCTCAACGGAGAGATTTTTGTTGCATTTTTAAGTAGTCAGAAAAGTAACTGGCGTGAAAAATAAATTACTAACCTATTTATTGAATAATCCAGAAATTCTGATAGTAAAAGAAATATCTCGGGGCGTATATCGACAGCCCTGCCCTGCAGTATTTAAATTGTAAATTATTTATTTTTGGAATAATGTTCTAGTTTGCTAACAACTATTTTTCGTAATAGCAGAAATTTTGTAAATTATTTAATTTTTGGAATAATGTTTATGTTTGCTAACAACCATTTTTCTTAGAAGCAGAAATTTCGTTAATTATTTTATTTTTGGTATAATTTTTAAGTTTGCTAACAATTATTTTTCATAGTAGCAAAAATAGTCCTTGTAAATTACTTAATTTTTGGAATAATGTTTAAGTTTGCTAACAATTATTTTTTCTATTAGCAGAAATAGACCTCGTAAATTATTTAATTTTTGGAATAATGTTTAAATTTGCTAACAACCATTTTTCATAGTAGCAAAAATAGTCCTTGTAAATTACTTAATTTTTGGAATAATGTTTAAGTTTGCTAACAATTATTTTTCCTATTAGCAGAAATAGACCTCGTAAATTATTTAATATTTGGAATAATGTTTAAGTTTGCTAACAACCATTTTTCTTAGAAGCAGAAATTTCGTTAGTTATTTTGTTTTTGGTATAATTTTTAAGTTTGCTAACTATTATTTTTCATAGTAGCAAAAATAGTCCTTGTAAATTACTTAATTTTTGGAATAATGTTTAAGTTTGCTAACAATTATTTTTCCTATTAGCAGAAATAGACCTCGTAAATTATTTAATTTTTGGAATAATGTTTAAGTTTGCTAACAACCATTTTTCTTAGCAGAAATAGACCTCGTAAATTATTTAATTTTTGGAATAATGTTTAAGTTTGTTAACAATTATTTTTCCTATTAGCAGAAATAGACCTCGTAAATTATTTAATATTTGGAATAATGTTTAAGTTTGCTAACAACCATTTTTCTTAGAAGCAGAAATTTCGTTAGTTATTTTGTTTTTGGTATAATTTTTAAGTTTGCTAACAATTATTTTTCATAGTAGCAAAAATAGTCCTTGTAAATTACTTAATTTTTGGAATAATGTTTAAGTTTGCTAACAACCATTTTTCTTAGAAGCAGAAATTTCGTTAATTATTTTGTTTTTGGTATAATTTTTAAGTTTGCTAACAATTATTTTTCATAGTAGCAAAAATAGTCCTTGTAAATTATTTAATTTTTGGAATAATGTTTATGTTTGCTAACAACCATTTTTCTTAGAAGCAGAAATTTCGTTAATTATTTTATTTTTGGTATAATTTTTAAGTTTGCTAACAATTATTTTTCATAGTAGCAAAAATAGTCCTTGTAAATTACTTAATTTTTGGAATAATGTTTAAGTTTGCTAACAATTATTTTTTCTATTAGCAGAAATAGACCTCGTAAATTATTTTGTTTTTGGTATAATTTTTAAGTTTGCTAACAACCATTTTTCATAGTAGCAAAAATAGTCCTTGTAAATTACTTAATTTTTGGAATAATGTTTAAGTTTGCTAACAATTATTTTTCCTATTAGCAGAAATAGACCTCGTAAATTATTTAATATTTGGAATAATGTTTAAGTTTGCTAACAACCATTTTTCTTAGAAGCAGAAATTTCGTTAGTTATTTTGTTTTTGGTATAATTTTTAAGTTTGCTAACAATTATTTTTCATAGTAGCAAAAATAGTCCTTGTAAATTACTTAATTTTTGGAATAATGTTTAAGTTTGCTAACAATTATTTTTCCTATTAGCAGAAATAGACCTCGTAAATTATTTAATTTTTGGAATAATGTTTAAATTTGCTAACAACCATTTTTCATAGTAGCAAAAATAGTCCTTGTAAATTACTTAATTTTTGGAATAATGTTTAAGTTTGCTAAAAATTATTTTTCCTATTAGCAGAAATAGACCTCGTAAATTATTTAATATTTGGAATAATGTTTAAGTTTGCTAACAACCATTTTTCTTAGAAGCAGAAATTTCGTTAATTATTTTGTTTTTGGTATAATTTTTAAGTTTGCTAACAATTATTTTTCATAGTAGCAAAAATAGTCCTTGTAAATTACTTAATTTTTGGAATAATGTTTAAGTTTGCTAACAATTATTTTTCATAGTAGCAAAAATAGTCCTTGTAAATTACTTAATTTTTGGAATAATGTTTAAGTTTGCTAACAATTATTTTTCCTATTAGCAGAAATAGACCTTGTAAATTATTTAATTTTTGGAACAATGTTTATGTTTGCTAACAACCATTTTTCTTAGAAGCAGAAATTTCGTTAATTATTTTATTTTTGGTATAATTTTTAAGTTTGCTAACAATTATTTTTCATAGTAGCAAAAATAGTCCTTGTAAATTACTTAATTTTTGGAATAATGTTTAAGTTTGCTAACAATTATTTTTTCTATTAGCAGAAATAGACCTCGTAAATTATTTAATTTTTGGAATAATGTTTAAATTTGCTAACAACCATTTTTCGTATATATATAAATAAATAGTTAATTAAATTATTATATATAATTGAGCAGCCCTATATAGCCGTTCACAACCCTGCAGGTGGAAATCTTGGAATTCAATATCGTTTAGTGCAAGATTTCACCCACAGATGTCATTATTAGTTCACTTAAAACGCGTTCTTATTTTTTGCTTTGTATTATTTAAATTATATAAAGTTTTTATATCGCTTTTCTCAAGAGGATTCGTAGACCAGTGTGTAAGCCGTCCGAACGACGCGCATGAAAATTGGGGCATGGTATCGAATCCCACAGCTGGAGAGAATATTTTTTGAAAATTAATTGTTTTTACACATAATAAAATAAAAATGTCATGATTTCAAAAATTCACTCATGACGTCAGAGAAAAATGAAGAAATGAATTAATGACGACAGCGGGGCAGAATGGGGGGGGGAGGAGGACCGTCTTTCTTGACGTCATCGAAAAGGCGAAATCGCGACCATATACAAACGAAAAAAGTATGTATTTGGTATGAATAAAAAAATGGTGACAGCGGGGCTGGGGCGGAGGAGGGGGAGGGAAAATCGCGGACAATCATTCAGACGGACGGACATTATCGAGTATTAATATATAGATATACATCTAAATAAGAAAAATGATTGAAGCTTTTTGTATGTCATATGTTCACTATTAAAATACAGTAGAAAATTGATTATCCGGACTAATTGGGGATGAAGGTAGTCCGGATAAGGAAAAATCTGGATAATCGAAAAAAATCATAAATGATAGGTGAGGACATGTATATTTAGTATGAATCTATATATTAATAGTTGATAGGGCACGTTCGTACGTTTGTTTGTTTGTATGGTCGCGATTTAGCCTTTTCGATGACGTCAAGAAAGACGGTCATCATAGATGTCACACAGATTCTCAACATTTTAAGAGTAGACAACTCGCACTGTCTTGATGATTTTTATCATCATATGTTACACGGTTTCTCAACATTTTATGATTTGACACCCACCCCTATTGTCTATATGGTTTATATTACTTTCGCGACATGGTTACCCAACATTTCGGGACTCGGCACCCCTGCTACCTCAAAAGTTTATTGACACATTATTTTTTTTATTTTTACTAAAACTACAATTAAAATAATAACATTTTTTTTTAACTATAGATCGAATTCTTTTTTAACCTTTTGAGCAGTAAGTTATCTTTTATTCAATTTGGTTTGGACGTAAATATTGATTATTTACAGTTTAGTTCCCGGTACATTTTATTACTTTTAAAGAACTGGGTGTATTCTTAAAAAAATCCCTTTACAGAATTAATTACGTTTATATCTTTTGCTTTATTCAACAAATAGGTATGCATTTGATTTTTTACACCAGTAAATTTTCTGATTATTTAAAAATGCAAAAAAATTGACCATTTATTTGGTCCCCATTTTGAATAGTGACAAGACATACGATTTCTTGTAAAAAAACATTAAAAGATTTTTATTCTCATTTGAGTATTTTCGCTTAACTGCTTGGTATTTTCTACCAATTGTTTACTTATCATAGTAAAGTTTGCATACAAAAATATAATGTGGAACGCTTTCATTTGTTTCCATAATTTCAATGCAATACGAATATTATATTGAACGTTGGTTCAAAATTGAATTACATTAACCACGGTCCTTTTTTTCTTATTTAGCATAAGCTGAACGACCCATTTAGTTTCTAACATCAAACAATCTTGTCCAATGACATACCTTTAAAATTATTATACTGTATTTTATTCACGTTCCGTAATAAAGTAAATCATTAAAAAGCTTATTTTATTATGACTTGCATCAAAAAGTTTTTAAAATCACACATTAAAATGTGATTGCACGCAGAATGACCTATTTTTCAGCACGTTTCGTGTATGGTCAAACATTATATGACGTCATAATGTTAAAAAGCGCTATAGGCAAGTCGTCTAAGATAGCTAACTGCTTTAACGAAATGGCATAATTAATAAGGAACGTGCTATGCGATTACATAAATAAAGGAAAATTTAATATTTTGAAATATGTCACTTTTGCGTTAACTTGTTTATTTTAACGAGCGGAAGTTCTAGTTACTAAAACGTATCAACTCGTAAAAAAAATAAACACAACTTGACTTGCATACTAATAATAATTTTATACGAAAGAAAGCGAAACGAAAAAAATAATAATAACACTCCATTATTTGGAATTTCCATAACAAGTATTCTTATCAACTAAAGTAAAAAAAAAAACGTCTTAAAATAATTCGAATCGTAAAAAAATCATGAATATGTGATGAAAACTCTATGTATCCTTGAAATAATTCAACATTTACATTCTGGCAAGTAAAGTAGAGTAAGTAGTTATGACTTTACGGGATTTGCATGGTCCCATCAATCACGTAAGACTTTGACAGGCTTTTGCAGAGAGGCCCTCGAACAGCGTGATCGAACCGGCTCTGTGGGACCGACTGATATAAATACGCAACCTGCTGACTAAAAGGGTTATTTTAAAAACAAATATTTCACTATCAGTAAAATCTTTTGAATAACATTTCTAATAGTAATACTAGACATGCTAAAATGAACTTGTAAGTTGTAACCGCTGGCAGATACCAAAAAAATAGCATTTATTTTTTTATATTTAGATCTCTCTCCAGCCCAGCCATACTCAACCTGCGACCCAGTAAGCCCTAATGTGCGTCCCAGTAAGCTCTTACCAAATCGAATATTTCAAATTCCTCGGAGAGCTAAAAAAAAAGGAGTACCATAAATATGTTGCGGCCCACGTAGAGAAGCAAATATCGGAATGCGGCCCGGAGGAAAAAAAGGTTGGGTATGGCTGCTCCAATCGATATAATACATAGTATCATCAGCTGTCAATCATTTTTTTATCCATATCCGCTTCCAATGTGGAGCAGAGGTATCTCAACAGATTTTTTTTCAAAGTGAGTAGTAGCGAAAGAATGAAAAGGCTAGAACAGGACTAGTGGTTGACTAATCACTATTGCTACACCCAGTTATTAAAGGATCAGAAAGATGGGAGAATAGGAAATAATGTGAATTGACATCAAAAATGTCCAGTCTTCGATCACAACTCTGAATTTAATAATTCTCAAATTCTCATCAATCATAGAATGGAATCAAACCCAGACCTGCGTGATTGGTAGAGCAAGCTCTATCCAACTGGGCCACAGCAGGTGACAAAATAATTGGAAGAAAACTAAAAAAAGTAATTGGCATAATTCTTTTATCAATATAATATTCATTGTTTGACAGATTTGGATTATTTTGCACATGTTTTCCCTTGTATTTCTATTTATGTCGTCTATTTTGATTTAATTGGATCAGAACGAGGAGTATTAATAAATTGAATCAATGAACATCGTATCCGATAGAAATAAAACAATATATTTTATAGTTAGTGGAGAAGAGGACTTCTAATAATGGTAAATAGTTACTGATTTTAAAATGAGACGTCTGTATTAGACATGCCATGTCTCAGAGATAGAATACGTCCAAGCACTTAACTACATATATCATCTGGACGCGTTAGAGAGAGTCTGAAAACATACCATCTGTAATAATTTAATATTCGTAACAAACAAATAAGGAGTTCATATCTGTTAGTAAAAACACAATATTCCTTTGTACTTTATTCCACTTTATTTGTGGATATAAATAAAGTGGAATAAAGTACAAAGGAATATTGTGTTTTTACTAATATAATGCCTTTCCACCAAGTATTGACAGTGAACACCCTAAAAGAGTTCATATTTGATTTTACTGCTAATGATTACATTCATTTTGCATTGCTATATGACATGAGTGAATATCCTCTTCAGATATTGAAGAATTTTGAGTTCTTCAAAAAAAATATTAGGTCAATACGATAATCACATGTGAAATGCGTATTAAAAATACTTACTGGCTACTCAACCGATTTTATCAAAAGAAATTTTTGATACATGAACGTTTGATGTATAATATAAAATAATTAGCGATCCGTTTGGTGCTATAGGGCGCATCCTTACGCCATATGCCTTGAACATGCCCTGCATTGATAGCTTAAAAAAAAATCCGATCGTAATAATATTTTAGGGTAAATATTCGCGACATCTTAAACGTGCCAAGAAGCCGCTTCAGGAGAAAACAAATTATTTTTTAATGCAGTAAGTATGCCTTGTATTAATTTAAAATTCTGACATTTTTGCGGCCGCCGGATTTTTATAATCATTCGTCCCACTTCTCGTCATTTTTTTTTTCATTTCAAACATTAAAAGAAGTCTGAAACTCTCCTTGTACCACTCGATCTTGGGCCTTAATCCCGGAATATAGACACTCATAAATAGATTTGTATTCAATGGCCTAGATGTCTATGATATTTTCGTACCTCTTCACTATTACCTTTTACAATCCAAACTACGTTCTTTGAAAGACACTTAATCTAAATAGTTTTAGTGTGTTCACTGTCAATACTTGGTGGAAAGGCATTATATTAATAAAAACACAATATTCCTTTGTACTTCATTCCACTTTATTTAATATGTCAGGACCGGCTTTGCTCATTACGAGCATCGTCAACTGATAAGAAATATAATTTAACAATGCAATTTATACAAAAATGAACAGTTATAAACAACAATTGGCATTTAAAAGAAATTACCAATTACATTAAAAGTGATTCTAAAATAACACAAAATTAAAATGCTTAACACATCTAACATATAATTAAAAAGTCATCTCAGATTAATAAATTTAGAATGGTTATTGAAAGTAATTATAAACATAAATATTCTTAATTGTTATTAATAAAATTGTTTCGCTCATTGCGATATCAACTAATTACATTTTATATTAATAGCCTCGTATCGTCGTATATTTCATCGCCTAATGACGAGGAATTATTTCAAAATAGTTATATTTCCTAATATATTGTAACTAGGGCATCCAATCCCGGAGCCTTTTTCCAATCCCGGAAATTCGGGATTGATTAATTTTTAATCCCGGGATTGGGATTAGCTCACCAAAGAATTTGAAATTCTCAATTTCCTATACTTTTTCCTCAGATTATCTCCAAACCTTGTTTTTTTTTTTTTAGCTCACCGAGTAATTTGAAATCATCGATTTGCCAATTTTGTATCAATTTTCGGGATTTGCTAAAAATTTCTCAATCCGGGATCACGACCATGTGAATCCGAGGATCCCGGGATTGGATGCCCTAATTGTGACTAAGAATTGAGCGTGAATACATTAAAAGTTATAATATTGTTAACATTAATTTGTAAGGATTGTGTAGTATTGAAAGAAATGTATTCGAGTTTACAATGAATACAATAATTTCATTAAACTTGTTGAATTAACAAACGATTCTTGTTTCTAAGCACAGTTTTCAGGATCAGTAGGGGATGAGGTGGGAAAGTAAGTATAAAAACACCACACAAATGAATAAAAAAATAAAACATAAAATTTCCATTCGGGGATCAAAACCGTATTATGCCGAAACCCAAAAAAGTATTGACCGTTCGGTTACGGTGTCGTTAAATAATTTATCCTGGTACTTGAATGACTTTTTTTTCTTCGCATTCCTTAAATCTCATTTTTCAGAAGAAAAAAAATGAATACGAGAGATCCCCGAGTAACTGAGTTATTTCTAGTAAAGCGAAAGCCTTGGAGGCTTTTGTGAAGCCCGTCTTTCATGTTTGCACAAGTTCCAGTGGACGCGTGCTTCACAACAATAGCGCGGCAATTTCAAATACGTAAATGGACCAGGTCTATTTCGAAACTCAGCTAAATTGATGTGTATTTAATATTGCTGGCTGTACACAGAACACAAAACAAAATTTCTACCTATTTTGTTGTCTAGCACAGTGGTACTCAAACTTATTTGATCTGAATTATCTCTGGCATAAAAAAAACAATTGGAAAGTATCCTCAACACAAAATGTACACATCGGCAAATTTTAAAAATTATTTTGAAGAACTTTGGACATAGCAAACTAATTAAAACTGGAAATCCGTTACATGAAAGCCTTTTCCGTTTGTTCATATTTTAAGGATAACGGCAATGCGTTTGATTGGAATTTACAATTTAAACTTCTTTAATGGATTAATACATGCATCCATTCAGTCAATAATTTAAACCACTGTGCACCTGAATGAATCAGCGGCCAGCGTTACGTTCAATCTACGAGCATGACAACATTATGATACAAATTCGAGTGCGGGAGATATAACGTATTACTTACAAGTAATATTTTTACTTTTCGCAAAAATATCCGGTGGAAGTGCCATTTATCAGCATTTTGCTACATACGTTTAATATGCGTAAAAATAAAGAGAGAGTGTGTGTATGTATACGGTGCTATATGTAGCTTACGATTGACAAAATAATTACGTCTTCGTTAATATAATGTGTCGGGTCTTATGGAGCAACGGTTTGCTTTGTGGGCTGCCGTGCCAGATCTCACGGGCTCAAGTCCCAGTTCGAACAGCACTTTTTTTCGATTTCTATTAGAAGGCATGAGTGTTTGTGATATCTAAAACTTTCCTCTTATCCATACCGATCCTTTAATAACTGGGTGTAGCAAGAGCGATTAGTTAACCACTAGTCCTGGCCTAGCCATATCCTTCTATCCCTACTACTCTCTTTGAAAAAGAAAGGTTGAGCGACTGAGTAATAAACAGTTTTCGTAGAAAAAATTCAGTTGAGATACCTCCATTAGGAGACCATATGCTGCACATTAGGAGCGGACATAGATAAAAATATATATACTTGATGTACAATATTTTTTAGAGTTGATCAGTCGAGCGAAGTATTTTCAAAGGGTAAAAATACATCTATTTTCCAATGTCCACTTCCAATGTGAAGTATTTTAATAGAATTTGTTTTACGAAAAGTAGTTATTATTCAGTCAGTAAACTTTATAAGAAAAGGTGAATATAGAAGGGTGTACATTTAGAGAGAAATACCTGTGAACTAATCGTACTTCCTACAGCACTTTTTTTAGGATTGGATGGGTGGAAAGTGAAAGGGTATTTAACAGCACAGAAATCTGTTCTGTACTTGAAATCCGTGGATTCTGTTAGTGAATTAGACGAATGTCAAAAAGCTTTAACGCTCTGACGGCTTTTGTTGAACTTGAAAATACTAATTTTTGCAATGATTTTATTTTGATAAGGACAATAATTGGATAATGCAACTTCTTTTATTTCTATTTCTGCCACGTACGTACTTGCATATCTCAATATTTGAATACAACTGGAATAGCAAAATTATTACCTTCCTATAATATAAACATTTAACTAATTCGCATACAAAAAACGTTTTTGATTATATAGTATATTGTAAATAACAGCAATCCTGGAAATTCTCTGAGATTGTTTCTGGCGGAACCGTGAAGTTCTATGAGGTAAACTTAGGATTTCCGAATTATTAAATAATAAAATCATGGCACTGGGTAAATTTTGACCGAGAGAGCTGCTGCAAGACGTCAAGTCCTTTCTGTCGTACTTATGACGATATCATATTTGAAAATACAACAACCTAATAAGGTATATATATTTATATATATAGCCCAACGATATGATTATTGGCAGTTCAATTCCTGGCTTCTTAAAATATTTTAATAGGTTTCTAATAATTCATTTACAGATCAAGTTGACCTTTGCATATTTTTCATATAAAACGAAATTCAATGACCTTTTTATTCCGCTGATTGTGTTACAACTTGTGAAACGTGTTTCTCGTCTTGAAAAAGCATCCTCACACTTACTATCGTAAGGTTATTTATTAATAAAGTCAACATTGTTTCGGTTGTTGAATTTATAAATTACAGAATGGAGTATGAGGTTTTTTCTTTTTACTTGAAACAAGAAAAGACGCTATATAGAAACCAGGAACACACAACTTTTTCTTCTAGCGGGCCACATAAAGGCCGTAATGAAAAATAAAATTTGAAACGCGCTTGATCCTCTTTTTAATCGGGGATAATGTTCATGTTAAACAGGTGCAGTAGATAAATTGATACATTGTAGATAAATAAAAAATAGTTTCCAATACATTTAATTGTGCGATTTCGAGATCGTGCAAAATAAGATTGGGTGTATTTTTTCTTTTTTTAATATTTAGGAATAAATATTGTATTTATAATTAAAACGTTAATCCGATTTTTGTCTTTGTAAATTATTACTTAATGTTAAGCCATTTAAACAGGGTGGGCTGAAGGCTCGCGCAAGAACCTTGTTAAATTTTACTAAGGCCGGTGAGCCTCTTGTTAATTTAAGAGAAATCAATATTCTCAGATCAAATTAGTATTTAACTGCAATTTCTGACTTATATACTATCTACGACAGCTTCAGTATACACAGTAGTACATTTAGATTGATAAATTATTAGTAAATTGCATATTATATGTGTATTAAGTGACAATTGATTGCTTATTGAAGTATTACATATAATTGCATATGAGTGATAAAAAAACTCACTCCATCCCCAGAACACCGAAAATTGCTTTGATATTAAGCGCGAGCGTCCTGTTAACGTTTTGGCAGTCCACCACTGCATTTAAAAGCTAGCATAATCATTAATTAAAAATATTGATCGGTTTCACTGAAAGTAAGAGGATTGTCAAGCAAAAATGTCTGGTAGGGTGAATACGTCACTCACTAGCGAGTGAGATTAAGGCAACATTATTAACAGCTCAAATATTTCGCTACTCAGAATTATTATAATAATTATTATGGAGAAAAAGCGACGTGGCGTGGCATGGCTAAGACTAGTGTGCGAGGGTAATTAATGCGGTATCAAAGTTTGTTAGTGCCGAACCGGCGTTTATTTGTGTCCCTGAACTTGCCAGCCGCCCCACCCCCGCCCGACACGCACTTACTCGGACGAGGCAGTTTGAATTTTGATTACTGGAACTATTTTCCGCCTGACAGATTTATTTAGTCGCAGCAAATTTACGAATAAAGAAAGATTATGTTTGCTGAATTTAACTCATTAACTAGTCGACATTTCCGATCGAGCACTGGTCGCATACCATACGTTCATTCATTACAAACTCTTTCAAATTAATGCGTGAAATATTTTGTATTAATTAAGATATAATAAATGATTTCACATAAATTTATTTATTTATGTTGGCATACATCTTTGAATAGGTACAGAAATGTATTTCGAACTAAACCATTCTGTTAGTCACATTTTTTTATTATACAAAAATGACCAAATTAACTTGGTTGGCATGACAAGTATAATAAATATCGCTTTACCTTTGTGATTTAAAAATGCGAATCATCTTTTGTTCAAAGTCCTTTTCGTTTAAACATAATATTTTATAAGAGTTTTATGTTGTCTCTTTTAAACTTTCCCCAGTTTCAAAATCAAGTACATTTTATAATCAACTCTCGGCTTCTGCGTGGTTCAAAAGATAAGGATGTTGCTGTTTTTTACAAGAAACGTGAGCGATGATTGTTTAAATGTTTTATTGTACAGTAAAAACTTGTTTCTTTGTTTCTTAAAAACGATTAGTGCGAGATCGATATAGTGTATTTAAAAAAATGTCCACTTTTTATATCCGTGCTCTACAACTTTTTCACTCGCGCCGCAGATTTCCGCGGCACATTACAAGTACATATACGTAAATACACACAATAAAATTATTATTATTATTATTAAAGAGTGTTTGATATAAGAGACAATGTTTGCAATCAAACAATGAGTCGTAACACCTAGTATCACCTCATGGCACAGTGGCTGAAAAGCACAATTCTATATAAACGATATGCGCTCAAAATAAAACATTCACGGAGATGAGAGATTGTTTGTCTCACAAACAAACATTGTTTTATTAAATTAAAATCGTTATAAAACTCACGACTGAGTTGGTAAAAACAAGGTCGACTTTATTGCATCATTAAACTCATTCATCTAAATTTTAATGAAATGCAAAAAATGTATTTAAATATTTTAGCTATTTGCTAATAAGTCACATATTTTTAAGCTTTTAAGTATCTTACGAAAAAATATTTTGCCACTTTAGATCAACTTGAGAAGGGAAGAAATCAATTACACCTATGATCAAAATCACAAAAGTAAAATTGAAAAAATTCTAATCGTATGTTGAAATAAACAAACCGATGTCCAAAATCTAAATTTAAAAAAAAAACTTTATTTTATATTGCCGTTGATGAAACCTCTCGATTGCTATGGTTAAAATATCGCTTAAATCTTTGGATTGATTTATAGTACATCCAATAAACTCTTATTTGATTAAAGTTGTTTTCTTTCAAACACCTTTTTATTATTACAAACACGCAGAACAAATTTATTTTAATATATTTAAGTGTAAAAAAATCATACGTCGTCTTTCGTGAATTTTAGTGCTAAAGTAGTAATAAGGTTTATCGATTTTCATAATTTGGACTAAATCTATAACTAGAAAGAGTTTTCACTGACACTGGTGCTTGGTGATAAAGCCAAACTTGTTCAACAAACACTTAACTTACTACAATCAATGGGGAATCGATCCAATTTATCCCATATGCGTATGTATTCATCTTTAGGCAATTTTACTTTCCTTTGTAAAAATATAAAATATTAAAAATGTGCTAGTTTATTAAAAATCTCAATGACTAATGTTTAAATCCTATCTCTTGCAAAATTGAACAAGTATACTCATTGTTTTATACTTTCAAAATAACCTTCAATAAAATGTATCAATCATGAATAGTTGATTTTATACGGTTACAATTTTGATCGATATGTTCTTTTAAAAAATAAAAAACTTTCATTTTTTATAATTCAAATACTACCGTTATCTAAAATCTTACATTTTTTATGCATACCTAATACTTTCCATCTCTCACTAATCGTTGACAGTAGACACTGTAAAAGCGATTAACGTTTTTAACGATTTTTAAAAACGTTTGTTTTGTAAATAATCTACATAAAAAAATGAAAAAATTGGCCGTGCTTATTTGCTAAGAATACTTAGTTAACAGTAAAATGATATTTCTTTGAATTACGTGCACTTTTCTGAGGTTTTATTTTAAATAATTAAAGTCAACAGACGTAAAATATTTACATCTGTTAACCATATTCAAATCAACATCAAAAATATTGATCACTTTTAATGTGTTCACGGTCAATACTTGGATGAAAAGCATTATATTAAAAGATTATTATTTATTACCAATCGTTTGTCACATCTTTATTAGTTTTACTTGGTTCATTATAAATAATCCTGTACAATATATTGTTGCCAGTTGAAAATGCTTATAATGATCCAAAATCGTCATGAACTTACTACTTAATATAATACGTGGAATAACTACAAAGCAGTGTTTTATTCTCTAACAAAATATTATATTACAACTTCGAGTCACAAAAATTACCTGACATTCAAACAAGTAGCACCAAACACTTAACCCTTTAAATGCATGATTTTCTATAATTTAAGATGTCGACTGAAGGTGCTTGGTGGAATTTCAACATTAAATTTGAATCTTTCAAATTATGTACATCCACAAAAGCATGAGTTTCTACTTTTAAATATAAAAAATTATTTTCATATACAATGGGTGTGTGTTGTGGCAGGAAAAAATATTTTAAATTTTTTGAAATTTTCTTTTTAATATATTTTTATCAAAAAACACTTAGTATCCTTTAAAGCACTTAGACCAGCGTTTCCCAAATGATGGGTCGCGACCCTGTACCAGGTCGCAGAAAGCAAAATCCCGAGTCGCCAATTTTCTAAAATAAATCTGTATATTTACTATATCGACTGTGGAAAGGAAAAAGGACAAAACCCTCAATTTTTCAAAACAGCTTTTTTTCGATAATCACAATGTATACAACATGACACACATTCTATCAAAAGGATGAAAGCTGAAAATGCCGAATAAGTATCTAAATTTAGCTATTATGTTAGAAAAGGATGACCTTGTAAAAAATTAAGACCAAGAAAAAACACTGAAATAAAGGTTTTTCCGAGACAATTTCTATAATTAATATTAGGTATTTCAATTAAACACCAGTTTAGAAGTATCTGTGCACTTCAAGGTAGTGTATAATTCATAATTTGCATATGTCACAAAATCATAGTAACAGGTTTTTAGCGTCTCCTGTAAAATTTGATATGTGTGGGTTACGTCCTTTTTCCTTTCTACAGTCGATATAATTTCGTAATACCTCTCATTAATAATTTATTGGTACATTTGATTTCTACATAGTTTTATCAGAGTAAATTAATTTGTATTATAACATAGAAAGACCTTATGTACATGTTTTATTTTACCTACAGGTCGGTAGTATAGGCCATAACAAGATTAATGGGATCGAAGGAGAAATATTCAGATAACCGGGTCGTGAAGAAAAAAATTTGAGAAACACTGACCTAGACAATTAGATTAGAGGCATAAAACATGATTTTCATACGGTTTATTATAAAAAGGCAACACTTAGAATACCCAATCAACTATAGAATACACAATCAAACTACTTAATGCTATTATGATGAACCATATATTTTTATTGTGAACATTGTATTAAAAAACAGTCGAAAATCAATGGCCACCAAAACTCCAGCTTGCTCTGTTCGAATGAAGATTATAATGATTTAGCACGTGTAAACAAGACATCTTATGAAACAATATGAAAGGAAAATGTGTATTTTACCATTGGGTATAAGAATAAAAGGTAAAATCGATTTCCGTTTTGCGAAAAAGCCAAAACAAAAGTTTGTACCTTTCGTAGTCATCTATGCATTTAAGGGTTAAACAATAATTTAAAAACCCTTCATTAGTTGTATATTTTTTTTCTTTATTGGCTATGCTTTATTCGATCTGTGGAATTTTTGTACACTGAATGAGGTGTCACATTTTTGTTTTGATAAACCACAAAACACCTGCTTTTAAATTTGATATTTGAATGATTTTG
Source organism: Himalopsyche anomala (assembly GCA_031772345.1). NCBI lineage: Eukaryota > Metazoa > Arthropoda > Insecta > Trichoptera > Rhyacophilidae > Himalopsyche > Himalopsyche anomala. The sequence goes on from CM062844.1 coordinate 26,817,401, forward strand.
GTACAACGCTAATATGGATGGTGTCACAATAACGTCTAGCCACATTTGTGTTTAAGTAAAAACAAAACTGATTTTAATTAAATGAATATCAACAAATTAATTCTGTCGAATTTATTTGACATGAATACTAAACCAATACATAAATTTTAATTTAATTCATTTGTATATCGGATTAATTCAAACAAATACAGAAATACTCAACAACGCGATGTAACTATAGATCACGAGTTTGGCAAATCCATTCGATATTTTTTGTGTGCTTAATTGTTGAATTCTTTGTACGCGTACTTTTTTAATACCCTCATTCAAAATTGGATTAATATTAAATTGTTCAAAGAAATTTTTATTGTGTTATTATTACCTAAATAATCAAATAAGGTGCTCTTTTTTTACTTGTGAACGAAATACAAGCGTACCAAATTTCATTTGTTTATTTTATTAAATTGAAATTCTAAGCATTGTTTTCGTTAGGAAAAAAAAAATCTTTTAAAAAGATTTGCAATAAAATTATATGTACAGGAGGTTCTCTACTTACCCGGTTTTGTAATTTCAATGAATGAGAGTTTAGAAAAGGTCTATTTTGTCCGTTTGTTTTTGATATAGATTTTTATGGCTTTGTAAACGAATTGAAAAAATCTTTAATAAAATAAATAGATAAAGGAATTTATAGCTTAAGATTAAAATATTCTGATAGTAATCGTTTTATGATAGTATTATATATTAAACGGTGTAGGATGTAATTGTCTTTCATAAACCTTTTTATTATGAGAGAAAAGAGCTATCTTACAAAAATGATTGGATAAACATTTCAATGAATGCAATAAAAAAAGACACTAATATATCATTCGCAGAGCCTGATGATATTGACTATGGAAAGGAAAAAGGACATAACCCACAGTTTTTTCAAAACAGCTTCTTTTCTATAACCACAATGTATATAACTTGATACACGTTCTTTCAAAAGAATGTAAGCTGCAAATGCCGAATTAGTATCTAAATTTAACTTTTAAGTTTGAAAAAGTTGGGCCTGTCAAAATTTGAAACAGTAAAATAAGCTTAAAAAGGGTTATTCTTAAACAATTTATTAAATTATAATTAGATTATGTTAATGAAACACCAGTTTACAAGTCTTCGTGCACTTCAAGTTTGTATATTTGACATAATTTGCCTATGGCCCAAAATCATAGTAACAGGTTTTTTGCGCCTCCTGTAAAATTTGGTATGTGTGAGTAACGTCCTTTTTCCTTTCCACAGTCGATATTATAATGGATTAGTATGTAAAGAAGAATTTAGAGTTAGTCATATTCACTGTTAGTTTCATTTTTATTTTTTTATTTTATAAATGTAATGATAAATAATAATGTAGGAAAATGTGTACTCTGCAAAACCTTACAAATAAAATATACTACAATTTCGGTATTATATAGTTATTTTTATTAACTTTAACATGACATTATATCACATGGTATGAAACTGTTTGACTTGCTCTGAATCATTTGAAACGGATTAACCGCGTAGTGGAAAGAAGTCTTACTGTATATGTATTTTCATTTTATTGACAGTATTGTACAACACAACTAAAGATAATTTCACTTGAAAAACAGTAATCATTTTCAATTTTGACACTATTTACAAATGGAGACAAATTAAATGGTCAGAATTTAAATCAATTTTTGGTCATAATAAAAATATTGCACGGTCAGAATATTTTATAACAATTTCGGTTAGTAGGTTAGGTTAGGTTTTTTAAAAATTTCATTGAAATTGTGACTATTTATTCTGACCGATAAATTATGACCATTTAATATAAATTCCGACCGGTGTTATTTAAATTCTGACCAATGTGATACAAATTATGAACAAAACTTTATTAAAATTCAGACCGGTTAATGCTCGAATTTATATCTTACATCACTTAAGTGTCTCTATGCCTCATATATCCCGAAACGGATATAATTGTTTATGGCCGTCACTCTTGACAACGCAGAAATTCGAACTTCTTTAGTTCGTTTTTTGAGAGATTCGTCATTAAAGCGATAACATTTTTGTTAAATAAATTGACTTTTATCCGACCTGATTTTAACCATGTATCGATATTTTTTGTAAATTGAAAGTAAAATACTTATAGTAATTTTTTCGATAGATTCGGCAGTAATATAAAAATAAAGTTATATCACTTTCAGTAGAATCCGATTATAACGCGACTTTGCTTACCAACCGTTTCTAGTGTCGTAGATGCAAAACCTCAAGCTTGGAGTTCGTACAAATTACTATGAAAGTAAATCCGTATTGCGACGTCCGGTTAGTTCGTCGTAATGTCTCAGGTCCTTTCACCGTCGTTCTATCTGGATTCTACTGAACTACCAGTTCTTATTGCATAACTTTCACTGAATGATTTCATATCTCCACCTCAATACTTCAACTAGGTTACTTTGATTTGATCATTGCTTGGCAAAATTAAATTGAATCTTTATTTGATTAACATTCATATAAGCTAAGCTATAATCATTGATCGAAATGCTATTGAAAAATTATATACTGTACAAATAAGACCAATAATTTTTGACCAACAAAAAAAAACATCGAAAATAAAGTTTTTTTAACAATAGAAAAAAATCGCAAAACTTTTTATTAATCGTTGAAATTACTTGTATCTATATTAGGTACTCAAAATGAGTACTTAATATAGATTAAATCTGTCAAAGTCATTAAGTCTGTAAGCTATAACGATGGTGTGATACCAAAATAGCTATCAATAATATGAGTAGTAAACATTCAAAAAGTGATTTGTAACAGATTTTGAAAAATGCCGTTACGACAGTTCAATATCAGCTCATAATAAAATCTATGAATGGAAATCACAATTAATGTTAAAAAAAGGTTTTTCTTATAAAAGTTGACACATTCAAGCAAACCGTGATTTCTCCAACACAAAAATCATCATTTTCCAATCTTTGTATTTGTGTGACAAATCACTTTTTGAATGTTTGTTTCTCATATTGTTCTTAAGCTAAATGTTTTGCTAATTATTACGTGGATTTTTGTTTCTAATAATCAATTCGTTAGTGTTCTGAAAAAAATAAATTTGCAGAAAGATTCTTTGATATCAATTGAGACCATTATTTGCAAACACGGCTCATTACAAAATTGTTGAAACATGAACCATGAATGTAATTTAGTAGATTGAAATATTTTTTTATAAATCGGTCTGAAACATGGCTTGATAACATACAAAATATCATTCCAAAATAAAGTAAAACTAAAAATACTACTAAACTAATGTTTTCAAAATGAAATTCAAGTTTCATTTTTTAACCATTTTGGAATGAGCTATGTTTGCAAATAATACCCTCAATTGATATCAAAGAATCTTTTTGAAAAAATAATTTATTTGTGTAGCCAATTATAATTAACGCTAGTTTAAAGGAATACAATTGTCTTTGTCTTTTAATTTCACACTCTTATTTGTGCCAGATAGAGGTTTTTTCTTAAATGATGATTTTTTTATTTGCTGTTCAAAAAAAAAAATCTACGAGAAAATTAGCGGAATACACATTCAATTAATCGAATACATTTTATTTGTAATGTATTGTTTTTATGTCGGAATAAAAAAAAATGGAATTTTATTTAAGTATCCGTTCGTAAATTTTACGCAATTTACTTCCTTTTATCATCTCAAAAAAAATCTAGGGGAATGTCTATTTTCCTTGAAGATTAATAGGTATCATATTTCATTTTAAATATGATAGCTGATGATGATAACCGGCAGAATAAAACCGCAGAAAGAAAAATATATTTATCTTAGCGTTTCTTTTTCAGACAAAACGTTCAAATAACGAAACGTTTTTCAAAAACAACGAAAACACTGCCACACAAAAAAGCGGTTTGTTTTAGTAAATTCAATTGTTTTGGGCAATCATCTCAGTGTGGCAATTACGAGAGACAGACTTGCTCCGCGAACAAAACACTTTCAAAATTCTTCAAATTAAAAGTTTTCTTCGGCTTTTAATTTAAAATTTCACTTAAACCACCGACCCTAATTAGAAAATATATTTTACTGCATATGAAATGTTCAGCGAAAATTAAATATCAGTACAAATTTTAATTGCATCCCTTATTGTTGAAATTCATCATGGCTTGCGTGTAAAAAGGTTTTATTTTAATTTTTATTGCTGACATCATTATTTTTTTAATTAATTTTTATCATGAAGTATATTTATGAATGTAAATGTACAACATTATAGTATGGGGAACGGTATATTCTTGATTCCTCTTTAGATTCGAGTCAGAGTAGATTAAACTCTGCCATCACGGTGGATTCTCAGTATACGGATACACAGGATAGTTAATATCACTTAAACTATATGGATGAGAAAGTCACGTTGTTTTACACAATGGTTTATGATTAAAAAATAAGGCCGTACAGCTCTGTATTTGGCCAAACATACGATGAATAAATTCGTTTATTTTCTTGATTTTTATTATGTTATTGGAGACGACCATGAAACAGCGGCTGCATATACAAAACGAGTGATGGTAGGACAATAAAAATGTGTGTTTTATTTAATATATTAAGCTTATGATTCAATCAAGAAATTCATGGGTTGCTTAAAAAATCAAATCACGTGGATATGGCATATCTTGAGATTACCACTTGACAGTGCAACATATGTACATGCAGGACGCTACTTAAACTATCATCTCGGTCATTCATCTCGACCCATTAACTAGCTTGGCCACAGAAACGATTCGCGTGTTGTGAGAAGTGCCATGTACTTGAGCGAGTAGGTTGAAGGAAATAGAGAAAACACTTTTTCGTAATATTAAGCTTAGAAATGTCTCATGAACGGTTGGGGAGATTACAGTATTTCTTGTTTATTCTTTTTCTCTATTTACCACTAAGGGCTTTTAGCGAAAATTCTTTTGCCAGACTTCTACTTGTATGCAATTATCAAATAAACTTTTTTCGTTTTCAAAACCCGCTGCAATTTATTTACGTATTTTATATTTTAATTATTGAAGCGTTAAAAAATAATAAATTGAAACCCGCTGTCATAATATGATTAACTTGTTTCTTTGTTGAGAATTGAGATATGCGAGCAAAAAGAAATTGTTATTTTATTGGCATAATAAGTTACAATTTATAAATAATATATATAATAATTGAAAAATATACGAAGCACATGTCAACAAATAGTTCCATAGTGCGAAATAAAAATTTGTAGTTTTAAATAATATGTCTGACCAATGTTTTGAAATATCCAAACTGAGTTATATAATTTGATTAATCTTTTATTCAATCAAAAATATATTGCAACGTTGTCAGAACCATGAAACGATATTTTGAGTTGTATATATATGGAACTGAGAGATTGTTTACATTTCTATATTTACCTACCGAGAGAAAACAAGTATTTTATATATGGTTGTACTTTTGTAGAGCTATAGAAGAGAGGTATTCAAATTAAACTTAAAACAATTTTTTTTGACTTATCGTTTTATGTAAACAAGCCATACTCCTTATCTTCTTTTTGCCCAGTTTCAAAATAACACGTTCAAATGTAATTGACATTATCCTTCATTAACATATACTCATTTCATCTTTTTTGATACGATTTTTTTCACTTTTTTGTGTGAAACGTATCCTCGTATAAAAAGGTGTAAGAGCATATTTTTTTTGTGGCCCGAAATCAAATTATTTTGTTTTATTACGGCCTGTTAGAAGAAAAAAGTTGGGGATGAGAATGCCTGATTTAAATGGTCAATTTCAGAACCTGTCAATATTGTTATAATTCATGACAAAATTAAAATATTTCTATTCATTTCAAACAGTTTTATAAAAATATTTGATGTCTTCTATATCCCCTTAAGATTTTGGCTAATTTTCAATACAGAGATAACGGTATTTCTAAATAGCAATTCCTAGAATTTTTAAATCAAATGTCCGAAATGACTGTATCAGTCAGAAACACTTGTAAGCATGTTTATATGTTATGCATTGATAATTGACAACATTATTTTTATGTATTCTGTTAGTTTATTGTATTTACAAAACTTCGTACAGTCCGGTATGTTTTATCATTATACAATAGGTTACTGTTGCGGACATTTGATGGCTTAGTAGACGTTTTGCCACGTTCGCGCTGCTTGCCATGATATGGTTTGGTTTGATTAATATTGCATTGTGGTATTTAGACCTCAAACTGATTCCAATTCGTTTATAATATCCTCAAACGGCAAACTGAAATACGCAAAATCATAAATTTCCTGCCAATGTGACAGACAGCGTAATGAATAACTAACTATATTGTATCAAAATTTTACTTGCGCCTCCCAACTCCCATCGAATGACCTATGAATTGTTTTTCAGGGATACCAACACGTTAGTTTAATCTGACAGGTATTTGCAGTGTTCAAGGGAAGAAGTGAACTAGTTTATCATTCTTGATTTTTTTTTAATCCATGTCTGTTCTCAATTTACAGAATATGACCTCCTTATAGAAGTATCTCAACAGAACTTTTTTACGAGAACTGTTTATTACTCAGTTTCTCATCCTGTCTTTTCCAAATAGAGTAGCAGTAATAAAATGATAAAGCTATAACAGAACTAGTGGTTAACTAATCGCTCTCGCTACGTCTAGTTATTGAAGGACTAGAGGGAATTTTCAGACATCACAAACACCCATGCTTTCAAACAGAAATTGATTAATCGATCGAAAAAATGCTGTACGCACTGGGACTCAACTAGAGATTCCAACTATTCGTCATTATCAACTATCTGGATATCGAATAGTAAAACTGAAACTATCCGGATATATTCGGATAGTTTCAGTAAGTATGAAAATAACATTACTACATACATAAATTTATGTACTAAAATAATACATTAAAAACGAGTTCATTACATAATATAAGTCATTTATTCAGGTTTTAACAATTCATATTTTTTTAAATAAGAGCATTAAATGTATCATATCTTAAATTTGATCTTAATTTAGTTTTAATTTGTCCTGTTGTTGAAAATACTCGTTCCGTTGCTGTTGATGTTGGTTTTATTGTTATCAGTGTTTTAAACAACACGTCCAACTTTTCCGTCCTTTTTTTAAATTGATTTTTAAAATCTTTTTTCAGATTATTTTTATTGTCATTCGAATTGTCGTCAGTTTCCGCGAGAGATAAAATAAAATTACGCATTTCATGTTGCAATTGGCAAGTCGAAAAAGAGATAGGTGTTATTTCAACATCAGAGTCCTGGGAGATTTCATCATCACTAGATAACAAATTTGATAATGAATTCTCTTAAAAATACTTTGTGCTAAAGAAATGGCCTCATATTTATTTGAGTATCGAAAATATTCATTAGAACTGGGAACATTTCCACTTTGTAGATATATCACGAGTGTGATTATTATTTTATGTCAGCGTTCGTTCATTCTCTTTTTAATCGCATGTAAAAATTCTTCACTTAATGAACTTCCAAATTTTGAATCTTTTTTTCAAACAAAATTTTATCAACTGATCCTGACTAAATCCTTTCTGACTTATGTAATGCCTTAGATAGAGAAAATACTATCATATTAAAATATTGAAAATGTGCAGCTGCATTAGATTACTGCAGCGGCATTTCTTCAATGAATGAAATTTCGGCATTAAAGGTTTTTTTTGCCTCGAGTCCGAGCCGATTCGTCGAACTTTTAAGTAGGTATTAAGATAACAAGATAAGATAGTTATATTACCCGAGTTTGGGGAAGGTAATAAAAAACACTACTCTTAAGTAATGGTTTCTCCCAGGTTGTAAATACCCCAGTACTCATATCATCTTTCGTCGATTTTGTAAAATATTTCTTTAAAAATTATAACGAATACTATCCGGATATTTCCCCAAATATCCGGATATCGAATAGTTAAAAAGGGCCGGATATCCGGATATCCGAGTTGGAATCCCTAGACTCAACTAATGTGCCCGCACACATTTTTCAATCCCCGCACAAGGCCGCACACATAAATATTGTAAAAATAAGTTTGTTTCACAAAATTTTTATATTTGCGCACATTTTTTATTTTGCTGAAAATTTACTGCTCACAGAAGTTGATGGTCCGCAAACACAATAGAAAAATTAGAGGGAACGTTGGACTCAACCAGTGTTCCCTTTAAGCTGTGCGCATACATCAGTCATACCACCACCAGAATAAATGAATTGACATAGTGTTGTAAATTATTGTCATTATTAAAAATCAACCTTTTCGTTTAGTAGGTCTAAATACCGTTATGTGACGCACAATTCTTTTTATTTCTTGTCAAAATTGCACAACCAATGTCTTTTGCGCACATAACCTTCCGAAAATCAGAGGGAGCATTAGACTCAACCCCATGAGATCCGGCACGGAAGCCAATAACAATAACCTCTGCGTCATAGGACCCGACATTATACGCAATAATTAATAAAGCAACTGAATTTTACTTTTATAATATTGCATACCTTAGTCAATTTTGCAGAGCCAAAAAACGATATTACTGCAAAAATATTTTTTTTACTTACGCATGTATTGCAATAATTAATTAATGCGTCACCCGTTGAAAATAAACACATTTATTATTTTGGAAAATATTCATGTAATTAATAAAATTTAATAAGAAGTACACAGACTCATTACTTGGAAGCGAGGAAAACACAAAATCATCATTAAGTTGTTTACTTAAGTAATCCAGAGTTTCACTTTGTTAAAAATTTCCCAAAATTTAATTGAGTTTATAATTGACATCATTTGCCACATATATTTATTAGTCTGATGATTTTTTAATTGTATGTTATAAGTTTTAAGCATTTTAATTTTGTGTAATTATATTATAATGTAATTTGTAAATCCTTTTCATTGTTAATAGTTGCTTACACCTTTTATTTCAATTTAAATTTGTATAAATAGCACTGTTTATATATTTTTCTTATCAGTTGATAATGCTCGCGATGAGCGAAACCGGTCCTGATCAAACAAATTGTATGTGGCAAAAGTACTAAAAATGTTTTATTATTTTTATTTTAATAAAATTTAATGGAAAATAACTGTATAAACGTCAATTATTATATTCTACTTACAATTATGGCGTTCTTAATCAAGAACGCCAAAAATTTTTTTCAACAATTTTATCCATCTCAACCAAAACGTCCATGTTTGTCATGGTATTAGTTTTTTTGCGCTTTAACATTAAACCAATAAAAACGAACATGATTTGAACCATTAAATTATGCTTAGTGCTTTCTGAATAACCGTATCGTTATGTTAAAAATGAGTCTTCTCTTATTTCTGGAATTCATCGCTGTTACGCTTGAAATGGTATAATCATACGATATGTTCTTTTAGCGATTAATTTGCCGCCTAGCGTCGGTTTTAGCTGGGACACGCCCTAATAGCGTCGCGGCGTAGGCATCCAAAAACTTTCATGGAAACATCTTTTCCCGCCGACACACTTGGTAATACTTTGCGGCGAGGAGATAAAACGGTTACAACTTTTTGTGAGGTAAAATAGTTGGGTAAACAGTATTAAGAAATCTTTCTAAATAAGACGTATATGAACATTTCACAAAAAGTATCTCGGGAGATTTATATTTACAAAGTTTATAAGTCGACATTTTTTTTTGTACAGGAAAATGGACGTAACCGTTAAAATTTTGCAGGAGGCGCAAAAAAATTGTTTTGATGATTTTGGGCCAAATGCAAATTATTTATTGTTAAAAATTAAAAGTTACAGTACATAACATAACAGCTGACGCCAATTCGCCATGTACTTGACAAATATAAAGAGACAAAATATAAAACAAAGCTTTATAATAAATACATCAAAATCAAGAAATAAAATAGTAAAATTTAACAAACAGTTCACAAATACTATCACTAAAAATTTCCGCTTCTCTAGGCAATAAGTTGATCAATCGAACAGCCCTAGGAACTGGTGACTCATACCTCCTAGGCGAGGTTTAAGTTTTAAGAAATAAAAGTTTTTGCTCATAGTTTCGCCCACGATAGAATAAATTATGAATTATAAACAACCTTTGAGTGCACGGAGACTTCTAAGCTGGTGTTAAATTGACATAATCTAATATTAATTAAAGAAATTGTCTAGGTTAAACCTTTATTTCATGCTTTTTTCTTGGTTTTAATTTTTTACTGGCTCATCTTTTTCAAACTTAAAAGCTAAATTTAGATACTAATTCGGCATTTGCAGCTTACATCCTTTTGATAGAACGTGAATCAAGTTTGATACATTGTGATTCTCGAAAAAAAGCTTTTTTAAAAAAGCCGGGTTACATTATTTTTCTTTTCCATAGTCGATATGATTGTCAAGAGCAGGGGTGGGGAACCTTTTAATTTCTTAAAACCACATTCATTTACCTGATTCAACATAGGGCCGCAGTTAATAAAACGTTGACCCCCTTCCTTTTTTTCGACTGTCTAACATATAATGGGTTGATTACGCTCTTTTTCCAAACGCTTGCGTATAATATTTTGATCAAAAGTAATCAGAGTAGCTAAGAAGCCGCAGGTCGGCTTCACTGGTCTAGATCATAGTTTCTCAATTTTTTTAGGCCTGTGGCCCTTTTTGAGTCTTATATTTTTCCGTGCCCTCCATACCCGTTTTTTCGTAATACAAGTTTTTTGAAAAACATTTTCTCTTCGCCCAAAATAAAAAAGCTTTTTTTAGCTCTTATAAATATTTTATCGCAGTATTTATTTCTTTTGGAATTTATTCTATGTAAAATGAGAAAATAATCCGTAATTAGTAGTATCAATGTATGTGTCTTACCACCACATCGCGTCCAGTAGAAAAGGAAAAAAACCTCTATTTTGTAATTTAATTCTTAATAATTTGAATCAATTAATCATTAACTTTTGCGATGTTCTGTCTGATGATGCTTCATAAAGAGGCGAAATACGTGTCACAACTTATAGAACAAGTGGAGGATTAATGTCATAAAGTTTAATTTTATATTAACATGACAATGGCTTATGTTGAGCTGTCACTGGTCATTTTAACTATTTGTCATTTCTTTGTAAATTTATTCCGATAGCATAAAATTTAATTAAGCATTTTTCTTAACCACGTTTAATTAAAACAAAATAAAAAAAACCAGTACGTAAGCACTGAGCTTTATTTTAAATTGTATTGGATTTTGATTCGTACGGCTTTATTATAAAAAAGTTTTTACGCTGGCGTGATGCTGAAATGACTTTTAACAATTATAGATGAACTTTTTTACGTCATTAATGAAAGGACGTTGTCATTTTTTTTATGTAACATAATATACATGTAGCAAGATAATAAAAAAATAATCTTACTTTAAAAAACTACCTTTTCCAGTATTCATATTTGTTATTAATATTCTAAATTACAGATATACCATCTTGTAAAACGTTTAAGTTATAATATATGTAATCGCAACTATCATAGATTTAAAAACTACATAAGCTTAAAGTTAATTATTTAAAAAAAATAAAAAAGTTAATGTAGACTACTTGAGCAGTTTTACAGACAACCAAAACTTGTTAAGCTTACTTTGTAATGCTGCCAGAATTAGGGCATGCAATACCGGAATCTTATTGTAATGCCGGGATTGAAAATTTTTTGCCAGACGATTTTTAAATCCTTGTAATTTACGGATTTCTCGAAATGAAACGACGTGAGACCTTTACTTTTTTTTTTAGCTCATCCGAGATTTCCAATTGCAAAAGGCCAGAAATTTACAGAATTCCTAACATGCAAAGACGCAAAATCTTTTTTTCTTGACTTTTCCAAGAGTTCCGATTTCAAAAACCCAGGAATTTAAGAATTTTCTAAATTGGAAAAAATTTTAACATCTTTTTAGCTCTCGCGCAACTTTCTAAAATTTTCTCAATCCCGAAATCCCGGTATTGGAGACCCTAGCCGGAAATAAATATTGTGAACCTTTCGTATTAAGTCGAGCAGGCGTGTCAGTAGCAAAGAAACAATCCTTTTTCCCCATTTTCCTAAAATGTAGCTACTAAAACATTGTTTATTACGGCAGTTTATACAAGTAAAGAGGACCTCATACTGTTGGATGCCAACCGTTGGGTCGTAATTCATTATTGATTAATCATTGAAAACAAAAATAGTATTCATTCAGGGCGTTTTTTTTTGGTTCAAGGTTGTCCGTCTAAAAATCAGTGTTTTTTTTTCGACAAGTAAATCAGATTTCAAACCCTTCTCAAGTATCAATATCTCAATATTGACAGTTGTAATCGATATTACTTCAGTTCGTAAGTTCAACGTTTTTTTTTCTGACCATACCGCATAGATAAAAAATACGTATTGCTAACACGTGACTCATAAGAGAATTAAAAAATATTTTGTGATAACATACCAAGCACAAAATATAATACAAAGTGGCCCATATAAATATTCATCATGCATATTTTTTTTATTATTTTACAATAGGGTTTCTTCTCGTTTGATATACATATTTAACAAAACGTTTTTAACCGTTTGAATACAGCACAAATAAATCATTAATATGTCCCAGAGATACTGCGTGTTTTTGAGAAAAATAATTTTGCTTAATTTACACTCGAATTCGATATTTTAAAAACCTATATTGACTCAGTATAGATAACACTACACATATTCATCAAAACATTTCCTACATTCTATTAGAATACCAAGTATTAGATTTTTTAAATATCTTGCACATCCGTGTTCCGGACACCTGTGTCCGCTTGGTATTCAAGTGGTTAATGCGAGCAACCACGTGGCTGAGCTGGATAAACCATCTTATGATTGCCATTCGATTCGGTTTATGATCACCGGGGTATATCTATAAAAACAACTTCACTCAAGTATAACAGCTGATTTACCTTTGTGTTAATAAAATTTTAAAAGATATATTGAACCGTAAACGGTTTAATTAATAAATATAATTATGACATTTTCAAAACCAATCTTGACTCAAAACATGCTTTTTTTATATTTAGGCGCCTGTGATCCTAGGTCCTGAAATTGTACCATACCTTTTTTTAACATGCACATAAATAAAATGAATGCACTCTTTTTGAAGTCATTAACAACAACTAAACCCATAAAACTGTCATACGATTTTTTTCAAATGGTGTCTTTCGTCTTTCAGAATGAAAAATAAACCTTACTCACTCATTAAATAACAGCAATAATCCGCTTAGTTTGATTGATCAGATTCTTACATTTATTTATTAAAATCACAAAACAAAACTTATTTTAGACAACTTTTCTTGTTGCCAAGAAGCTTCTATACTCTATATACAGTTTACAAATATGTCTTATTATATAAGACTCGACCTTTAGACAAAATCTCAGAACCCCTTACTGTATTGAATCATCGCCCATCATGAGCTGTCATCTCCATTTACCAAGCTGCCAGTTTGTTCCTGTATAAAGGCACTGAGGTTCCGCAGTCTACGATGTTGTCGCTCTCTTGCGTGGGCAGAGTAATCTTGCAAAGTTTATTGAAATATAAGCCTCTAAAATAGTATCGGGGAATTATCGCTTTTTGACTTGCGGTTATTACGGGTCCAGAATAACGATAACTATACTTGGTTAGATAGCGGAGGCTATATTTTATCGATAATACTGGCTGTGAAATATTTTAATGACAGTTAAAGTGTTCAAGTTTTCGCTAAGGCTTTCACCACTGCGGTTAAGCATACTCCTTGTGTGTTCTTCCTTTACATAAACACAATAATATACAATCATGTATTCATTAGAGGTTAAATTATTGAATTAAATAAAACAATAGTATGTGTTGTGTACACTATAAATTCAACTGACTTTTCGTCATTAAGTCGTAAAATTAATTACCATTCGACTTATTATATTCACAGTTATTCATGCCTTAAAACACAAATCTCTATCCAAAGACTATATCCTGTGTAGGGATTGCATCACCACCGTATCAAAACCGTAATCACCGAAATACCGGGCTTAAAAATGCAAAAATATCGGTATCTTAATCTTAAAAATTAGCCAAACTCAAATTTTGAATGTATAGAAACAATCACATGTTTTATTAAAATTTTGTTGATAAATAAATAATTGTACCATTTTGAATCTGCTTAGAGTTGTATCAATCGCTTTTTGGGTGTTCACTGTCAATACCTAATGGAAAGGCATCATATTAAGAAAAACACAATATTCCTTTGTACTTATTTCCACTCTTTAATTATCAAGATCAGAACCGGTTTCAATCATGACGAACATTGTCAACTGTTAAGAAATACTGTTACGAAAAAAAGAACAACTATTGAAAAAAAAAAATATCAGTTGACAATGCTCGACATGAGCGAAACCGGTCCTGCTCTTAACAATTAATAATTGGAAATAAGTACAAAGAAATATTGTGTTTTTTCATAATAGTTGTATCAATATTGGCAGGTTTCATAATTGATTATTCTTTTTAATTGTTTATCATAATTAAACGAAACCTGTAGTTGAAAACGCTCGTCATGGGTTAAGCTAGTATTGGTCGTATAAATAAATGAGAAATTAATACATACAAAAGAGTGTTTTATTTTTTTAATATAATGCCTTTCCACCAAGTATTGATAGTGTACACAACTGAAACTGTTTATTATTAACAGCTCAAAAATGGCAATAAATATTAGACAAAACATAATTTGGGCGCACGGTTACGGCCATACTCTTCGAAGAGTTAGAATCGAAGTGCCAATTGCAAATAGGGCAACATAGAATTAAAAACTTTTTAAAATAAATATTTGGGTAAACAGGTGCAGGAAGACAGAGTGGATAAGAGCTAGCCCAGACTATAGCACAGTATAAAATGAAGTATCTAAATGTAGACAGTTTCACTGACAAGACGTGATACTTGAAATATGTACTCAACGATGACAAGTCCTAAGAACATGTTTTATCAAACAAAATTCATAATACTTGCTTGGTAATTAATGACTTGGAAAAAAATATATCGACTGTGGAAAGGAAAAAGGACGTAACCCAGATTTTTTTTCGACAATCACAATTTGTCAAACTTGATACACGTTCTATCCAAAGGATGTAAGCTGCAAGTGCCAAATTAGCATCTAAATTTAGCTTTTAAGTTAGAAAAATATGACCTTGTTAAAAATTAAAACCATGTAAAAACACTGAAATAAAGGTTTTTCCGAGACAATTTCTGTAATTAATATTAGATTATGTCAATTAAACGCCAGTTTAGAAGTATTCGTGCACTTCAAGTTTGTGTATAATTCATAATTTGAATACGTCACAAAATCATAAAAACACGTTTTTACCGCCTCCTGTAAAATTTTATATGTGTGGGCTACTTCATTTCTACAGTTGATATAATTAATTGCTCGTGAACAATTAAAACCAGATTGTAAGCAACTTTTACACACCAAAAATCAAAGAAAAAATACCCTTTTTATTATACGATTTTTAAATAACACGGCCCACTAAATAAGTACACTTTAGCCTTGTAGGTTGGTATGTGTAGGTTACGTCATTTTTCCTTTCCACAGTCAATATGATAATGTTTTTTTTGCCGGTACTGCAATCACTTATCCCATGGACACTGCATCCAAACAAGACAAGCGGTATATACTCGTTTGCAGGATCCGCTGTTTTAAGCTAACAATAATAATTGCGCAGAGCGTATGTGTATAAAATAATAATACCCAAATTCGTCATTTATCTACATTACGCTTGGCACGGCAGTTATTCTGCACCGCTTCAAGCGAGATAACGGACCCAAAATAAAAAGCAGAGATGTTTAGCGATCGTATCCGAGGTTTTCGTTTTTGCGGCATGTTTGTGATTAACCCCGGCGATGCGCTTCTTTAACCCTTTACATTATTCAAATTTCAATCCAGCTCCTGACGCGGAGTGGGCATGATAAAAAAAGCTCCCCTACTTCTCATCCCAGGGCGGTTTGCTTCTATCACATCTCTACGATTTGGTAATTTATTCTAATAGTCTTGTACTTACGTATTTACTGCTTGTAATAAAAACATGTTCGTAAAAGTAAAACTAACTAACAATAATCGCTAAATACGTATCTCACTTTGTTAACGACATATTCCATTATCCGATAAATGAAATATAAACTGTTATATTTTATTATTTTTTTTTGTATTTATATCATTGAACTTCATCACAGTAAGATTTTTTTTATGTCCGCACATTTAACGAATCCATTGTGAATCACAATATTCTACTGTAATGTAAAGCAAATAAAAATTAAATAAGTAATGCTTTTTTCAGTTTTTTACGTTTTTCTCAAAATGGCTTGCTGTCAGTGCTTTTGACCTACTCATTTTTTTTAAAGGTTTCTCAACAGACGATTTTCTACGAGAACTGTTTGTTACTCAGTCGCTCAACCTCTCTTTTTCAAAGAGAGTAGTAGGGATAGAAGGATAAGGCTAGGACAGAACTAGTGGTTAGTTAATCGATCTCACTACGCTCTGTTATTAAAGAATCGGAAAGGGTAGGAAGTATTTTTTTTTTACATCACAAACAGCCATGCTTTCGAACAGAAAAATGCTGTTCGTACAGGAACTTAAACCCATGAGATCCGACACGGAAGCCTACAACGCCAACCGCTGCGCCATATGTAGAAGTTTATATAATTTCAGTAGCCACATTCATTGACAGTGGTATATCAAGTGTGACCATATCGACATCCTTAGCGCTAAACGTCAACCAACAAATTCTTATTTTTTCCATTTCAAGTACGAAACTATCATAAGCTAAGAAGTCTTGATAATTTATTTGATTGTTCGATACGGAGGTCATCAGATAATGTAATAACATTTTGTTAGTTTTTACAATCACGTCTTTATTTGATGTTTTGGTAGATTGCATATTTTTATTTTACGAAAATAACACTGTTGCAATGTGTTGACTGCTGAGGTCAACTGAGGTTGCTTCACATTTACGATACTTTTAGACGTGTAGAATATTACAACACCTCTAACTTATTTTCAATTTAAGATTTCGACTGAAGGCGCTTGGTGAAATTTCAATACTAAATTTGAATCGTTCAAATTATGTACATTCACACAATTTGTATTAGTTTTTATTACAATTATTAGTTAACAATATGGATAGAATACATTACTTAAATAAATCCGGGATTTGTAGATTGCAATGCTTTTGTTGTACAAAATTTTATATCGGAAAAACAGAAAGGACATTGTATACCAGATTTTCAGAACACATGGCAGCCTTTAGATTAAAAAAAGACACGTCTATTTTTGCTAATCACTTAATTTCAGAAAGACACGTGTTCAATCAGAAACAAGGGATAAAAATGTTGCACCTAAATACGGACGCTCATAAACTTTTTTTCTAGGAATTTTTAAAAATAAATATAGCACAATTGAACGGTCTTCCGATTTCAAATCAGCAGTAACATATGCCAAGCTCTCCACTTTTATACTCTATTAAAATATAATCATAAAACCTTTTTCAACAAACAAAAATAAATATAATTCTTAAAACTACTCACCATTCAAATCTGTGGGCATTCCCATGGGCTAATCCTTTTCGCCAGCAATGGCTTTAAACTCAATGATACAATTATATATAACATAAACACGAAACATTCATTTACAAGTTCAAGTTCATCCATGCACTTGAACGCCTGAAGATGCCGAAAGGCGAAACCCGTGTCGTTAGTGACAAAATTTGTGTGAATGTACATAATTTGAACTATTCAAACTTAATATTGAAATTCCACCAAGCAACTTCAGCGAAATCTTAAATGAATATTTACATTATAAGGAACAAGGTTAATTTTCCTTATCAAAATTTGTGTAAATGTACATAATTTGAACGATTCAAATTTAACTTACATTTTTCTAAATACCACTTGGCTCACTATTATAAGCCCATATAAGAAATCCTATTCCTAAAAATGATACAAAACAATACGTATTTCTTTTACAGGTTACGCTATTCCAGTGGTTCTTAACCGTTCCAACGCGAAAAAAATGGTTAAAACGAAAAAATCCGCAAAATAGTAAAAACCGAAAAATCCGCAAAATAGTGAAAACCGAAAAAGTCAACAAAAAAAATATGTCCACATATTTTTTTCGATCTATTAATTCTGGTGCACCGCCACTTTTTCTCATGATCAAAAGTGCACCGTGACTTCGAAAAGGTTAAGAACCACTGCGCTATTCAATAAACGTAATATATCAAATTAATTTATATTATTTAAAGTTATATTGCAGGCGTGATTTTAAGGTTTAAAATAATGGATAAGCTCAGGCACATTTCAAATAAAAATAACAAAATTAAAAATGAAAAACCGCACTGTGAAAACATCGCTTTATTTGGCTTCACACCCGTGTAATATCACGTAGGCGCCACCCGGTAAAGTTGGTTTTAAATCTGTAGATTTTTATCAAGCTGTTTACATCTGCCGGACACTTGTATGTTTGAGAGCCATATATTTTCCCTTAATTAGAAAAAGTTAAAGCCGCATCCAACTTTTTAATTGATGTTTGTATATTTAGCACCCATCAATTTGTATATCGACTGTGGAAAGGAAAAAGGACGTGACCCACAGTTATTTCATGATACATAAATTAATGATTACTTGAATAGGAGTCGTCATGAAATTACTCTGCGTGTGCTCAGGAAAAAATGGCATCTTCACATTCTCATTACTTCTATTGTGCGGATGCTGTATGTCATTTGTATGCTTGCATGATTACGTTGCATTAGATATGAATGCATCTAAAGACAGAGCATAATTTACTGTGGATAAGAAAAACGACGCAACCTACAGCTTTTTTTCGATAATCACAACGTATCCAACTTGATACACGTTCTATCAAAAGGATGTAAGCTGCAAATGTCGAATTAGTCGCCCGCTTTAGTCTAGTTGGTAAGAGCTTGCTCTGCCGATCAAGGTGGGTCCGGGTTCGATTCCCGGTAAGGTCAGTGTCAAATTGGTTTTTTTCAATTTCAATTTGAGATCTAAGACATGGGTGTTTGTGAAGTCAATTCTCCTTGAGCTAATCTCATGTGACTTTCAAAAATTCTCATCGAGTATATCTCGTATGATCTTTCAACTTCAAAATATTTGACGCATTGGCGTAAGCTGTAATGTCAAATATTTTTTTTAAAAAAAAAAATAGAATTAGTATCTAAATTAAGCTTTTGAAGCTAGCGATGAAAGTAATTTATGTCCAGTCCCTCATAAACGTACGAGCATATTGTCTAGTAGTGAGTAAAAGTATTTTTTTTTCTTGTTTTAAATACATATGTACACATATTATTTTTTTTGTTTAGTTTTCATTATTAACTTTTTTTGGCTAAGAAAAACACAATATTCCTTTTTACTTATTTTCATTTTTATTTACATGGCCACTATTATCAACTGATCAGTTGATGTTAATGTTCGCTGATTTTGGTAAATAAGAGTGGAAATAAGTACAAAGGAATATTGTGTTTTTCTTAATATAAAGCCTTTCCATCTAGTATTTGACAGTGAACATCCTGTGATTTTTTTTCGACACGATTTTCTATATTATAATATTTTACTTTTTTAAATGACATGATTTTTTTTTTTTAATTCAGAGAACCAGTTTTAAATTTGTGTTTTATCATATATTTTTTTACATGGTTTTTAGTGAAGCGTATTTACCGGGGAAAAAATGAGTTGAGTGTACTTTATTTGTATTACAAAGCAAAAATACTTAAATACGAAAATATGCGTGTAGTGGTATTGAATAACCTAGCAACACCACTTGCCATATTTATATTTGGTAGTGTTACTTTGTTAATGCGCGTACTGCGTAAGTGATTAAATAGACCAATTCGGTGTTCACACGCCGTGTTGGCCAAGTGACCAAGTGCTTAACTATTCGTGACCTACGTCAACGCATTTATGTGGATTCTCTATGAGCAACACACATATAATATTTACCGAAACTGGCCTCGGAAACTCCTCACGACAACAGGGCCACCATATAAGATTACAAACTTGTAAATAATTAATGTTTAATGATTTTTCTAAAATTGAAAAAAAACAACATCTTATACACTCACTCAGATTTGAATTATTTTAATTCTGTACTCTTCCAAGTTTTGTTGATAACGACCCGGGTTTCGATATAAAGTATTTAAGTATATAATTAATCATACTAATTGAAAAAAGTATAACAATGGGGACTTCGGGAGATTAATTTGTTCATTGAATCAAAATAATTCAAATTTGATATTGAAGTTCCATCAAGCACCTTCAGTGAAAGTACTAAATTACACACTCAGCTTTTTTTAAAGGCGGTAGATACGTTACACAAAAAACTGTACATAAAAAGTGATAGAATATATATATAATATTTGAAAAATAATTTTCCCGAATTTATTTAAAAAATATAGTCTAAGAAGAAGTCTTGATATAATATAGTCACCTAAAGAGTGTGAAGCCGTAGCGGGTGGTGGTGGGTACAACGTTGAGTACCCTAGGGAATTTAAAAAATATATATATATTCCATCATGTCATTTGAAAAAATAACAACATTTTGGTATGGAAAATCGTAAAAAAAGTAATATTGAAGACCCAATAAGTAAATAACATTACAGTTTAATTCAATAATCACAACATATCCAACTTGATACACGTTCTATCAAAAGGATGTAAGCTATAAATATCGAATTAGTATATAAATTTAGTTTGAGGTTTTTTCTACATAATTTCTTAAATTTTTACTATATAATGTCAATTAAACAACAGTTTAGAAGTCTCCGTGCACTCCAAGGTTGTGCTTATTTTATAATTTGCATATCGTCAAAAAACATCAAAACACATTTTTTGCGCCTCCTTTAAAATTTTCTATGTGTGGGTTACGTCCTTTTTCCTTTTCACAGTCGACATATTATGTATTTTAATTGAGAAAAAAATACTTTTTATCGTTACTTGATTATATATTTATGATTAGATATAAATTGCTTTCTTGTCTGACACGTAGTATGTGATTTAATTTAATCTGTGAAAAATTTAGTTTGTTATTACTGTAATTAAAGATCTCAACAAAATGCGCTTGGTGAAATTTCAATATAAAATTAACGGCCCGGGTTTTGGAATTCGGCATCTTGAACCGTAGAGTATTCTATCGGAAGATTATTTCGCGATAAAATAGTGCAGGCGGTATGCCAATTGCCAACCCTACAAACGGCTTAGTTTCTTACAAAGGTGCGAACACGACGAGGAAGGCATAACCTAAAAGGTAATTTTCCCGTCGCTTTCCCTTAAATAGTTTTCACTGGCCAAGTACTAGGCTTTGGAAGATTAGCGTGGCGTTGAGTACTTACTTTATTTGTTATTTTATTCCGGTACTGAGATTTCAAACTCATCCCTTCAACCCCCTAACACTCAACCCTCAACCTCCGCTTCTTTTGGCGTGACAATAGACAACCGCCTGACTAAATAGACGCAGAGTGCTGATAAAAGTACAATGCGTTCCGGTGATTAACGTAAAAAAAATATTTTAATTGTTCAAATATATAATAAAATAATTATTTTAACCGCGATGGGGTTACTGAGGGAGGTGGAGTTTGTTGTATTGTTTTTAAAAAAATATGACGTAACCTGCGGTGTTTTCGCCGTCGTAACCTAAAGCGAATTTCAACTTTATATTTTAATTGAAATACTTTTTTTCTTTCACTGTGTTAATTATCGTTATCGGATTGTGCGGAAAATGTTTTGCGGAAAATTTTATAGACCCTTCATAATACATTGCCAAAACATGATTTCTTTTAAACCAGACATGCACAACCTTTTTCTTATAGTGGGACGCATAAAAATATTTTTTTATGTTTAAGAGCTGCAAGAAAATAATAAAATTTAAATCCACTAAATCCTTTGTTATACAGGGAATACGTTTCATGTAAAACAGCCGTGCAAAAAATCCGTATGAAAAAGATGATGTGAATATAGATATAGTTTATCAAAAAAATCAAATTGAAAACTTAGTTCAATTTTGATTAAGTCTTAGAGAGTCTAACTATGAAACTTTGCACTGACTGTGAAGCAATGCAGCTGCAAGTGCTTCTACTGTGTGTTGCTTCATATTTATGCTTCAATTTTCGGTACTCGCTGCAATGAAAACTAAGTAGTAGTAGGAAAAGAGTTACGAGTGGCACTCTCTACATTTCCCCCAAGATTTAATACAATTTGTGGTCATAAACAACCACACCAATCACATTAAAAAGAGCTCAATATTAAGGGTAAGTAAGACGGTCTACACTGTACAGCTACACCTATTAAACATATTTGTGTAATTGATGAAGTTTGGTTAATATAGTTTTAAAAACATCCCAGTTGATAAAGGATAAATTCCTTGTTATTCTATTCCACTGTTAGTTTACTGTATATAGTAAACAGATATAGATAGAGCATGCTTTCTCGACCGGGGGCCAGATGGTCACATTTTAAGGGAGCCACAGCAGATTCCTGGGGGACCACGAGCAAATCATGGGAAGAGGAATTTCGTAAATTCCTGGGTAAAAGTGTTCAAAGAATTCCCGAGTCTCGAAAAACTTATTTGTAACGGGTATGGTAAACATTAGGGCTTATACAAAAACCGGTTTTCGAATTTCAATATTGTTTGAAAACCGGTTTCATCCGGTTTTCGAAGGTTTACAATAAATGGATAATTCAATTAAAATAGCGAGAAAAGGTTCATTTTTTTATGTTGTTTATTTATATATATAATAATACACAACAATAAATTGTTTGCTGCTACTCTTCAGAAAATATGATTAAAGAAAACACAAAGCGTCCACTGATCGTTTTGTAACAAAATTTATTGATATCGAAAATACCCTTTCGCTGGGTAATAATGTGGGGCATATGGTGTTAAGCCATCAAATTAAATATCCAAATTTTCTGTCCTTTTGTTTATAGACTCGTTTATGGGAAATTCGGCACAACCTGTTACGAAATTGAAAAACCGGTTTTCGAATGTCACAAATTTAGCAAAAAAACGGTTTTTAAAACAGGTTTTTGAAAACCGACAAGCCCTAGTAAACATATAATAATATAAAAAACCATGTTTAAAGCAAAACTTTGTTCATAAACTATTTATCCGTTGTCTTTCTTCATTTTTTGTTTGTATTTTTTTTTTTAAATTGAAAACGTATTGGTATTTTTATATAAAATAAAAGAGTTATAAATATTCTATTTAAGACATGCTTAGTAATATAAAGTTTGGAAAACACTGCTTAGCGATACTTTAATTCATATCTTATTTAGCCTGCGTGCATTTCTTTTTTTTTATTCTTCTTAGTGATACAAAAAAATCGGAATGGAAATGTCAAAACATATTTATGATAATGCTTAAAAACATTGAATCAAATTTGACAGTGCCATTTCACCGTGCATTAAAATATACGCCAAAATGACATTGTTTGTATGATATTAGACAAGGGTTGCCGTTCGTCTCGAAACACCGAGACATGTCACCGTTATTGACAGATATGTCCTAGAAAATGTCCCAGTTTTAAAGTGGCAAAGAACCAATCCATACTTTACAAAAAAACAATCAAAATGAGTTTATGATAAAAATAGAGTCCCATGTATTTTATGTGACTCTCAACAGTTTTATTGCACTCACCTATCGCTCTTTTAGATGAAGTGTTTTTGCACTCAATGCTTTTTTCCAGGCATGCATATCGAATACAAAACTACATTCAACGACAGGTCTATGGTTATTATTTATTTATCTTTAAAAAAATATTTACATATTTTAATATGAAAACTAATCTGTTAAATGAGTGGTTCTTAACCGCACCCACTTGAACCTAGAAATATATTCTCGCACCCCTTTTAAAATCCATTCAGATTTTTTGTAATACATTGAACCACTTGAATACCAAGCGGACACAGGTGTCCGGAACATATGCAAGCGAACACGGATATCAAAGACATTTAAAAAATCAAATACTTATTCTAATAGAATTTAGGAAATGTTTTGATGAATATGTGTAGTGCTCTCTTTACTGAGTCAATACAGGTTTTTAAAATATCAAATTCGAGTGTATATTAGGCAAAATTATTTTTCTCGAAAACATGCAGTATTTCTGAGTCATATTAATGATTTATTTGCGCGGTATTCAAACGGTATACATTTTTTAATATGTCAAAATAGATACTTCTCCCGCAACCCCGGAAATGTTTTCTCGCACCCAGGTTAAGAAACACTGTGTTAAATGAATAAAAATGTGATTTTTAATTACATATAAACTTTAAATCCCCCATTATCTCAGTTCAAAATTTTGGTTGTTTAGGCTTGTTTGGTTCTTTGCCATAATTTTCTTCGTGATTTTAAAACAAAACATGTAGGGTCAGAATTGAAAGGTTTGTACCACTATAAGGTTTACACAGAGCCAGCGCTATGTGCAAGCTGACCAGGTGACCGCTTGTATTTGGAGAGACGGCCGAATGTCTATGCGCCTAAGGGAATTTTACAACTAGGGCGGAAAAATAAAATCTAACCTGGGGCGGCCAAATTTCTACCGCTGGCCCTAGGTATACAGTGGTATCCGCGCACACACAACTTCCTTCAATGCATTTATATAAGAACGGAAAAATTCGTTCAGCTCTGACGATTACTGTTTTCTTTAGATTGTTTACTCTGAGGAGATCATTGGAAAATACATGTTTGTAATTCAAAAATGGAAAACAAGTTTTTGAAACTGAAATTTCAATGAGTTTATTTAATTCAGTAAAGTTTGTTTTTTGTCATTTATATCGGCGTTTTTATAGTTTTTGATTGAAAATCACGCACCATCTATTAGAAGACAGTAAAAAAGTCAATGTCGATGGCAAAATATTTGAAAAAATGTACACTAGTTATTACGACGGTACTAAACTGCAATGTAAAAATATCGTCCACCGTCAAATTTTCCCGATGAGTTATTTTAGAAACATGGGAACCCTTTATAAGACGTAGTTAAATATTTTTTAAGAAACATACATATATATATATATATATATATTTAAGTCGCAAATGTAAAAAAATACTGAGAAATGCTTCAAAAGATTTGATGATCCGAAATTGCTTTCGTATAGAGCTAAAAAATATTTCTCAGAAAACAATAACCATTGTCAAATTGTACGCGGTTATTTCTAAATTTCGCCTGCGGCACTATCTTATTATAATAAAAATAAACGCTGAGTAAGGATCAATTTTTGAGTGCGACTTCTTTGACGTGCGTACAAAGGGGTTAATCTGGGATAAATTGACAAAAACTGTGCGAGCTAAATTTTATATAAAACCTTTTCTCAAGCAAAATAAACTCAACAACTTTTTTTTCTTTTGGCAAAGCTGTTTTGTCTCTTGATTATAATATTACTCTAAAGATTTCGTCTGTTTTCAAGGATTACCTATCCACCCGTATATTATTATGCTAAAAGTAAGTTTGTCCTTCAAAATAATATGATAATCTTATTTTGGTGTTTTTTTTTTCTTTCAGCTTGACTTTCATCAGGTGAACAAACACCAGTGTTTTTACAGTTCTAAGACGCTGCGAAGGTGGCTTCAACATCAGCCAGGTAATTTTTATTCAGCTTAATTTACATTACTGCTTTAACTTTTTGCGCGCTGTACTTAAAATGGATTATCTATGTTTGCTGAACAATTGAAAAGTGTAAATCCATGCATCTCTATGATAATGATTTTAAACAAAAATTCAAATATCTTCATCATTTAATCAATAATCTTAAGAATTTATATAATGTGTTAACACTTTATAACCGGGCATTTTTTAGTGATAAGCGCAAAAATATATTACATTCTTAAAATCAACACAACTTCTAAGCCAGATAATATTTTCGGTTGAAATATTCAAAGAAATCATATGTAACATTTAATCATTGAAAATAAAATGAAAACATTTTGAACACATCATAATTTCACTACTTTTTAAGCTGAATACAAAAACCTATTATTAATTTAGTAGATAGCACTCCACTTGTTATCAATATGAAATATTCAAAATATTCTGTATAAAAAATAATATGTATGTAATAATTATACTATAAAATCTTCATTCCTACAAATTTACAATCACTGGAAGTGTAAATTTGATGCTCTAAATGTAAGAAACATGTGATTAGTTGATAAAAAATACTATGTGTGAACGACCCTTCAGGGTATAATAAATTATGAGGTTTATTGCTTATTGTCAAAAGGGTTACTTGCCGCGGCAGTTACTTTGAAGAAACCATTAAATTATGAGTCAATATACCAACAAAACCAATAAACGTTTTCCGCCTATAATGTGTTAATATTACCTTCGCGGAATGTAGCGTAGCTTAAGTTTTCAACGTAATATTTTTTTTTGAAAAGCGGGAATACATATGAAAACGAATGTTTTATTTTTGAAAGTAAATCTCTTGAATCTTTTCGTCAATTATTTTTTAATGATACTTTAAGTCTTAACAGAGTTTTTTCTTTACAAAATACAAAAATGACTTTTACAGTAATGACAGCAAATGATAACAGTTATTTTACAATTTCTTTGTTTCTATTGATTTATTCTCCTGCGACGCTGTCTACATACGTGATAAACTGTGCGTGTGTTTATTTATGCGTACATCAAATATATTAATAAAGTAAAGTTAATAACATGTTTACTACTAAATCTGTTAAACTTATTGATAAGTGCCTTATATGAATAAATACATCACCTTCAATAAGAATTTACTAAGACGGTAATGTATGATTAAATTGTGATTTAAAGCACGTATGCCCATAGAAATCAATTCAAAATATTTACTCTTCGTTTCCTCTGTTAGGTAAAATCATTTCATTGAAACTTTTGTACTCACGCAATGTTACTCACTTGATTTGATTTGTATAGAAGGTGATTTAGCGTAGTAAATTGGAAAGTATATAAACATTCACATTTGTTTAATTATACAAATATTAGAATCGTGTTTCTCCTTTATTCAAACACTGATTTTAGATAAATATTTTTTTACAATAATTAGCGTTAATTTTTTAAGGTACATGGTCATATCGCACTAACTATAAAATAAAAAACAAAATCAAAACACGTTTTTTTCGCCTCCTATAAAATTTGATATGTGTGGGCTACGTTCTTTTTCCTTTCCACAGTCGATATGTAAATAATTTTCTTTTGAAGAAATATCTTAAGACAACAAATACTTTCATGCTAGAATTTTTGAACCGTGTATATAGGATTGACAGATTTATATTATATTTTAAATAAATGTTTCTTAAAATTAAGATTAGAAAAACATATACAAAGTGATTAAAACTTTTAAGCTTACAAATATATTTAAAACTATACACTAAAAAATCATTTGTTAACCCAGCGGTGGGCTGCCAAAAGGTTAACAAGGGGCTCGCTTAATTTCAAAGTAATTCTCGGTGTTCTGGGGAAGGAGTGATTTTTTTTATCACTTCTATGCAATTAGATGCAATACTAAAAAATCACTGTATGTTGTACATATTGAGATAGCATATATTAACTTTTTTCAACACCAATAAAAGGTGATCGATTTTATTCTAATTCAGATACAAGCAACATTTTTACATTATTTTCATTGAAATAAAAATATTTTATGTATCAGTAAGTCGCGTTTATAAGAGTTTTAAATTCACTGATCCAAATAATTCATAGGTACATTTAGTCATCTATATTTCACTCAACTTAAAACATGTTCAAATCTAAGTAACAAAGTCCTTGTCATTCATAGAAAATATAAAAATACGTACGACTTAAACAACAACAAAAAAAAAGGTTTCCACCAACAACTTAACAGCATTATATTTGTTATTTTAATGTCGTAAGTGCCTCTGTCAATAAATACCCCGGACTATTATTTTAACTTTTTATTTCTTTTGACACGAAATACAAAATAAATAGGATGTTGACTGTTGTGGACTTTTCACGTAATAGCCGAAGTTTAGAGACTCGTAGGCTGTAAACAGGGTTGCCATTTTACCAAAATCACAGATCGGGACAGTCGCTCTTGCATTTAATAAATTAATATATATTATATCGTTACCATACTGTTAAGAGTTCTTTGGCAGTACTGAGTAAACAGTGAATGAAAACTTGAACTTTTTGGATGATTTTTTATGCCTTAGAGATTAAAATACCGTTTAACAAATAAGATTCTAACTTAAAGTTGAGAGATAAAAAACTTATGTACATATCTATATAATAATGTTTTTAGTCGGGATTTTCTTAACCATTGCGGGACTCGGAATCTGACTGTTAAGTTTGTGACAGTCCCGTTCAAATCGGGAAGCCTGTCAACCCTATATGAAGGTATCAAGAGCTGTTAAAACTTAGTTATTACCAACCATAAAAGAAGTGTAAACATATATATCTTTTTAATAAATATTTTCAATGTTTATTTATATTATTACTTCAAGAATGGCATTAGGTATAATGCATTTTTTTATAATGGCAATGTAAAGCCTTTTAGACTCCTTAGTGATTTTATCCAAACGGAAGAGTTGATGCAACAAATGCTCCATTCAATCCTTAATCATATTATATCTGTTTCAAAATTAAAAGTTGTCTCATTAGTGCCATTAACTATCATTCTTGCTTATTATTATTTTATTATTTTTTTACGTGTAGTTATACCAATTCAATGTATTTAATCAACCTTTATTAATATCTTTATATTCTTAATTATTATTATTGTTGCCTATCAAATTGTGCCTAAAAACATTTATCTTAACTGAGGAGATATCGTCTTCGGTGTGATGCAGAATGGAAAACAAGTTTATCGAATAAAAATAAAAAAAAAAACAAATGCTTGTTATTGAGTCAGTCATCGATCTTTTTCAAATGGAATTGTAAAATATATTAGGGGACCTGGACAA
This sequence comes from Himalopsyche anomala, assembly GCA_031772345.1. Taxonomy (NCBI): domain Eukaryota; kingdom Metazoa; phylum Arthropoda; class Insecta; order Trichoptera; family Rhyacophilidae; genus Himalopsyche; species Himalopsyche anomala. The sequence continues at coordinate 26,846,285 of CM062844.1, forward strand.
AATGGGTGGTTAATTAATTGCTCACAAATTAGGTCACTACAGAATTAGATTTTCAGTTACCAATTCTATGATTAGAATAACTCAGTTATTAATACTTTCGATGGATTTGGCGGTAACTTTGTAAAACTTCTTAATGTTAATGTCATTTGTATTACCATTATCGTTTGTTTGTTTTTCTATCATCTCTTCCTTGCCTCCCATTTTTATTTGATTTTTATTATAATATATCGGAATAGTAAAATTAAAATAATTCGTACTTTAGCAAGCATTTGCGAAAGTAGTCTGTCCGAAGATGCCTCTGAAAGAGGCGAAACACGTGTCACAGTTTGTAGCACAATACGTGGAATAATCTAAGTTATTTTATTTTATATTAACTCAGTTATTGTTTTTATTGTAGTAGTTTGTCAAAAACGGCATTTTTTATCGGATATTATTATTATCGCAGATTTAAAGGAAGTTAATTGTACCTGCCTATTGATTCTTAAATTTATTTGTTTCAGATCGGCATAAATACATCTTTATTTTGACTTGATAATTTCTTGTGTAATATAAAATATCCCTTTTCATTTGCTGATTATTTAGAACTGTTAATTTGTTACTTACCAACTCCTGTCAGCATGGTTGTTTTTGTTATTTCTATTATAAAGTATAAAACAAGTTTATATCATAAATACTAAAGTTTTCTGCCAAGATGAGTTTCGTGTGCCGAATATTGCTTACCAATGTTGTAGCTTTGCCACCGCTACATGTGACGTAAACTGCGGGGCTCAGTCAAAAGTTTAGATTTATAATGGTGCCATTTCGCATTTCCGCAAAGTGTTATAAATCGTCGCTCTACTATTCTCGATGTGTTTTACTAAAAAAAAACATATATTTGACGGAGTCATTATTTATAATAAAAACCAGCTTAATCATTGACATAATTACGGTAAAAACTACATCGGGGTCCAAACAAATAGTCCATTTATCATTTAAATTAATACACGGAAAACTGTATAATATTTACTCCCAAACTGCCTTCGCTTAGCGTTGTTTAATATTCTAAGAGATAATTTATTAATCAAGTTGAAAATATATAATAATGGCATGATAACATGAAAATTAAAGTGTAATAAATAATCCGAAACGTATTAACTTTCGCGGCCTAGTGAATTAGGTTCTGATCTTTTTATATTATAATTTATTTAATGCATATTATACACTTTATTTACGTTTTTTATCATCTTCTAAGGATTGTGACAGTAAAAATAATGTGTTTAGCAGCAATATAATTCACCACGGTTTGCTGTTTGCGAAATGATTCATATGATTCATATTTTCGTGGTAACGTGATGAAAAAAAAATGGAATTATTATTTACTCTATATGGAATATGTAAAAACCCACCAAGTTTAAATAATAATTACTGATAAGAAGAGGTGAAAAATTTAAAACTCAATAAATTCAGCTTCTTAAAAAAGATAATATCTTTTTTTTTAATCACGCTTTAGAATAACGTAATATTCTTTTATTAACTCTAGGCTAACATTTACTCTCAACCAGACCCACACAGTATCTGTCTACACATTGCTGATAGTGTTGTCGTGTGTGTTACAGGCGTATATTATACAATATACATATATGGTGTCTAGTATCAAAATTGGACCAATCCATGAAAAAATATATACCAAATGTTTATTTCTTATCAACATTAGTCACAATTTAAAACACCTTTTTATAAACATTATGACCAGCTTTGCTCATCAATATCAATATCAACTGATAGTTTCGAGTGAAACTGATCTCTATTTAAAAAAATTTTTTTTTAAATAAAACGCTTTTCCACTATGAACACCCTTAAAGTGACCATTTATCTTAATGGCACTTATATAAAATAACAATATGTTTTTCTTTGATTTATATTATTTTCAGTAAAAAGAAGTTCGACAATTTTCGATACTAGACAAGACATATTTTAATATACCACGGAATCATAACTTTTACGATATGTACCAGTTGTACATACTCAACAAATATTCCAGTTTGCTTTGATCATATTTTTTTAAGAATGTGTACTTTTTATTTCAAATAATATATGAAATCACTTAATACATGTCTTGTTTGACCTCAGAGGTCGTTTTAAAATTGATATTTCTAGCGGGTAATGTCAAATACTCGGTTAAATAATGATGTATAATAATGTACTGTAGTATATCGTGAAGATAGGGATTCCAATACCGATAAAATAAATTAAAACCGGTATTTCGGTATTTGTAAATCCCAATTCCGATATTACAATAATAAAATCGTATCAAAAAAGGACATTATTTTGTAATGATCACCAGAATTTCAGTATTTTAAATATTCTACATACTACAGTGGTCTCCAAACTTTATGTTGCTACGCCTCCCTTTGGAAAAAAGATTGTTTTCCAACTTCACCATTCTTTATTTCACACAATAATAAAGTAACATTTTAAAGGGTATTGAAACAATAAAAATAATAAAATATTTTTAGTACTTTTTCCACATAAAATTTACTGGATCAGGACCGGCTTCGCTCATTGTGACCGTTGTCAACTGATCAGCGACTCAGTTGACAATGCTCACAATGAACGAAACTGGTCCTGATCCAATAAAGTTTATGTGGAAAAAGTACTAAAAATGTTTTATTATTTTTATTATAATTTCATTCCACCTAGTACTGACAGTAAACACCTTAAAAGGTATTGAAATATTTTAAGCTGTTCTCGCTTTTTTTTTTTAAATAGCCCACGCCTCCTAATTTGGAAATCGCTGACATGCTGGTATTAAAAATATATCTACATTACAAACATAAAACCGTATTTTTTGCCAATTCCGTAAATTTATTGTTTTGTTTTAAAGTACTTGTCTGAGAAATCTGTCAAACTTGCAGAGAAGGCTTTTATCAGATTCAACACTTGTTAGGCGAACAGTCATTTAACATTTGTTTATGTTATATGAAAACATCGGTGTTTTGAGTTCGTATCAAAGTTGAAATACCGTGATCCCGGTTTTGGTCATACCAGTACTGAAGCCCCTACGCGTTGAGTATATACGTTACATCTCTGATATATAGCTTTTCAAAGTTTGTTGAATACCTTCAGACATTGATGCAGAGCACGTGAACGTTCAGCAACATTCTGTGGTTGAGGAAAGTCTACGAAAACATAGCCTACACGTTTACAGAGTTACTAACATCATTAAATACTATGTAACTAAATTATTTATTTGAAAGCTATACCACACCTTATTTTCAGAACCGTGGCTGCTATACAGCTATTGTTTATGAATGGTTTATTCACAAATTTAATATTATTTACTAATCACCTCAACAAGGTAATGAGAAGAGAACACACATTAAGACAACAGAGCAGAACAGAACTTTATGTATTATGGTGTGATTTGTACATTTTAACAAATATGCAATTAACATAATGATCCCTCGGGGGGTGAAGTGAGCCAAGTAGTTAGATGGTAAAACTTTTCTATTGTACTTTTAACAACAATCACATCACTACTTGTTGTCTTGGTTGATTGCATATTTTTATTTTAGGGAGATAACACTATTGCAGTGTGTATTAACTGTCATCATTTCACTTCTTTGATAATTTAAAACATGATTATTATAACGCATCTATGTTATTTTTTCATAAAATACCACTTGTTTTAATTCACCTCTGATGTGTTCATATAAAATAAATGAGATCATGTATCATTTACCCACCAATGTACACTGATTGGTTTATTCATTTTTAGACCGATTAAAATCGACACGTCACTTATTTAAGTTGTCTTCAAAACTAACTATATTTTTGAGAGCTTTAGAAATTTGGCTTATTTACTTGGTAGAACTCCATTATAATAGGGTAAAAATAGCAACGTATTTAGTTCTCCAGTTTTTTATATTTATTAGATGATAGCTATTTCGGCTTTTCGAAATAGCTATCAACTAATAAATATAAAAAACTGTAGAGCTAAATATGTTGCTATTTTGACCATATTATTAGAAATTTAGCCATTGTAAAAGAGAGCCATTTTTTTTTAAATTTAGACCAAATCGTTTATATATAGCATTTTCAACTGAATTCAACTTTTTAAAGCAATCCAGGTTCATGACTGACTGTTGCTTCAGATATCTTGATCCAGTGATTCTTTCTTTCGAGCAAGACACATCAGTCAATCTAGTAACCTCTTACAAAAGCGGTCCTGAGGTAGAGTGCCTATGAGATAAGCATTTAAGGACTTTATGAAGTGCCATGGAGGTCTTTGCGTCTCGATTGCCCATTATAAATCACAATTTTCAAATTGTTAGTGTGTTTTGTTTTAAAGATACATTGGATGTTTTGAATTAATAATACACCTGTCGAATGTGTTTAATTATTTTCAGTACTTTCATTTTTTTTTCATTGTATTACAAACTATAAACACACAATATTTGTTTTTGCATAATTGTCATATTAGCTGACATTTTACGTTCCTTTGAGAACACGTTATTATAACAAAATAATTATAAAATCAGATGTTTACGTATCCTGTAGAATTTAATATCAAAATTATAACTGGAAACCACTTTTCTGTATAATTAAGATTATATTGGATATTTTAATATATATTTTAATAGTATTTTGTAACATCACTTTTACGTCTTGAACTTTTTTAAATATCAATGACAACAACATCTTTACGGACTCGTCAAAAGTGTTTACATATGATCACTGACATCTGACGCGGCCTTGTGGTGTCAATGATAACGCTAATCGTCTATTAATTACCTATTAATTACTGATTAGATTTGATTAATTATCACAGTGGAGTTATTTAGATGAGTCAGGAACGCACCCAGAACTATCTACTGCCTACGACGCGGTAGGCGTAACTTGTAGATTAATTATGACGCTGTCGTAGCAGTAAGGGCATTCGTAGCGCTACGCCACAATTGTATACGTTTAATAATTAAAGACTATGCTCTTAATATAAAATGATAACAACAAAATATTTATCGTTGATACTTTGTAGAAAGACTGCATGATATATTTAAACTACCCATTCTACAAAATGTAAATAAAATATAACAAATTTTACTCTGTCAGCTTGTGAGAATTTTCATTATCTGCGAAAAAATGAGTTTCTTTATAAATATTTTTTTACGGTACATAGTATTTACGTTTATCTAATTTTAAATTCACTTTCATTGATTACATTAATACAATTTCATCTTACGCATCAAATTTCATTCAAACACCAATTATTTTTTAATAAATTTTTGATCAATCTTTTTAATTCTATATAAACGTATTTTTAAATGTTTTTTATCAGTGGGATTTTTTTCTCTCCTTCTTAAACAAAGCTTAGATTGAAAGTGCCCACTCAATTATTTTTTATGTTTCTAAAATATAATACTATGATTTTTAATATAAATGTTAGAGTGGTTAAGACGATATAATATTGTGTATCTTTTCTAAGCCAGTATATAAAGCTGAGTAAATGCCGAAATAGCTATCAACTATATATGAAATAATGTTTGTAGAAATAAGCTACCTTGATATTTTTTCCAACTTTAAATATGTATATATTTTCTTTTTATACTTCTAGAAGTTATTGATTATTAAAAACACAATATTCCTTTGAACTTTATTTCACTTTATTTAAGAGGTCAGTACCAGTTTCGATCATTGCAAGCATTGTCAGCTGATGACAATTTGATCAGTTGACAATGCTCGCAATGAGCGAAACCGGTCCTGACATTTAAAATAAAGTGGAACAAAGTACAAAGGAATATTGTGTTTTACTAATATAATGCTTTTCCACCAAATATTTACAGTAAACACCCTTAAAGTGAGAAATTTTTAATGTTGATAGCATAAAAAGATAGTTATAACCGTGATTATAAGGTGGCTTCATAGAAAATGAGGTTCCTAGAAAATTGGTAAAAATCGCGATTTAAAAACGTAGCTATGAAATGTGGATAGCTTTGACAGTTCCTCGCTGTCCGCCGTGCTATCGCGCGGTATCTCTATCTTTTCATCGGATTACACTCTCACACCTCCTACCCCAAACCACCCGCCCCGGCAATATTTAATAGCGTATCATCCATCAATTTATTATACAGTTATTATGCGTTTTCCCTGCGCCACTTTTTCCACACCCCTCGCGGAGGCAACTCAATGATTTACCGCACACTTAAACTTCTCGGGTCGAACGTCATAAAAGATAAATGACTAAAACTTTCCTCGAGGCCAAAAATTATAACTGATCATTTTTTCGTCGCTTTCTTGGCGCGGCGCGTCAGACGTCAGATAGTGGCGAAGTGATATCATTCTCCATTACGAGGATGCCCCAACAAAACGACGGCCACTGTATTGACGTCCCAAAAAATATATATAAAATATAGCACAGCAGTGTAAGTTGACTAACTGAAAACTAAAGTGACAAAAGATACTAAAAAAATTGATACTCAAATGAGGATCTTATTTTTAAAACCTACCTAAAGACCATTTATGATTTTTTTCAAATTTTAATGCCAACCTGTTTTCGATTTCAATATCTACAGAATAAAAAAAACAATTTGAATCGTTCAAATTATCTTGTCACTAACGATTCGGGTTTCGCCTTTCGGCATCTTCAAGTGATCAAGTTCAGAATAATACTAACTGAAACTTTTCCTCTCAAGTTAATATTTTGATTGTCTTTTTGTGCAGAAGAAATAGCTTTTTTTTCAATTAAAAAAAAATATTTGCCATAAAAGATAATTCCAGTGTGTCAAATATTTTAAGAATAAAAAATCATACGAGAAAAACTTGATGAGAATTTATTGTAAGTCACTCGAGATTAAGTCGAGGTAAATTGACATCACGAACACCCACGTCTTTTCAAATTTTAAAATTTAAAATCTAAATTTGACATTGACTTTACCGGGAATTGAACCCATATCCTTCTGGTCGGTAGAGTAATCTCTTACCAACTAAACCACAACGGGCGACTCAATAGTCTAAATAGTAACTTGTATTGTCATACCTAAAAAAAAATATCTTTAATTATTATATCTTGATTTTCGCGATAATTGGAGCTCTGTTTGGTATACTGAATTTATCGATAATGAAAGCTTTTAAAGGGATAAAGATGAAAAATATTTGTAAAAAATGACACCAGAAGTTATTTGATGGAAGAACTTTTGAATGATCCAATTATAAGATATGCAAAACTTGTCTTAAAAAAATATTACATTAATCTTATTTCAGAATTCAGCCACTCAGATTGACTTGATATGACAGTCAAAATAAAAATCTTCTAAATATTAAGTGTCTACATTTTTAAACTTTCATTAAAATGTCAAAATTGTCAAAGTTGTGAGCTGGTACCGTGTAGCATCGCATCGTACATTAAAATAATTAGATTTTTTTCCATTAGTGCTACGTATTATGAAATCCTTTTTAATATGATAGTTAGACAGTCTTTCTTAAGAATGAAAACATAATTCTGTTAAATATATAAAATCATTTATACATAAAGCCTTAAGGTTTTCAAAAGCTCATAGTTTCCATGCTATCTCCATACTGGTAGAAGATAAGGAAGTTACAAATTGATAGTTTTGAGTTAGCAGCACATGAAATATTTGAGTTTTTCATATAAAGCCTCAAGCTTTAATAATTTATGTTACATACATAGATGATTATAAAATCCAAACATTGTTGGATTTATGGCGGTCGTACATAAATAAAGTTATAAATGAATAGGCATAGATAAGGCTAACCTTTAAATCTGTCATAATAATAGTTTACTTTTAATGTTTTATCTGTCAATACTTGGTGGAAAGGCATTATATTTTTTTAAATGTATCAATTTCCCAATAATAATAAACATTAATTTAGTGTCTACCAAACTATGTGCCGCAAGAAGTCTCAGGTGTGCCGCGGAGAAAGAAGCTTATGAAATGTTTATTTTAAATAATGCATATTCTTTTAAATTTTCTCTGATTTTAAATAAATTTAAGATCTACATATATTCAAAAAAATATTTGTCACGTTCGTACATAGTGGTCAACGTGACACATTTTTCACATTTCCTTTTTAAGAATTTTTATTTGGTGTGCCGTGAAGTAAAAAAGTTTGGCAGACACTGCATTAATCCATTGCTATGTATACTGAACTTAACTCAGTTTACTATAAATATCCGAGAATGAATTTCTATTCTTAACTGGTCGTGGACCTTCGTGAATAATGTCGAATTAGTAGGAACAAATGTTTTATTTTTTAAATAAGAATAATTGCAATTTTTTAAAAAATACGTTTTTGCCAAAACGGTCAAATAAATACACCGACGGCGTAATTTCAGACAAAATGTACTTAACTGTTTTTTGTAAATATTGCTACTTAGCAACTTCTGCCAGTATGGTGATGATTCTTTCAGATAAGTTTTAACCAGTCTCGACCGAAGAGGAGGCTCAGAAATCTACTCGTTCGAAAAGAGAGTCTTTTCTCCGCTCATTGTCAAAATAAATACATTTTTAATAATTTTTATTCTCCCTATAAAACCGCTGCATGATATTTTTCTGCGGCCAAAATTGACTAAATTAAAAATAAAAAGTTTTTTTGCGCTATGGCATCGAGCCGAAAAGTTTTCAGCGTTAAATATGGTCCCGTGCCAGCTCTAAGCGTTAGAGCGGCCCCGGTGGGAAATGCAGGCTCATGAAAAATTATGTTTTCCTTTAAAATACTTGTCTCACATCTCACGAAGATTGGTAAAAAAAACAGGGCTGTGAACTCGTCAACAAACGCTACTCCGGTATTAACCAACCTACAATCCAACTACATATCCGATTTTATCGACGGATAACAACGGATATAAAGCTAAATCTTACGACGAAGATCATTGGCATGCCTTTGGAGAAATTAAGTGTGGTAAACTTTTCGTATTTTTTGTTACATCCCCAAATGAATCGGCAATATTTTAAACATAGAACCAATCTATATCTCCGCTGAAAAAATAATACAGCGCTATAGGGTGGTTAAAAATACGCTATTCTGGCATTTACATACATATGTATTATATGTATATACAATTCGACTCAGACAGTCATTTTTATATCAAAAAATTAAATTTTTCTCAACAATTTTCTTTAGTTCTATGTTTAAATTTGATATTATATAATAATATGAGTTCCTGAGAGGTGAAGTGAAACAAATGTTATTTAAGGAAAAGATGTATTTGTGGCGCTTTAATATATTACGTGTCTTGAAGTGAAGTGAGGAATAATTTGTATCTAAGTTTTATTAATTTAATTGGCATTAACTTGGTAGAACTTCATTATAATAGGGTAAAAATAGCAACGTATTTAGTTCTACAGTTTTTATATTTATTCGTTGATAGCTATTTCTGCTTTCGAACGCCGTTTTATTCCACATTCTCTTTCGCCGCCGACACAGGAAACAAAAAAAAATTGTTTACTTTCTGTGCCAATGTTGAACATATTGACTTTTAAAGCAGCATATCTTAACAGGATTTTTACTCAACTTTTCTATATATACGCAAGGGCTGAACTAGTGGTGACCTAACCACTCATACTACAATACACCGTATTTCTTGGAATCCAATGAATGCTATGTAACTTTAAACACCACAAACATCCATGCTTTCGACCACAAATCAATAAATCGACTAAAAAATCAATATATCAATGAGTCCGTCTTGGTGTTTGAACCCGTGAGCACCGTAACTGAAGCTGACGACGTCGACCACTCCTCTAGAGGCACGACTATTATGTTAACTACACAATACACACATATCTTTGTTTTTATTTTATTTATTTTTAGCAGTTTGAAAAGAATCGTTTGGTCACAGCCCTGGTTAAAAAAAAAACAGCGCCACCCTCGCTCGCGATGAAGAAAGAACTTTTCAGTTTATTTCGCATTATCTTGCTTGTCAGACAAATTAATATATTGTCTCCCTTCAAATAAATATTGCGGTTAGAGTATTGCTTTCATAGTTCGCTTTACAAGGCATGAAATATCGTTACCAAATGGAACTTCGAAAAGGTAAGGATGAGGATTTGTACTTGCAATAAACGCAGACTATCGTATTAAGTTCAAGTGGGTTGTAACTTGTAACAGTGTTTTTTTTTATTATTTTTTTATATCAAATTTATGTAGTACCAGGATGCGCCAGCGTCAAGGCTCTTCCAGTCTCCTTCATCGATAAAGTTTTTGAAAAATTGTAAATTGCGTCCCCTTACCATCGTTTGCAGATGGAAGGGCGTGATCACTACAGAGATAAAAAGCTCACGGGAACTCCACATGCACTATTTTGCAAATCACATTCCATATGTTTCCTCCATACCATATCCGTACATGTACACACACATGCGCGTACATACATACACACATACAGTACACAAAATAATTTTAAAGTTTATATACGTTGTTATCCGTTAAAGAGTCATTTTCGTGATGCTAAATTCGTTCTTAAATTGACAATTTTACACGACATAAGATTTATGGAGGGTCGTCGAGCAGAACTGCTCTGGGTCTAAAACGATTCTCAGGCAGTGTCTTGTCATAGTTAATTATTTAAGTCATCATCATCTCTACCACAATAAAATAATCAACAAATTCTTCGCAATAAAAGCAAAAAATTAAAATGATGCTTCTCAAAGAGGCGAAACACGTATCACATTTTGTAATAAATTGGAATGAAAAAATTACTAAATTAGATTTTATATTGAAAATAAACTTCCGCAAAGATACCGCCAAATCCATGTCATGTAATATATAACGTAATTGACATTATAAAGTATTTTTTTCTTGAAACTTTTTTTTATTCTTATTCTTTATCCGCTCCCAATTTAGAGCATATTGATTTAAGATTAAGGCATCATTACATACTTTTTTTTCATTAATATTTTCGAAAAGATTGTTCGGAAGGATATGGTTAAGAGAGGACTATCGGTTACCTAATCGCTGTCACTATTATTGAAGTTTATATTTATATTAATCAAATAGGAAATTAAATTAAAGATTGTGCTAAAAAAGAATTGGTTATTTGTGTACCAACTTACAAATGTAAAGAAAAATTCACTTTACAAATCTCAATAAAAAATCTTTACGATCAAGCTTTCATTAAAAATGAAAATTCACCAGTACCTTTAAGAATCTAAAATTACAAAACACACGAAATTAAAATATTGTATGATGTAAAACAGTGCCATTTGTCTAAGCCTTTTTTTAAATATGTTGAAATTATTTTTTCATTGTAACACCCAATGGATATCTGAAGATAAAATTTCACATGTGGATGGAGTTCATGGTGGACTAATAATGTGTCCCTTCATCCAAAAAAGTTTTCCCAGGCCTGTATTAACGTATATTCAGCATATGCAACTAAATTTCGAAACATTATTAATTTCTTCGATAATCGCTCTAGCATCACTTTTAGGGTGTTACATACTATATACATAATTTAACTTTGTCATTTTTTGTAATTTCTCTGTTTTTACTTAGCAGGTCAGTATACGTATACATTGGAAATGAACACGGTGAAATAACAATTTTTAAATATATCTTCATTTCAATATTTTTTTAAATACATATATCACTTTTAGGGTGTTCACTGTCAACACTTGGTGGAAAGGCATTATATTAAGAAAAACACAATATTCCTTTATACTTATTTCTTTTATTTACAAAGATCGGGACAGGTTTCGTTCATGGCGAGCATTATCAACTTATAAGAAATATAATTTATACAAAACAAATTGATATATATTTATAAACAAATTGTTTTGTAAAAATAACACTGTCCTGATCTTGATAAATTAAATTGGGAATAAGTACAAATGAATATTGTGTTTTTCTTAAAATAGCTAGCATATTAATTAAATTTACAAATTCTTTAAAGTATTCAAAGTGCAAAAATTATAACTCTATTAACTACAGCTTAGCAAGAAAGCATATAGACTTAATTATATTATTGCTAGACTATATTAGACGACTGGGAAAATAACGATACCGTTTTTTATGTCGTCCTGCACTGGCTTAAGACGTTTCTTACCAGCCCTATTACCTGTTAAAAAATACAAATTCGAAGCACATACAATGCTATTTATAAACAAATATTTCAAAAATCCTATAAACATAATTATTTCACAACTCTTTTTTACACTGTAGATACGTTCTGCGAAAAAAACGTGTAAAATTTGTTCCCTGAATTTGATAAAAGAATAAAAGTTTGGTATAGAAAATCTTTTTATTAAAAAAAATACTATTAATCGCTACTTGATTACATACAGGGACTTTTATGAGAGGTTGAACATAAATCACTTTCATCGTTAAAAATTTCTGACACGTCTTCTTTGTTAGGATCTTATGAAGCCTTTGTTTGCTATTACTGTTTTGTGTTATTGGACTTCTTGTTATTAAGAAATCCATTAACCGCTTTTGTATTTTTTGCGTCTTGGAATCGTTTCACAACAAATAATTTGTGTAAAAATAAAGTCTTATTTTAAAATCGTGTAAAAAACCCTGATTTGTACTTATTCAACACTTTTTAATAAAAATTATGACCTTTTTCGCTCACATCAGCATTAATGTAAGTTAATATATATTATAACTATGGAATAAGTTCAAAAGGGTTGTTTTATTTTTGAATTAATGTAATTAATGTTAGCTTTTCTCAGCGGGTTATTATAAACACTTGTACGGAATAAGGTTCGAGTACTTTTTTTCTATTTTGCGAATTAAAAGCTCTGCTGAATCAGACGCAGGTTGTGCGATAGTTTTGAACAGAAAACAATTAAATAATATGATATATTGTTCAACGTAATAAGGCGAAACTCACTAAAAACACACTCGGCAATTGTACGGAAAATATTACATAATTACTTTCGGCTTGTCTGCTGAGAAAACTAACTCTCTCGATTATGGAACGTGTTAAGAGAAAATAATGTTTTATTTTTCGCTTTGTAATATCGAACATGCCTAAGTTGAGCTCAGCTGGGCTTGATTGTTTTGGAATATAATCCGTCCCACGATAGACGAATGATGAATTCAACAAAATAATAGTATTAAAAATTGCTTTTTACTAATTTCACGTGTATTTATTAGGATCAGGACAGGCTTCTTTCGTCATGAGCACTTTCAACAGATAAAAATAAATATTAATACAGGGTTGAAGGATGTTTATACTAGTACCAATTAGGGCTTATACAAAAACCGACTTTTGAAAAAACTGGTTTTCGATTGTCAATATTGTTCAATACAAAAAATGGATAATTCAATTAAAATAGCGAGATAAAATTCATTTCTTTTGTGTCGTTTATTTCTATACATAATACACAACAAGAAATCATTTGGTGCTACTCTTCAGAAAATATAATTTAAGAAACACACAAAGCGTCCACTGATCGTTTTGTAACAAAATTTCCTGATATCGAAAATACCCTTTCGCTGGGTAATGATGTGGGGCATATGGTCTTAAGCCATCAAATAAAAGATCCAAATTTTCTGTCCTTTTGTTTATAGACTCGTTTATGGAAAATTCGGGACAACCGGTTACTAAGTTGAAAAACCGGTTTTCGGAAGTCACAAATTTAGCCAAAAACCCGGTTTTTGAAAACCGATAAGCTCTAATATATAGAGATTATCAAGTAAATAATTATTAAATGTATAAAAACATTTTACGTTTACTTAAATCTTAAACCAAAAATGAATCTTAGCTTATTCAAAAAAACACCAAATATTTTTATGTTTTTAATTGTTTTAACGAAACAAAATTTGCTTTATTATTATGTATTTTTTTCAATTTTCACTTAAGAAAAAATACAGTATTTGAAAATTCGCTTCAAGGTCACATTTGCGTTGCAGAAGTAGCTCTCGTGTCGTGAATATAACCACAACAGTTTGAGGGTATAACTTTTGGCTTGGTCTTTGCTACAGGGTGGGAATCTCTAATACTCGAGAAAAACTAATTAGCGGGTTGTATTTGAGTTTTAGTGAACAACTTAATATCACTTATTCCCTTCTCTGACGAGTTGTTAACACATTTAGAGGTTTTGCCAATCCACTAGACAAGCTTTTCATTTTCAGAAATAATAAATTCAAGCTTAGAAACTTTACTCTGCTTGAAGTATCGAGAAGATTTTTAAAACGGTGATATAAATCACATTGTAGTTTTACTTTGTCAGTTTTTTAAATGTCGATACCGCAACGGTAATTGGTCGCAGTTAATGTTCTTTCTAAGATGATAGGTTAGATCAGTGGTTCCCAAAGTGGTTCCTACAGACCCCCAGGGGTCCCTGAGACCGTTCAAGGGGTCCGTAGCCGGTCAAAATTAATTTGGGGGTGTTATTTCCCTTGGGAGTTATTTCACTTGGGGGGGCGTAGTCAAATTTTTCTACATGAAGGGGTCCGTGAGCATAATAAGTTTGGGAATCACTGGGTTAGATGCACAGAAAATTCAGATACTGGCGGGGGCAATCCAACAAATGTGCGGTATAATTCGTCATATTTGATAGAATAAAGGTATTAAATGAAACATTAAAAAATGACTAGTTTGATTTTTAAAAAAATCAAGGACAAATTACGAAATTAAGCAGAATAAAACAAATAATCTGTCGCTAATAAAGGTATTTATATATTTTATAAAAGTATTAAAATTTTTCTCGTTTATAACCTCGTTCATTAAAACTGATTCTTATAATTCATACTCCATTGAGATCAATTTTTTGTTCTGATACATATGTATTTCGGTCAATTTCAATTTTAAAAAAATATTATTTGTATAGTGCGCGCCAACACGGAGTGCGAGGTCAAATTACTGCGTGGCCGCGTGTGCGGGCAGCTTTAATGGAACATTGGTCACAATAACCGAGTATTATCATTCTATCGTGTGTTTCTGGATAGGTCAAAATGGCATTTGAAAAAAAGATTTTTTACCGACTCTTCTTTGATTATGATTGCAATAAAGTTACAATATATTAATTTATTTATTTTTAAATTACTTAATCATTTTCTTTCAAAGACTACCAGCTGTTCCACAAAGTAAATGTCTTTCTCAGTTTAACGGTCAAGGTTTTTAATTCAATATCTAAATTGATTTTTTTACATACACCTTGGTTTATTCAACTTATAGATTCCAAAAAACTAGCATCTTACCAACTTTTATAGCTTCATACTTACCACAGGACTTACCTCATTTTTAAATGATTTAGATAGTTAGATTATCATCAAACACATGTTTAAGCGTGTGAAATAACTAAACCCCCTTTAAAATATTTTATGAACCATCAATTAAAAGAAAATTATCATTTTTCTCTTTAAAAGACAGCAGAAAGGGAGGGGTGAATTTGTCGTGTCATGTTTTTTCGTTGTTAATTAGTTGACGGCCAATGCTAATCATGGCTTACTAATTTTGATCGACAACAGTTTAACTTACTTCGCTTGAGGTGAAGAAATTTATCGTTTTATTTCATGAATTATAAAACAATATCTTTAATAAAAAAATATAATATAAAAAACGTTATAGCTTCAACAACGTAAAGATTATTATTATCTAAAATGTATTAAAAATCAGCTCGTTAAACGCTGGGTGACTTGTTACAAATTGATAATGAAGTGTCATGTTTTAGGTCAAACGTCTATCTGTATCAATTATAAGTTTACTCAGCACAAATTAAATTAACTCAATTATGCTGGTAACACTGCAATAACAGATGACATTTTGTTACAAAGATAATTTAGTCCAATTATTGCTACAAGAAAATCAAAGGAAGGGAAACAGAGCTGAAATCATTTTGTATTTTGATAAAGGTTGCTGTTGACCATTTTCGCTGTCAGAAGATAAAATTAAATTTATGTCCTTCTAATGAGTCAAAAAGGTTATTTTTTTTGTAAATTAATAATATCATAAAAGGTAAACAGAATTATCAACATACGATTATTATAAACGAATCAACAGTCTTTTGAAATAAAATATTGCTCTCGATATTTGCGCTTGAAAAGTAATCACGTTAAAAAAAATGTTACTTAAAAAGAAATGTAATTATCATTTGTGTATGCGACTAAATTAAATGAAATAAAATTGCTACATCTTTTGAAATGTACATTTTATAAATATGAAGGCTCTGCAAACTTAGACAGAAGTATCCGTGTTTGTTTTTTTCAATTGCAGTTAACAATTTTGAATATTATAAGGTTCCATGTAACTTTTTGAAAAAATCTAATCTTTAGATTATATTAAAAACGGCAGTACTTTTTTCAGACGCTTCTTAAAGCATAAACAATATTTAAATTAATTTGCCAACATTATGAAAACTGCTGCCCTCGTTTCCCGAGCACACACATATATTTTTTTTTGTACCAATATCATTAATTTTTGGGATTTTTTTTCAATTAAAACGATACTTAAATTTAAATCGTTCAAATTATATACACTCCTACAGATTTTGTCAATAACGACCCGGGTTTCGCCTTTCGGCATCTTCAGGCGTTCAAGCGTCAGTTCAAGTTCATCCGTGTACATAAGTTGAATGATTCAAATTTAATATTGAAATTCCACCAAGCACCTTCAGTGGAAATCTTAAATTAAAACGATACTTCTTTTTCCGTTATAGTTTTTTAGTTGATGAACGTATTAATTTGTTGGGAAAAATTCATACGTAATTCAAAATTTGTAGTGTATTATTTGTGACATTTACTACTCATGATACATTTTAACATGAAAATTGAAGATAATTATAAGTTTATTGAATTGGCATTTACTTGTTAAGAACTCAATTTTAAAAAGGTAAACAATAACAAAATATTTAGTTCTACAATTAATATTTCTTAAATTCTTTTGATCCCTATTTCGGCGTATGCCTTCATCAGAACTATGTTTAAGCCTACACTTACTCATTTTAAAAAATTACATTTATTAAACACGACCTTGTTATATAAATTAGGATGTTAGAGTAAATACCTGGATGAAGTAAATATATCTTCTAAGCCAGTATTTATATAATTTAAGATTTCGACTGAAGGTGCTTGGTAAAATTTCAACATTAAATTTGAATCGTTCAAATTATGTACATTCACACAGATTTTGTCACTAACGACCCGGGTTTCGCTTTTCGGCATCTTCAGGTGTTCAAGTGCACGGGTGAACTTGAACTGACGCTTAGTAAATGAATGTTTCGTGTTTATATAAGAAATAAATTTATCATTGAGTTTAAAGCCATTACTGGCGAAAAAGATTAGACTATGGGAATGCCCACAGATTTGAATGGTGAGTAGTTTTAAGAATTATATTTATTTTTGTTGCGCACTTGAACGCCTGAAGATGCCGAAAGGCGAAACCCGGGCCGTTAGTGATAAAATCTGTGTGAATGTACATAATTTGAACGATTCAAATTCAGTATTTATAGCTGAGTAAATGTTGGTTTGAACATAGTTAAGTTGAGGGCATAAGCCGAAATAGCTATAAACTGAATTTTAAAAAAAATGTAGAACTAAATACTATGCTATTTTTAACCTTATTATAATTATATGTAATTAATAAAAATTGGTTATTTGAAAAAATCGATACGTTTTCTCAACATAGACAAACTATACGAAAGTTATCCCACAACATTATCAGTTTCAAATTTGTCATATTAATATAACACTCAACTATGGCCATGTTATACGTCATCAATGGCTTCGCCCTGTATATAGTCATTCGAATGTGTGTTGGAAGTTCGCAGTCACTGTCGAAATTTAGGTCGCTCTATAAACAAGCATCAGTCTATTCATACACAAACACATACGATGGCTTGCTTACTCAGTGATCAGAGGATTATCAAAGGTACCTGTATGTTCAGTGTCCGGCACCAGGCCATCAAACTTGCGACTAGGGAATGCAATATCGGTATTACCGAAACCGGGATTCCGGTATTCATGTAGTTTTCAATACCGAAATACCGAATTTGAATCGTTAAAGTTTTGTACAAACACAGTCACAAATTCTTATGTTTTACATTACAAATTACATATATACCAAAGGCATTATATTAATTAAAATACAATACTTCTTTGTCCTTTATTTCCACTTTATTTTAAAAAGTTATAACTGGTTTCAGTTGACAATGCTCGCCACGAACGAAACTGGTCCTGTCACCTTTTTAAATAAAAACGAATAAAGTACAAAGGAATATTGTCTTTTATTAATATACATAATAATGTCTTTCCACCAAGTATTGAAAGTAAACACCCTAAAAGATACGGTTAATTCCAATGAAAATAAATTTATCAAAGGTAATTTATTTTATTTAAGTTGTTATTTACCATTTTTTCCTTTTTATGAGTGTCTTTATTAGTTTCCAGGAACTATTCATTGTTAACCCTTTATTATTTATTTAACAAATGGAGTATTTTAACATTTTTATTATTTTTAAAATTATGATTGTTGTTTTGTTTAGAAATTCTAGCATTCGTCCGTTATCAAATATGTGTTGCTAAGAGAGTTACGTTTTAGCAAATTACTAATTAATAAATTTTTCATTACTTTTTATCCTCCTGATGAAAATGAGATTAATAGCTGACTAATAATAAACAGATCTCTTAAAAAAATCTGATGAGTGAAAAAGTGGTAAAATGCATTTGCTTCAATTTAAGTACTCTTTTTGATTCCACTTGCAACACCGTAGAAAAATAACCAAATTTTAAAAATACTTATATTCTAAGCCCTCCATTCAAATTATCCCATCATCATGATTCCGTTTAAAACGTTCGATCAGTAAATATTTATTTTGTCACGTTAAAATCAACAACGATTTATATTTTTATTTTTCTACATGCCCTATTTTCCACTAATGTGTTTACTAGATCACCTCGTATGCCTCATTTGTTAACAATAATGTCATTTCGTCGAGAACATTACAAACTTTTTGACATTTCCGTAATGACAAACGTCATTAAAATCGCTTTTTAATATGATTAAAATGTGCTCGCAAACTAGTTAGAAGCATAGAATATAATATGATACGTGTATATTATTATATATCTTACGTTGTTGTAAGAAAAAATATAATATGCAGAGCAAACATTCAAAAAGTGATATGTCACACAAATACAGAGCTTGGAAAATGATGTTTTGATTTGAGTATTAGAAAAATCACGGTTTGCTTGAATGTGTCAACTTTTCTATTATACTATTTCCAAAACTCAAACTTCTCAGCAGAGTCAAATACTATAACGAATAGCACAAACAAAATAACATTTGCATAAAAATATGATTTAAAATTTGAAGACGACAGTCTTATAGACATTTCAGATTAAAACTAATAAGATCAGTCGATTCCTCAGACTTGAATTTTTGAAAATAGTACGTTTTGCATTATACCCCACAATTGTGATTTCCTTTCATTGATTTAATTATGGACCATCAGAATTGATATTAAATGACGTTTTACAAAATTTGTGGCAAATCACTTTTTGAGTGTTTACTCCTCAATTTGATTAAGCGTGCCATTTACCATTATTAACATTATTTTCTTTAAAAATCTCTAATTAAAATAATCTTTTTATAAAAAGAGTCTTCTGTACTTATGCTACATTTAATTATTAGCATTGTTTACGCCCATCACAAGCATTTTAAGCTGATAGGAATGCATATAAATACGAGGCTATTTCTACTTAACCGGTGTTTTATTATTTAAAAAAAAACATACTGAAACGAAACCGTTTCAGATTGTTAATTCGATCAATTGATGCGACAGTGAATTGGGAAGTCTTTTCCAATGTGGAGCATATTGCCTCCTAATGTTTTAATCTAACTGTTTGTTACTCAGTCGCTCAATCTGTTTTTTTCCGAAGCTAGTAGTAGGGATAGAAGGATAGAAGGAGAACAGGACTAGTGGTAAGCTAATCGCTCTCGTTAAGCCCAGTTATTAAAGAATCGGAGAGAGTTTTTAAACATCAAAAACATCCATGCCTTCGAACAGAAATAGATAAATCGGTTTAAAAATAATGCTGTTCGTATTAAGATTCAAACCAGTGAGATCCGTTACGGAAGCCAACAACAAACGCTAACCACTGTGCCATGAACCCGACAATCTTAATTTATATTAGTACTTATATTTTTTATGATGTTATAATCACCTATTTAAATTAAAGTTTAAGTAAAAATGAATGCAATATGTTAAGAATTTTGATTTTATAATATTGAATAAAAGTATGCTATAATAAAGCAAATAAAATCATCGTTTCCGTTAACGAATTGACGACTGCTGTTTGTTTGTTTGACTAGAGACAATTAAACTCGTAGATTTGTAAATGAGACAACATTTTAATATAAATTTGATATCCTTGATAAAAGTATGAATTTCAAAATATTTGCTTCACATAATTACTGCCCATTGGAGATATGTAACAAAACTCTGAAATGTTTCCGCTTCGGTTGGAATCATCTTAAGAAAACTTGAGTATTTACCCTTATGACAGAAGATAAAAGTACCTTTTCATAGAAACATACTTACCTAAAAGGGATCTCCTTACAGCCAAATATAGTTAGTTACATTCAATGAAATTCGTTAAATGTATACTGTTTGCTACAGACATTAGAAAAGAATTGTGTTTGTACATCCTTCATTTTTAAATGTATTATACATTTACATTAAGATTTTATGGCCACGTGGCTGTGCGGTCAACATCATTGGTTTCGGTTACTTAAGTTTTTGAATCCCAGTAATGACAGTTTTAATAAATTGATTTATAGATTTCTGTCCGATGGTATGGATGTGTGTAATGTTTTCAATTCCCTCTTATCACTAATATCTTTAGAACTGACCTAGCGACAGCAATAAGCTAACCACGAGTCCTAGTCATACACCTATATCCCTACTCTTTTTGAAAACAAAAGTAAGTTGAGTAACAGTAAAAAGCAGTTTTGGCTTAATTTATTTATTCTGGCAAAAATTTGGCTTTTGTTTGTTGTTACTGTCATGTGTATAATATTTGTGTCAATGTATTATTTTTTTTCTTTTTAGTGGAACTTCATATTTTTCATTTTTTATAATTTGTTTAAGGGGGTATTCTAGTTTAGAGGCACGAATTTTGGGTGTTTTTTCGAGCTCTGTAAAAAATAAGAAAATATTTACCGTCCATTTTTTTACCATTCGTTTATTTATATTTTAAAAATATATAAAAAAAAAAAAAATTCAAAACTTGAAAAGTTATCAGCTGGTAAAGGGAGGAGTCCAAAAAAAGGTGGTGTCCTGACGTACACGATTCCAACCTTTCTGGTCGTTTGAAAACAAAAAAATTAACGGATTCTTAATAAATACAAAAATGCCCCTACTTCGAAGAAGTAAACAGTTTTTTTAAGAAAATGGCAGCCTTCGAACAAAAAAATGAATTTTTACGTTTATTTTAACCGTTTAATTTTTTTTTTAAATAGTAAAAATTTAAATTTTGACCTAAATCTGCTACGGGCTATAGAAAATTTTATTTAAAAGGTTCACACAAAATTTCAAATAAATCGGTTAGGTAGAACTTGAGATATTATGTACGTCAGCTTGAAAAAAATAGTTTCGAGAAAAACGCGTTTAAAATTTTGATTTTCGATCTGTTCCGGTCGGACCAGCTTAGTTGTTGCGTCACCAAAATCACTGTAACTCGGTAAATAATTAAAATTTTGAAAAATCATTTAGAGGACATACTCTCAAATGTCTAACTTTAGAAAAATATAAAAAAGAAAGAATCGATTTTTTCAAAATTTCTACACTAGAATACCGCCTTAAGACCGTGTAAAAGAGTTTACTGTACACGTTGTGGCGTTTTTTTTTTAACATTTGTCTACTCTAATTTATTCAACATTCGTACAAATTGTATAGGAACCAATTATGTTTACATACAAAAGTCAAAGGCCGCCTGTATATGATACGTAAAATCAGTTAAAATTAGTATTTTTCCAAGGCTATCAATTTGATTTTGATTGTGGGCTCAATATAGAACCAAGTGTTGACTTTTTTGATATGTTTGTAAACTCATTGGAATGCTTACGTGTCTTCAAAATAGCAACCTGATGATTTAGCTTGTTCCGCCAGCATAGTCCGTCCATAGAAATTGCACATTAAATGGATAAGTTTGCTTGTTTATACCAACCACTTCTTGGCACTGCACAATAACCGAAGACGCCGTTGAATAATAATATAAATGTTTCCTATATTTCAGCGGTATGAAAACATTCGTGATAAATTGTGCCAATATAATATACTTTCTGCAAGATAACTTCGAAAGGATGAATGGTTAAAATAAAATTGCAATAACACCTCGATATAACGGAATAATGCGGTAAGAGGGTGTCTGTAAATCCTAAAAATATATAATCGAACGCGTAAGGAAAAAAAACATCATAATATGTACATGTTTATATTGGACTAGCTGTACTCTCAATGATATATGATTGAAAATTAACGCACGCCTAATCATTAGCCAACACGCATTAAAACTGATACAGATTTGGTTAAGTGCTTATCATGCTCTTAATATTGATTTTATTTGCAACTCTAAATTAAAGCAATATACACAATTGATTAGATATACAGTTCATTAAATAGAGGTAACATGATTCATTGTATTTACTTAAAAATTAACCGTTTCTTTTAAAATAATTGGATAGAATATGTGGATTTTCATAAAAATACCACACAAGTCCATTGCACACGAAACGATAAAAAACATTAACAAGAATGTACTCAGGTTTTTTTGTGTTTCAATGAGAAAGAGTTATAATTATTATCAAACTATTCATTATTATTCTTGAAATCTGTGATGTGAATTTTAGTCGAATTGTCACTTTAAAAAAATCTAAATATTTAATTGAAAAATATTACGAATACTATTCAAATAGTCAGAGAGAGCGGAATATATTCGAAAATTGAATATTAGAATATTCAATTTTCTTCCCTAGGCTACTAACTGCAATGGTTTCAGCGACCTGGCCTATTTATTAAAGGTATCACAGATCGGGAAAGAAAAATAAAGTTTTGTATTGAACATACGACTCGAGCTTTGCACACTGTGCGAAAAAAAGAAACACAAAACATTAGACCAAAACTAAACACATCCATCTTTCTTCAAATAAAAATAAATGTGTAAAGCTTTCAAAGTTGTTTAGTTTAAAAAACGATTTTGTTAGAGATGTAACTTAAATATTTATTGTTATTGTCTTTTTACGCAAAACAGATTTAAAACTTTCGGTGTTTATTTGCAACGTTTTTTAATGTGACGTGTTCTATGGACTGTAAATGGAATGTCAAAATACATGAGGCAGAAAGCACGAAATGTACAATCTTGTCTTAAAATTATACCACTTAAAAGAGCATTGTAAGGAATGCAAGATGAATATGAATGCCTCTCGTTTGATAAGGAAAACCTACCTTTTTCCTTATGATGTAAATTTAAGATTTCGACTGAAGAAGGCGCTTGGTGAAATTTCAATATTAATTTGAATTGTTCAAATTATATACATTCTCACAAGTTTTTTCACTAACGACCCGTGGTTCACCTTTCGGGATCTTCGGGCGTTTAAGTTCACGGATGAACTTGAACTGACCACTTCAAGTTTAGTTAAAGTTCATCCGTGCACTTGAACGACTGAAGATGCCAAAAGGCGGATCCCGGGTCTTTAGTGACAAAACTTGTGTGTATGTACATAATTTTAAAGATTCAAATTTAAATATGTTAAATGAAAAGTTTAAATAATCATGAATCGTTCACAAATATGAAAATAACATATGATTATCATTTGATCGATGTTCAATGTAGTCAATTAAAAGTCACTTTTGCTGAAACAAATACACTTCTATGGCAATACAAAAATTATACTGGCTTATTCACAACCATGGTAAACAAACGTTGGTTGTAGATACCGCCGGAAACTACTATCAAAACAATGAACGCGACGGGCGCCTTTGTTGCGCTTACAATTTCAATATTATCGATGCGGTTTGGAGTTGGGCGTATAAAGGTATTCGCTCGTCATGGGATTTGACATAAATAATACATGCATCAAACTAGAGGAATGTACTCTTAAATGTACAAACGCTGACAACTACCAGACATGGCATATTTCCACGCGTCAAATTTTACCATTGGGTATAAAACGCTATATTAATTATTAAACAATCCGTTCCGAATATTTCGAAATATATTTTATTTTGCTCAATTTTAATAATTTAAAAAAAAATAGAGAATTGAATCTATACACGTGCTTTATAGAATACACACACTTTATAGTTAATATGAACTCGATAGCTGCCAGAGACATGTTATCTCGTCACTAACTAATTAAATTAATAATTGTAAATTATAGCCGGCCTGATACGTGAAGACATACTTTTTTTTACGGCAGCCAAAAGGCTAAACGTACTGAATGTGTTGGGTCATATGGCGCAGCGGTTAGGGTTGTAGGCTTCCGTGCCGGATCTCACGAGTTCAAACAGCATTTTTTGATCGATTTATCAATTTCTGTTCGATAGCATGGGTATTTGTGATGTCTAAAAATTTCATCCTACTCTTCCGATCCTAATACTCTCTTTAAAATGGAGAAGTTGAGCGACTGAGTAACAAACAGTTACCGTAGAAAAACTTCTCTTAATACACCTCCATTATGAGGTCATATGCTCTACATTGAGAACGGGTATGAATTTAAAAACAATGTATGCGATGAGATAATATTATGATGATAATATAATAATAAGATGATATTAACTCTAGTATTGATTAAAATATTTTATTTGGCGATTTTTACATGAGCCGCTGTACGATGAAAGCCCATGATAATTACGAATCGCTGTAGCAATCGACACTTCGGATCCGAAATTTACATATATTTTGGTAGAAATGGTGTAAATAAATCTAGAATGAATTTTTATTTCAGAATATTAAACTTTTTAATCGTAGTATAATGCTTATTCATTTGATATCTTTATATATTTAATAATATTTTGAATTATTTAATATATATATTTTTTTAAATCCATGTCCGCTCCCAATGTGGAGCATATGGCCTCCTAATGGAGGTATCTTAACAGAAGTTTTTTCTACGAGAACTGTTTGTTACTCAGTCGCTCAGCCTCACTTTTTTCAAAGTGAGTAGGGAAAGAAGGATAAGGCTAGAACAGGACTAGTGGTTGGCTAATCGCTATTCTACGCCCAGTTATTAAAGGATCAGAAGGATTGGAGGAGAGGAAATGATGTGAATTGACATCACAAACACCCAGTCTTCGATCACAACTTTCAATTGAATAATTCTCAAATTCACTGTGATCTGACCGGGAATCGAACCCAGACCTGCGTGATCGGTAGAGCAAGCTCTTATCAACTGAGCCACAGCAGGCAACAATTTGGTTACAATTATTTATTTTGTTAACATAAATAAAATATTTTACAAAAAAGTGTCACAAGTCAAAAAGACTGAATTATCAATAATTTAACGAAATTGTAATGTTTTAATTTCTGTTTAATAATATTTAAAGTAAATAAAACAAAATTTACATTCAAAGCTATTTGTATTGTATCTTTCGTGATTTCTTTACAGTTTATGGCAAATGGCAAAATGTAACATTCTGGCTGAGTTTAACGTCGTTGGCTTAGAAGACGGAGGTCACGGGTTCGAATCCCAGAACGGACGGTTTAATAAATTGATTTTTCAAACGATGTATGCATTTATGTTTAAAGGCGTGTATTTGCTGTCTTAGATTACCTCCCACCCATCCTATTATTAAAACATAGCGAGAGCGATTAGCTATCCACTATTCTTGTCCTAGTCATATTCTTATATCCCTAGTTTCTTTGAAAAAAGAGAGGTTGAGCAACTGCGTAACAAGTTTTTTTCGTAGAAACACTTCACTTTATTAAGAGCACATATGTTTCACATTGTGTGCGGACATGGATAAAAAAAAACACTTACCTGTGGCATAGTATACATCTTAATCTAAATTTTAGTTGGCGTTATGTTCATGGATCGGAATATTTCGTATATCTCATAGGTAACATTTTATTTAATACTCGGTGGAAATACAGTATAATATTTATTAAAAAATAAACACTTTTTCTGATTCCACATTTATTTAATATCATCAAGACCGGTTTTGCTCGTCATTTGAGAATGCTTGTGATGAACGAAATCGCTTTTGATTACGTTAAATAAATTTGGAAATAATACAAATATTGTTTTATTTTACTTATATTTATTTAATTTTAAAGTTTATTGAATGCTGATATTTAAAAAAAAATATCCCTAATGATAGAGTACAACATAAAAAATCTTATTTAAAACATACATTTTGTTTAAAACATTAGAATATTATTTGCCGAAAACATTGGGTTTTGTATCTAGACTCTTCAATTCACTGACTCTCAATTTGTGTTAAGAAAACTTTTTAAAAACAGCGATTAGCCAATTTTAAATGTCCTGTACAGCCCAATTATATGACAACGCGAAAAAGTTCCATACTTGTCAAAAATCCATAATAATTGGTCGTGGAAAACTTTTTAATAATCAAATTCAAATTCTTGTGAATTGTTTGTTATCGAAGGCTACCTTTCATCCCTGCTTCTTTTTCCTGTTTTGATTTTTTTTAAAACTCCAAACATCTCGAGTTGGCTCTCGAAGAGTCGTACAGTCAATTATAAAGGACGATCGAACAAAAAACATTCAAAAGAATAAGTACAAAATTTCCTTTGTGATTATTTTCTCTTTACGGATTGTTGAATGGAATTCTTGATTTGAAATATACATACTGTCGTCCAAATTGGTTAAATACATATTTATACGATGTCTTGAGGAAGCAAATAAAAGTAGGTGATGTCGTCTAGGTCATATTTTCTCAACCTTTTTGAGCCCGTGGCCCTTTTTGAGTTTCATATTTTTCTATACCTGTTTTGTGATATTGAGTTTTATATCAATAGTGCTAGTACAGCAAGACTGACTTTATAAGTTTTATAAGTAATTTACGGACTCCTCAAAACAAAAAGACGCCAGATTTCTTTTTAGGTCTTCCCCGAATTTTCAATTTCTAAAACCCAGGTATTTACAGATTTTCAAAAATAAAACGACGTGAGAACTTTTTTTATCTCAGATAATCTAACTTTTAAAACCCCCAAAAATTTACGGATATATATATATATTTAAAACCTGCGAGTTTATGGATATTTGCCCGTGTCTCCCCCTCCCCCCGCTAAAACTATAGTGTAGCTCCCCTAAAAAAATCGTTGTAGACTCTTTGTAACATGCTGTGGCCTTCCGTTGAGAAACACTGGTCAAGGTTACTGTTGGTAAACGAGTAACATGGTAAATTTCCCTTCTTCAGTTCGTTCATTCTAGTCGCATCAGTGTATTATATAACCTTCTAACGAAAGCAAGTAGTTTGATTATGATTTGATTTTCTGTGAGTCATTTATTTTCTGACTCTGTTTTCTATGTAAAAAATAGTATTAAATTAGTAAAAGAGTGACTATCATTCAAATGAACAAAACACCTAATTTTACAAAAAGAAAGTTTCCCGTCTTTTTTACTGCAACCCCCAAATGAAAATTCAGACAAGAAAAAATATATCTTTTCACTTTTAACACACTTTTAATGTTTGAAATAAAAATAAAATTTAAATGTCAAAATAATAAACGTAAAAATTCAAAAAAAAAAGTACAAAATATTCATCATTGAAATAAAAAGAAACAAAACTCTTTCTCAAGCATAATGATTTATAAATTCTATCCTTTATTCAAAATTTAATTAAAACATTAAAAAAGGTTTTCAGAATTCTCTTTTTTCATTGTGAAAAAAAATCTTGACTGCCAATATATCAGACGGGGCTGAAAATATGGGGATGCTTTCGAGGCCTAATAATAATATTATTCTGAAGTACACCACCTTATTAGCCCCTCTGTACCGAAAATCTTCGACATTCTAAACAGCGTCAAATCTTTCTCTCTCTAAATTAGAATTTTTATATTAAACTCCGTGGCTCAGAAACAATAAGTATAAAAAGTTAAAAAATGCAAAGATTGCTCGTTATTGAGAATTTGCGTTTAAAATTAAAACAATCGTGATTTTTTACTCAGCTGATTACTACTAATTTTTCAAGGTATTCAAACAATGCTGTATTCATATTTATAAAAGAAATGGATTTTATATTGTTTAAGTTTAAATATTTGAAAAATATTCATGAAATTATCATACATTCAAAATATTCATAATACCATGATAGAAAGTAATAAATTGCAGAAAAGTTTTTTACGAAATTCAATTTAAAAATTAAACGCTATCTCTAATAAAAAATTAATCTATTCTCTTCACGATAATTTAAATGTCTACATTTTGATTTGTTTTTTTATTCGTTCAACGCGTCTGTCACGAGGCGCTCATCAAAGGGGTTGTATCAATTTATTGCTGATCAATGTATTGCATTAGGATTAGGAGATGGATATATTCAGTGATAAATTTTGTGTATTATTAATAAATATTACGTACTAAAACAAAAATTTAAATACATATATTATTATTTTTTAATAATAAAGTAAGTTTGGAAAAAAACTAACGTGTTTCCATCTGCAAGCTTGTTTATTTTTATATATTTCATCGTCATCAGATGATAAATGGTTTATTTATTGATTTGGCATTTACTTGGTAGAACTCCATTTTAATAGGGTAAAATATCAAGGTATTTCAGTTCTACAGTTTTTTTAAAAAGTTAAAGATTGATAGCTATTTCGGCTTACGCCATCGTCAGAACTATGCTTTAAACGTACATTTACTCAGCTATATATACTGTCTAAGAAGAGTGAATAATATGATGCATTGTGTATCTCTTCTTAGACAGTATATATAGCTGAGTAAATGTACGTTTAAAGCATAGTTCTGATGATGGCGTAAGCCGAAATAGCTATCAATCTTTAACTTTTTAAAAAACTGTAGAACTGAAATATCTTGATATTTTACCCTAATAAAACAAGATTTTTTCAACTGTGTGTCATCATTTTCATCGGGACTTTGAAAACCACGAGACTTCAGAATCCTTAATCTCAACGGATGTGGTTCTGTGAAATCTGCTTGCTATTAAGTCTTGCTATTAACCTTTCTTTTACGGAGAGAAAAGAATAGATCTATGACAGTACGATTGGTCATCTTATCGCTCTTACTATGTCTCGTGGATGGGTGGGTGGTAATCAAAACCAGGGCTGTGGAGTCGGAGGAGGGAATCGTTGAGTCGGGGGTTTTGACCGAAGCTGGAGTCGGAGTCGAAAATTTGTAAACTATTTTTTAAAAAAAGACCCATTTTTAAAAAATATATTTAATGATGATTATTCAAACCACAATAGTCTATAGCAATGGAGGGGAACCTGCGGCCTTTTGGCTACTCCGGTGCAGCCGTTTGACTTGATCGGGCAATTCTGTTATTGTTTGTAAATTCGGAAGATTTCGGAATCGAAAAATTTTTGGAAGAGCTAAATAAAAAGATCCACGCTGATAATTTTGGGAAACTCGTGAATTTCTGGTTTTAAAAATTGGCATTAAACTGTTTCAAAAATCCCATGATACCCTAGTGTCTACGTTTTCATTACTGCAGCCTTGTGTTGAATCAGACAAATGAATGTGGCCTTTAGGAAAGAAAAGGTTCCCCACCCATGGTTTATAGTGTCGCCACTGCCGGCTAGGCTGACTTAAGATGATCATATGATATATATAATTTAAATTTAACTGATAGAAAAATATCTTTAGAGTCGAAGTAGTCATTTTCAAATCTATAAATGAATTAGAACCAGTGAACATTGCTAACGAATTCTACGACGTTATACTACTCGGGAAAATTCGTGGTGTTTTTTTTCAATAGTTCAAAGGAAGCGCTATTACTTTAGGCCTTTCCTGCACTTCTCTAAAGTATGACGAATAATAAATAAAGCATACTGTGAAAATAAATCTGTGATAAACTTGAAAAGTTCTTTTCTAAATCGAGGGGTAGTTATCCGTGTGAAACTTAGTTAAGCTCTGTATTATATTTAGACATATTTTTGAATAATTTTGCTACAGAGGCTTACATGCCCTAAGGGGTGGGGTATGTCACTGGTGACTCGTGTGCTTTATACTCGCTAATTACGTTACACAAGTGATGAGTATTATCTTAGCAAAGGCAACAGAATTTGATATTAATTTCTTAAGTGAGAATCCTTTTATACTATTATGTTGTAGACAGAGTAACGATCATAAAGAGTGAGTATTATGTTGTCTAAAGATATTCACTTTTAACGTCGTTACCATATAGTAACAGTGAGATAAAGTGAAAAAAGATATTATGTATGCCAATCGATTGCTAAAAATTAAACGCTTGAATATTTTAGTTTTAAAAAAAGCCCTCAATTAAGAGAAAAATCTTACATTTACTATTATTGATATTGCCCTGTAACTTCAAAGCATCAGCAAGATTAGTAAAATAACTACCTAGATACAGATAATAGTATTCAAAATAAATCTACCATTATCTTTTATTATAAACCGTAAAAGTATCTTTATAAAACTTTAATTCACTGTTTTAAAATTACAACACAAACCTTAAAGTTAAATTGTCTTGAAATTAGTATTTTAGACTAAGCCCACTGTTGCTTCAGTGTCTCAACATAAATTATTGTATAGTTTTTACATTCAATTGTTTTAATTTTTCTTCTTTAATGAAATATTAAATATACAATGATGGGACTAATATAAAATAATTGATACGGAACGTTTTTAAAACTGGATGGATGATTTTTATATTGAACTATTGGTTAATGTATGTATGCTTACGTTTTAAACATTTCAACCATTCTTTGCGAAATATATTGACTAATTCAGTATTTTTTAAACCTTAAACTATTTAAGATATTATGAAACATCAAGTCGTCGGCAGTTAGCTCTGTTTTTTTTTAAATAACCTCATGAATATCTGACACAAATTTTAACGAAAAATTCAACATTTTTGGGTACTAATGTTTCACAATAATTATGCGCCATATAATTACTGTCATTATAGGCTTTTCTTTAGAGATGATTTCGTCTTGGAGGGTAGTATGTACTAAGTAGGTAATTATATCGCCCTAAAAAATTGGCGTGCCAAAAGTGAGAGCTTTTTTTCTTCTTGAAAATGTTCAAGTGCCTTGTCATGAATAAATTAAAGGACGCAGTGGGGCGAATCGACCTACCCCTGACGGAGTCTCGCGACTCGAGGGAGTCGTGAGATGTCCCGAAATAAACCGATCTGTCACTGATAATCATCACCCCCGTCCACTCCCCTACCGAGTAGACAGTTGCTTGTCCATGTCTTGACTTAATACAGCTGGTTCAGACGATTAGTCAGGCAAAGATTGCTTTGCCAAGTAGATATATTACAGTCACATATGACTATATATCTGATTCCTAAATTTAGCCTTGCGTACGTGGTAAACATAAGTGTAAAAGAAAAAAATACAAAACTGTTTGTCACGCTAAGACCCATAACA
Source organism: Himalopsyche anomala (assembly GCA_031772345.1). NCBI lineage: Eukaryota > Metazoa > Arthropoda > Insecta > Trichoptera > Rhyacophilidae > Himalopsyche > Himalopsyche anomala. The sequence goes on from CM062844.1 coordinate 26,877,767, forward strand.
TTTGCATTATTTTTACTTTGTACATTTCCACACGTTTCTTCACTATCGACTTGGGATTAGCCTTTAGCCATCTTCGGGCATTCAAGTGTACGGATGAAAACTGACACTTGGGTATCTAATAGTCATATCGTATATTCTTATTGCGCGGTTAATTGTCAAACACATACGATTAACATAAATATTCTTTTTTTTAAAGTTGGCAGCGTTAAAGTGAAACAGTATAAAATTAGTCTTACATAAATATAATATAAATATATTGTACAAGAATCTTATTCTATGAACTTTCCTCATTTCTGCTAATTATATTACATTCTGTATTCTAACACAGCGTTTCCCAAATTTTCGACAACTCTGTACCTCTTATAATTTTCGTAACACGGAAAACTGCTCGTCAAAAAAAAACGTAAATACTTAAATAACTATCAAGTATTATTTTTTCCTTTTTCGTATATAAAAAAAACGTTCATCATAAAATAAATTAAAGTTATGCAATAAATAATATTAATTATAATCAACGAGAAGGATGAAATTGTATATGATGAGATGACAGATCATCATTATCTAGTTCTCTGGTTGTTAATTTTAATCTGAGATGTGGTTCTACACCCAAAAACCTGTTCCTATTTTTTTTGAATCTATGTTTACAAGTGCTGAAAAAACAACTTCACATATACATATATGTATATCAAAGTTGGAAAAAGCAAGATGTATTTCAAGACTTTCTATGTAAAAACATGCAGCTTACCTCTGCGTACCCCAAGGGGTACGCTTACTACACTTTGAGAAACGCTTATCTACTAGTACAGTGGCGATATTATAATTCAAAAGAAAATCCACGGTAGAAACATAACGTTTCATAATAGTTTTGAAACTAGTCGCGTATGTATGGATTTAAATGAAAATTCCAGCTTTATTTTGCCATTTGTATAATATAATGACCTCATATTATTCTTGATACACTATTATTGTTGTAAAATATTCATGAGTGCAATTTGAACGAACGCTTCTTTTGAAGAATTACGAGGCACGCGATGCCAGACATAGTGCCTTTAGACGGAATGAAATTCTCTGTAATTTAGAATTCTTGTATATATATTGTGTTATTCAAATTAAATTTAAATCTCCAATTCCTGAGGATTTCCGGAAAATTATATGTTATTATTAAAAAATCGTTTATATTGCAAAAAAAAATCATGAGAATTTATTTTATAACCTAAATTCTTTTATATTTATGACTTGAATTAAATAATAAACATTTCATATACAAATCTCGTTCGTAAAAGTAATTTAATTCGATTTTGGAGTCATAGTAAAAGCTTTTGAAGTTTATATATTAAAACACAAAAATAATCCAAATTTCTTCGTATATATTTAATCAATTACAATTACAGCTCAAAAAATCCCTTTTGTTACATTTCAAGATTTATTTACCTTTAACTAAAAATATATCAGAAACGCCTAAATGTATTTTATTTAAGAAAAAAGTTAAGTTATAAGTCAGTGTTTAAGACATGAACATAAACCCAATTTATAATTGACATCATTTGCCACTTATATTTATTAGTCTGATGATTTTTTAATTGTATGTTATAGGTGTTAAGCATTTCAATTTTGTGTAATTATAATGTAATTTGTAAATCCTTTTCATTGTTAATAGTTGCTTACACCTTTTATTTCAATTTCAATTTGTATAAATAGCACTGTTTATATATTTTTCTTATCAGTTGATAATGCTCGCGATGAGCGAAACCGGTCCTGATCAAATAAATTTTATGTGGAATAAGTACTAAAAAAAAAATGTTATATTATTTTTTATTATAATGCCATTCCACCAAGTATTGACAGTGAACACCTTAAAAGTGATAAATGTATCATTAGTACGAGAGTAATTTTTAAAAAAACCACCTGCTGTAAAATTTATAAATTGTCTATTATGGGTCGATATATTGAACATCGATAACCATAATCAAACCAGTACTTCCGTTGAAAAGTTTTGCTCGAAAGACCACTTTTGAATAATCCAATCAATAACTGATAACTAAATTTTAAGATACCTTATGTGTAACATAATTCTAAAGATAAATAAGTTACTTAATCATTGGGTTAGTATTTTAACAAAATTAATATTCTTGTAAACTGAGAAGTTAGTTGATTGGTGTAACGGCATGGCATCTGTTAATCGAAAATGCTACACGTGTTTCCGCTTACGAATATAAGTATTGTTTAACTGCTTTGCGTAGAAAGTTTTAAATAATCCTCTTCCACATAATTAATTAAATGAAGTTAACTTTGCGGATACGACTTGTGTGAAATTAATACATCCGAGTAAAACGCCGTGCTTTCGGATTTGTATTCAAAGCAATAATATTTAAATTTAAATCCTTCAAAATGTGTACATTTATTTCCTCAGGTTTTGTCACTTACGATCCGGGATTCGCTTTTCAACGTATTCAGGCATTCAAGCGCATTACGAACAAAAAATATTATCACTATCTTATTTAAAGCTGGAAGGCCTCAAATCCTGGATGCTAACAAAATTTGCGATCCCCTAATCCCGGGATAGTCTTAGCACTAGCCCCTAGATTTACTGTATAGCACGTGGACTTACTGGCAATGGTAACTTTTCGAAAGTAAGGACCCAAAAAAAAACATTTCACATTTTTGAATATCGATGAAAACAATACGAGACTTTTTCAGAGGAACGAGATAAAAAAATCTTCAAAATTTTTAAATTATTGTACAATCTGTCAATTCGCAACTTTTTTTAGTCATCGAGCTAAAATATTTTTTTTTTAGAATTACTTCGGATTACAATTTTTCTCTCAACTCCTCACTTTTTTCGAAATCCTAGATCCACTTTTTTTTAATTATTATTTATTTTTTCAAGCATACTAGTGCAAGGTTAAAAAATAGTTTCGTGCAGTTCTGTTCGTGACATGAATGTGGGAGGTAGACTTCTAATTTTTCTGTCGATAACGTTGTGGAAGGCAGCCATTAAACGTTAGCTGCATATACACATTTTCATTTTGACATTTTGAATAACAATATTAGCGAACTGTTTGTTAGGTTTTACTTTTTTATTTTTTTGATTTGTATGTCCAAATAGTTTTATATATTGATGTGTTATGTACTGTTTGTATTTTAATTATATTTGTAAAGTGCATGGCGAACTGGCGTCAGCTGTAATTCCATATATTGTACTTTTGATTTTAAACAATAAATAAAATAATAAATACACAAAGAATGGCAGTGGGAAACAAAACTTGAGGTATCTTACAAAAACATTTTGCCAATGCTTAAACACGAATCAATTTTTAAATTAAAATTAATTTATTCATCCAAGTAATACTTTAGTGCGTGTCAAGTACATACAGGAAGCGACAAAGGGCTAAAAATTATAAACACTACACGTGATGAGTGATTTCAACTGTTATTAATGAGGAAGATAGCTGACAGGAAATCTAAACGATGTAATATGGTTATTGGGTAATAATAATTCTGTACGACCTGCAGTCACACGTGGAATTATGGCGTAACACATTGATGACCAAAGCAATCAGTTACAATTTTTTTTTCGGGTGCAGTGGTCAACGTCAATTTAATGGATCTCACGGACTCGAATCCCAGTACGAACAGCATTTATTCAATCGATTTATCGATTTCTGTTCAAAGGCATGGGTGTTTCTAAGCGATTTGCCAACCACTTGTCCTGTCTAGCCTAATCATTCTATCCTTAATAATCTCTTAAAATAGGTTGAGCGACTGAGTAACAAACAGTCCTCGTAGAAAAACTTATGTTGATATACCTTCATTAAGAGGCTATATGGTATACATTGGGAACGGACATGGATTTAAAAATACATTTAACATTTTTTGAAATACGTTATCAAATAAATGTTGAGTGTACATTAGTATATTTGAATGAAACAAAATTATTTTATATTATTGTTTCTTTTAACTTACCGAGTCCGGTTTGCAGTGTGTTAGGCATTACCGCATGTCTAAAAATGCAGTACGCCACGTGCATTTTTAAATAAATTTAATTTCATATTTTTTACACCTACAGTAGAATAATGTTCCGTTAAAATGCGGCTTCATTTCATATGCACGTGACACATTTGTAAAGAATGTCCAGAAACGTAACAATCCACCCATATTTTTTTTATTCTAGCTGACACTACAAAAGATTGAACGCCGGTAGAAAGGTACGTCCTATATTAAAAAGGAAAAACCAAATAATTTATTCTTTCAAGCGCAGCGCATTGAAGTTTGTAGATGAAAAAACTTTATTCTTTTAAACACATTTTTTTTTAAATTATCATGCGCTTAGATTTTAAAATTTATAACGGCTGCTTCAAATTACATTGTATTTATATTGATTCACTTTTTAAACATTCTCTAAAGCAGGGTTTCCCAAAAAAATTCATTAAAGATCGCTCAAAGTTTCAAGCCCGTGGAATCTGTAATTAAAAAATACTTCACTGTCCACTCTGCTACAGGACTGTCATTAATTTTAAAACTGTCTTACAACCACAATTTTACTTGGAAATTTAAAACGTTCTCCTAAATAAAATAAAAACAATGCCTGCAATCTGTTTGATGGAGTTAATTTTTTTCCTGTCAAAATCTGATATATATTACAATTAACTTACTAATTTTATAAACTTAATATTGTTTAATAACTGACCATCTCAAAATTACAATTTCTAAGGTTCGTTTTACTAAGTAATTAAGAAAGTGAAAAATCATTTTTTAAAAATGATAAAAATCATACAAAAATTCAAAAGTCATCAGCCCCTAAGTGATGAACAATTTGTTTATCAACATAACTTTCAATTTATATCTCGATTTGCATTTTTGGTAAGTCAGTCAGGATGAAAAATTATGAGCGAAATTCAATTAAAAACTTTGTACGCTATTATTTCCAAACTTTGCCAATTACCATCGCAGAGTACCTGGATATTGTTTAAATATCGAAAGGGACGTGATTTCGTTAAGGTTATTTATACATGTCCATATACTTGGAAGCGCTACGGGAGAGAACGAATAAAATAATTTATTATCTATATTATTATGTTGAAATAGTTTGGTGCGGAAGTCGAATTAGGTAGTGATTGATTCAAGAAACCCGAATATGTATTACTGATATTTTATATGAAAGGGATTCAGTTATAGATGCCATATAAATTTTGTCATTGAATAGAATTCTATACTAATAAATAATTATTATGTATTGACGTAAAATATATTCAATAATTGAATGTAGTAAGTTCGTTTATTGTCTTGGCTGAGTGGTATATATCAATTATTATAAGAAGTCCGTTTCGGGAGGGCGTTAATTTCACAGGAGTAATGCTGTCTGTCATTGATGATAAAAAAAAAAATCTGAGACTTCTGACTTTAATAATAACGAATAATTGTTTTCGAAACACTTGACATTTTCTAGCGAATTTACTTCCGCGTTACTAACAATAATAACAACTTTTATGGCGGCAAACTATTTTAGTTCCGAATTCGACCATCAGACAAGTAATAATGGTAGTCTCTATTATAGTGTGCATTGTCAATTTTTGTTGAAAAAAAAACATATTGAAAAAATTAAAACACTTTTTGTACTGATCCCACATTATTTATTATGGATCAGGGCTAGTTCCGCTCAACCCAAGCATTATCAACTGATAAAATGTAAAATGAAACAGGGCTATTTTTACTGTTTTATAACTTAGAAGATGTTAAAAATACATCTAATTAAATAAATGGACTGTTATTAATTTAATACCAACATAAAATATTGTGTATCTCAGCCAAAAAAAATACTCAATTCTAAATAATTAATTAATGTGAATCGTTTTTCACACCTACCTCTTAATATTTAAGTTTTTTTTTTTACAGATATTATATTTCAGAAGCTAATTATATATTTTAACAGTTCAAACATTATTTTCCCAGCAAGATATATGTGTGAAGGTACAATGCCAAGAGAGGTTTAACTTACCAATTCAAGCATAAACCTCTTAAAGCCAACAAAGCATTCTATCGTACTCTTCATTTTCTAAGTTTATATAAATAAGGTATAAACTACACGTAAACAATTCATTAGGCAAGACCGCGTAAGCCACAAATTTTCAAAGTATTTCACAGTTTAAATTCTCATTTTACAGGTAAGAAGTTTTGCTGCGTAGCAACAGCAATAACAATATATTATCATATGTGTACCTTTCTCGCCCATTCACTTAAGATTTAAGATGACCCTTAGGTGCAAATAACATTTAAATAGACTTTGATATAAGGTACAGTCGTGTTTCATGTATGGACGACCTTTTGGCATCTCCAAACCCTAATCTATACAAATAAATAATAATATTCGCCCAGTAGACGAGTTTATTTAAGTGGCATACACACACGGATTTCAAATAACAATATGAAATTTCCGATTCCATGACAGACATTCACAACAACGTTGGCTCAGACATATATATTCATACATTAACAATAACGCACAAACGAATACATGTAAAAAAAATGCGTATTATCCAGAAAAAAATCATTACAAAATAGTATTAAATTACATATTTGTATAAACAGTCGAACTTGGTTATTACGAGGAAGATGGGACCGACTGAATTTTCTCGTTATATGAAGCATTACTCGTTATATCAGAAAATAACTATTTTGAAATGCTTACAAACATACCCATCACATGAAAACATGAAGTATCTGCAGCGGTCACCAGTGGCGGCTTAAGCACAAGAGAGGCCCCAGACGCGATAAAATTTGGAGGCCCTGTTTTTTGGATAACATAAGAACGTCAAAAAAATTCATTTAAAATATATTAAAATCTGAACAAAATATATATGGGTAATATAATATAAACCATTTTTGAGGCCCCTAAGATTCAGAGGCCCCAAGCGCGCGCCTCATGCGCTTATAGGATAATCCACCATTGGCGGTCACATTACACGAAATGTCGCAATCTATTCGCAATCAGAAATGTCTCCTGACAAATTATTGATAGGGTTATTTACGACTAAATTTAATTTAGATTCTAATATTGTATTAAGAAGTATCATGTTTGATAAAAGAATCTCAACATTAGTTTAAGAATTCTCGCGACGAGCGACACCTGTCCTTAAAGGATATAGTAATCACTATAGTACGGCTACTTACAATACGCTCTATCCCCACTGCCAATTTTCCGATTTATCTTAATTATTATAAGATACATTAACATGACTATAAATTATTTCGTTGATATAATCTTTTAAATTCATGTGCGTTAGAAGAATATTGGTCGGTAGTTTGACTTTGGTTTCATTTAACATGGTGTCGTAAAAAACTCAATCACTCTAATGTTGAATGTTTGAAAGTAGAGAGATGTAAAAAAAAACACTAAAAATCATTGTCATTTAAATGTCATTTAAAAAATTCATTTATCCAAATTGACTTATGTATTTGATAAAAATTATATTTTTTTAACAAACTTGTCAAGAGTTGTGTTTTTTTTTCTTTTCTTTATAGAGAATTCTACAGCATGCAGTGCTTTTATGGATCGCTTTACGCACTTTCGATATGCGTTCTCCATTGGGATCAAATTCTTCCATAATATTCAAAAATGTATCGAGATGGATAAAAGCTTCGTTCATATTTTTTATTGTTAAAATCTTGATGACTTTTTTTGGTTCTTCTATCTCACTTTCATTTGTGCGAAACAGCGAATTGTGCGAAAGTAGAGATCCGCCTGTAATTCAATGATTTTATAATAGACAGTTAAAACATGTAAGTTAATAAAAAGTAGGCGATATAGGAAAACCGATAGTTGCTTAGTCGGTTAAACTATCTTGGCCGATAGGGTGAAGATAAAAGAATAGGAATCGGTAGCGACTTTTACTGAACATAACAGAAATTCATACATTTGATTATAATTCCATAAATCAATTCATCAAAGCGATCGTCCGAATTGGCCATAATAGGACCGACTTTACCCTACCACATAATTTCATCGCTCTACAATAATTCCACAGTGTATGCCGATGCTTCGAATTGAGATGAGATGTAGAAGCATCTGGTACTCGACGGGGCCTGGTCTCCGCCACCGGATTCAAAGGCGGATACTCTAAAACTCCATCCAATTCAAGCATCTTAGATATTGGATTATTTTCAAGAGCACTGTTTTCATATAATCTAACACGCGCACAGACGTACAAGTGGATTGGATATATATGAATATGGGCAACAAAATCCGCTTTTGAAACTCCAATCGAAACATCGCCATCTGTGCGTATTTCTATACTGCTAGATGAAAGTTTTTCTAATCCTCTTTTGCTCTTTTTATTTGGAGAAAGGCTTAAACAGCAATTTATTTTGATATTGGTTTAGTATCTATCATCTTTACGCTTTTATCACAGTAAGAATAACAATGACATGAAATATTACATATATATGTATACCAGAGGTGGCCACAGTATTTTTTCAGAGAGCGACTACTTGATAAAATTATTGAGAAAAGAACAATGAAGCCCCATTTAATAGGTCCGTGATCGATCAAAACACTTTCGTGATCGACCCACTGGCTACCCTTGATGTATAAAATAAATCAATTAAATAACTTTTCGGAATTTACATTTACTTTACATAAAAAATATAACTCTATGATTATCACACACAAACATAAAAGTATTATATGTAGTTCTAAAAATATATAAAAAATAATTTAAGATTTCGACTGAAGGAATTACAATATTAAATTTTAATCGTTTAAATTATGTACATTTACACTTTTATTTAGTTTTCAGTTCAAGTTCATCCGTGCACTTGAACGCCTGAAGATGCCGAAAGGCAAAACCCGGGTCGTTAGTGACAAAACTTGTGTGAATGTACATAATTTTAACGATCATTTTTTTTATTAGAATTGGTTGATAGCTGTCTTTAATTAGTTGTGACGATGTAGAAAACAGAAAAGGTTATTAAACAATTTACATTTCCTGTGACATCTATATTTATTGTATGACAATAGAGTGAATAAGCATTAGCTTTTTAGAACTGCATTATACCAAGGTAAAGTAATTAAAAAATATATGATTTGAAAAAGGTTTATTAGATAAAAAAAATATGTATTTAAATTTACTTAAGAATGCTTTGTAAGTAATTTAGTAACCGCGAACACTGGTTGCCGACCTCTGATGTATCCCAATGTAAAAAAAAAAGTATTATGTTCATCTTTCAAAATTGTCAGACTTACAAGTTATGAATTTGATATTGATAGTTTATTTTTACAAACCAACTACCGAATTGTTAATATTAATTCATACTTTTAATCAGGGCTGTGGAGTCGCGTGAAAAAAAGATGACTCCGACTCCAGCTTTAAAATAATTGACGACTCCAAGTCTGACTCCAGTTTTAAAATAATTAACGACTCCGACTCCAACTCCGAGGAAATTTTTCAATAATTTCATTTTAACATACATATATATATATATATACCATCAGATCATCTTTAGTCAACCAAGTATGAAATGTTAACACTTTTGACTATTTTGTTTCTTTTTTTTAACCATGTCCGCTCCCAATGTGGAGCATATGGACTCCTAATGGAGTTGATCTCAACAGAAGTGTTTCTACGGGAACTTCTTGTTACTCAGTTGCTCAACCTATCTTTTTCCAAAGAGAGTAGGGATAGAGGGATAGAGCTAGGACAGGACCAGTGGTAAGCTAATCGCTCTCGATATGCCCCGTTCATAGGATAGGATGGGTGGGAGAGGGGAATTCAAGACATCACATATATCCATGCTTTCGAACAGAAATTCATAAATCGATTGAAAAATCAATTTATAAAACTGTCCGTACCGGGATTTGAACCCGTGCCCTCCGTAACCGAAGCCAACAATGCTGACCACTCGGCCACAAAGATGGCATACTGATGTGTTTAAATACACATCATTAGATATATTTTTCAAAAAAAAATTGAGCCGCTCATTTTTCACGACTCCGACTCCGGCCAAAATATCGCGACTCCGTGACTGCGACTCCGACTCCACAGCCCTGCTTTTAATAATAAAGTATTATATTATCGATATAAGGCTAACGTCTTGTATTAGTTTGTTTTTTTTTTCCCGAGGATCTCAGTACAAATTGAAATGTTTCGCGATAACTGCGAATCAAGATAACTCAAATGAAAGAAAAACTGAGAAACCCTACGTACGAACGGTATTTTTGTAAAGCCCTTTTCTGCTATTAGCGGCCAGTCAAAGCTTACGCCCGTAATCCGAACAGTACAAATGAGTTCTGATTGATTGTTTCGACCCATCAAATACTAAACCTTTAATATTCTCAATGCACTGCGAAAATCCAGAAACCTTTCAAGATATTTCGCCTAAAGGAAAACTAACGATCCGTGCATGGGAGCTTATATTTCAATGAAAGTAATATTAATAGATTTTTCAGAAAGATAATATTAAAAATGTGTGTTCAATACAAACCCGAGCTTTTCGGGCAATTAGGCGTGGCCTTTTGGGAAAAGGTTTATTTATTATTTTTAAATAAACAAAAAAAAATCCAGTGTAACTATAAAACTTACGATAGTACAAAAGTGTATTAGTAAAGTTGTGTGTTTTTTGTCACAAGCTTAATTACATTACAAATGGCTTAATACTGCAGCATACTTTTTATAAAAAAACATTGTAATTCACATTTAAGTGCATTTTTTTTTATTATCTTTACTATCAAATTTATTACTTATACTTAAACGGAGTCCCAAAGCCGACTCTTAATTTCCTGACTCTTAAAGTGTATTTAGTAGTTTCAAACTACATATATTAATATCTTTTTCAATTTGTATATTATATAAGTACTGTCTCTTATAGAGCTTATACAAAAACCGACTTTAAAAATACCGGTTTTCAAATTACAATATTTCTTTAAGCTCGGCTTAAGCCAGTATTTGATCGATGCAAACCAGTGGCGGAATAAGCACAAGAGAGGCCCCAGGCGCAATAAATTTTAGAGGCCCTGTTTTTTGGATAACATAAAGACGTCAAAAAAATCTGAAAAAAATATATATGCCATAATGATAATCCGCCACTGATGAAAACTAAATAGCGATAAAAATGTTTCATCTTTTTTAACTACGTTTATTTCGTATTGCTAAATACTTGAAATAAACAGAGTTAACAAGAAATGTAGTAGATATTCAAAGTATATGTAAGTGAGTAGAGGATTCGAAATTCTATGTGTATATTTATTCCTAGAATAGTGGAAAGGATTGAAAATAAAAGGGCGCTATTTTGAAGGTCTGCCTAGGGGCGGCACATTGCCTAGGAACGTCACTGTGTTGATAATTCTCCAATGTATTGGAAAATTATTATGAGGTTAATTAAGTATATAAATTTAATTTTAAACAATATCTTTCAACAAATCCTCATAAAGAATAGAGATTATTAGCGATTTGACAAAACTTTACCGATTAACGCTCCGAAGAAGGAGAGAACATTCTGAATAAACATTTGATATTGTTTTTATCGGAAAGTCATTTTCATAAGGCTTTGTTTATTTTGTACAACATTGTTTGGTATTTTGAATAATTCTCAAACTTCTCCAATTAAACAACGAGATCATAACAAAGTTTGAGAAACAAATTGAATCACAACAGCTGTTTCGAGACCATAAATTTTATTAAATTATTTCAGAAGTTGAGACGTTTTTGCTGCATGCCAGATTCCAGGATTTGGTGCGTCAAAGATCCGAGATGGTTCTTGAAGAATTTCAAGTGGTTTGAATATTTGCTCGAAGCTATGCGCAGTGGCAGCGAAACGGAAGATTAACGTTTTTAATTAAGAATTGTGTAACCGCTCTAAAAAATCGTATTATTAGTTTGCTAGCTTGCAGTTTGTCAGATTAATCGTATATCTTGGTAAATGATTACACAATACAAATAAAATTATACTTACATACTTATTTATAAGTATGATTGTATTTTGGAACATTTGTTAATTGAACTTTTTTTTTTATTTAGGTGATATCAATAAAAGTGTCATAATGCTATATTATAATATTGACTTATAAATACGTAAATAAATCCTTTTCTATTATCACTTGAATCTAATACATACAGACTAGGGCAGAGATGGCAAACCTAGTGCGCGCGTGCTCAAGTTGACACTTTCAAAAAAAATTCTGGCACGTGAGCGATTCGCAATTTCATGTTTTACAGAAAAATTACATTTAAAAAAAATGTTTTTTTTCAATTATTTTACCATTAAAACATTATTAAAATTCTCATCGAGTTTTTTCTCTTATGATATTTCAACTTTAAAATATTTGGCGCATTTGCATAAGCTGTAATTTAAAATGTTTTTTTTTTATTTTGAACATAGATTTTAATTTTTTTTTTGTCATTTCGAGTGCATTCGTGCACTGGATAAAACCAGAAGATGCCGAAAGGCGAAACCCAGGTCGTTATCGACAAAATTTATGGAAGTGTACAGAATTAAAATAATTCAATTTTGATATTAAATTTCCATTAACCACCTGCAGTCGAAATTCTAAATTATAAAACATATTTCTATGTATAAATAAATTAAAAAATTAAGTAGTGACCAAATAATTTGTAAAAGATAAAATATGAATATTTGTCAATTATCAGAAAATAATATTGATATACATTCCTTCAATAATAATGATAATTCACGGCCTTAATATTAGCATATTAACATTCATCTATAAAAAATAGTATGTATTTTATTAACGCCACTGCCGTATAATACGGGAGAGCTTTGAATAAAATAATTACATCAAAAAAATATAATATTTAATTAATTAACGCCACTGCTTTGCAATACGGGAAACCATTGAAAAAAATACCAGACTAATAAATGAAGGAGTCAATGTAACTACTATTATTAATAATAATTAATTCGCACACTGCTAAACATCGCAAAAATGACTTACTCTGTGTTTACAAGTCGACATCTGTTTGTATGACTCAGTGACAGCGATTCTCAAACATGACTCAAGTTCACACACGGCTGTGAAAATAATATAACAGCACAGGAAGTCTTCGATTTACGATCGAAAAAAATAGTACTTTCCCCTCCACTGTACTTGATCGTCCACCCTCATACGTCAGTCACTGACCTCCAGCACTAGGAGAGAGTGGAGCATTACCCCATAATCGCACGAGGCGCGCGCTATTGGACCCTCCATTTTTAGGGGCCTCGAAATACAAATATATTCTATCAAACCCAATTAATATTTTTATTTAGTTTTAGTAACTCGATAATTTGCTCGTGTCCTATGGCGCAGCGGTCAGCATTGTGGGCTTCCGAGACGAACTTAACGGGCTTGAGTCCCGGTACGAGCAAAAATTTTCCGATTTCTGTTCAAAGGCATGGGTGTTTGTGATGTCTAAAAATTCCATGCCACCCTTTCCGATCTTTTAATAACTGTGTGTAGTGAGAGCGATTAGTCCTGTCCTAGCCTTATTCTTCTATCCCTACTACTCTCTTTGAATAAGAGAGGTTACAGTTTTCGTAGGAAAACTCCTGTTGAGATATTTCCATTAGAAGATTTTCATTGGGAGCATACATGGATAAAAAATCAAAAAAGACGGCCTCCAAATTTGATTGAACTTCCCAATTACTTTATCTGTCACTGCTCGCAGATACTGTGACAACCTTTTCATTTGCGGTCTTCCGAATGTGAGACATTTAGTTTATTTGATTGCATCCAAGCGTGATATATTTTCAGCCCAACGTAGGTGTTGAGGTTTAACAAATCTGACAATATATGGCTCACCGTAGATGTAATTAAGCTCGTGGTTGTACTGACTTCACCAGATCTCATCCTCGCAGGATCTATTGATCAACCACTTGTCGCTTTTGAGAGTCCTTAGAGCTAAGCGTCAAGTCTCTGACCCATACGTCAGAACTGGTCTTATGAGGGTTTTGTAGTGGTGAACTTTTGTATTTCGTGATATGCGGGAGTATTCGAATTGCTTTTGCAGTCTATAAAAGTATTTATTGATTCCCATTGACTATAGATGCAAGATAAAGCACTGTGAATAAATTACTACATCTTGGTAACTTGATTTTCAATATTTTTGAGTTAATTATTGAACATGATATCATATTTCCTTTTACAAATTAAATTTGTACATTATTAAATTCTTTCTCAAAACAACATTTATCATTTTTATTTCAAACAGCAATCAAAACTTTATTTTTTGTTAATCAAAAAAATTTGACTTTCATTTTCCCAGCATTGATCAGAGATAAGAATTACCTTATGTTGTATTGAAGTGGTCAAATATACAATATCAAATACCTCGATCGTCTTCGATGTCGTTCATTTACTCTGAAATATATACAGATATATTATTGTGAATATAACTTTGAGAAACACTGCCTCGTGTCATATCTATCCACATTTCGCTAATGTAAACAAACAATGTTTTAATGTTTACATTTTTTAATGCCCCCCAGAGAGTACCAGTACTGTGGAAATTGGTCAGATTAATTATACAGATTTACAGGCTATTGGCACGCAACGTGTTACTACTGTGTAGGATAATATATTATAAATGTTTTGGGCATATTCCCAAAACTCTTAAACGTGAAAAAATTGAACATTGCATTGCATATTTTGTTAACGTATATGTATTCGTTGGGCATTATTTCATTTTTTTTAGACAAATATACGGATCAATTGATTTTTAATTACTCTCCTTTTATTGTGTATTGCTTTATTTAAACTTTTTTTGAATACCGGTATTAATATTTAAATACCGAAAGGTGATAAGAAATACCGATATTACAATCCCTATCCACACCAGAAGGAATATTTTTATACTGAGTAAAATAAAGCCCATTTATTCTACTAGTAGTTTTCATAATTTGTACTATTACATTACCAATCGAAAACTAAGATTGTTTTGTTGCCAAACGGAGAACTACTCTCACGAGTATTATAATTAGTATGATGGTCTTATAGTAGAGACGGCGAACCTAAGGCACGCGTGCCCGAGGTGGCACGCAAGTTCAAAAAAAATATTTAAGTTTAAAAAAATTGATCAAATAATCCGTGAATTATTATTTTATTCCGTTTTATTATTTTTCAAATGTTTCCCAAGATAAACTCTATTCTCAAATTGTCTCTATTCTCAATTGTATTTTTTAAGCTTGTAAATAAAATTCAGAAAAAAAAACATTTTTTATTTTATCTGTTTCAGTTTCTTAATTATTTTTTTTACTGCTTGGGCACGCTTGAGGATTTTTGGCACGTGGACCCAAAAAGGTTCGCCATCCCTGTCTTATAGCATACTTCTATTACCACGTCAATATTGACAATAAGTAAAAAATATATAAAACAAATTGTGTTTTTTTTTTGTTTAACATATTAATGTTATTTTTTTTCTACCACATCTACTAAAAATTTGTTTAACCTTTTATAAATATTTAGCTAAAATAAAATAATTAAGAAACAAGATACCGCTGGAGAGATTATTTAGTTAGACTGATATTTTTTAATATAATATTTACTTTTCTGGTATCGCTTTGTAAAACCTTTCTGCCACAGAATCAAGAAATAAATAAATTACAAAAGTCTCTTACTATCTTGACGAGAATCGACGAAGAAAAGTTTTTTTTTATGTTTCTTTTTTCAATATGAAGCTCTTAGATTTTAAACTTTAATTGCACGCCTATAGCAATATAGATATTTTATGGTACGTAAGTTATAAAAATGTAAAACCTCATTAAATATTAAATATTTTTTAAAATACGACTGCTTGACTTAATATTTTTGACAGTTCAAAGTCAAATCAACAATTTCACAATAACATAACTGTGATTTTAACCACAGTAATCTAATAACTAAATTGTATTGATTTAATTATTTTGACACGCAATCATTATTTAATAGTTCCATGAGATATAATAATAATGAGTCATAATGTGCACAAGTATTTCTAAGATATATTTGTAATGCTTTTAAAATGTTTCTAAATTACATTTTTCTTCATCGTGTTAAATTGAAACAGCTTAAAAAATACTACTAAAATCGGAAGATGACTGATATACACTAATTGTAATTATATTTTGTCATTACAAGCTATCACAGATGAACAATAATAAATATTGCACTGATAAAATCAAATCGAATCGATCATTATTTATTAAATTTAAAAAATATGTAGTAAACTTATCAATCTTACAAATACAATAAAGTTTATTACTTAGAAGCTTAACAGACTTATCTTTATATCTATAAAATAATAGAAATCAATCTGGTACTATAATTTAGACATTGTGTGTACTTTAGACATGCTACACCTTATTCTATAATAATTTATTTCCACTAATGGCATCTTGCCAAGAATTTATCGTTGCCCACTTAAACCGATATTATTTATGCTTTTATACAACATTAGCGGTGATTTTTTTTGTTTTAAATAGGTATAATAAAAAACATAAGTTTCAGACTTGTGTCATTATTTACACTGCGGTGCAATTTTTTGCCGAGCTTTTGCTGCTACGATTGTAACAACAGAGGCTGCGAGAGTATAAAAAAAATCAGCTCTGAAAGCTTTCCCTGAAGATATTTAGGCTTCTAAATTTAGCGGCGTATTTAACAATGGTAATTTGCGAGAAGCTTTTGACTTTTTAAAATCGTATTTTTACTTTAACGATAAGGAGAAAAGAAAATACTCAATTTTTTAGTAAGTTTATTATGGACATTTATGTATATAATAGGATTGTTAAAACATTAAAAAGAGAGACTTCAAATTATAAATACAATATCAAAAATAATTATGTGGTATTTCAAAATAAGTACACTTACTTACTATATACATTTTTCAAACGTGTCTTATTGAAAAACCTAATTGACTTTTATATTATTTTATACCCATAAAGTAAACCAATAATTTTCTACTACGTAGTACCCACCATCACTCATTGTTCAATAATGCCGCTATCATGTTCAATAACACAACAGCGTGGTAGTTCAAATAACTGCCAGGAGTGTCTGACAAGCAGTTATTTTAAGATCTTCAACTGTGGCTAGACTTTCGTAAATTTGTGAATTACCATCACTAGCACTTTGGAATATTTTTTTACTTCATTTGGCCGTGACACCTATAATTTACTAGGTTTCTGTCGTATTAAAAAATAAAATATTTTTGCTGTATTAATTTCACATGTATTAATTTATTAAGATCATTATTTACTCATCACGACTATGTAAAACTGATAAAAATATATTGATTTAAATATAAGATTATTTATACATACCTTTCTACTAAGTATTAACAGCGAACACCTAGAAAGTGGTTTGTGCTTTATTTAAAACAATAGTCGTATAAATAAATATAAGATTCCTTGCACAAAGTTACCAAAAATAAAGCGAGTACATTTTAAAACAATTCATACTTCTTGAAATGTAGACATTCTGAATAGTATTTAATTGAAAATCTTGTGACAACCATAGCAATGACCCATCAAAAGGTGTATGAACTTCACTGTATTGTATATCTTGAATAGACAGTGGCGTGCAATTTACATAGGCAAAACAGTTTTACCTATTCTGATCGTATACAAAGTTTACATCTTCCAGCGTTTTAACGTTTTTTTTATGAATAACGATGAAGGCTCGTGCAACCCTACGTTAGTATTAACATTATTAATCTCATTACAAATGAGTATATAACAAGTTTTGAACACGGCAATGTGCTTATAAAATTAATTGATCACTTTTAAAAAAAGATTTATTTTAGGAAATGGGAAATGAAATTCTTCATTTGAAATTAATTTAAAAATTGCATGTTTTCTTATTACGAATAATTAAATATTGAATTATCGGATTTGTGTATGTTTTAATCAGAAAATAAAATTAATATACGACACTCAAAAAACGCTTAAATATTTAACAGATCACTTTTAAGTTGTCCTCTACAGATTAGTAGTGAAGAGTCATTATAATTAGAAAAGCTCTTTTGTACATATTTCACATTATTTATTATAATCGCAACCAGTTTTTCTCACCGCGAGCATTATCAACTAATGTATTAAAAAAACGATAAAGGATGTTAATACAAAATTTCACACCTAATATGTCGCTTAATATGTTATCAGTTGATAAGGTTTGTTTTAAGTAAAACCGGTCTTCATCTTTATATTATACTTCATGTGAAATTAGTACAAAAAGTGTTTGATTTTTTTAATCAATTAACAGCTCCGTCAATTTCACGCGCGATGTGCTAAAACAAATGATTTTGTTTTGTGTTTATATCTCCTGATTGTATATAAAACTTTTTTCTTATTTCCATACTGTGTTAATGTAATAAAACTACTCATATTAAAATTATCGATTGAGTCGGTCCCTGTCTATGAATTCTTTGCACGCAACTGTAAATGCATAGTTATTAAACACAACTACTATAGTATTAATCATTTGAATAATATGCTTTGAAGGATATCACTTTGTTTGGAGTAACAGGAAGCGCTTATAAAAATTCAACAACTAGTTTTGTTTTTGATTCAACGCACGTGTTTCACATATGCTGTATATGTCTTCATTGGATGTTCTTCCGCCTATTCTATCAAATTGACTTGACTTTACTGGAGTAGCCTTGAAAGATGTTGCAATTGAAAGCTCTATCAAGTGACATCTTTATTTAATCAACTAGAGTTATTTATACATTCACGTTTAGAAAACAAAAAAAAACTAAAGTAACGACTTTTAATTTGAAATAGATATCAAATAGAGCAAAAAAATAATATACATATACCGGCCATATTGCCGTATTTCAGATATAGTTTGATATTTAAAATATTTTTGATACTTTCTTTGATCATTGTGAATATGGCAATAGTGCTGCGAAAATTGGGAATTATACTACAATAGTACTGAGTGTTGCGGGGTTATTTATAACCACACATTTTCAGTAGCATTTTTCTGTAAAAAAAAATATTCACAAGCACACTAATAGTGCCTGTAAACTAGTAACAAAAATTGCACATGGAAGACAAACTTACTGATTAACATTGCCGAAAGTATGGTCCGGCAAAAATGTTGCGGCCATATGTTGGCGAATATGTATCGGAATATAATTGCAGGACAATTTTGTTGCTTCTTTGACTTCAAAGCGAGAAGGTTGATAGATGTATCCTTACCATGCTGCGAAATTTAGCATCGATCAATATTACAAACTTTCAATTCATGCTGTGCAATATGTGGGTGCCATACTGTCACAGTACTATGCCAATCACCCAATTAAGTACTATGATATTAAATACAATTAAGTACTATGCCAATCACCCATATTAAGACAAAAGTGGCAAGTTTTTAAGACCACACATATTTGACAACAAATTGCCGTAAAAAGTTGCTTGTTTACAAGCCTTTTAAGAAACTCTTAGCAATCATTTAAAACGTTTATACATAGTTGAGTTGTGTTATGGAGAATGCCATATGCAGTGGTGAGTGCAATTTTGAGTACCATGATGAGAATAGAGGTTCGGTAGGATATTTTTCTAGATTATTGAATAGTTTTTATTAGCCAATGAATACAATTTTCACTCCAGTTATTGGTCCAGTGTAATACGACTGCGTGAGCTTTGTTTTATTTTTTTATTCAATATGCTCACACCCAAACCGAAATTAATTTAGCGTGTTAATGAACTTCAACAAAAATAACATAAACAGCTACTTATGTTACTTGTTATCCAAGTGACGTTCTCACACTGAAATTTGAATCACATCACTTAATGTTTTTATTATTTGCCCTTGACGGTTGACAGACAATTATAAAAAAAACGAGTAAATTTGTTGCGACCTTAACAAAATAAAATATTTCTCGCTTACTTTCGTCTCGACAAATAATGTCAAAAATGTCACCTTGGCCAATTTATCCAATGCATTGCAATATAATGTTGGCTGGAAAAATAACCCTTTTTAAAATATTCATTATAAAATAAAATAAATAAAAACTCTTTGAAAAGCATCTTCAAACTTACTACTGAAAAGCTATTTAGAAATATACTATTTAAATAGATAAAAAAATATTCTTATTTTTATTATCAAATGGTGTAAGGTGTTTTCTTTCTACTGGGCGCATGGAAGGGATAAATATACGTATACTAATAGTTGATTGATTGAATTGGCATTTACTTGTAGAACTCCATTGCAATACGGTTAGAAATAGCTATTTCGGCGTACGCCTTTATCATAACTATGGAGGCATACGACGTCAAAATAGCTATCAACTGAATTTAAAAATTGTAGAACTAATTACTTATATTAAAAAGAGAAAATCGCTAAGAAAAAGATGCAAGCTTGTCTTGCGGTTATAACTTGCTTTACCTATCAGGAAGGTCTGGGTTACTCCCAGTAAGATCATTATCAAATCTTATGCGTTTCAATTTTAGTTTGAGACCTACTACGTGGCTGATTGTGATGTCAATTCCTTACAAACTTACAAAAAATACTCATCGATTTAATCTTTCAACTTATGAATATTTGGCGCATTGGCTTTAATGCCATTTTTTTATTTAAAAAAAATACAATAGTGAGCCGCCTGTCATATTTTAAATTTTATTGTTTCATTTGTAAGGGTGTACAAATTTCTCTTAGTTAACGTTTGCTTTCATTCTTTGCCAATATGTGAGGAGAACGGGTGAATAAAAAAACTTGGTCACTGAAACACAATGGTCACTGTAGACGCCTTTTAAAAATATAAAAGATATCAAATTTATTTGATACAAGTCGTCTAAATTTATTATTCGTCGATCGAGTGATAAGAGTGAAATTTCAACATAAATTCGTTTGTTATTTATGTATACGTCGATAATACTAATTAAAACTTAATAAATTTTAATATCAATTCTTAATGATCGAAATTTATATCGCTGTTAATAATTTTCCCGTGGCGATATCGCTCTTTTTATTATTAATTCTTTCTAATAATGTTTCTCATTTCAATTTTTCATTAATATGCTAATGATATTTCTTATCACTTAAAGAGCAGCCGCCGAAATACTCGCTGGAAAAAAATCACCCAGGCTTCGCGGCTGGCAGCTTTTTGCTTTTTCGTACGCCAATATAAACCAATTAGGGCTCCTTAGTGGAAAACCAAAAAATATGACACCTGAAGGGAAAACTCGAATATCGAATAAAACGGTGCCACGATTTACAATATTTTGTCTGCTTTCTAAAGTAGGTTAATTTGCCGTTTTTCAAGAGACCGCTTTTTGCCATTTCTATAAAGGACATAACAACCTTGCTTAGGGTGTTCACTATCAATACTTGGTGGTAAGGTAGTATATTAAAAAAACACAATATTCCTTTGTATTACTTCTACGTTTATTTTTAAAAAATCAGGACTTGTTTCGCTTATGACGAGCATCATCAGCCAGCGGTGGGCTGCCAACACGTTAGCAAGGGGCTCGCTTAATCTCGTAGCAATTTTTAGTATTCTGAAGGAGTGAATATTTTTATAGCTCCTATGCAATTGTATGCAATACTTAAATAAGCAATCGATTGTTACTTAATACATGTAAAATGTGTAACAATATGCAATTTACACAGTGGCAGATTATCCCATAAGCGCAAGAGGCGCTTGCTTGGGGCCTCCAAATTTTAGGGGCCTCAAAAATATCTTTGTTTCCATATATTTTTAGATGTGAATGTTCATTTATTTAACATGTAACACTTTTAATAAAGAATATTTATTTCAAGGAGTGAGGACCTAATATTTGATTCTAATTTTGGTAGTCATTTTTGAAATACCGCAATCCAACTAAAAAATATTCAGCAAATACCATTTTTTTTGAAGTGACACATACATGAAGCTATTTTCTTTAATCTATACAAGATGATAATTGGCAATGGGGTTTTTATGTGTTAGAAACTAGCTTGGAATCTGATATGCGCCCTAAAACAAAACGTCTCTCATAAGACATCCGAACAACTAAATTTTATTTTCTAGATTACGAGTTTCTACTCGTAATTTAAAATAAAGTGGTGCTCACGTAAAACTTTACTGTGGTCACATTATTAACGTTAACGGTCCTATGAAAATCTCGTGAATCCCAAAGATTTTATAAAAGTATACGCTGAAACGCTCAAACCAATTTTGCTGAAAATTCAATTCATTGCATTCTTAATAAAATATATTTATCTTCCAAATATTTTCAATGAAAAAAAAAAGTATTACACATAACTTATTTATTCTAAATATTTAATTTTGTACAAAATATTTACATTTTCCTATTGAAAATCAACGTTCCTTATTTCACGAAAATTGCTTTGAAAAAAATCCAAAAGGAAAAAAAATAACAAAATAAAATATTTGAAGAGAAATTATATTCATAAAAAAGCCACATGTAGTGTAATCTCGTAACTAAAGCAAAAGAAATGGAGAATTTTTATTTAAGTGGGGCAATTATTGGGGGGGGCGGCAAGGCAAATTCAAGAAACGCCGTGGGTGGTAGAACCCTTTCCTACGCCACTGAATCAAGCTTAATAAGATTTTCAAATTATCACAGTTCGCATTATTACAAGCATTCGGTATTATTTATTATACTGTAAACAAATATATAGGGAGCACCCAAGAAAAAAATAGTCGATAATAAAACGATCATGTTATTTGAAAAATATTTCACCGAAATAAATAGATCCAGAAAATTAGATATAATTATTTTTTAGCAATTATCCTCCATCTTTAACTACGAAATGATTTTCAAAATATTTTGAAAGACTCCTTTTTTTTATTTTCAGAGGGCTTTTTTCTTTCTTTTCAAATATGTACGCACGACCACCGGCTACGATTTCACAATCCTCTTGCAGAGTGTATTCTATGGCGTTACATTTATTTATTTTTTAATTTAAAGGAATGTCCCATGGAGACATCCTTCATGGCTTAGTTGTAGAAAGTAGACAAAAGACTTGATCAAAGATTTGTTATTTCTTATTATCCTTTCCGCTGATATGAACACTGTAATTTGTTTCTGCTCTAAGATTTTTTACCATGTCCCCGCCAAATGTGGAGCATATGGACTCAACATTAGTGTTTCTATGAGAACTACTTGTATCTCCGTTGCTCATTCTCTCTTTGCTTCTAAAGTGAGTAGGAATATAAGAATAGGGCTAGGCTAGGACTAGTGATCAGCTTATCGCTACATTTTCACGTTAACCCTTTGAGGAGTGAGTAAACTGATTCGTTATTACCCCTAAATATTTTTTTAGAAGCTATTACTGCGATTTTGTTTATTACTGTATTTTTTCTCTCGTCTGTGTACATGTGACACTTTACAGGCGTCGATTTCAAGAAAGGAATCGATCCCAAATGGTATTTTACGCTCAATATTATATGACTACCAAATTGCTCAATATTATATGCCGAATATACTTGGTATTGAAAAACATCAACGATTTTTTTACAACGTGTTCTGCACTCCGAAAAAAGGGCCTCTAAAATTTATTGCGCCTGGGGCCTCGCCAGTGCTTAATCCGCCACTGAATTTACAGTAAACTTATCAATGTAAATAGCTAAAAATATACTAATGTGTATACTAACGTTGTCGTAGATGATATTTATACAAATTAGAAAATGCAGTTATATACTAATTTGATCATAGAATATTATTTTCTCATAAGTTAACAAGGGGCTTGCCGGCCTCAGTAAAATCTAACAAGGGGCTCGCGCGAGCCCCTCCGAGCCCCCTCTAGCCCACCCCTGTCATCAGCTGATATAAAAATACAATTTTACAATGTAACTTATACAAAACAAAATGAAATTAAAAAGTTGTAATAAACAATAGGTATTGAAAAGAATTTACAAATAAAAGTACAAAATATGAATAAGTGATCAATTTAGGGTATTCACTGTTAATACTTGGCGGTAAGGCAGTATATTTAAAAAAACAATATTCCTTTATATTGCTTCCACATTTATTTTCAAAAATCAGGACTTCTTTCGCTCATGACAAACATTATAATCTGATAAGAAAATACAATGTAATTTATACAAAACAAAATGAAATTAAAAAGGTGTTATAAGCAATTGGTGTTGAAAAAAATAGTATAGAACAGTAAAAAATATGAATAGTTGATCACTGTTAGGGTGTTCACTGTCAATACTTGGTGGAAAGGCATTATATTAAGAAAAGCACAATATTCTTTTGTACTTATTTCCATATTTTATGTTTTTATTCTATTTTTTTTTTAAATTAAAAAAAAATATTTGACATTACAGCTTACGCCAATGCGTCAAATATTTTGAAGCTGAAAGATCATACGAGATATACTCGATGAAAAATTTTGAAAGGCATGTGAGATTAACTCAAGGAGAATTAATTTCACCAAGACATGGTCTTGAATCTCAAATTGTAATTTTAAAAATCAAATATGACATTGACCTTAACAGGAATCAAACCCCGACCCACCTGATTGGTAGAGCAAGCTCTAACCAACTAGACCACAGCGGGTGCTTTTATTTATCAAAATCAGCACCGGTTTCACTCATGGCGAGCATTGACAACTAAATGGGTCTAAAGTATATGGATACTTGATTCAACTTAAATCAAGCTTTTGCAGAGTTCTAATAAAACTTTCTGAAAAGTTCGCATTCGCTTCACATCGATGGTTGTGTTTGTAAAAATGGACGAATTATAAATAAATAATATCGATGTCGAGTGCACTCAAAATTCGTTAATCGCAATTTTTAACTACAAATAAAATAAATATTTATACAAAAAGCTTTTGTCAATAGATGATGCATTTTTGTGAATTTCGTTACACAAAACTGATGGACAAAAACTTGATAGATAGATATTGAAAAAATGACACGCGAATCTAAATGTCAGAAGTGTTCAATAAACAATAATGATATTTGTTTACATTTAGTTATAATATTTCCAAGAAGTACTATAAATAAGTATTCTTACATTTCTAGGAAAAGCCTTTCTGCTTAACAATGAAATTTAAATGAATTTCTTTCCAGTAGCTTGATAAGCTGATTTGAATACTTTTTTTATATTATATCGTTTTATTAAAAACAAACAAGCTGCTTTTGATATGTGTTGTATATAGATCATCTTGAACTAGCGTTATTTGATGTATCTTTTCTATATACTCTATCAAATAGTTTCTGACCCTTTTTAGGCCTGTGGCTCTTTTTGAGTCTCGTATATTCCCACGACCTCCATAACAAATAAGTTTTTTAAGACTCGAGGATTGAAAGATTCAAAAATAATTGTCAATTCTTTAAACATTTTCCCCGCTGGCAGATTTCAAAATACGACTCAGGAATATAGGGAATTCCTAAAATGAAAATACGCGAGACCCTTTTTTAATCTCTTGTCGGATAGCCAATTCATGAAACACAAGAATTAACAGATTCTCCTGTGATTAGTCAATCGCTAGTCCTTGTCCTTCTATCCCTATTACTCTCTTTGGAAAAGATGGTTTGAGTGACTGAGTAACAAACAGTTTTCGTAGAAAAGATACGTGTTAAGATACCTCCATTGGGAAGCCATATACTCCACATTCGGATTGGACATGGATAAAAAAATCATACAAAAATAGAATCAGGCGTACGAATTTGTTAGCTGCACTAATTAATGTTCGACTTAATTTTCCATTACATATCGACTGAGGAAATTAAAAAGGACGTCACCCACAGGTTTTTCAAAACAGCTTTTTTTCGATAATCACAATGTATCAATCTTGATACACGTTCTAACAAAAAGATGTAAGCTGCAAGTGCTAAATAAGTATCTAAATTAGGTTTTTATGTTTTAAAAAAAGATGAGCTTTTGAAAATTGAAACCAAGAAAAAAATATAAAAAAAAGGTTTTTCCTAGACAATTTCTTTAATTAATATTAGATTATGTCAATTAAACACCAGTTTAGAAGTCTCTGTGCACTTTCAGGTGTGTATATTTCATAATTTGCATGTAGCCCAAAATCATCAAAAAACGTTTTTTGTGCCTCCTGTAAAATTTGCTATGTGTGGGTTACGTCCTTTTTCCTTTCCACCGTCGATACGTAGATATATACTTCGTTTTAAATATTTATTTTTTTTAATTTACAGATATATTGTTGGAGGCATCTGATGCATATTTTATTTTCGCCATTCTCAATACAGTATCATTTCATTTAATCGCGAACATGTGCATGAACCATTTGGCGATAAAAGCTGTATGAAATAATACACTGAATGTGCTCTGTATTTTCTCACATCTGACCTGCATATTAAAACATACATGATTCCGTCGCGTCGGAAACATTGAATTTATCGTATTTTGTATTTGTATGAAAAAAAATCTGCTAATATTTTATGAAGCAGCCGTATTTCATCATTCGAGTCGGTTCAGATCATACGTGAATATGTTACGAGATAACCGTGAGCGAAAAACTAACATCAATGGAATGTGAAATAACATGGTTTACAATTTTTCATTTTATAACTTATTATAAAAGCTTAAGCAATAAATTCGTCTGGACATATTCTTGTTTTGTCTAACATGTCAGTGATCACTTTCAGGGTGTTCGCTGTCAATACTTGGTGGAAAGGCATTATATTAATAAAAACACAATATTCCTTTGTACTTTATTCCACTTTATTTAATAGGTCAGGACCGGTTTCGCTCATTCTAAATTTATTAATTTAATGAAGTTATTCCATTAATGTTAGATGTGTTAAACATTTAAATTTTGTGTTATTTTAGAATTGGTGATTTCTTTTCATTGCCAATTGTTGTTTACACCTTTTCATTTTTGTATAAATAGCATTGTTAAATTGTATTTCTTATCAATTGACAATGCTCGCAATGAGCAAAACCGGTTCTGACCTATTAAATAAAGTGGAATAAAGTACAAAGGAATATTGTGTTTTCATTAAAATAACATGTCAGTTTATTTGTTATTCAATAAGAATTATTCAAACGGCAATCGATTCTTACTCATAAAAATGTAATATGTTACAACAGTGATAACAAAATACTGTAATTCATATTAATTACCAAACTTTCGCCATTTTTGTGTGTTTGGGCTCGTCCTTCAGTGATTAACGTACTTGGGTCACGGGTTCAATTTCGAGAACGAACAGTATTTTTTTCAATCGATTTATCGATAACTGTTCGAAGGTATTTACGTTTTTGATGTCTAAAAAATCTCAAATAACGGGGCTTGACGGGTGCGATTCACTTACCAATAGTCCTGTCTTAGCCTTGCCCTTTCTTCAACTACTGTCTTCAAAGTGTTGTTGAACAACTGTTGTTACTCAGTTAGTTGTTAAGATATAAAATTAAATTTGATTACTTTGTTTCTCCGCTTATTGAAAGTTTTAATTTGTTGTTTTATATTACAAATGAACTCATCGAAAAAAAAGAGTAACAAGTATTCTTCGTAGGAAAATTTCTGTTCAGATATATCTATTAGGAGGATTTGTGCTCCATATTGGAAGAGGACATAGATTAAAAATAAAATTGTTTTAAATTAGTTTTCAATAGGTTTGGTCTAAATCAGGGGTGGGGAACCTTGTATTCTCTAAAACCCCATTCATTTTTCTGATTCGACATAAGGTCGCAGTAAACATTGACTAGAGAGAGAATCTTTGCCCGGAAAAAAAATCGTACCAATTTCTAAAGCCCAGAAATTTGCGGATCTCCGTAGCTTCAATTCCGTTGTTCAAATTATCAGCGTAGGACCTTTTTTTTTTAGGTCTTTCAAGGATGTTCAAATTCAAATTGTGCAGAATTTAAGAATTGGCCAGAAGGCCCCAGGTTCCCCACGCCTGGTTTAAATATTAATGATTTGTTACAAATTTTGTTTTTTTTTTACTTATACAGTAGAAAGGATAAAAAAATATTTTTGTTTATAAGAAGGCAAAACTCATAATTAGTGAAATAACAAATGTATCGAATATGATTGTAAAATGAAAGTTCAAATTATTTAATTTGAACTTTCCCTATTAATCCCTAATTAAGTTTATCCCTGCCGAAACCGAAATATTCTAATCAATATTTTTCCCTATATAACAAAAGATATCTCTGTATAGAATTATATAATTTTAGAATTTTAGAAAGACTGTTATCGTTAAAACCCGAAAGCCGCTCTACCAATTGTGTATATATTATCGTATTTCAAAAAAGATTTAATGAACGTTACAACTAGGGCATCCAATTAACCGTCCGAAGTAACTAACCGGTTTTCGGTTTTTTTTCGAATAAATAAACCGGCTAACCGGTTCATACTGGATTTTTTTTCAAAAAACCAATTTTAGTAGCACACAAACCAATACTGAAAGCAAAAAACATTTTTTCAACCATGTCTGCTCGTAATATGAAGCATGTGGATTGCTAGTAAATTTTATCTAAGCAAAGGTTTTTTTACGAGAACTAATTTTTAATAAATTGCTTATCTTTTCGTTTTAAAAAGAGTAAGGATATGAGAATAGGGCTAGGAAAAAACAAATAGTTAACAAATCATTTTCGCTTCAACAACGTTATTTTAGGATTGGAATGAAAAGAGTGAATATTTAAATTTCAACAACCCATGCCTCCGTATAAAAAAAAATGCTGCTCGTACCGGCACTTGAATCTGTGAGATCCGTCACGAAAGCCAACGACGTTGACCACTGCTCCACAGACCCGATATGACAATAGTTATTGTTTATTGTATTAAAAGTACAGTACATGACATTACAGCTGACGCCAATTCGCCAGGCACTTAAGAAAATATAATTAATTAAAATGAATCAAAATATTATATATATATATTATAAAGTCCATCGTACCTTAGGTTAAAAGAGGTTTTCAATAAACCCCGGTGACCGTAAAAAATAAACCTGTTTTCGGTTTTTCTTAAAACAGTAAATAAACCAGTTAGCCGGTTTCGATTTAAGCCGGGCTGGAAGCCCTAGTTACAACCCATATTCTTCAATAATAAATCATGAGCACGAAATATATTTTTTACTAATGAATCTATTTCAACGATTCTTAGAAGTTACCTTTGAAGTATTCATATCGACTAACTTGTTTCTACAAAAGACTATTGTGTCAAACGAAAAAAAGTATATTTCCTCTGCTGAAATTCAGCGGTGTGACGATGGGGCAGGGGTTAACTTTTACGCAAATGCCGGTATTTTAAAAGGTGGCTGAAAACATTATTACCTCGAAATGTAAATCGCAAGTCACCCCACTGGATTAACTTGGAATCTAACTTGTTTATTATACAAATCGTTTCGATAAATAATAAACACGCTGTAAAAAAGCTTTACAAGAAATAATTTGTGTTTCTTGTTTTAATACAAATCCTCCTTTGTTTTGTGCCGCATTATCAATTTTATATAACACCTTTATTTGGCTACATGAAATGATATTTTTTATCATTTATATTGTAACAATTTTTGCTTGGAATGATAATCATTTTTTTAATCTATGTCCACTCACAATGTGGAGCATATGGCTTTTAATGGAAGTATCTCAACATAAGTTTTTCTACTAGAACTGTTACTCGCTCAATCACTATTTCAACGATAAAAGTAAGGTTAGAATGATAAGACAGTACTATTGGTTCACTAATCGCTCTCGCTACGTCTTGTTATCAAAGGATCGAAAGGGTGGGAGAGAATTTTAATACAACACAAACACCCATACCGTCGAGCAGAAATTGTTAAATTATTTAATAAATGTGAGAAAGCTTTTTCTTCAATGAAGGAGAATAAATCGGTTCATAGAAACAGGCTTACAAATATGATGTCAAATTAACATGAACATTTCACAATGAAACGAGTTTTAATAAGCAAGTACTCATAATCCTTTTTTTGCATGGCTTATTCATTTTCAAAATAACACGGTCAAAATAATATGGACCCTATTACTCATTTATTTAAATTCACTTAATCTTTTTTACACGATTTTAAGGCTGTTTTACGTGGAACGTACATATGTTCTGTATAAAAAAGGATTGATCGTACTCTAAATCATTTTTTTCTTTGCGGCCCGAACCCACGATTATTTGTTTTATGCTTCCCGATAGAAGGTAAAGGTTGTGCATCACTGCTTTAAGCTATCCAATATATAAAGGTAGTGTATAAAGAGAACAGTTGGATAACTACATGACCTTATCTTTATTCATATTTCTATACTATCGTGTCTGAAAAATTGACGTTGGGTAAACATTGACTTCTTGTCATTTTTTATGGTTGTCAAATACTGATTTTATACTTTATTTAAATAATATAATTTGAATGACGTAAATATATAACAACCAGTCTCGTTAAAAAACAATTGGACTTGTCTATTGGGAATACACACGTAGCAAATGATAAATTAAAGTCCTCAAATATATATTGTAAAAAAAAAAACAGAAAATATTTAACATGTAGTATTCATGAAAATGAACGAATTTTGTGTAGGAAGGCGCGGGGTGAAAGTTTGATATAAAATAGTTCACCTACGCACTCCTTGATAACTCGTCTCCATACAGAATGTATGTCACGTTCATTCCGGCAGTTGGGCCCGAGATTCGGAAAACCCCGCTGGGACTTGCCGCGGGATTGCAGATCGGAATAAAATAGTGTTTTCAATTTACATTTTGTTTGAATAAAATATTATCTATATCAAAGGTTGTCTAACTTTCTTTTGTGAGAATTAACAGCAATTGAAATGGAAAAATTTACGAATCGAACTTCTTTATTTATTATATGATTTGACACTTTCTATTTTACTAAGGTTAAGCAATAAGCCGCCTGTGTGGTCGAGTGGTCAACGCCGTTGGCTTCAGCTATGGAGGTCACGGGTTTGAATCCCAGAACGGACAGTTTTATAGAATGATTTTTCAGTCGATTTATGAATTTCTGTTCGAAGGCATGGATGTATGTGATGTCTTGAATTCCCCCCTCCCACCCATCCTATCCTATGAACGGGGCGTATCGAGAGCGTTTAGCTAACCACTAGTCTTGTCCTAGCCCTATCCTTATATTCTTACTCTCTTCGGAAAAAAAGAGGTTGAGCAACTGAGTAACAAGCAGTTCTCGTAGAAACACTTCTGTTCAGATAAACTACATTAGGAGTCCATATGCTACACATTAGGAGCAGACATGTTAAAAAAACAGTAAAAATGTGATTAGTTCCACTTCAGTGTTGTTAATACGGTTGTCAATTCAGTGGCGTAACGACTATGCAACGGGGTACATGAAATGCATTATGGGCCTTGGGCTCAGGGGTTCCCAAATTTATATCTAAATTTTAATTTATATACACAAATACAATGCAAAACGGATACATGCATAACTTTATACACTTTTCAATATATTTCGTTTGCAGTTTTAAAAAAAAAAAGCTTGATTCTGACCCCTTCTGTTTTTCCTAGATTTTTTACCTGTGTCGATTATTATTACATTGGATTTGTTTTGTTAATCTGGCAGTAAATTATTTCTCTTTACAATAACGGGCGGACCTTGAGGAGAATTTTTTTAGTAGATTTGATAAATTGTTAGCTCTATGTTTTTGGATTAAAATATATGACCAAAACGTTGTGTTCAACGAAATCAATGAATATATTTTAACAAGATTCGGAGCAGAGTCGTCACATCACATGATTTTGATTAGGGTTACCATTTGTTTTGTATTTTTTTTAAGTGAGTAAATCGCGTAAAATGAGGATAGGGTGTAGTCACTATATCACCTAACTTGCTCTACCATCCTAAATCAATTACTATCAACTCCAGAAGAAAATTCGTCATAGACACCGTGCTTCAGGTATCAAAACAACAGCAGATATTGATTGACCTTGCCAGGACTTAAGGCTAGGCCCTTCTGATCGATAAACGAAGATGTTTCAGCCGGACATTCACTAGTTATTTGTATAACTGATATCACTTATCCGAAGTCTATTTATATGACATTAGTATTCAACTCGGCCCCCCTTGTAATACACAGATATGATTTTGTGTTGCATTTATAAATTCTGTTCACGTGCGGGAATGCATATTTTAATGGTAATCATTTCGGCATGCGCTTATGCAATGCAATGCATATATGGTAATAGTATTTTATGACACGCATTAGCATTCTGTTTAATCAATTATAGTTTTTTGAATACTCATCAATAATAAATTACATTCTAAAAAATATTTCAATATATCTACTGAATAATTTCAGTGTGGCATATTTAAATAGTTTTAGTAAACATATTTTTCTGACAGTCAAGTAGCCGAGTAATTAACACTATTAGTACCTTTAACGACTCAAATTCGCAAACTCAACAAAAATCAACGGATTTACCATTATGAAAAAAACGTACACCTTTGTTTTAGCTCTATCCTTTCCAAATGTTACAACTCCCAGTGGTTCCAGTGTAAAATTATTTTTTTACAGGATTTTGAGATTTTTTTCTTGTTATCCTGAATTTCCGGGATTAGTACAATCACAATCTCGAGATTTAGGAATCACAAAATTAGGATTAGAGACCCCAGTTGAAATACACCTCTTCCCGCCACTCTCATTACGACATCCTTAATCCAATCCTAAAATAAGAGGTTCACATTCGTTCCACAATATTGAAACAAAGGCAAATAATATTGTATTTAATAAATTTACGACATAGGTACCAAAGAAGGCGATGACATTTCGATTTTTTTTCCATGTACAAGCTAACATTTCATCAGTTTTTTTTGTTATATTGTTTAACGCTTCTGAAACACTTACAGAAATCACTCGTTAATTTTCATTTACGTCTTTAACAATGTTCTCAAACGTAGACGCGCACTTTGCAATTTTTATTTGTGGACATTGATATTTATTCTATCACTAAACGATCGACTACAATTCAAAGAGTAATTGTTTTTTAATTTTCGCCAATAGCTTCTGAATATTAATTATTAATAACCAACTGGCAATATTTAACGATAAAGTTCGCGCCGGGTACTAATGATCCTGTGGGCTCGCTTAATTAAATTCGCTTTAGCAATTGAATTTCTCACTCCTCATTATGGAATGAGGTGTTTCGCCTCACAGCCACCCCTCGAATACGGGACTTGCAAAGAAAGTATTACCAATTGGATACTCGCACACATTGTTCCCTCTAATTATTGCCGTGTGCCAGTTAGTATAAAGCTATTATTTTAGGGAAGATATCGTGATATAATTAGTGGTAAGTAATTACACAACGTGTCAATACGCATCGAGTACTTCAAGGTAGTAAATAAATAATTACCATCAGTGCCTTGTTGACTTTTTAAAAATATATTGACTAATTGAAACATTTTTTAAATATTTATCATAATTTCTCATAGATAGTTTTTCCTTCACTATACAATTCTGGTGAGGAAAAATAGGTGTTAAGAGAGGTAGAGAGATCAAAACACAGATTTCTGTGTAAGGAATAATAATTATGCTATTCTCCACAGTGCTCTTGTCCGCAAGTTGACTTTGGCTAAAATTACACAATAATTTAGTATGTTATCGTTAGAATACTTGAGATTAAAACCTGCAATGGAGGTAAAGATTACGTTATAACTAACAAGACCATTTATTTTTTCCCACAAATCGGGACACCCAAAAAAAAATTGGTAGTTTTTGGCGCCGTTTTAAGCGTCTCAAACTTTCATACGATACAATCTATTAACTATATAGTAATGTTTTTTCGTGTAATATTAGATGTATTATACGAAATTATATTTTTAAAAATACATAATTTACATTAAAATGAATTATTTACTGCGCGCGCACGTCAGCGGAGGGAAATCTGCGGCCTTTTGGCTACTCTGATGCGGCCTTTTAACCTGATCAAAATATTCACATTGATCAAAAAATCATAAACAAACGTTTGGAAAAAGTGCGTTATTAACCTATTATATGCGAAAAAATGGGTTCCCGGTAAATTGCTCGAATGGAAATTGCTCGAATAACAAGATAATCAATTTGTTTCCGTTTGTTCTGTCTTAGCCCTAGTCTTCTATGTGTTCTGGAAATATATGGAAACAGTTTGAGTTACTAATTAATAAGCAGTTCTCGTAGAAACACTTCTGTTGAGATAAACTCCATTAAAAGATCATATGTTCCGCATTTGGAGCGAACACGGTTAAAATAAATACTTACAAAAAATATTTTTATATTTCACTCTATAAACAAGTGTCGCACAAGATAAAAATGAAATTCGTAGAAAAAGTCGTGAAAAATCGTTTAAATAACCAAGTAATTCGAATAATTTGTAATTCGAGCAATTTACCGGCTCCCGAAAAAATGGGGGGGGGAGTTGTCAACGCTTTCTTTACTGCGACCTTATGTTGAATCACATAAATGAATGTGGCCTTTAAAAATGAAACGGTTCCCCACCCCTTATCTAGTTCTTACCCACAGTTCCTGTTACTTATAGAACTTGTATTTATCCCTTAGTATTATATTACCCTGGTATTACTTTTCTATATGTATCAAATATAATGCTTTTTTTTATATTGTCATGTCCAATAACGGACAATATTTTTAAAATTTATGTTACTTTTCTGTAATTCTAGTCTGTAATCCACATTTGAAAAAGCATATATGAGTCGTATAGTATCAAAAGTAGAACTATCCATTTTTCGAAGTTGCGAGAAAAACACGAAAAACGTATTGTTGGCTTTTTTATTTTATCAATTTTAACTCAATTTTAAACATAGCTCATCAACGAGTGCCTCTCAAAATGTGTATGGGACATCACTTAAAGTAACTCTGTGATTGGTCGAAATTCTGATATACCAAACTTTTTTGCTTTTTTTTCCAACGTCGTGGAAAGTTCTGCTTTTAATACCAAGCATCATTTTCTTTTGCGTTTTTGTACCACATTTATTTGATTTTTAATTTCTAGCCATACACTATAACCAGCAGAATAATGTGACAGCATTAGTTTAATTTAGACATATATGGGATAGTTCTGTTTTTGATATCAGACGAATCATATGTATTATTATGAATTGACCTCCAAGATATTTTAATTTATTACCCAAACTATAAATAGTCTTTGGTATACTTAAAAAAATCACAAGTCTCAATTTCATGTATTTTTTTAGATTTGAAATTATAAGTGTTTACACCTCCTACGCCAAAAAATTCAAAACTTTACAGGAGAGTGATTTAAAGAGAAAAAAACTGAACTTCATTCGATATTTTGATCGTTTCACGTCAAATTGTATTTATATTTGCCAATGTACATCCCAAATTCGGTGCAAAACGATCAAAAGCTTGACTGATAGCAAGTTTTTGTCTCTTTAAATTAAAAAAAAGTAACAATACTTTTCGTATGAAGTACCGGTATGTATGTGTCGAAATATAACTCACACTGTTTTTTGGATCCATATTCAGACCAAAAGCACAGTCACTGCAATATTGCGGTCGGCTCGTAAAATTCCATATCAAGTAATAAATATTTAATGCTTCAGTAAACTAATATGAATGTTTTACTTCCTAGAATTTGTGTGATTAACGAAACAACATATAAAATGCCAGAATCAAAGAAACCGGAAGATTTTCCCGAGAATTTTCACCCGAAAGAGAAAGTTTTCACAGTGAAAATATTTGCTTATATACTTACTGAAAAACTTTTGGTAAATAAACGTAACAAATGTTTTCAAAACAATCGGTAAAGCCTTTGAACACAGTCGAAATATAACTTTTGTTTTTTTTTCAAAATCCGTTTGAATGAATGTTTTGAAACTTTGTTTTCCAAGACATTATTTCGATGACAACTTCAATAAATTAAATTTTGTCATTTTTTTCAGTGTAAATGACTTCCTATTGGAAGACATGGTTTTTTGTACAATACTATGATACAATTTCTCTCAGCTGTTTTAGTTTTTTAACACCCCATTTTAGTTTATGATTCTTATTTTACTTATTAACCTTTTTCCTCTTTTAAAAAACTATGGATATGTAGTGAAAGAAAGTTTCACCATATACAGCAATATATTAATCATGAAACATAAGATCTCTTATACATTGCGTTATTATTCGTCCGGTACAGCAATCATCATTATGAAATAATGTTTTCAGTAGAAAAAGTTGATAAATAATTATTTTTAGACAACACTATCATATACGTACTATAAACAGTTTTATATTTAAATATAATTTGGTAAAAGATTCTATAACACGAACCTATATCCGTTCTTCTATACCGCAATTACTTTGACAGTATCTTTCATAGCAATCATAATAAATTATAGCTATAAATGTTTTTACAATGACAAAAATTTGACTACGGTGTCACTGCGCATGCGCCTGTTTGACAATCACACTGCTTACAGATGCTTCTAGCAGGCCTACTTATGACATATCAGCGCACTTCTATTATACTAACTATGCCGTGTAACATTATTTTTTTAGATATGGGATCATTTTGAGATTAGTCATCCAGTAAGGTCATTCCATTCATTCATGACGTCGTACGATTCTGGATATTTTCACAAATACTAAACATTGTGGAATTGATAATTGCTATTCATGTAAACAGGATCATTTTTTTTTTAATCGAAATCAGAGCTGTGGATCAGCGGAAAAAAAACGACGACCCTCACTTCGGTATTGACAAATGATAAGACTGAAAGACCGATTTAAATTTTTAAATATACTTTACGTATTTTTAAATTTAATTTAAAATAGTTAATTCTGACAATGTTTCTTCGTTTTAAACTAAGATGTACAATTAATAATATTGGTTATCATTTTCATTTGTGTGTATATGTTCATTTTTTAGGAGTGAATTTGATGGTAGTGACACTGGACGATGATTCAATATTTTTTTAATGCACATCCGTTCTTAATGTGTAGCATACTGTCTCCTAACAGAGGTACTTCAACAAAAGGTTTTTTACGAGAACTGTTTGTTACACAGTTGCTCAACTTATCTTTTTCGAATAGAGTAGTAGGAATAGAATGATAGTGCTAGGACAGGACTAGAGGTTTACTGATCGCTCTCGCTATGACCCGTTATTTGAGGATAAGAAGGGTAGAAGAGAATTTGTTTAGACATTCGAACAGAAATTGGTAAATCGATTGAAAAATGCTGTTCATAACTCGAGCTCTCACGTGCTCAGTCACGGAAGTTATCGACATTGACAGCTGCGACATGGACCAGATTAAATCGATTCATCGACGATTTAATAAACTTGAATAAAAAAAAATATATGAAAATATTTCATATTTTTATTGGTTGATGCATTGGTTGATGCATCAGACGGAACCCGGAAACGTGTGCCTTTAGACCATCCAGTTTTGTTTTCACTTATTTTTGTTATTTTAGTTTTCTGGCTTTTTACGACTTCGACTCCACAGCCCTGTCCAAAGTCGGCATAATTAAATCAATTTTCGTACGGCGATATGAATAGGGACAAAATTATTTCGGATAACTTTATTGAATGAATAATTACATTGCTGGAAAAGAACTCCTAACGGAATAGAACTTTGCGCAAACAATATTTAGGAGGGGGTTTTGGGGAGGGTCCCATCGTTATTCTACGGTATAAATATTTTAATAAATATATCTATTATACAAACTCAATCCCGTGTGAAGTGAATATAATCAAGCGGTATTTAAGTTTTATTTATTAGTTTTCACTTGGTTGAACTCCATTATAACAAACTCAAAATATCAACGAATTGAGTTTATCAGCGAAACTATATCAGCTATTTCTAATTCATACCATATGCAGAACTAAGCTTAAACTTAATTTAGCTTATTATTTACGATGAACTAGACTAGTGCTTTCCAAACGTTTTCATGCAACGGTCAACTAAATCTGAAAAAAATATTCCGCAACCCCCTTGAACAAAAATACGTTCTGTGGCGGCCCCCAGTTTGGGAAGCACTGGACTGATCAGTAACTTTGTGGACGTTCATTTTCTACATAAAATACGATTTGACATTTTTTTTCTTCCATACAAGTTTTGTTTTTCATCTCTTTAACCCTTTCTTTACTATGAAAAAAAAGCACGCGCTCCTGAGCTGTGTATCCGTTACACATCAGGCAAACTGGAGTGAATCATGACTATTATATAACACTACTACAATATTTCTATTATTGCATTACTCAATGCGTAAATGTATAAGGGAGGAATGCTTGAATTTTAGGCCGAGTATTTATTATAAATATAATATACAGAGAAATTTAAATGATTAGAAAGTATGTTTACTATTTACACATCTTAGTTAAGAAAGGGTTAAGAAGCATTATCAGACAGAATATCGTAAAGCTAATACAAATATTTTTGGTTTTTACTTTTAGCGATTATTTAATATTTCTTTTTACCCTTTTAATGTGTTCACTGTCAATACTTGATGGAATGGCATTATAATAAAAATAATAAAAGATTTTTAGTACTTTTTTCACATAAAATTGATTTTATCAGGACCGGTTTTGCTCATCGCGAGCATTATCAACTGATGATCAAATAAATTTTATGTGGAAAAAGTACTAAAAAATCTTTTATTATTTTTATTATTTTTTTACCATTTGCAAGTTGATTATCCCACCATTACTCGTGAGTAAAATATTTTAACTAATAATCTTTAAAGTTGTTTAAGACTAACGAAATCAAATTTAAAAAAAATAATAGCTAACGGTGTGAATACATCGTGGCAAAAATGATATCACAGGTGAAGTGCGATTGAATTGAGGTATTCATTTGAATTGCAATGCCCTCCACGTTTTTAGGGAAGAAGGTATGAAAAAAATAATGAAATACGTCTTATTTAATGTAAATTCGTTGCATTTTTGCATGGTGAATCCAAGCTCAGAACACCCAAGTCAACCCAAGCATGCAAAACCTACCGGGCTACCATATAATTTACGATGCTCTACCCGAAATCCCTGATAGGCTGTTTTTGCGTATTACCAAACTTAATATTACAATGGTAATTCAAAGTACCTTTATAATTGCACTATCGGTCTCCATCGGGCAAAGATAAGGTAATGGTTCGCTAATGGGAAGAAGGTCGTAAACCCCTCTGCATACTCATTTTCTCTAACGCCATATTACAACGTTTCTCAAACTTATCAAAACAGAAACATACAAAACGCGACTGGATAAAAGTAGAATATTACACAGTGAATTACAACAAAACTTATTTAAAGAGTGAACGTTTATTTTATGTTTTGAGTGTTAAAATATCTACCGCTTTTATTACATATTTATATGAAAAATAAAATAATAATGATTGTGTGATATTTTAACCCTTTTAACTCACTTTCTGTGACGTGTTTCGTCGATACCTAAGACTAGTTTTAGACCGAGAGCTGTTCGACTCTGACTATGATTTTAAAAATATGTAATGTTTGTTTTCTAACCATGTCCGCTCCCAATGTAGAGCATTTAAAATACTATTGGAGTTTATCTCATTAGAAGTGTTTCTATGAAAACTGCTTGCTACTCAATTAATCAACGTTTTTTTAAAGCGAGTAGTGATAGAATGATAAGTAGTGGGAAATTTAGACTTTGCATTTTCATTTTGGGAAATCCGTAAATTCATCAATAGTCCTTTGTTTTATGTACCGATATTGATTTCGCAAACTGTATCCAAATACGAATGTCAAGGACGTGTGCGTGTTTTGTTTTAACCCTTTAGTTCCTGTTGACGATAACCCCTCGATATATTGTTTTGCCATGCATTATTCACCCGAGTGTATTGTTCGTTTGATCACGTCTAAAAAAAATATTTGGACAAAAAAGTCCCATTGATTATTTCCAAGCCTGTCGATTGAAATTACAGTGTGTCCTCTACTTACGCAGTCAATGAGGATTCAGCGTACGTTGAAAACTCGAAATTCGAGGAATACCTAAATTTCGATATACATATATATTATTCGTAAATCGTTTTTATAGTTTCACATCGTGGGATACAATATCATTTGTAAGTAAATAATAATATTTATTAGTATATATGTAATATCGCTCTCGAAGTATATTTTCTTTATAAGGTTTTCACGGTGAATATTTTCTTACATAATTAGTTTTCATTACATGCATAAAATAAAAATAAAGACATGATGAAGCCAAGTATCTGTACAAATTATTCCATTGTAATATTATCGTGATGTCTTGAATTCCCCATCTACCACCCATCCTATCCTATGAACGGGGCGTATCGAGAGCGATTAGCTTACCACTAGTCCTGTCCTAGCTCTATCCTTCTATCCCTACTCTCTTTGGAAAAAGAGAGGTTGAGTAAAAAGCAGTTCTCGTAGAAACACTCCATTAGAAGTCCATATGCTCCACATTGGGAGCGGACATGGTTAAAATATATATATATATATATTATCAGGCTTAACGAATGTCTTTTTATTTAATTTATTGAAATATTGATCCAATGTACGACATAAACCGTTTTCATCGAAAGAAATTTTTAACACGTTTAATGTATGAGAGTTTAACGAAGCCCTTTGTATGTTATCACTGTCAAGTGTTTTTGAGTTTCTTGTTATTATGTAATCTGTTATCCGCATCTATGTTTTATTTTGTTTATGTGAATCGTGTTTAAACAAATAATTTATCTAAAAATTAAGTGTTCCTTTTTTAAGTGGACAGTGTTATTTCAAAGAAGTGTAAAAAAAGTCGAGTGTATATGTCAACGGAGTGATTATGTTAAAAGTTTTAGTGCTATACATGGCTTAAGAGCAAATAATTGCATCCACAAACATTTCATTTCAATTTTTATTGTTTTCAATCTCACTTTAAATTATATCATTTAAGACTTAGGCAAATGTTTCTAAGACAGTCTTGGTAATTCCTTAAAATGACTTTTTTTTTTCTTCATACGGAGAGTGAACAGTTAATTCACAACTCCAAACACAATATTTCACCACAATAAAGTACATTGTGACCATGGTTTGTATAACCAACCGCTCCTGGGACAATTGTATATATATAGTATACCCAGTGGTATAGTGGTAAATAAATAGGTACCAGGTCGGTCATATTTCTTTTTGTTTTTTTTTATATCCGTCCGAAGTTAAAAAAAAAACACAAGTTGTAACAATTAAATCAATAAAAAACGCGCAATTATTTAAAAAAAAAAAACTCTACTCACTTCTTGTACGATGCATTTAATGAAAAAAATACAAAAACTTTCAAATAAACCAAAAAAATAACGAAGTTCAGACACTTGATGTACATTTCGAGAGTGAACGTTTGGTCCTGAAAACACCACGATTTTCTTAATGTTTTTGTCAAAAAGGTGGCAGGACGGCGCCCTCATTTTCAGGTGCCAGGTAGCTGACCTGGCCCCACTACACCACTAAGTATACCGCTGTGTCACAGGTTAGGTAAATTCATAAATGGCGGTGATGCGTACGTCATAGTTGTCCGCGACCCACAGAGTAGGAAGCACCATATTATTATATTATTCGTGGACCAAAGGGTTATAGATTTAACAGTGCGTATTCATGATAATGTAGTTAATATAGGAGAGTTTAATTAAACTAGACTCAAGCAGCGGGAAGTTTATCGCCGCAGATATAGAGATTAAGGCGTTAACGAACACTTCACGTAGCTCGAAGAGAGTGAGGTTTAAGCTTAATCCGACATTGTGAATAAGCATGCTAAAGATAAAGCGCACTTAGGAGTGGATGAAAGATATTTGACAGAAAATCAGAGATGCTATTGTGATAATAAAGTGTGGATTACATCGCTCTCCTAATCGAGCTATCAGATTGTTCGCAAGACTTAGTTTAACTTGATTTTTATACTCGCAGTAAGTAAACACAAACTAAAACGTTTTAACTACTTGAATACCAATGCCATATGCAAGCGAACACTGATGTCCAAGACATTCAAAAAATCTAATTCTAATAGAATATAAGCAATATTTTTATGAATATGTGTAGTGCTATATATACTAGGGCTTATCGGTTTTCAAAAACCTGTTTTAAAAACCGGTTTTTTTTGCAATATTGCAATATCGCTGATTTGCACGTATATGTGTATATATATATATATATGTATTATATTTAACTGTGTGTGAAGTTTAAAAGATATGAGTGGACCCCTCGAAGTTGCAATGTCATTATCCAATGTTGTACTTTGGCTCAATTAGAGATTGTAATACCGGTATTAATTTATTCGCCGGGTACTGCAATCTCCATGCTCAACCTTAATTCGTTTCTCAGAGAGCTTATTAAAAACGTATTGTATTTTCGTGTACATAAATTGTGAAACAATTTTCAAACAAGCTGTCTTTCATTTTATTCAAAAAAGTGTTCTTCGTACAGGATGTTGTAAAAACGTATTTGCAATAAATCTGATATTAGTAAACATATTTTTTTTTCACTGTATTAAAACAAGCAGTTTAGTCTCATAAAGTATAAATTAAATATGATCACTTTGTCATGCCACAAATTGTGACAAGCGTTTTGTTTCATTAACCCGTAACATGCCATCTTAAAAAATCACGTTCCCTGCCATGATGGCATCTCAGTTTCACTGTTTATTGACAGTATTTAAACCTAAGTTAGCAGCTAAAATATAATTTAAAAAATGTATATATGCTAGAATACCTAAAATGATAAATACTTATTGACAATATTAAGAGAAATATTGAATGACTCTCAACTATTTACGATTGCATCATGGGCATGGAGGTGTTAAGAAGCATCTTCAGACAGAACATCACAATGCTTACGAAGAAACTAGAAATTGATTCAGATTCCTACGTTATAAATTACAAAATGAAGGTCGATGATTTTTACTATTCTACCTGATACAGAGAGAGGTTGAGATTCACATATTTGTGGCACTTATTACAAATTAATTACTTATATTACGGACGGTATATCACAAAGGAAATATGTTCAATAAGCTTTTTATGAACAAACTAAAAAAATCTTCTTTTTTTTTTACTTATTTGATTCAAAATGGAAATTGGGGTTTTTCATTTATACTGGAAGTAGGGAGTTAAATTCTTCACTGCAAACTAAAGTCAAGTTTCCGTTAGGGCTTGTTGGTTTTCTAAAAACGGTTGTTTAGCAAATTTTGTAACATTCGAAAGGCGGTTTGTTCAAATCGGTTACCCGGATATTAATATAAATATATTTTTTAAAAATCGTTAATATTTCGATTTGAACTAACGTTGAAAATGTTTTTTGAAAATATTTTTGTTATGAATTTCGACTCGGCTTCACTTCACGGGTACATCAAATTCAAAAATACTAAGGTTCAAATTAAATGAGTAAAAAAAAAGGAAAAATAAATTTGTATCTTCTATCAGATACCTTAAGGACTATACTTGATTATCCAGCAAGAGTATGTGTTCACTGTCAATACTTGGTGGAAAGGCATTATATTAATAAAAACACAATATTTCTTTGCACTTTATTCCATTTTATTTAAACGGTCAGGACCGGTTTCGCTCATTGCGAGCATTGTCAACTGATAAGAAACATAATTTAACAATGCTATTTATACAAAAGTAATGCTAATAATGCTAAAATTTATTTTTGTATAAATAGCATTGTTAAATTATATATCAGGTGACAATGCTTGAAATGAGTGAAACCGGTCCTGACCTATTAAATAAAGTGAAATAAACTACAAAGGAATATTCTGTTTTTATTAACACTTTATAAGCGGGCGTTTTTAGTGATTAGCGCAAAAATATATTACATTCACAACTTCTAAACCAAACAATATTTTCGGCTGAAATTTTCAAAGAAACCATATGTGACATTTAATTATTAAAAATAAAATGAAAACATTTTGAATGCATCATAGTTT
Organism: Himalopsyche anomala; assembly: GCA_031772345.1. Lineage (NCBI taxonomy): Eukaryota > Metazoa > Arthropoda > Insecta > Trichoptera > Rhyacophilidae > Himalopsyche > Himalopsyche anomala. Next base: position 26,921,507 of record CM062844.1, read on the forward strand.
CACTACTTTTTCTAAGCTAAATATAAAAATCTGTTATTAATTTGGCAGTTATTTTGAAGAAACCATTAAATTATGAGTCAATATACCAACAAAACTGACAGTACGCAATAAACGTATTTTTACGTGTGCCGCCTATAATGTGTTATGAGTATTTTTTGTTTTAGAAAATTTCGTTCACAAAATTAAGTCTCTTAAAAACACATCAGTTGACGTTTTGTGTTTTCACCTGATAAATATTTAGTATTCCACCATTCTTTTGCTATTTTAAATAAATTGTCTATTTTTTTAAACGTTGTAAATTAGGCTAAACCGGGCTTACGAAATATTGGAATCTGAAAACCGGTGTATGTATAAGCCCTAGTTTCCGTTCACAGTAAATTGCGAAAATCTAAAACTATCATTTTTTATTCTTGAGTCTTCCTCATGACTCGAGGGAATAAAATTAGATCATTCGCAGAAGGGTGATGGCAAAATGACTGCCTGGCAAGAATATGATGAGGGTTCAAGTCCCAGATGGGAATAATGACTTTTTCATTCTTTGTTTTATATTTATAGTTGGCCCATAACAATAAAAACACATCGCAGACTTTTTATTTGTCGCGATTCTGCTATTTTTGAAGTGTAACACAAATATATATTCTAAGAGGCGGTAAATTGGTTTTCCCTAAAACTAAAATTGGAAATCTGAACTGATACCTATCATTCTGAAACAGCAAACAATTTTATTTTATTATTCTTGTCTAACTAAACAAACATATTTTTAACTTTGGCGTTACTGCCGACTTATTAATATTTAAAAAATAATCGACATTTTGTATCCTAATTCCACCCTGACGTGATGTTAAATTCAGTTGATAATGCATGCGATGGGCGAAACTGGTCTTTATATAATTTTTTCAAAATTAGAACTTAATTGTTTGAAGGCATGGTTGTCTATGATGTTTACCACCCATCCAATCCTAAAACGGGGCAAGGGAGATTCGCTAATCACTAATCATATAGCAGTTGTATCCTTCTATCCAGGACTGGCGTGATTTTTTACAGGGCCGGCTTCCGAAATTGTGTAGTCTTTATTTCATTATAAACTTTCCAATCTATTACTGCATATAGCTTTCTATTTGAATTTTTCGTAAAATATCTGATAAGAAACAAAATTGTTTTCGTTATCTGTGAAATAAATACGATTTATTGCCGACTATGAGGCCGGGTTCTGGGGAAAACATTGAATCCGCAAAGTGTCGGCCCTGCTTCTATTTTCATTTCCCTCTACTAAGTTACTAGCAGCTCTTGTAGAAAAAAGGTCTGTAGAAGTTTCATTACGAGTCCCTGTGCTCCAAATTGGGAGTGGAAATTATTAAAAAAGGTCGAAAGAAATATAGAATATTAAATCAGGCAACACGCTTTACTTTGCCGGCTTGAATGAAGTTAATGGAATACTTTAAGCACGCTCTGTATGCGTACAAATTAATTACAGACAATTATGTTTTACAAAGAGAATATATGAAAGGTGGAGGTTGTTTGGTTCACATTGTGACGTCACAATTCCCCTTCCGGATTTACTTTGTCTTCGTAAAACATCTCGTTAATATTTAAAGTGGATTTTGCGATGGTTTCTGTCACGCGAAATAATTTCGTTAATCAAAAAATTATATATTAAATGATCTTTTTGATTATACAAGTGCGATATTATAACCAATATTGAGAAGTTATAACGTTGTATATTGTACAAATAACACATCTTTTGTACTAATACTAAATTACTTATTTTAGATCAGGACCGGTTTTACTCATCGAGTATTATCAACTGATGAAATATATTTATTTTGAAGCATATTGTCTTCTTATGGAGGTATCTCAACTTGAGTTTTCTTAAGAGAACTGTTTGTTGCATAATCGTTCAACCTCTCTTTTCCGAAGAAAGTAGTAGTGATAGAAAAAATAGAGCAGGACTTGTGGTTGGCTAATTACGTGGTGGTAGTCACACAGGCGGATCTCACAGTTTCGAGTCCCAGTATGAACAAAATTTTCATCAATCGATTTCTGTTCAAAGGCGTAGGTGTCTGTGACATCTAAAAAAATTCTCCCACCCTTCCAATCCTAAAATAAAGAGAATTTGAACAACTGAGTAACAAGCAGTTCTCGTAAAAAAAACTTCTGTTGAAATGACTATTAGGAAACCATATTCTCTACATTGGTGACAGCCATGAATTAGAAAAAAACTTGACTAGAATATTGCCTGTATATATATTTTATATTAAATTCTGATTTTTTTTTATTGAAGCTCTTGGGAATGGTACCCACGACGATTTCAAAACATCGGGTGACTACTTGGGTGTCTTCCCAAAACAATATTTCCGCACACATAAACCGTACTGTATTAATTGGTACCTCCCTGTAAAATCAATCCAATCCATCAAAATGTCTCGATCTCGAAAAATCAGGCCGTAAATCATTTTGAAACAAATCAGCTGTCCTGAAACTTTTTTTTTTTTTTTGATTACGAATAAAAAATCTCAGATACACAGTTTGGTATAAAAAAGCGTAATTCGCGTGCCGTATCATTCATTAGTGAGGCGAGGGTACCCAAAGTATGGCCGATCAATAAATTCACAATGTATAGATTGGGGTGGAGTAGGAATTACCAAAAAACTTCCAAGCGACGTGCTATGCGACCAAATGGTGGGAACGAGTATTTTTTTTTTTTTTAGTCAACCCGTTCTGTGTGCGCACACACGCGTGTTGCCGAATTTTATCGCGGCGCGTGATCGCGGAGCGTACCGCATTCCAGTTATACTGCACCCATGGCACTAGAAGCACTAGTAATTTATAATTGTATTACTTCAACAAACATACATTAAATTGGATACTATAAAAACAGTAATTTAAAAATACACAACATTCACCCTGCAGAGAGTGTGACACATTTTTTTCGATCTTGACAATATTGAACTTATTATTATTATTATTATTATTAAATAATATCTTAAATAGGACAGGTTTCTCGCCACTGTTCAATTTATTTTCACCATTTTGCTACACTGGTGCGGCCTTCTGGCCAATTCTGTAATTTTGTAAATTTATGTAAATTCGTAAATTCATGCAATATTCTGACCGTAAATTCCTGTTTCCGGACAAAGATTCCCTAGTCAATGTTTACTGCGACCTTATGTCGAATCAGAAAAATGAATGCGGCCTTTAGAGAAGAAACGGTTCCCCACCCCTGGTTTAACCCATCCTGATTGATGCAACTCATAAGTTAATCATTTTGTAACGTAAATTTAATTTGTGTATCATTATTGTTTGTTTGTTTTTTTATCCTCCTCTTCTTACTTCCCGTTTTTATTTTTATAATATGTCAGAATAGTGAAATTAAAATCATTCGTACTTAGACAAGCATTGTGAAATTTGTCTGTGGATGATTGTCTGAAGATACATCTGAAAGAGGCGAAACATGTGTCACAGTTTGTAGCACAATACTTGAATAATTTAAGTTATTTTTACTTTTAAATATTGAACTGCAGTTGAGAGCACTGGAAAATATTGAGAGTTATTTTCGGGGAAACTTTATAATTAATCTGCGGGCCACAATAAATGTCAGTTTTTGTAGCACTACTTTAGAACTTTGATAACATTACACTTGCTGTACTAATTGGAAGTAAACTTTCCCACACCTGAAACAATTTTGCAGGAAATTGCACGCCTGACTGATATACTTTTCCACGTAAATCAGTTGTTTAAAAATTACAGTTTTCTTGGAAATGTCTTTTATAGTGTAAACATTCCATCAAGTTAGCTCAAACCAACAACCATGGTCTCTGTAGTTAATAATTGTTATTAAAGTATCGCTCGTGTAGTTAAAAATACTCGCTTGCGTTGGAGCTAAAACTCCTTATGTTGTTTTTTTTGTTTTGATAAACTGACTACCTTGTCACAACAACCGATTAAGACTAAGAAACATCCCGACCCCATTCTTTCCAACTAAGCCCTTAAGAAGTGAAGTGAGCCAAGTAGTAATATTTTCAAACGTTTCTATTGGACCTTAAAGTAAATTTCACGTACACCCATCCCTCGCTTAACACGGAAGATGGTTTCTGCTAGATCACCAAGTTAAACGAAACTGTGTAAAGCGAGACTAATAAATGTATGGAAACGAGGGATATAGTTTTTTTTAGAAATATTAATAAAATAAATACATAATACTTTTGAAAATGTATTGAAACATATTATGAAACATTAATTAACTAGAAATTATCACAGGGGTAGCAACGTATTGTTTCATTTCTCGTTGAAATTTTAAAGCTCGATCCATATCCGGGTCATTATTTAAAAATATATTTTCTTTATTTCTTGCCATTTGTAATCCATCTCTTATTGTTTTTGCCGTAATATATACGATGCAAGATTTTATAAAAAAAATGTCCAAAATGAAAACCGTGTTAAGCGAGTACCGTGTTAAGCGAGGGATCGGTGTTTTGGTGGATTTCATATTTTTATTTAAGGAAAAACACTATTGCAGTGTGTATTTACTTAGCTCATTTCATTTTTAATGTTGTAAGACATGTAGACTATTACAACGCATATAACTCATTTTTTTCTAAAATTCATATTGGATCACTTCACTTCTGACGTGTTGAACTATTTTTTTTTAAACATGATATGTCATTATATTTTTTTGAGAACGAAAGTGAGATCGTTTCAAAACGTACGTTATTTTTCTTTACTGACAAAAACATTTTATTGAAGAGTTTATTATATTTTTCTAACGTTTTTTCATAACTCATTACTTACTAACTGTCATTTTCTAAATTTAATAAAAATTACAGCTTATTAAAAAAAAAACTCGAGATTTGCTACTAGTTTCGGCGATTATCAAATGTTCCGCACCACTGTTATAGTAGTAAGTGTAGTCGTACTATGCTTGTTGAAGTGGTTTGACTTTTGATAGTCTTGATCCATAATCACACGCTGTGGAATCTATTGTCGCCATAATATAATAAATGAATGAAAGTCTATCGTCAGCACCGTCGGTAGCATCATAAATAATGTATTGTCAGAATTTTGTTTTGATTTGTATGTGTAATAGTGGGAATTTCGTCAAATATTCTTTCGAAAAAATAAAAAAAAAATCTTCAAAGTTTCACCTGAATTAATTATATAAAACGATAGAGAAAAGAGGAGTTGTAACCGCAACGTGACAAAACTGACGATATGAACTCATTTTGTGCAACAACAAAAAAATGACGTAAGACTATTTTTTATTTATTACGTTTCACCTGAACGAGGAATCTGATAATTATATAAAACGATGGAGAAAAGAGGAGTTGTAACCGCAACGTGACAAAACTGACGATATGAACTCATTTTGTCCAACAACAAAAAAATGACGTCAGACTATTTTTTAATAACTACTTAAGTTTTTTAAAAAAATGTTTCACTGTTATAACAGTAGTACTTATGTGACGAAATGTAACAACAAGGAAAGGAGGGTCAAAAAAAATTCGAATAAAACTATTACTACAATCATAAGAAAAAAGACAGTTTGCAGTAGAATACGTATTCTGAACAATGAAATATTGACAACGGTTTCGAATATTTTTTGTGTTTTTTGTTTGCTTTTGTTGAGTACAGTGTCACATTATAAATAATTTGCAACGGTTGGAGTAACAGTTGATGTTCGGAAAATTATACACCCTATCTTTTTTACACGGTTTTGAAATAGCAGTGGATAACGAATTTCTCAATAATTAGTTCAACAACACAAGACAGTAATAAGAAACAAAAAGCTTCATTAGATTCTAACTCGTTAGACGTGTCAGAAATTTCTAGCGGTGGAAGCGAGTATTATTTTTTTTTTAAATTAAAATAAATATTATGAATAAATAAGTTGTATAATTTACTTATTTTGGTATTCTTTATAATTTTTTACACGATTTTCTATACCACAATATTATTATTCTTTCAAATAACACGGTTTTTTTTAAATTCAAGGTAACAATCTTATTTTTTTTATGAATTATATCACTTTATTAGAAGGTTTTTGTGGAACTATCTACCTTGTAAAAAAAAAGATAAGATGTTATATGTTTTGCGTTCTGCTATTTTTGTAGCGATCTAAAAAGGTTCTATAATAAGTATCTTTAATGCATCATCAAAGTATCCAATCCATTTATTAAATATTTAAAATATGTTTAATACACGCTGATGTTTAAATCTTTTTAAAAACCATATTCTGACATGCAGGCCACAAGATTGTATTCTTTAAGAAGTTTACATAGATATTCCTTGAATTCTGTTCGAGCCTCTTCCCGAGACTGCACGCTGTCCGCATTGTCAAAGACGACAGCAGGGACATAGAAATCACCGATCTCTTTTGTCCTATGTTCAGCTACCAGTTGGAGTAGGTTTCCTTGTTTCGTTGTGGAGCATTCCCTAACAGCTGTTTCATTTACTCCAGAACGTGCGAGACACCCTGGATTTAAATCAGTTGCGTATTTATGAATCATCTCGCAGTTTATGAATTCCACCTGAAAAATAAATGAATAGTAAATCAAAACTTTTTTACCGCTAGCCCAACTGCAATAAGCACCTATCAGTAGTTATAAAGATTTTTTTTACAATAACGATCCAGTATTTAGAAAATCAATGATCTAACATTGACAACTTTTTTTTTACCATGTCCGCTCCCAGTGTGGAGCATATGGACTAATAATGGAGTTTATCTCAACAGAAGTGTTTCTACGAGAACTGCTTGTTACTCAGTTGCTCAACCTCTCTTTTTCCAAAGAGAGTAGGGATAGAAGGATAGAGCTAGGACAGGACTAGTGGTAAGCTAATCGCTTTCGATACGCCCCGTTCATAGGATAGGATGAGTGGGACAGGGGAAATCAAGACATCGCATGCATCCATGCATTCGAACAGAAATTCATAAATCGATTGAAAAATCAATTTATAAAACTGTCCGTACCAGGATTTGAACCCGTGCCCTCCGTAACCGAAGCCAACAATGCTGACCACTCGGCCACAAAGGCGGCTTTTATTTATTTATTTTCAATTTGTTATTCTCAGCTATCGTCTAAATCTAATAAACGGGTCGTCAATTTGATCCGCCTAATAGTGGGCGGTAAAGACTTCCGCGGTGGGTGATTTTTGCTTTACCCCTAAATCTTTCAATTTTTTTCACTCATATATTTGATTGAAATACAGCGATGTTGGCAGGCGGTAAAGAAATTTTACCATGAAAAATAAGCAAAAGTGGGCGGTAGGCATAAAAAAGTCGACGACGTTTAATTTTATACTTTTAAAATATAAACTTATAATTTCACTCTTCTGTAATCTTGCAAGTTCTTTTAATCAACAATACCTATTTTAATTGCTGCAGTAATTGTCAGTTACAAGGTGTCAATTTTGTACTATCAAAATCGATCTCCATTTTGAATATCAAAGGTGTGGGTGAATAATAGGGTATCCAATCCTGGGATCAGGAATCCCGATATCCTAGGATTGCCTTATTGCCGATCTGAAGATTTCGGGAATCACTATAACATGTAAGAAAATCTGAATACTTCTCGACTTACTGCCATTTTTTAATGATAAAATATTTTGTGATAGTTATTTTTGGCCAACCTCCTACTCTGTTTCGCGTAGCCAATCGTTTGAATCTTTAAATGTAAAATTGCATAATTTTATAATACTATTCATTTATCGATTTATATATTCAAACATATGTGATAATAAAGTTTTTAATCTTTCTTTATTCGATTTCAACTCCATTGATTTTTCATAACCCTGTCCAATAGTGAGGATCAGCGGTGGGCTGCCAAAACGTTAACAAGGGGCTCGCTTGATCTCAAAGCAATTCTCGGTTTTCTGGGGAAGAAATGATTTTTTATCACTCCTATGCAATTATATGCAATACTTAAATAAACAATCAATGGTTACTTACTAAACTTATAATATGTAACAATATGCAATTCACCGTAAACTTATCAATCTAAATGGCTAACTAAATTTACTACTGCGTATACTGAAGTTGTCGTAGATAATATGCAAGTCATAAATTGCAGTTATATACTAATTTGATCTGATAATATTGTTTTCTCTTTAATTAACAAGGGGCTCGCCGTTCTTGGTAAAATTTAACAAGGGGCTCGCGCGAGCCCCTCTGAGCCCCCTCCGCCCCACCCCTGGTGAGGATTAAGGATATTTGTTCTGTCGACTCTTTTATTTGAACCAGATATAGTAAATACAATATATACGTATATAATAATATTATTAGGTCAGCCATTCTGGTGTTGCCACATTTATAAATTATTTGTAAATGTTATCACATTAATTAAAAAAAAAAAAAAAGGAAACTACTTTGTATTATGGTCAGTGGCGGATTTTACCCTATAAACCAGTGCTTCATAGCCTCGGGTGCAAGAAAGCATTTCCGGGGGTGCGGGAGAAGTTTATATGTTGACATATATAAAAAATGTATCACAAAACAACCCAGTCATTTAAATTTGAGATATCTTTTTGTAGTTACATGCAACGTTCCCTCTGAGAAGTTTGAAAGACCCCGCGCACTTATTCCGAGTTGGCGCGCACTTCAAGACACCTATTCAATTAATATTTGATTGGGCTTCGCAGTCTTTGAAATGTTCCCGCAGCTAACCTCTTGCCTTTGAGCATTGATTATATGTAAATGTATGCATATGTTTTTCAATAAAACAAATATCTTTATAAGTCAGTTTTTTTGTATAAATAGCACTGTTAAATTATATTTCTTATCAGTTGACAATGCTCGCCATGAGCGAAACCGGCCCTGAGCTTGATCAATAAAAGTGGAAATAAGTACAATGCAATATTGTGTAATCGTTCGAATTTACCTGTTCGTCTTGTTTGTTCTTCATTTCATTCAGCGCACAAGAATACAACATATTGCCTTGGCATTCCTTTTGTCCGTTATGGCAGACGATAGTTCCGTTATTGTACCTTTTTGAGTTACCCCACGGTATGAACTCCACATCTATGTAGTTTTTCAGTTTATTATAAGTAGGCGTGAACTGCCTGATGATAAAATGCTGAGTTTCCACAGACATGCTGGTTATATATAGTGAAAACTTCAACTTTGGCGGAACTGTTCCGCTGGTGACAATGTTGCTGGTACTTTCGGGTACAAATGTAGTATGGATTTTAGTGGTGGTAGAAATGGGGGTAGGTTCGGTAATAAGGTGGATGTGAGAACTGTCGGCACCAGAAAAGACCCAAAACAGACATATTGCTAATAATTGTTTAGCCATTGCATAACTTTGACGTCTATCACAGCACTTAATATTTAAAACTGCCTTTATCTTGTTGTAGTCGATACTTATATGAAAAAAATAATATTTATTGTTATGCTATCGCTGTTAACTTTTGTTTAATATTTATTTTCATTGCGAATAAGCCGGCTTTATTATGAATGTAAACTGTTGGTAGTTGATTTTAGCAAATATAAATATGCTTTGTTTTTCAATTTAAAAATTAGGTTAATTAAATGTTTGCTTGAGCTCCGGGATATTATATATTGAATATGTTATCTTGTGGTCGGGTGATTAACCTTTTGGGTCATATTCGAGTGCGGTATCTACAGTTTTTCATTCGATTATGATTTTGTGTACAAGGGTGTGAATTTTATGTGATATTTTATTACCTCCCATTGGTCCATCCTTTAACACAAGGCTAATACCTCTTTTAGACTGACTAAGTAGACAACCGAAAGAGTAAACTCCTATAATTACATTATTACAATATATTGAATTTTTTTTGAGAGCAATTTTTTTTAAATATTAACTATACAGGTAGGAATTATTAATTTGACTAGGGTACTTCTTAGTTGGCTTTTGCTTAACTCTGAGGCATCATGGTATTAAATGTGTCCCACTTTTTTTATACTTACGATGCATGGTGGATCAAACCACTTAAAAAAAATGCGCTTTGTCAATGCCGCTTTTCCTCCGATAAGAGGTGTGAGGGAGAAGACTCTCTTTTGTCTCTTATCTTTGAATTAGGGAAATGATTTGTTTTGGGCTATGTTTATTTACAAAGGAAACCAAGATCTTCGTCAGTGAAGGGTCTGTCGTAACAGATATTTTATTTCACATTCATGAAACACATATTGATTACATAATAATTATTTATTAGCAAAGGATACAATAGTAAATATTTCCATAAGAAATATACTTGACCTGAGCTTGCTATAGCTTACTCCAAAACAGTGGAGTGATGTATAGGAAAAACATTAAAACTTATATTTATTAATACAACGTCATCCACTCTGACGTTATCAATGAGTAATTCTAAGGAAATAATAGTAGAAGATATCTACACAACTTTAATGAGTTTATAGTCGCTGCCTACCTTTCTTGTCCGATACCCGTATCAAAAACTACAATTAATAATACTTGACCTATAGGTGGCATTTCCCATCACTCTATAGTCAATTTCAGGTTTTACAACGCTACAAGCTTTTTTTGCTTTCCTTCGCATCAAAGGTGCTTTGACCTACTCTCCCATTAAAGTTTACAACATAGGGCCTACCTACCCTTTTCTAATATTAATGAAGTTATTATTAATTCTCAAAACATTTATACACTAATAGGAAGTGTTCCTTTAAACCTTACTAGTTCATTTTTAATTTAAATTAAATAATATACTTAACTTTTGGTCACAGCAAAAGTTTTGTTCCGATCTCTAGGATCTTATGGTCATCCTACCATTTTGGTGAGGTTTCTTTATTTACATTCGCGATGTATTTTTCAACAGTAATTTTGACAGATTTATAACAAATACAATGAACCTTTATAAATGCATTGTGAGATAAGACAGCAGTGTTTCTTCTAGAACGAATCACACATCATTCTAGATACTCTTCTATTTATTAATAGAAACCAGCTTGACCCTGTCATAGCTTAATTAAAACGAATATGAATGGATAGCATTCCCTTTATCTCATTCTATATCATCTCCACCGGACTACAATTCCGTGAAGGGCTCCCCGAGCCTAACTAAATTAACATGTCTGGATAACTCTATTTATCTCAGCACAAATGTATCAACAACACACACCTGCTTATCTGATCTCACAAGGCTTTATAATTCTAGACGTCACACGTCAGTTTGAGGTATTTTTACCTCTTAAAGACTTACATGAAAAATAAACATTTAATTTTTAATCTATGATAGAACTTTAAGTTACAATTTTCTCACAGATAACCGTTATCCAAGGATTTAATATACATCTTATTAATTAAACACTTAACTTAAATAATGGATAGAGGTGCTAACTGTAATTGTTTGTTTAATATCACTTATTAAAAATTTATATTGTTTTTACCTTAGAACATGTACTTCGGCACGTGAAGGATTAAGCATTCCTTACAGGTCGATGCACTTTATTGACTGAATTTAAAGACTGAATTCACTACATCGTAGATGAAAAACTAGCACTTTCCATATTGGAAAAAACTAGGAACTAATTTGTTCCAGAGAACTTGACTGTTCTCGATGAACTTTGGAGACTGAATTCACTACATCGTAGATGAAAAACTAGCACTTTCCATATTGGAAAAAACTAGGAACTAATTTGTTCCAGAGAACTTGACTGTTCTCGATGAACTTTGGAGACTGAATTCACTACATCGTAGATGAAAAACTAGCACTTTCCATATTGGAAAAAAACGGGAACTAATTTGTTCCAGAGAGAGTTGACTTTTCTCTTGAAGATTTGAGGACTGACTGTCTATGTTGTACTTTTTTTCCTACCTTTATTTTCTTACTGAAGGTAGGAAAAAAAATACAACATAGACAGTCAGTCCTCAAATCTTCGAGAGAGCAGTCAGCTCTCTCTGGAACAAATCAGTTCCAGTTTTCTCCAATATGGAAAGCGCTAGTTTTTGTCTACGATGTCTATGTTTTATCTTAAATGACCAGTTTATATAGTCATTTATAATACTTCTTTACCGAGTATACTAACTTGGTATTGGAAATATATTAATAATAATGTGAATTATGGCTTTGTTATTTTGCGACTAATAAGGTCCACATACCTGGAGGGAAAGAAATGGACACGTCCGTTAAATTCGGCAGTGTTGATTTTAGTTTGACAGCTAAATCCTCGCCTTGCAAGTTTTAACAATGAATTGATTTATCCTCTCGCCGTCTGGCTTGCAAAATAATTGTGTAGACGACCGTTTTGTTTAAATATATATTTTTTTAATCTTTTTGAAAAAGTTCGAAAATCGTAATAAAATACTAAATAAGCGGAAGAAATTACAATAGGTATTTTGGCAACGGGCGGACGGCTCGTGTTTCACCTTCAGTGGATGAGATCACCGTCTGGCTTTGCAAATGTTTGTACTTGTTACCTTTTAACTTTCATCTTTCTTTTTCCTGCTAAGCGTTCCAGTAGAATAGCATAAAAATTAGCGGAAAATTGACATCGCGTTCGACCATTAGGTATTAGATTGCACAGCAGCTTGAAATTTATCCCACCATCCGAATTTAGTTAACTAATAGAGCATTTTAGCATTATTGTTAATTTGCAATTACCATTTTTTTTGCAATTTTAGATCATAATGAATAGTTACGTAACATTTTTTTTTAAATATTTTGAACAAAAAAATTCTGTGCAACTGGCTATTTTTTTTCACCAAAAATCCTGTGCCTCCAAGAGTTAAAAAGTCTTCAATCTTACTAAGGTACGTTCGCTGACATCGCCCTTTTCAATTCTAAGTAAGACCGAAAACCGATTTACTGCGCGTGGGACACGAGATTTCAATCACACTGTACGTATGTGATATTTTGTGGAAGTGCCACACTCAAGGAGCCAAAGAGCCGCAGTTTGCCGACCACTGGCTTACCAACATGAAAAGAACGCACCCCTGCTCTAATCCAACAGCATTACAACCCATTTAACGTTGGTTCATCCAAAGAATAATGGTGCTTCAAATGTTTTTTCCTCAACTCTTAGTGACAATAATTTCCACGTAAAATACTGAATAAATGCTGAATAAACGAAAAACTAATGTGGAGTGAAAAATAAATTGCTATCATCGTCGCCGTAATAATTATACGCAGGACATTAAATTTAACATTGACCCGCCATGCGACTTGTCAGCGGTATCGGAAACCCCCTCCTGGTCACAGCAGTGCCGTACTGAATAGGGCTTATCGGTATTTAAAAACCGGGTTATTAGTTTAATTTGCGAAACTCGAAATTCGGTTTTTTTCAATTCGGTAACTGTGTTTTCATCCGCTGATTTTATACGCCAGTATCCATCCAAAACAAACTAAGCGTATCTTCTTTTTTTTTTATTGACTCTGAGTGTCTTAGGAGCAACTGCCCAAGACTTGGTGGCGTACATTTAAATGTACAGAAAATCTCACCCTCATGATAAACAAAAAACTAACATGAGTAAATTTCTACTCGCTCTCCGTACGGTGATGCGAATTTGACTTATTAGTACCAAAAAATAACTTGTGTATGTAAATCATCCATTTCGTCATAAAAATTCTAATTTTATTCTTTAAATAAAAATTTATTTTAAATTATTATTCACCTTTGGTAAAATTTATACACTTTGGTAAAATTTATACAAAAGTCCCATTTTGACCAAACCGTTGACTTATTATCGTTGTATGTTATGCTGTTACTATATTCAACAAAATCGAGTAATTCTTGCTGAAAAAATATTATTTGATAACGTGGAACATTTTTAACAAATATAAAAACATGACAACTTACTCGCCGCTATATTAGAATTGTATGTTTGTATTTAAAATGAAAATGTCTCCGAACTGTGTATATGGTAAATAATAATTTAATATGTTCACTGTTTAAATAAATAAATAATATTTTGTATGAACCCTCTTGATTCTAGAATTACATTTAACGGATATTTGATGTAACTCTATACTTTCATTAAAATGATGACCCTTTCGTTTTAATTTAAAACCATCCAGATGAGCAAAAATTCTCGTAAACAGAACCAATAAACAGAGCGTTTGTTATTGCTGTATTCATTTTCATACTGAAAACATTATTCACGCAATTGCTTAAGCTATATTAAATTAAGAGCATTTCATAATGAAATTAAATTATGACACGTTGACCAATGGCGTAAATGAAAATTTACCCCATTCAAGCTTAGGCTGGCCACTGTTTAAAATATTTTAACATTCTATCATTACATGTATAATTATTAAAAATGTGATGTTTTATTTTATCTTTGGTCATTATTTGAATAGCTTAATCGTCTGTATTTTACTAAGCGAATGGTCAGTATAAATCGAGTATTGTGTTGGGTTAGTATAAACATTGAAATGTCAGTATTTCTATAATATTTGGTCAACATTCGTGATAAGATTAGGCTTCTTTGTCAGAATAAAACTGACTTAAATGTTAAAATACAGATTAATAATATTGTATATTAACCGGATATTCATCATAAATGCTATCCATTTAATATAAATACAAAATAATTATATTAAATAAAGTCCAACAATTGAATAGATAAAAACAAGTCTTCTATGATTTACATCATTTTAATAAACAAAAACTACACAATAATTGTATGTATGTATTCAAATTTCAGATTTTTTTAAATTCTGCAGTTTAAGTATTTAAGCAAAACGATTTTTTACAATAGCTACAGGGGCGTCCCAAGGGCATAGGCGAGTAGGCAGTTGCCTAGGGGCGGCAAGTCCTAGGGAGCGGCAAACATTCACAAATTTTTGAAATGGCTAAATACATATTTTTGACACGAATTTTGTTTAGAATAATACAAAATTAGGACTCGGCACTTAGATAATGTAAGAGCATTTTAAATTTAAATTATTAGTATTTTTTCATAATGTTTGAACAATAATATGGGGTTTTGGATCATATTTATTCGTGAGTATCTTTGTCCACGAGGTACAAATATATTATGAATTACCTGAAAGCAAAACGGAATAAGTGTCAAAACATTTTTTTGAGTACGTAGGTGATTAGAGAATTCGAATTTCTATAGTTGTAAATATATTCCTAGAATAATGGGAAATAATTAAAACAAATGGGCGCTATTATAGACGTCTGCCTAGGGGCGGCACAAAGCCTAGGAACGTCACTGAATAGCTGACTTTGTTTCCAACGCTAAACCTCTTTCATCGGCGAGGGTAAGTACCGAAGAATATATTGTGGGACTATCATTTTGGAGACCCAGGCGCAATATAATTTGGAGATTCTGTTATTCGAATAATATAAAAGCGTTGAAAAGATGTACGTAAAATAAGAATAAATATTGAAAACTGAATGTCTTTAAATAATATCATATATTATGCTATTGTGAGGCCCTTAATATTCGGAGGCCTCGAGCGCGCGCCTCTTGCGCTTATGGGGTAATCCGCTACTAGGAGCTAGTCATAAGCTAATCTCTCTCAATGTCTCATTTTAGAATCAGATGCCGGTTGAAAAGAAAGGTGTAAAAGCATCACATACATCCAAACCTGTGGATTGAAATCTCACAATCAATTTATAAAAATTAGACTAGGGCTTGTTGTGACTTGTGTACTTATGTTTTTCATTCGCCATTATCAATATGAAGCTATATTCATTTTTTTAATATACAACCCTGATGAGTTTTATTCATATCGGAGCTCTAGTTAGTATTACCGTTGGAATCACCGAGAAGGATTGAGAGCTCATCGCAATTCGTCGACAACTGTTGACAATAGAGAGCGTCATTTGTTTGTGTACGGATCCGAACCCGCACCAATCGCGAAACATGATGCGTCAGTGAAACGCGACAGAACTGCGTATTAAAAAAAAAATGTAATTCAACCTAACACGTACCGGCCCCCATCAAACAGTACGCATTTAGAAATATTTTTTTTGTTATTTATTGATTTGGAATTACTTGGTAGAACTCCATTTTAATAGCGTAAAAATATCAAAGTATTTCTGAATACTTTCTATAATACTGAAATACTTTGATATTTTTACCCTATTATTTATTTGTGTTATATTGTGGTATATTTGAGAAAATTTTGTATGTTTTTTACGACGACTGTTTGTTAGTCTGTTTTAATAAAAATATTTGACACAACTGGTTAGTATTTTTAAATTATATATACATATTAATGTCAATATTATCAATCATTGTATAATAATTGCGCTAGCGATGCTCTTCATATAGAAATACAATATAAAAAAGTTTTACATATAAAATTTTGATTTATAACTCAAATGTTTTGATATTTATGGATGTAAATTTGAGTAGGATATACAATACAGTTATATTATTCTTTTCTGAAAAAATCCTTATTTATTGATTGAATTGGCATTAACTTGGTAGAACTCCATTGGTATACGTTTTTTATTTTGATACATTGATTTTGTAGAACTAAATATGTTGCTATTTTTTACTGTTTCATCCTTATTTAATGAAATTAATACATGAGCGGTTGTTAGCCACGTGCTTCATATTGATAGTAGACATTGTTAATCAAATGTAAACTTATGTTACAATAGCTGCTTTGAGTTTTTTTTACAAAGTTACTTAGTAAATTTTGTATAACAATCTTTTATATTGTTAGGAAATTGCGCGATTCAAAATGGCGTAACGCGCAACGAAACGTAATCGTCAAGGGATTATATTTTCTTTTTCAGGTGATTTTCAAGTGATGCGGCTCTTCTGCAGCACTCTATGGACCGACCGCCCTTGTTCATTAGGTATTATCTTGAACAAAATGTCTTTCCCTCTAGTAGTTTTTCACATCCTTGCAGTTTCATTTTATTATTTATCCTCGTCCTAGTTTCCTGGCTGGAAAAGAAGCATTTGTGTCGGTAAACGTTTTATCAAACTTGAAAAAAAACAACGCTTTATAAATGATGACGTAAGAAAACAGTTTTGTTATCAAAGCTGAAGAGCAATCAAGTATATCAAGTTAAATACTGCAAAATCTTATTTTTTAATCTTAACTACGTCACTACTAAAGAATGTTATTCAGTGTTTCAAATAATATCAACTAAAATCCGAGCATAGGGTGTTTTATACTCTTACTTAAATTATTTAACAAAGACGGCAGTCTCCATGCTTTGTAAGAAAGGGATTATATCTGTCATCGCGTATAGGTGTCAATTTCACGTAACGTGGTAAGTTTAACCATAAAAATAAAAAATTCTAACATGTTCATTTTTAATAAAAAATAACACTAATAAGCTTATTTTACGTTTCTTTTTAAGACGATGAATGCATATATTGTCACCTGCGTTGTTGAGTAGTCAATGTCATTAGCTTGAATTACCGAGGTCACGGGATCGAATCCCAGTACGGACAGTTTTATAAATCGATTTATATTTTTTTGTAAGATGGCATGGATGTATGCTATGTCTTGAATACCCCCGTCCACCCATCTTATCCTTAAAACGGGGCGTAGCCAGAGTGATTAGATAACCACTTGTCCTATCTTAGCTATATCCTTCTATTTCTACTCTCTAAGGAAAAAAAGACAGGATGAGCGACTGACTAACAAGCAGTTCTCGTAGAAACACTTATGTTGAGATAAACTCCATTAAGAGTCTATATGCTCTTTATATATATATAGCGTATAAATTGATTTACCAATATTTTAGGATTATGAAAATCACCGCCTTTGTTTCCCGAACTTCAATTGTGGGGCTATAATGCAAAACGTACTATTTCCAAAATGAGCGATATTGAGTTAGGTATGCAAATAGTGTAATTTAAGCCTAAGGAATCGACTGCACCTAAATTAGTTTTAATATAAAATGTCTAAAACACTGTCGTTTTCAAATTGGAAATCATATTTTTATGCAAATGTTATTTTGTTTGTGTTATTCGTTATAGTATTTGACTCCACTGAAAACTTCGAGTTTTGGAAATAGTACGTTTTGCATTATAACACCACAATTAAACATAAACGTTTGGTTTTTTAAAAAATCAAAAAACGCTCTGCCCACTTTATTTTTTACATGCTTGTCTTCAGTTATATGCTTATTATACGTAGATCTTAACATAAATATCTTGGTTTTAGTATCAAAGGCAAAACTCATTGGTATTCGGTCTAATAATATATTCAATATACAAAAAAATAACGACATGTTTTACTACACGCGTATTATCAAATATGTTAACTACATACTCAAGAAAATCGAAAAGTAAGATAAATACTTCAACAAAATTTTCTTCGACTAAAAACTTATTTAAAGACATGGAAAATATCGCAGCATCTTATAGTCTTACCTATTCCCTTAACTTTAATCAAATTTAAAAGTATTTTATCTTCTGTGCCAACCCACTACAAATATTTATTAAATATTAATGAGGATTAATTGTTTTTAAAGTAAAACCGCATGTGGCTTATATATATTGAGGCTTGTTTATGAAGTTGTAAAAGTTTATCTTGTAAGCAATCTTCGTTTAAGAAAACCGAAAGTCTTATGATCATACTACTTATATATTGTAAAAATAGCTTTATTTTGCAATACTCGGTGATTTATATAAAGATATAAACTTTAACACTAATTAAAAACAAAGTTATACAAACTTGTACTAATTTAAGATGCTTACGCTTAAAATGTTTGTTAGCCCTGTACGGAAACATTTAATTTCTAACCATATCTACTTCCAGTATAGAGCATGTGGACTTCTAATGGAACATATATCAACAGAAGTATATCTACGAAGACTGTTTGTTATTAACACGCTCAACTATTTATCGTAAATGAGTCATGATTTTTGTAACATTATACGCCTCGCAAACTAAGCCAATGACGTGGACCACTCGGTCAGAGGTATGGAGATATTATTTTTTCCATTTCCGCTCCCTAGTCGAAGCATATGGCCACCACGGGTTCCTCCAAGATTATTTTTCTCTAGCCAGTCTTCTTGCTACCTCTCGTGTCATTTCAGCGTTTCATAGCTCCACCGAGTACATAGAAATTTATATACGTTGTAAAAAATATATATTTTCAAAATGAGATTCTTTTGGTAGAATGCAGGGCTGTGTAGTCGGAAAAAACTAACGACTCCTACTTCATTTTTTGATTGTTTGTGTATACAAATATATAGTCAAAAGTGGTACCACTGCATGCTAGTAAGTCTAAATAATATTCGAGGTCTAAGCCTATTAAAAAAGTTAAACTATTAAACTATTAAATATTCTTATTCGAAAATTTTCTTATTCATCATACTGATTGGAGAAATAATGACACATATATGTAGAAGGGATATGGATTAACGAAGTCGGAATGAAAAAAAGTTTGCACTGTTTTTTTAATCCGAATTCGAAATCAGAGTTGTTATTTTTTCAACTACTCCACAGCCCTGGTAGCATGGCATATCAAATGTAATAATGCTAGATAGTTTTATTTCTGCTGAGTGACGATAATAAAAAATAAATGGCCGGTAATGAACCGGTTGCCCGGTAGCAGAGTGTAAAAATCCCTCGCGGCAGATGCACTTTTTCCCCCGAGCAGATGTTTCCCAGCACCGCTCTCTCACTTCTCTATGACAACCATAGATCATAAACATTTTATTCAGACCGTTATTAAATCTCGATGGCATCGATAAAAAAAACATTCATTCGGAATCCTTCAATTTTAATATTTAAATACATCAATTTATATCAATCAACAATATCATATTTAAATTAATACATCAAATATACGAATATTAAATAATTTTATAAAGAGTTTTGTATTTCGTTGAAAAACAAATATGGATGCCGGATCTGACTTACTATATATCATTCTTTTATATCGGCAATGCCGCCAATCAAAGTTATTGCAAGTGTCTCAGTTTTGTCACATAAATAAACTATAGATAATATAATATAATTTTAATAATCTATTTGGCCTACCATCTGGCTTAAGATATGTATTTTCATTGGCTTAGAATTTTAAGCTCGGAAATATATTACTGTATATTTCAACTAACTTTAAATAAGAAGAATATTTCAATAAAAAAAACATTCTTATTTTGCAATTTTACATTAAAAATATGCATGCGGTACAAACGAAAATCTCCCAACACACAAATAATTTATCTACAGTTTTGTTTTCATCCCTTCCAAAAAAAATGTGTCTTTATGTATTAAAAATATTATATTATGGACTTAAAAAATCATTTATTTATTGTAACGATAAAATTATCAATCATATTTTGTATTTGTTCGAATCGTATTAATCCAAATCAATAATAAAAGTAATGGTGGGATATATCCCGCTCTTAGTTTTTAGCTGTGACAAATCAATATTGGCATTCTGAGATAATTGAATTTAAAATTCATACCGTCAAAACTAAACGTGATTCGTTTTCAAATGCATGATTTCAATTGCTTGACATGCTAAATTAACAGTGGCGGCTCGTCCATACGCACTGCGGAACTGCAGCACCCCCAGGCAAATTGAAAAATAATGAAATTTGTACATAAATTAATATCACACACCGCGGTTATAATATCAGAAAATGACGCACACGTACATTTTTATGAAAATTCTCGCGTTTGCTAAGGAAGGGAGAGGACTTGCAGCTAAACACAGTCTTGTACTGCCACTTCGGCAGTACCGGCAGTACAAAACAGGCGCGCAAGCGTAGCGATTCTGAGCTCGCGCGCGACATTTTTTTTGGTTAGAACTTTTTCACCTGGTAATGCCGCATTTAGAAAACCAAATGCAATCCACTAATATCTATGCATCTTCAATTAAATTAAACTTGAAAAAAAAATGAAAAAGTGTCTTTTTTCAAACAAAAAAAGACAGACAAATGAATTTTACAATGAAATAAAAATGTATATTTTTTTATGTTAAAAATAAAATATAATTCAAATGTTTTATTTTTATTTTTAATCTATCGCAGCACCCCCAGATATTTGATCCACCACTGTAAATTAGTACCTTTGATGTAACATAATATGTATGTATTCTTATTTTTCCCTGCACTGCACTGCATCTGATCAAAAATGCACACTTTTATTCAGACATTCCTTTTTCAAGAAATGATTATAGACCGATATTATTGAAATTTCCCAAGACACTAATTCATTTAGACGTTTAAAAGTTTTTGGCAAAGTTAATAATAATATTTTTAAAAATTCTACATTTCTTCCCCGAAATGTGCCGAAACTCCGGTAGCGATATTGTGTATCTCTTTTAAATCACTACAAGAGAGCAAACCAAAATTTGGTAACAATAATTTCCACTGTAGGATGATTTTTTTTCTTTACGCTTTTATAAATGTGTTTGTATTTTATTTGGTGGTTTTATATTAGCTTTCATCAACAGTAAAAAATATTATATTTTGCATAGCATCTTAAAGGCTTCCGACCTCTGTCATTGAAACAAAATTTGGTAGGGGCGTATTCAAACATACGACATACTTGTATATTCAATAGGAATCCGAATAAAAATCTATTGATGAATGACTGTAAATAATAAAAAAAATATATAACCATCATTTATGTTCATTTTTTATCATGTGGAGCTTTTTTTACTACGATCATTCATAATTTGAATTTATTTATTTCACTTTTAGTTCAATAGAACAATGAGAATTGAGTAATGAACGATCAATCAAAATTTGAATATGATTGTCTAGGAATTTATTGGAAATAGTTTTTATTATTATTTAAAGTATGTCGTTATGTGTGTGACTTTTTTATTAATCACTAATGATTTCATATTTACTATAAAAAATATTTTGTCTTAAATGCAATATATAGTAATCTAATTAATATGCCTATTCGGATTAATTTACGTCAACAATTAAATAATTGGGCATTCAATGACTTGTAATGATTACGAAAAATTTAATGAATTCAATGAATTAACTAATTTGTTTCGAAGACTGTAATGAGCGAAACCCATGGTTCCTCAAAAATGGTTTATATTATATTATCCATATATATTTTGCTCAGATTTTTATATATTTTACATGAATTTTTTGACGTCCTTTTGTTATCAAAAAAACAGGGTATCCAAATTTTATTTCGCCTGGGGTCTCTCTTGTGCTTAATCCGCCACTGATCCTAATAATATTAATAAAAGTTGGAATTAGTACAAACGAGTACTTCATTTTTTTAATATAATGTCTTTCCACCAAGTATTGACAGTGAACACCCTCAAAGAACGCTTATACTTGTCACATTTCTTAGAAAAAATAAGTTAATTTATAACATTTAATACCGACTTTACTTTAATTAGTTAGTATAAACTTATTTATTGATTTGGCATTTACTTGGTAGAACTCCATTATAATAGGGTAAAAATAGCAACGCACTTAGTTCTACAGTTACGTTGCTATTTTTACCCTATTAGTATAAACTGTTTTGCCCTGTAATAAAAAAACATATTTCTGCGATTAAATACAAACAAAATACTCTCCTCTTAAATTAAAATTTATGGCCACAATAATATAGTTCAAGTATTCATCTTGGAAGTTTCAAACCATCTGGATAGTTAATGCAATTAATGCGTATTGCTTTTTAAGCTTAAGTCTTCATAAAGCATATGAAATAATAGCCGAAGGTATGCACTACACAATACAGGCACAAGTGGCAGATTTAATTAGATGTAGGTTTTTGATCTCGTATTAAAACATTGATCAAAGAACGATGAACGCTTGTCTGTAAAGACAATAAAAAAATATTTACGTAACCTTAAACGAGTGATTATTAATTCACTTGACCTTTCATTCTTCATGTGGGGTCAGTAAATGAAAACATCCGTACATTTATTTTGAAATCGTTTTATTGATTTTCTGTAATATTGTATGCAACGAACACAATCAGTGGCGGATTACCTTACAAGCGCAAGAGGCGCGCTCTTGGGGCCTCCGAATCTAAGAGGCATCAAAAATAGCATATAACCAATTTATTTTAGATTCATTTTTCAATATTTGTTCTTATTTTAGAAAGTTTTTCAAATAACAGTGCCTCAAAAATTTATTGCACTTGGGGCCTTTTAAGTATATAATCCGTATTGAATACAATACTTTTGGTTGGGCAGTGGAATTACGAACCATTTCTTTATAAGATTACTTATATAAGTGAATTTACTTAAGCAAAATTTGCGATAGTAAGTCTGAAGACGCCTAAGAAAGAGGCGAAACACGTGTCACAGTTAGTTACACAATACGTGGAATAATCAAAGTTAATTTAAATTTTATATTATGAATTTCTTATATGTAATATCTATACATTTCGGTAAAGTTTAATAATAAGTAATGTATTTACAAAAATCTGTCAAATTGATTTATTATATTTATTAAAACGAGGAAATTTTAAATTAAATTCTTTCCATCGCTATTGACATCTTGATTCGTCTAAAAGTTAGAATCTAATGAAGTTTTCTTTTCGTTATTATCGTCTAGTGTTGTCATTAGGAAATATGTTATTTGTTTATTTTGTGTTACTGTGAATCATGCTAGTACAAATAATTCGTTATTTTTAGTCAACAATGTTATTGAAAAGCCCGTGTAAAATAATGTTGTGCGTACTTCAAATATTCTTTTTTGCATATTGAGAAAAGACATTGCGTTTCTCTGATTCAGAATAAGGTATGCAGATAAAATATGAAATTTATAATATAGCACGATTGTGATTTAGGTCAGGCGTGCTGAAATGCAATCGCATCGATATTACTGAATCGGGTCGCGTACATTAGTGTTCTTGGGGGTGCGAAAAAGAAGAAAATAACACATTCGTGTAATTTATTCGCTGCAGAAAAATTCTGGCTAGTCGGCACGGGGCTCGGCGCAAGTTTTTGCAGAAGTGACACACGAGGCGCGACATTACAAGCCCATATTTTTGGATGCGAGCCAGCGTCGATAATTTTCCACATACCTGACTTCCACCGAGCAAAGTGCAGCTCGAGTTTACACCTTAAAACGGCCACGTATTTCAATAACTAAGATGGTCACGCGCACCTGTTAATACCAAATAGGTAACGAGAATCTTATTCAACCAGCTTCAGCTTGCGGTAGTATTTATCTTACTGGAAGACAATACTGTCAAACTCGACATAGTAGAGTTATCAGGGAGTTATCAGTGAGAAATCAGGGAAATCTGTCTAATATACACAGATCCCTCGCTTAACACGGTATTCGCTTAACGCGATTTTGGTTAACACGGTTTTCATTTTGGACATTTTTTTTTATAAAATCTTGCATCGTATAAAACAATAAGAGATGGATTACAAACGGCAATAAATATAGAAATTCATTTTTTAAATAATGATCCGGATATGGATCGAGCTTTAAAATTTCAACGAGAAATGAAACAATACGTTGCTACACCTGTGATAATTTCTAGTTAATTAATTTTTCATAATATATTTCAATAAATTTTCAAAATATGTATTTACTTTATTAATATTTATAAAAAAACCTATATCCCTCTTTTCCATACATTTATTAGTCTCGCTTTACACGGTTTCGTTTAACACGGTGATCTATCAGAAACTATCTTCCGTGTTAAGCGAGGGATGGGTGTAGTTCGAGTTTTAATGGACTGTGCACGTTAAATCATCGTCCGGAACACGTTAAAACTTTTGAAACTTTAATATGAGAGTGATGCTTATATAATAACTGTTATATCAATGTTTTATGGTATATTTAAAAACATATAATATATCCTTACTGACTTTTATGCATTGCATGTGTAATTTTATAAACCAAAACGTTAACTTGAATATAATCTCGGACCCTTTGTATAATGCTGGGATTTTCGGATTCACATTTTTTCTAATTGGAAATCCTGGAATTGAAAAAAAATAATTGAACATTCACCATTAAATCGTGGAAAAACAAAAAGTTTTGGTCGTCGATTTTGAAATTCTGTGAATTGAAATTAAAAAGATTTGATAAATTTTTTATGGGTTTTTTGCAGATTTCAAAAATCAACTTACACATGAGAATAAACCTGTGCATGTTGTACAATAGTGCTTTTTCGTTATAGCTTATACCAAAATATCATTATATTTTATTCAGTCACCTGAAGACAGTTTTCAAAGTAAGAAAACACTGTTTCCCCATAACACAGCATTGGAACGAATCCATCGAAAATTTTATTCTCATATACCCGACACATAAATAAAATTATATTGCTAGTATCTCTCGTCGACCAATTATTGTACATTTCCGGTCAATTCCCTCGCCTGTTCCGTGAGACAATATTTTATGTAATGCTATCAAAAAAGGTATGCATTATTTCATTCGACAATCATATTTTTCATATTTCGCTGAAAGCAGCACACAATACCCGTATATAAATAATGTTATTGTAAAAACATTTAGCATATTGGCAAACTCGTAAATCAACCGTAGAAAAGGGCATCCTGGAGAAAGAGTGAAATTAGTCATTATCGGCCCATGGACAAAGTTTTACATCGAAGAAAAAAAAGATGTAAACAAATCCTTATGTATATTGTACTTATTATATCGACTGTGGAAAGGAAAAAGGACGTAACCCACACATATCAAATTTTATAGGAGGCGCAAAAAACATGTTTTGATGATTTTGGGCCATATGCAAATTATGAATTATACACAACTTTGAAGTGCACGGAGACTTCTAAACTGGTGTTAAGTTGACATTACCTAATATTAATTTAAGAAATTGTCTAGGTTAAACCTTTATTTTAGTATTTTTTCTTGGTTTTAACTTTTTACAAGGTCATCTTTTTCAAACATAAAAGCTAAATTTAGGTACTAATTCGGCATTTTCAGCTCCCATCCTTTTGATAGAACGTGTGTACATTACGTGTCAAGTTTTATACATTGTGATTATCGAAAAAAAATTGTTTTAGAAAAACTGAGGGTTACGTCTTTTTCCCTTTCCACAGTCGATATGTATATTTCTCAATTATTTTTTCTCGGTTTCACTCAACATGAGCATTGTCAACTGATAATATTTATATATACAGGGTTATTTATAGAAAACCTAATAAGACTAATAAAGAATGTATAGATAATGATACAAAATATTTATAAGTGACACTAAACTGAATATTATTCAATTGTTTGATAACTTTTTAAAAAATAAGTGCTACTTATTGGTAATCGTATTAAAAAACAATTAAGAAAGAAAGTTCAGTAACAATAGATCCAAGGGTTTATCTGATATGGGGATTATCAAAAATATAATTTATAATATCGTAATCAATTCATATAATAACAATAATTTATTTTACAAAATATATATTGCCATGTAAATACCACACCTAAGTTACATTATTTTCAATATTTTTGAGATATGTATTGATCTCAAACACACCATTATTTTACATGTTATACAAAATTCACCCAAACATTATTTTGTTTTTGTACATTAAAACACATGTTTTCTGCATTAACTTAAGCGTATGTTCATAAATTAATCTTTGAATTTCATTTCCTTAATAATAATTGAATCAGGGTTACTTAGTTGTAGTATTGAGGCGTTGAAATGAATGTGTTTATTTAATTAAAACACAATGTTCCTTTGTACTTGAATGTGTTTTATCCCATTGGGTATTTTTATTACTTTACCCTTTTTAAGTAATATTCTACATTTTACCTTGTATTACTTCAAAGATATTTTACAAACTATAACTGAGAGGACAGCTTAAACCACAATTTAAAGACTATTTGAAGAATTTTCAACCTGTAGAATTATTTTTTTTAAGTTGAGTAGCCGATATTTATTGGTGGCTAAAACTGTGCATGCCACCCTACGTCATTTATTTATTACAAAGTAATTAATATTACTTAGCTTTCGTCGGCATTTTAAAGCTTTTCCGGAAAATCCAAATTAGCGTATTCAATTTTTGCAAGAGATAGTAAAAATATTTATTTTCTGTAAATAAATTTAATGATCATTCCTATGTCATGTGTACGGATCGTACGAATTTCTTTTCTTCAATTTTTATCTGCTTTCAACTAGCCATTATTAAATTGGAGTAATTCTAGATTGATATTAAAGTTCCATCAGGCGATATCTTAAAGACTTATTTTATTAAATGATTAGTATGTTTATGTTATATCAATAGTCGTGATTATAAAAATATGGTTAGGTTAGGTAAGATTTGGTCATCAACATTAAACATCCAATGAAGTTGAAGCACAGATCAATAATATAACTCTACTGAGAATTTATTTATAAATACTGACCATATTATACACTTCCCAAAAGTTGATTTAAAAATTGATCAAATAAATTTAAATAAGAAGCCACTAGATGCAAGTGCCTGACGGAAGGTTTTTTTGTATTATCAAAATTTGACTGACGTGAACAATCAAATACTTACTTACCTCTCGAATAAATCGAACTTTTCTGGGAATATGTATTATTGGAATTTTAAAAAAATTAGATTTATAAATAATATTTTTTATCCAAAATGCGTCGATTCTCATTAATTTCCGGAAAGAATCGACAAAGAAAACTGGCAATATCAAAAATTAAAACGACCATAACCAAACTCCCACGTATTAGGTCTCAAATTTAAATAGAAAAAATCTAAATTTGACACTGACCTTACCGGTAATCGAACCCACGACTAAATCACAGCGGGCGACAACAGTATTATTTTTTTCTAAAATAAAATACATATTTTGAATAATATTATGTGTAATTTACTTATTATTTCGTCTTTAAACGATTTTCTCTACTGTTTATATTTTTTTCAAATGATACAGTTTTTTTAATTTAAGATCGAAATAAAATTCAATCTATAATTATTTTGTGAATTTCATCACTTTTCACATTACATCATTTAAATCTTTAGACATTCCCATGGGTTGATCCATTTCGCAAGCAATGACTGTAAACTTAATGACACATTAATTTCCTATATAAACACGATACATTTATTTACTAAACTACAGTTCAAGTTCATCCGTGCACTCGAACGCCTTAAGATGCTGAAAGGTGAAACCTGGGTTGTAAGTGACAAAACTTGTATGAATGTACATAATTTGAACGATTCAAAATTTTATCAAGCACCTTCAGTCGAAATCTTAAATTATATCAATATTACATTAATCAATTACATCTTTAGTTACATAATATCTTTTACTTTGTATCTGTTGAAATGTTTTATTATCAGTCAAAATAGTCATATTATAGGATGATGTGGTTTTGAAAACATAAAAAAAAACTACCACTACATACATCTCTTATATTATAATTAATAACTTATTTATTAATTGCGAACAAACCCAATGTGTGCTATAAACTCATAAAGAAATACATGAACCGAAAACGCTTATAATCAGGCAAGTAAGGATGGGTTACGGCTAATTACGTCTAGACAAAGAAAATTGAAAAAAAACTCTACTCTAAACAGAATACTCGATATAACGATCTCTGAAAAACAAATGAGAAGATTCAATTATCCGGTGTATTTATCGTTTACATCAATACTTATTTGAAATACATACAATGGGTTATGTAAAGATTCAAGTTTTCTTTGTGTATTTACCAAAGGAGGACTATTGCGTATCTCGTTTCTATTGCCTATAAATATATTCCACTTTGAAAATCAACCCCTTATCGAGGCCAAGTACTCTAGCCACCCCAGGCCCGTTTGACCTCTGTGAAACCGAGCGTAACAAAAAGCGAATTAAAATTTGCCGTGCCTATTGCCAATTCAATTTTTTAGCTTATTTTTCATCGGCGTCCAGGCAAAGGTAGGTAACCAGTTTCTTTTCGAACGTATTTCGGCATTCATGATACACTCACAGGGCGACTGCAAATTTACAAATGCGTTGTTTTTTTAATATTCTAACTAAATCCGAGGTGGGCTGGAGAGGGATCGGAGGGGCTTAAGTGAGTCTTTTGTTTAATTAAGAGAAAACAATATTCTTACATCAAATAAGTCCATAACTGCAATTTCTGACTTGTATATTATCTACGATGCTTCAGTATACACAGTAGTACATTTTCAGCCATTTACATTGATAAGTCTACGGTAAATTGCATAGCATAAGTGTATTAAGTAACAATCGATAGCTTTTTTTAAGTATTGCATACAATTGCATAGGAGTAAGCGTAAGAGGCGCGCACTTGCGGCCTCTGAATCTTAGGATCATCAAAAATAGCTTTTTGTCTAGATTTTTATTATTTTACTTCTTTTATTTCTGATTCGCTCAATACTTTGTTGCGCTATAAAGGGCAGTACTTTTTTAATGGCAAAGATTTTTAAAGTTATCGAGCTACTGCTCGAAGCCCACTGCATAGATATTTAATATTATTAAAGTATAAATAAATAGTTAACTCTTCTAATTATGCGCTTTAGGTGGTTGTCTATTTCTCGTCCAATTCTGTGATCACAAAATCTCGGGATTGCGACAGTACTAATAACGGATATTTCAGGATTTAGAAAATGACACATGGAAGTGCATGAGGTGTCGCGCTGTTCATTTGGGCAAATTCGTAAATTCTTGTGTTAAGTTCTTCTGGGAAGAGCTAAAATAAAAGGTCCCACGCTGGTAATTTGGAGAAATCCGCAAATTTCTGGATTTTTCAAATTAAAATGAAAGTTTTTGAAAAGGCCCATGATTTCAAAATCGAAAATCGCTGACTAAAAATTTTTAACTTCAATTTATACACAATTTTATTTATTTATATACGATTATTTACACGAGTGTTAAATCCCGGGATTGAAAAACTGTCAATCCCGAAATACCAGGATCACAAAATGGGTTCAATACTGGATACCCTAATGCCACTGAGGCTAGCATGCACCGTTAAAAAAATCATGAAAGAGACGGTGAAATGCATAATAAAAAGTTTTATAGAATTTTACGTCACTTTCAAAACACCGTGCATTTTCTGACAATAAGACAAAGAAACGAATCAGTTTATGTTTGAGATCGTGTTGCGTTTTTGTCACATTCGCGCATTAATTTATTTTTGCGTATCTCGGAATTAAAACTGATCATTGAAGCCAGGTGTCTGTGTCCGTGTTGTAGACATGTCTTAGTGTTGGGGAGGCACGTGCAAACTGTCCAATTTTAATTCACGTGTTTGCTTTATGTACAACCATTATAAATTCGCCTTTTCATTTCTAATGGGACAATGGCCCCCAGCAATGGCGTTGCGAAATTCTCAGTCGGCGGGAGAAATTAAATAGAGATAATATAAACCGTCCTGTTATGGAAGCAATTTAAAAATAACAAACAAGGATGAATCAAAAGAAGAGATATCTGATGTAGGTGCGGTAATTTAATCTCTAAAATAAACAAGTAACTTAAATGAATTTTAATGTTTAGTTGTTTGTGCAAGGAAATAATTAAACTATACTCAGCAGTAAATATCTTATCGAGTAACGCCGTACATGAACATTGTGTTTTCAATTTGGCAACCCTTTATTCAGCGGAATCAAATTTGACAGCTGACAGCCGATTTGTGCTCAGTTTGGTTTGCCATTTTAAGAATTGAAAACACTTAACCGAATATATTTTTTAATCAAAGGAATTTAGATATGTTACAAAATAAATAATATTAAAAATTCGATGAACCAGCACATTTTTTTAAAAATCAAACTACAGACAGCTTCTAAAATTTGTTTATCCATACGAATTCTGTAATATTTAGCGGTTTATTTTTAATAATGAAGGCACGGTTACCTCCCCAGGGCGACGAGACGCTTTGAAATTATTAAACATTTAAAATATAAGTTATGTTTATTGGTAGTGCTTAGTATAATATGTCGTTTGCCACCCTTTGTTAGGACTACACTGGGGTCACATACCCGAGACAATAGTCGAGGAAACTTGATTTCGTTTAAAACGTTTGCTGTGCTTTATTCGGGGTGAAACTTCCTTTCATAGCAATTCTTTATACAATGCATCAAGTCGTACTTTTAGGCTTTAAAGAACGTACAGCTGTGCAACTTTATATATAAAACATACAATGTTTTATTCATCTCGCTTATCACAAGAAGACAACTTGTAAAATACTACGCAAATACAAATTTTACGCTTCATTCCCTACTCAAAAAAACTAGTTTTTTACACATCTTGCATGCAAAATCTTTAAAAATACATACATAAGTGTTTGGTTTGCAACCATTTCTCGCAACGACAACAAAACCTTATGGAACACAAGTGAAAGTATCGCTAATCGGACAAAACAGAACATTGACAATTTAGAACAGGAAAAAATAAAACACAAGAATATATTGTGCTTAATTGTATCCATGTTTTAAAATTTCTCTGGTCTGTTTTGTCACCAAAACGAATCTATAGTAATTGATAAAGCTAGTGATACCTAAAACTGCCCATAATGTAAAATAAATAATGAAGATTTAGTAAAAAAAACTGTTATATTTTTTAATATAATGTAATGTTTTTCCACCAAGAATTGACAGCAAACACTCAAAATGAAACGTAAATAATACGTAGCACGACTTACGTAAAATGAAGTCGAGTAAAAAACAATACTCTGACTTTAAATTAAAAACGACTACGATTACGAAATATTTTTTTTATCATTTCGTTTATCTTAAATATATATTTCCCATCAGATCATTCTAGTTACTTGAATAATTCTAGAAAAAGTCATCATTTCACAATTAATATGATAAATAGATTTCCTGCCCTGATTTAAGCTACTACAACCTTCATCCGCAAATTTGAAATGAAAATATCGTTGAATATAAAATTTATTAAATAAGAAATGAGTAAAAAATTCAAAATTCACAAACCAAAACAAGATGCTTAGTTAAAATTATATTTCGTGAAATTGAGATTTACTTAGTCATGATTAATCCAGGTTGCAAACATTGCCAGTTGTCAATTTATTTGTCCGCGAGGTAAACTATGCTAGAATCACCCAACAGCAACTTTCGTGATCAGACGATGAATGATGATATATGATGAGATTAATTTGATCACTGTCACAGTAATCCAAGTTATTTTGGTGACGAATTGTAGCGTTCATTTTTATCACATACCGCTTTATTCAGTGTGGCATTAATGCAAAAAGCGACACAATAAACTCAATTTTCATATTTATAGCTTTACAGGCGAAACAAAAATTCAGAGCGGGAGGAGGGCATCGTATATTATACCCCTTCAAGTCAGTGGCGTCAGTGGAATGGGATTTACATAAATGACATAAGAAAACTTTTTAATTCCATCGGTCCATTTCATTAATTCAATTCAGTTATATCAGCAAACAATCATTTTTTACGCAAACATCTCAGGCTTATAGTGGAAAATACTTAGTCAGGTGTTTTATTTTAATCTGACATTCCCCAACATAGCAAATAGAGCAATAGTGTCTCTTCTCCCTAAAATAAAAATATTCAATCCATAAAAACAATAATAATTAAAGACGTGATTTACTTAAATGTGTAATAGGAAAATCTTAGCGTTTTGCATTTACATTCACTTTGGCTTGTCAATGTATGAATTCAGCTAATAAGTATATAAATACACTGACAAGCACTGGATAGAGTATAAATGTCATTACGGCACAGCTTAGGTTATAAAAGTATACTGAAAAGCGGTAGTCAAAGAAGAAATTACATTAAAGGTTAGGTTGGTTAGATATGTTGAATATAAATATGAAGAAATGATAACAAGACGATGAAATTTTCGAGGTTATGTGAAATGTCAGATGACGGTCAAATACAACAATTGTGTGATTGCGCATGCACAGCAGTGGAGAGTGGTTGGCAACACTATGAATGCCCACGTGATTATGTTTCAGTTGAAGTAACATATTATATATATTAGAATATCATTAAGAAATGGTATTTACCTGCAAAGTTTAACAAACAAAAAATAGTCCGCAATCTATTTGATATTTTTGTATGCAGCCAAAAACAATCAAATATAATATAGCTAAGAAATAAATATCATTTTATTAAGAATGTTTTTTTTTGCTTCTCACTGGACCCTCTTACACTCCACAAATTAATTTAAACACTTTTTGTTGAGAAATACTTTAAAAAAAAAAAATTGTAGTGTTGTATGTAAAAATAAATTGTGAATACAATTATCACTACTCTTAAAATAATTCAATAAAACAATGTCTGTATCAAAACCAATAAACAATATTAAATTCATTTTTCACGTTTGATCTTCTTGTACTTATATTTTGACATCGGTAAATTTCAAGTAAGTTAATTGATTTGTAAGTGAGTTTGTACTGTAATTAAATTATTATGACAGACAATAACGAAACAATTCTAACGAATTTTCTTTTCATAAACAAGCATAGTTTTTTTTCAATCTGCCTGTGTATGAATTTAATCTAAATAGTGAATGTATTACATGTGTGACTTTCCGAAAACATAAAATTTTATTTGCACACTTTGCGTGTGTGAGATGGAATTTTAAATAGGAGTTTCGAAGCCACGAACTCTTTGTGAACAAAAGAACATAGCATTTCAATCGACAGCGTTAGCATTTTTAACTCAATTAAAATGGAAATGCATATTTTTAACAAAAACCCAACAGCGTTTCGTAAAAACTAATTAAACACATATCGCATTGTGAAAGTGCCATCACTGTCAGTTAAAATACGTGATTAAAGAAACACATACTGCACGATATTTTGTGTGGGCTTTTAAAATTACAGTCAATATAAAATATAAATACTCATTCAATTACCCAACTCAAGAATTCACACAGTGTATTCAATTGTATATATAGTTAATGTCACATGGACAATTCACTGTAGTTAAATCCATCGCTATTGTATGGCATTTACTTGAATTTATCTGGCATTTCTAATGTGTTCGGATCTAATAAAGCCTTTTGTTTGTTATAATTGACTTGTGTTGTTAAATTTTATTAGTATGTCCGTTATCCTCTACTGTGTTTTTTATTTCTGGGAATCGTGATAGAACAAATAAGTAATGTAAAAATAAAATATTCGTTGTTTTAGTGACCGTGTTATTTAAAAATCAAATAAAAAAAAGAGTTGAGTGTAATTGTCTTGTTGATGTATGAATGCTGTTCAGATGTCGTGATGAATTGTTCTCGCGGATTTTACACAATCATTTGTATGTTTACTATAATCATTGAAAGAGATAACACTTTCAAATACTGAGAACAATCCAGATTTTAACAAAATAATTTTCTGTAAAAATGTATTGTTAAAATTAATTATAGAAAACGCACTGATTGAGAATTGAGTAGACTCTTCAAGTAAAAACAAAAAAAAACTTTTCAAGAAGCTTTATATTTGTAATCCAGATGTCTGCTGCCCTGACAGTCTCAGAAGTAATTTAAAACAAAAACTTAAAATATTGGCCATTATTTTAAATAGCTTTATTGTGTCAACTTGGGAAAAGCGCTTAATGTGTTTTCGAAGTATTTTTCCTTCACGGCGGACGTATAAAAATGGCGTCAAAAATTCTTTATTCCTCACGTAACAATCATAGATAAAAATCTTGTAGGAATGGCGGCGTTAAAGTTTAAAATAAAAGCATTTCAATTGATTCGGAACGTGAGAGGAAAGTGAAAAAACATTGGCGATGTTGTTCGTTTCAACTTCACGGTTCCGTTTCTCCCCTACCGATCGAAATCTTGATATTTTTACCGATATCCATATTAACCGAAGGTTTTTAAGTATATTTTTATTTAAAAAATAAACCACTTTTTCATTCACTACTCACACTTTTTATTCTATCATGGTTATCACTTCTTAATGTCATTTATGTATTTGTGTTCGTTTTCAATATATGCTTGGAACACTTTGTTATTTTACGTTTTAAAACTATGTATTTATTACCCGGCCTTGCACGGGATAGATTGTTTATCCAATATAAATAGTTTATATACAATATTTTCAGTCACTAACTGATCATTGGCGATGATATTAAATGTTACAAATATTTAAGGATCGTAGGACTGTATCTTAAAGCTTAGTGAGTGCCTCGTTGTAGATGTTGGAATAGAAAAATATCAGAAATATCTTCATATATAATACCTATTTATATACCTTATTTTTCTCCGTGTTTTTAGATTGAAAGGTTCATACAACGATATGATACTGAGTGTTCGAATTTTCTGATAATACAGCTTGCTTTGATGTTTTGTTCCATTGTTATGTCATTTTAGAGTAGTTAAGCAAAACGTGGCATATTCTATCCCATTGATTGTTTGGAGATCTTTTTGGACCATTAACTTTGTGCAACAACACGTGCATGTTATAACAATTAAAAATGCACAGTGTAGACATTACCAAGCGTCCCCGAATCGAATCTTCAATAAGCTATTGCCATCACTTTAGTAGAACTCGAAAAATCTTATCAATGTCGTGTTTGGTGAATTGGCCAGACGGCCTTGCAAACTTTCTCCGGTAAATTAAATACGTTTCCTGTTTCCAGATGAACAACTATGGTATATCGTCGTGAATCGTGGTTTGTACTCATCAAATTTTCAATTGCGTAAATCAATGTGATATATTACAATTCAATTATTATATTTATTCAAAGTAAACATAAGAATCGTTTCTTTCTAATGCAAATCGATAACCATCTACGATTCGTCAAAAATAGTTTGTTATTTTATACTATTCAATTATTCTATAAAAAGTTGATTCATACCAAATAAAAATAACCCTCATTAAGTCAATGTAATTTGATTTGATTAGCAATTATTTTGTTTTCTCTTTCTCCCTTTTATTGACATGGCAGTATTAGAATGGGAAAACATGTTTTTCAGGTCAAGTTCAATTCTATTCGGATTCTCCGTGTACCAATTTGTGTATAATAATATCACGAAGTATCCACCATTTGTTCGCTGTATACCTAATTGAATCGTATTAATTTCTTTTTACATTGAGCAATCTTGGCAACGTGTTTTTTTTTTTGTTGATCTATACACTACAGTAAAACCCCCATTTACGCGAAATTTGGGACCGCGTGAATGGGAGTCGCGTAATTAGGGGATAGATCTCATACAAAAAATATTGGTTACGTTTTTTTTCACGAAAAATGCAAAACTGCCAAAACTAAGAACAAATGAAAAAATATATATCGACGAAATATTTAGTTTTTAGGCGGTAAACCACATTGCGCTCGCCAACGTTTGACTGCATGCACCACACAGCA
This sequence comes from Himalopsyche anomala, assembly GCA_031772345.1. Taxonomy (NCBI): domain Eukaryota; kingdom Metazoa; phylum Arthropoda; class Insecta; order Trichoptera; family Rhyacophilidae; genus Himalopsyche; species Himalopsyche anomala. The sequence continues at coordinate 26,957,583 of CM062844.1, forward strand.
GCAACGACAATGGAATGCAACTGCGCAATTGGGGGATTAGCTGCGAATATTTCTGTTCGGCGCGTAATTCGAGGTAGCGTAATTGGGGGTTCCACTGTATTGCTTAATTTATCCTCGACACGACAGAGTAAAAAACTTAAGCATGTACCAACCAAGTAATTATACCACTGTTCTACTATCGTGGTAAGAATTGTTCTGTATTACTAATTAAAAACCTCAATGCACTCACTAATTTTAGATCATAATTCAAGGATTATAGTAATCTCTCCTCACGGAAGTCAATTTTATTACACAATTCCCGTATAGTAATCTCTGAAATTTTCAACGTAAATTAATACTGTGTATTAATTTACAAAAAAATGAATTAGCAAATATGTAGGCTGGCTGGCGGCAGTGGCAAATTTCCGACAAAATGGGACAAATCCATTTACAGCGCAGCGTAAAATCTTTTTTTTGTTCAATTAGGCGCAATAAAGGCAGAAAAATAAAGTTTTATTCATTAAATGTGGCAGGACAGCGGTGATTGGTGAGTGTTCTTACGTTCTGTTCCACAACAAAAAAAAAACGCGAACACCTGATCCGCTCTCAGGGCTGCATTAGTAATTTAAAACTTTTTGTCCGTGTTTTCTAATTTGGGCTACAAAACCGACAGTTTATAAAATGTATCCGCGAGACAGCGAGTAGGTTTAACTCGTTAACGGATTCAGGGGTTGGCCATGACGACCATGGACACCACCTGAGAAGAATTTAGAGTCAAAAAATGATCGCAACATTTCTCAATTTATTACGCAGGATTTTATTTTTTTTGAAATTGAAAAACCTGACATATTTTTTTGGATTCGCCAGTGGTTTTACTTGGCCACTAATATTTAAAGTTCCGTTACGTTAAAACAAAGGATCAATGGCGAAGTTTTGTTAAATGAAATTGTTTTCATATATTCAATTAAAATCGTTGTGCTAATAAATATATGAAGAAATGTTAACGTTTAATAAAATAACAAATAAAAAATGTGCGTTTTGATTGAGATGCGATTTTTATTGAAAAAAAAATAGGAGGTCATTGTTTAAGCACGCCACTGGCTCCCTGTTTAATTTCTACAGACAAACATTATTGGAATAGTACAATAAGGAATGCTTAACTCAACAGGGGATGTTTTGAAAATTCTATTAAGCTACATTTTATCAATTACACGAATGTTTGTAAATAAGTTACTTAACAATTTGTCTTAATTATATGTGTCGCTATAGACTGTTACACTCACCCTCAAGCATATTCTCTTCTATACCCACAATCCAATGAAGAGTATATTAATTAAAAAGCGATTACTTTTTGAGTAGGGTTATCATTAAGGTTTGGATATTTATGTATTATTTTCATATACACCACACTTTTTTTCAGCGATAAACACGGTCCACTAAAAAGAACAAATACTGTATGTATATTATTTATTTTTACACGACTCCGTACAAAAAAAACACTGAAGTGAATAACGGATTTTTTAAGAGCAAAAAAAAATCAACAACACAAGACAAAAGGCTTTGAAGTGTCAGACATTTTTAGAGATGAAAGTTTCTTATGTCCAGTCTCTCATATGAGCGTCTTTCGATTCAAAACCTACTTAACTCCAAAAACCAAAATTGTTTGAAAGTCTAAGAAACATCTGTGGACATTTTGGTTTTGGACCAGTAGGTTTTGAGACAAAACAAGTTTTTGTAAATGCGTTTTCTTTGTATTTGGAGAGGTTTTGAAATCGGAAATTTATTGATTGTGTAGATATTGAAATAGAGAACAAGTTGGCATTAAAATTTGAAAAAAATCAAAAATGGTCTTTAGGTAGGTTTTAAAATTAAGGTCCTCATATATTCCCGTATAGAAAATCAAATAATAAAAAATCAAAAAGCGACGGAAAGCATTTTTTTTTTAAATCAAAATAAAAATACTATTTTGGGTAATTTTGGGTAGCTTATTGGGTTTACATTATTTCCCTTTTTATACGATTTTCCATAAGTATCACAATGTTTAAATACTAACTAAAACTGAATCTTCCAAAGTCTGTATAGAAAGGCAATGATTGGTGATTATTTTTTAATAAAAAAGTTGACAAAAATGCTGATTCACATATGCAGGTATGTAGACGCAAACAAAATCAGGATTACCGAGGCTTTTTTTTCAATAGTTTTTTTTAAGTTCAGGAAATCAAGTTTCAATTTTAAGATGAATGTAATCTCTTCATAAATTTTTGTTGGAATCCTTTTAACTGTAATAAAATGAATATTTTATTTGTCAAAAATCGGGAATCAGACAAAAAAAATCGGAAGGCCGCGGACCGCAGTTTGGTGCTCGCTGATCTAAACAAGGTTACTTATGACAAAACTCTCGAAACGTATTTCGCCCTTATGCGATCCTGTTCGCTCTCGTAATAGCGGCACGTGCAATACTCTCAACAGAAGTGTTTGTAAATGATTAAAAAAATATTCAGATGTTATATTACCGAAACACTTGTTTGAAAATGAAAAAAAAAATCAATTTCGGGCTCTTTAAATGTCGTTATTTTATTACAGTATTCGACATGCCAAAAACGAATGCCTATTTTTTTAATTGATTTTTTTGGCTAGTGGGTTATTTAATAAAAAAAAAAACAAGATTTCCCCTTCCAACCACTCGACCCTAATAACTTCACAGAATGAAAACGGTTACATAACTATTAATGCTTTCCTTGCCACATACCTTTTTACCATATCCGGAAAAGAAAGGTTAAGAGACTGATTATCAACCATTTTTTCTAAAAAATATACTTTTAATACGGTCCAAATATGCTTCACACTAGTAGCGGATGTGGTTAATGTTATTTTAAATACTTACGGTTACCGGTCTTGAATCCAAGAAAGATGCAATATAAAATCACTATTTTATTTCATTTAATTTTTACGATTTTAACGCAATGACACTTAAAGGATCGGTAAAAAAAGACGGCAGTTTTCATAATCTTAAAACGTTGATTAATCAATTTAGAATTATTTTGTATTTTTTCGACAAAACGTCTTAAAAAAGTAATGTTAAATATTCTTGTTATTGAAATTTGCAAAAAATAACTGCTATGATTGATTTACAAGACCATTTAAACTGCTGTCATTGTTATATTATACTAGCTGGCCCGACGAACTTCGTACCGCCTCAGAATCAATAAATGTTGTGTTGGCTGAATTAAATTTAGTTTAAATGAATACTCAAAATGAATTAAGTTAAATAAATGTGCAAAATTCAAAATGAAAACTATTTTAATTACATTGAAATGATGCTATTCACGTGGCACAGTCGATATATTTAAAGGAATGCAGTAGACCAACGATTTGATTTTGAATTGTGAAGTTGAAATGATCCACATCTATGTTATTTGCTGCAAGAATTGCTCGTTCACTCAACCAATTATGATGTTTGTGATTAGCAATGATATTCAGGAACACTTTGTTGATTGTCCTTCGATGAGACAAAATTGCAAAAATTCGGCAGAAACGAAATCAATCCATTCGATTCGTCGACAGGAAAACGGCCGTTACAGATAGTCAGCAAATGCTTGGAGAAATCTTTTTATAATTTTACGAAAGTTCATTCTAAATTTTCATATTTTTTATATTACGAAATGATATAAATTCTCATTATAACAAAGAACGCAACATTTTCCAAATCTTCAATATTATATTTATGAGATTATCTTTCATTAGAAAAAAAAAATATATTTTTTTGTTTAATGTTCCACACATACAAACAGTTATACAGTCAATCCTGTTTTTATGCGGTATATGGGTTCCACGAAATATCGCATAAAAAACTTGACTTCCATAGAAAAAGTGGGGTGCGTTACTTAAATTTTAAAATCCGCATAACTTTGAAACAGCGAGTTAAAATATACACTAAATCGCAAAGTATAAGAAAATTAGGGGAAAACCACAGCGTTAAAATATTAAAAAATAGTCACTGTATGACAATTCTATGTGTGTTTTAAAGCATGTGGTCACTCTTTTTCGGAAAAAATAGTATGCGCATCAATTTCATAAAACTATAGTTGTTTTCTAACAATGAAATTAGTGATCAGAGTTTGTTCAGATTTTCTTTTTCGATAATTAATTGGTTATGCAGTTTGTTATACCCATATATAATTTTTTTAAAGTTATCGTTAAAACTTGAATGCGCGATCAGAATATGAATCATTTAGAAAGAAATGATCTTCTAATTTAATGAAAAGTTGGAGACTTTCTTCATTTATTTTCGCAGTGAAGGAACTGGAATTTCTTTCAGTTCGTCATTATCTTCTGGTTTTTTGTCAATAATAAATTTAAATTATTGACATCTTCGTCACTTATAGCTTTATCTGTAAGTAATACGTCGATATAATTTTCGCTAAAGGTATCAAACCTTTCTTAGCCAAGTTCATGTGCTAAAGTAATCATTTCAGCTGATGTTTCAATGGTTTCATCGACTGTAACACACCTAAGTAGTGGACTTAATTCAGCGATGGCAGATGCAACATGATTTAAACAGTCCGAAATCGCATTTTTTTTCAAATGCCGGTTGTGTTTATGATTCTCTCTATTCTATCCAAAATACAACGATATATGCTTTCGATGTAATATTTAACATTTTTATATATCGTAAAATATTGTACATTTAAAAAAAATCATTTCTAAAAAACCACATTACTTCGAAATCGCATAAACAAACCGCATAAAAACAGGATTGACTGTATATGGGGATCAAAAATAAAATAATGATTTGATAGTATTCTATAACAATATAATATTCATGAAAAGTATACTGATTTTTTTTACGTACCTTCTGATTTTATGTACTTTCATTCGTCTTTTCATATTTCAGTATATATTTTAGCGACAGTGATGAACATGGGACATAAATTCCTAAAAGTTTTTTTTTAAAATGGATATTAAAGATTTAGTTTCGAAATTCTGACACAGCCAAGTTCGTCGGAACATCTCTAATTCAAAGTATGAAACAAATGAATTTTGGAAATATCGCCATCTAGTGTATGAAATCAGCATACAACGACATTTTCATAACTTCAAGCTGTTCCTCATTTAAAAACTGTATGAAAATATTAATTTTACAATCAACGCCACCTAGTGTATTAACCGCAAACAGCATCAACGTCATGTTCCGCGTTCGATTTGGAAATTTCGAAAATACGAAATTTATGGAGAAATTTATTTTATTCATCATTTCTTTTCCGTGATATTTTTCCGATGTTTTAATGCTTATTCTGCTATTCTAGACCCATACGAATTTAATAAAGCAAAGATCATTGAAATCCGTGGTCTAATTCTCGAGATATACGTGGTGTAAATAACCCCACTTTGTTTTATATATATAGATAATCGATTTTAATTCTTCAAAAGTTTACGTGTTACAACTTTATGACATATCGAACTATTTTTCGTCATAATATGGAGACTACCGTCTTTGTTTCCAGAGCCTTCACTTTGATAATATCGAGTCTGATTGTTTAATAATAAAAAAAATATGAAGGTATATTTTTAAAAGGTTTCTCCAATTACTTTGACATTCTAATTTTTTTGATTTGATTTGTTATTTTTTACTAAAGAATCGGAAAGTACTTTAAGATATTAAAATATGTTTACATCGTGATACCGTCACATCTTATAAAAATCACTTCCGTTAAATATTTTCCATTATGGTGGTCGTAACTTCAGCCTGGTCGATGGACGCCTTAAGTAATTAATATTCAGGAAGGCATTTTGAACATTTGTGCAAACATTCACCTCACTGATAATTATTTCACCAAAAACCCTTATTTAACTGAGCTTATGCATATATAAATTACGTTTAAAACATAACCAACAAGTTTCACTTAAACCTAGACGAATTTCAGAAGTATAAATAATACACGTAGATGAATAAAATGTCATAATTATTATTAATACCGTGTTAATAGAATATACGACGAAGAATATACATAAATCATTTCCTGCAATAACAAAGAAAATAAAATAATTATTATGTTGATCTTCGGCCATGCTCTCTTGTTAATGGCGGATATTACTTACCCTAATGCTGTCGCTGATTTATTTCAGATGCTTCATTGAAGTGAAGCGGTAATATTCTTTACTGCCCTAAGAAGCTCAAGACGGCAATAATATGACAAATTTGCGACAATAAATTTCAAAGCTTTTTGGTGAAACGTCAAAACATTTTAATTCAAATTTAATTCAGTTAAAATGCTCAAAGGAATAATAAAATATATTATCGTAACGATTTAAGTGAGATTTTTTCTTCGTGTTTCTGCTGGAGATTTATTTTCGTTCAAACTTTTTTATGTTTATGTGTAATATATTTCAAAGATGGTGCCATTATAGTTCGCAAGTTAATTAAGCACTTGGCATTACGTATAGAATTTTGACTGAATTTAATTTAATTTCTTAAATACTTACCAATTCGTACGAATTCACTCTTCTGACGTACGTATTCGTTGAGGTTCTTTTTTCATTTTTCGTGAGGCAAATTTCTCAACCATTCTGCACAACCGGTTTCACAGTCACGTTTGAGGTGCAAAATTTCACCTTTATTGACAGTTTCTATGGCTACTTACAGTGCAAAATATCCATCTCGTTTTCATCTCTGAAAGCTTTTGAACACTCACGCAAATTTATTGTAACGTTTCGTACAGTAGAACTTCGGTATAACAGACTTAAGGGGTTTCCGTCAAACCCGAATGTTCGATATACAAAAGTAGGTTTTCTGAGCCAATTTTAAACGTTGTTTTAGATTAATGTTTGCATCGTCTGTACTTTTTTTTACTATCCATGTCCCCTCCCAACGTGGAGCATATGGCTTCATAATGGAAAAAAAAAAAATTAAAAGTTTTTTTTTCTATGAGAACTGCTTGTTGCACAGTTGCTCAATCTCTCTTTCTTTCAAAGAAAGTAAGTATAGAAAAGATGCGGCTAAGACAAGAGCAGTGGATGACTTATCAATCACGCAACATACCGTTACTTTAACATTGAAATGATGGGAAGAGGAAAATTTTTAGACACCACAAACATACATAAATTAAAAAAATAACTAACAGTTTCAAAAAGTCCATTAAAAAAAACGGAAATTCAAAAAATCGCATGTGCTTTTGGTGGCCGTTTCTGTCCCCGCGGCTGATGACTTACTGAAGTCTGTACCCTTCTTAACCAAATATGAGTAAAAGCAACGATATTCAGGTAGAAAAAAGATGAATAGTGGGATCAATAGACAACGGTGTTTACTGTGACCATATGGTCACGCTCGTCTTTGGAGGGTTAATGCACATTTGTTTATTTTGTCATTGTTTTTCTAAACGTCCGAACCAGTTTACTTTATTTTGTCATATTGCTCACGTATGTGAGACACAGACACTCCAGACTTTAAGTTTGTCATATTAATGTAAGTTATATTGTGGCTTTGCTGTTCTTATTCGATCCAAGCATTAATATCGGTTTTTGAATACAAATACAAGACCAAAGCATGAAAGTGTAAGTCGTCAGTGACTACGCCACGAAATTCGCATCGATCAATCTAATTGTAAAATAGATCTAAATCTATCCCCCGAACTACATAGTACTTTTTCATGTGGATTCATTTTAACGTAGATAATATGTGATTGAAAAATAAAAAATTGTTGTCAAATTCCAAAAAAACCCGCGAGATATAAATATTTGTACACAGTTTAAAGAAATTTAGAAAAAATATACGACAAATAACAGATTTTTTAATAAATAAAAAAAACTATTTAAATAAACACCGATACGTCCGTTATTTGTAGAACTGAAACTAACCAGTTCTTATAATGGCAATAATGTAATTTAAAACTAGCTATATAATGTCTAGCTATAATATGATCACTATTTTATAGTTTGATTTAAAACTAGTTAGTAAGTAGTGACAGTATTAGAAGACAGCAGCGAAAATGAGTATGAATAAATTTTAGAATAGTTAAAAGATTGAAAAATAGTAATGCTTTTTTTGTTTTATAAAAAAAATACATTAAAAATATTCATGGCGTATTATATGGCAGGTCCAGTTTTTTCTATTCTATTATTTCTTACTAACATTAGCTTTGATTTTATTAAACAATAATTTATGATTTGCAGTAGTGTCGTATTATTTGTTAATTTTCTTGTAGATTAATGTATAAGGTGAAGTGGAAAAATGCACAATTTCGTAAATAGTATACAATGCTAAACTTTTCTCTAGCCCACCCAAGATTTTAATTCACGAACCGCCACTGCGTATAATTGTGTATGAATCGTTAGTATTTTTACGCCGTTTTGTAAAAAAAAACGTATCTTCCGCGTAAATCGGGGGATGGGTGTATTGCACACTCAAAACGTTTGTAAAAGCGGCATCTACGCAAATTAATAAACACTGCTAACAATGTTTAAAATGCAGTTATTTGCCCTAAGGTAGAGTGCTATGGGCACAAAGGCTTGCATAAAATTAATTCCCTTTCGAATTTTCAACCCCTTTTGTACGCTAGATTCAGACGCAATTTCGTTAATGCACATGTATATTTCACAAATAATCTCTATGTAGGCGAGTGTAATCTCTGTTTTGCAGTTACCCGTTAAATTGGGTTAAAGATTTCATCAATTGCATATAGGGCATCAAATTAAACGTCCGAAGCAACTAACTGGATTTCGGTTTTTTTTTCAAATAAATAAACCGGTTAACCGGTTTAAGCCTAACTTATTTTCCAAAAAATAGTTTTAGTACCATACAAACCAATAAACAGGTTTTCAGTTTTTTTAAAAACATACATTAAACCGGTTAACCGGTTTCGGTTAAAGCCGGGTTGAAAGCCCTGATTGCATGGCAACAGTTTATTTGTATTATCTAGCCCTATCCTACTCTTTTTAGTAAAAGAGAGGTTGAGCAACTGAGTAACAAGCAGTTCTCGTAGAAACACATCTGTTGAGATAAACTCCATTAGGAGTACATATGCTCCACATTGGGAGCGGACATGGTTTATATATATATATATATATATATATATATTTGCTCGGCTTCGAATGCGGCATTCATAGGTTCGTACCTTTCTATAAATTGATTTTTCAATCGATTGTGTATTTGAGTTTAAATGCGTCTAGTTTTAAAATTATCTTACTACTAATAATGTTACATATTTATTCTGATATCCTTATTCTATCAACCGGTTGATCTACAGAGTAACAAGCATTTCTCGTAGAACAACTCTTATCAGGATAAACCCCATTGACCGTTAGTTAACAATATATTACACAAATTTGAAAAGGACTTTCATACAAAAATAAAACTTACTGAAAGAAGATTAAAGGCATAAGCAAAGTACCCACTTCTTTCCCCAGCTATGTCGGATTAATTTTCTTTGAAGTATACAGATTATCAAATATTTTATTTTTCGTTATCTTAATCTTATTCTTACATTCTTCATAGCATAAAAAAACACCGCATCTTCATACTTAGTGTACGTGACAGCTGATTGCTAGTCTTCGAAATATATTTAATAATATAGTTAAAATTCCAATTTATTCTACAAAGTTTATCGCAATAAAATTTCTCAGGAACTCCGAAAAATCCATTGTTCCACTTCAATTGATTATTCAAGACAAGATAATTCAAATTTAATATAATGTTAGTTATATCATACATGTACAACATCAGACATTATTGAAGAGCCGCACGTGCTTAAATATTTGCTTTCTACGGTCCCTGGGGGGCTATTCTCATGTGCTAAGAATCTAGACATTTATTTTGAACGGTCTGAAATACACAACATGCCACGGCAAACGTAAAGATTTTGTATTAACTTCTGACGATTAGTAGAATACATTTGCGTCTAAGTTTACAGTTGTCATTTTCTATCTGTCAGATGCTTCACTGTTGTCACCATAAAAGATATTTTGGTTCTTACAGTCAACCTATTAAACGCATATACGGCGTCGGGAAAAGTGGTCATTCACTGCTCAGACATTAAAATTGTTGAATAATTAAATAAAATTTGTTTGTCTTACCCAATTCCGTAAACTACGTCATCGTATACGTTTGACAGATTGACCAAAGCAACTAATAATAATCTATTAAAACATCAATGAACACAGTCACAGTCAATCAATACATTTGTGTTACGTCAACTGCTAAAAGCTAATACAAAAATTAATACTTCCGCCGTGACGGTATTGCGTATTTCATACCATTCAAAATAAGGGTATTGAATATTGATCACATGAGAATAGTCCCCCTAGATCACTCAACGTTTTACCTAAAACCACTCACAATGAAAGACTTTATATCTTTTCGGTAATTGTGTGTTTAAGCTAGTCATGGATTATTACGGTTAAAAACTTCACAAACCAAGTTAAAAACAATGCCACGATTTAAAATTATTTTTTGAGGGATTAATAATCGCGTTTAAATCACACATTATTACGAAGAACACTGATAAATTATGCGAAATACGAAATATTAATCAGTGTTCTTCATATTAATGTGTGATTTTAACGCGATTATCAAGCCCTCAAAAAATAATTTTAAATCGTGGCGTTGTTTTTAGTTTAGTTTGTGAAGTTTTTAACCGTAATAATCCATGACTAGCTTTAACATACAATTTGTATCTTTTCTACATGGATTTCACGGCTTAATAACGTTGATTTATTATTTCTTTTACATGAATATCCAAAGACAAATTATTTGCATGCACAATTATTCGAAACATTACTTCCAAAGAATATAGAGACTTTTTTATTCTTAAAAATAATAAAATATTATACTACTGACAGCTGGTTATTTCATCATTTCCGATAACAATTTGGGTTCAGGAGGCATTCGGGGAGCAGTGGAATCGAAATACGATCAGTGTATTTAAAAAATTGCGGATGACTCAAAGCGAAAAAAAAATTGCATAATCGCATCACTTATTCTGATTTCTAAAGTATTCGTTGCTGGAGGGAGGACATTGAAAATTCTACCCCTTTATTGCAATATTCCACCCCCTTTTAACGCAATGGACTGGCACATAGTCACAGCTGATTATTTTTATTTTTCAAGTACGTGCATTTTTTACTTATCACTTACTGTAACCAATTTTTACTTTCAAACTGAGTATTGCAAAGGATTATTTTTCAAATGAAATGTGCAGCGAATAAATATGCACAAAGTTGACATTTATTAAACGTTATTTTTTATAATTTACAGACAATCAGACATGGCATTTATTGTTAACATTTTTATAACAAATACATCATTATTATAAAATCTAGTTTTGGTCCTTTGAAAGCGTAGAAAAAGCAAAAAATACTATTTCTACATTATCCTTTTTTTTATAATCCATGCCCACTCTGAATGTATAGCATATGGCCTTCTAATGAAGGTATCTCAGCATAAGTTTCTTACGAGAAATGCTGTTGTTACTTAACCTGTCTTTTTCGAGGAGAGTAGGGATAAAACAGGGCTAGTGGTTAACTAATCGCTCTCGCTACGCTTTGTTAGTTTAGGATTGGAAGGGTATTTCAAGACATCACAAACATCCATGCCTTCGAAAAGGAATCGATAAATCAATTAAAAATGCTGTTCGTTCTGGGATTTGAACCAGTGAGATCCGTCAAGGAAGCCATCGACGCTGAGTCACGGACCCGACAATCAATAGAAGACAACGTGTCATTTTGTATTGTAATCAATTAATTTTCTCGATTTTTAATAGAAATATTGAGAAACTGGCATACAAATATTTTTTTAAATGTATAAAATAAGGAGCAGACACTTTTAAAAATCATCTTCTAAATTTGTATTTATTATCAATTTTCTCACGTCTACGAAATCTATTTTCACGCCGACGACCCGTTTTATAATTCATTTTAAGAAATCTTAAAATTGAGACACGACCTACGTTGGACTGTCAGGCCGTCAAGGGGAGTGGGGGTGGCCGGTCGCACGCCACTGGGGCGAAATTAAATCAGCCGCCCTTAATTGAGAATTTTGCATACTGAATCCAAATGAAAACGAAGCGGGTGGGGGTGCCAAATCGTAATTACGCCGGCTTTATCGCCCCGACACTTGAACATACAAAATAGGTACGTATATTATTTTTGTGTCTCCTCTCAAGCCGCTTTGCAACAATGCTGCGAAACTTTGCAAACTATGAGCTCTGTGCATAATCACGAGAAACGATAATTTATCAGGCACTTATTTCTTCTTGTTCTGTAAAACGTATAGCCGGTTGATATATATATATATATATAATTAAATGCCGCCTTTGTGGCCGAGTGGTCAGCATTGTTGGCTTCGGTTACGAAGGGCACGGGTTCAAATCCCGGTACGGACAGTTTTATAAATTGATTTTTCAATCGATTTATGAATTTCTGTTCGAAGGCATGGATGTATGTGATGTCTTGAATTCCCCTCTCCTACCCATCCTATCCTATGAACGGGGCGTATCGAGAGCGATTAGCTTACCACTAGTCCTGTTCTAGCTCTATCCTTCTATCCCTATTCTGTTTGGAAAAAGAGAGGTTGAGCAACTGAGTAACAAGCAGTTCCCGTATAAACACTTCTGTTGAGATAAACTCTATTAAGAGTCCATATGCTCCAAATTGGGAGCGGACATGGTTAAAAAAATAATAATATAATTAAAATACGAATGTTAATACAGTAGAACCTCTCATAACGAGTTTAATTCGTTCCAGAATCTTACTCGTTATGTGAAACACTCGTTATGCGAAACAATTTTTTCCATATAAAACAATGTAAAATACAATAATGCGTTCCATGCCAAAAAAAACATTTTTTTTATATTTTTAACACATATTAAAATAAAATTACATACTCATAAATTGTTAAGGAGCGTAACAACCTAGAATGCGATTTCGATTTGCAAAAAACGATAAAAAAACAACTAGTTGATGCTTCTTAATGTACGATGCAACAGTTTCACATGCTTTCAGCTTTTCTCTTATTGCGCCAGAAGATTGTTTCTTTACTACTTCCTCCTCCTCCACTAATAAACTCTCCCCCATAACTTCTTGCTGTGAAAAACAATGCAACTCCATAAGCTTTTCGGTGGTCAGCTCTTGACTGTACTCTTTCACAAGTTCATCAATATCGTTGTTATCCACCTCCAGTCCTATGGTATTGGCCAAAGATGCAATCTCGCTGACTGTAGACTCCACAGGTACTGTTTCAAACCCCTCAAAATCACATTCGACAACGCTCCTTGGCAAAGCTTCTTCTAAGCTGAAGTGAGGGTTCTTTTAGTAACTCCTTCTTACGCCTTGTCAATCATCTTGAGGCAAGCAACGATGTGAAAGCTTTCCAAAACTCTGCGTCACTCGTTATGCGAAATATCGCTCGTTAAGGGAGCATTTTTTTCACAATCTGTTTCGCTTGTTTTATGAATTACTCGTTAGAAGAGTCGCTCGTTATGAGAGGTTCCACTTTATTGTATATACATATAAATCAGTACACTGAACGCTCTTTTTACACGGTGGATACTTTCCATAAAATGGCGTGTAAAATTATATACTAAAATAATAGAAGTTTCTTAGTATAAAAATCAATTCCGGATATCAAAAAACACAATTCGTCATTGTTTATTGTATCTTAATTTTATTAAAGAAATATTTAAATAAAATCATAAAAAATACTTTTCATTATCATACAATATATGAATCTGTTTATTTTTAACATTTGGTACGACATCGCTTTCATCAGTTGAAATATCCAGAACTTGTGTTAAATATCGTTCCAAATTTTTGAGTTTACAGGAAATAAACATCTCTGCACTTCGTGCTGAGTACGAAATAATTGTAAGAGATGTAGCACCGTGTTATTTTAAAACCGTGTAAAAAGAGAGTGTAGTGTATAATTAAGATCCGGTTGATGCATATTATTCCATACCTGAAGAGCCGGTAACGTTTGTTAATTGTTGCTTTATTTTTATGACGAAATATCGGCTTGCTACCATATTCGTGAGATCCTCCAACACGAGATTATCGAAACCAAAATGCTGGCGATTGTTTGAAAACAGCCATTTTTAACACTGCATAAGTTGAGCAGCTATCCGTTTTTAGCAGTGTTTATCGATGAATCGAAACCAACCCTGATCTTTACAAACAAATACTTGTGGATGTTTGAAAACATGGGTGATATAATATATTCTTATCAGACGTCTTGAGGGTAGTTTACACCATGGATTATGTGTCGCAGATTGCACCCTAGGCAATTATGTGATTTTTTCATAAATATATTGAATCCAGTAGCGATTTACCACTATGTATGCTGACAGTGTACTATCGCTAAATATGTACATACGGGGTACCGCTTTACCCCATGAGTCTCTTTGCTGGATTAAAGGTATGGGGTGGGGACAAAGAGAGTACAGCACCCTCTTTTTATCTCCTCCCTCTATTTAGGGTCCCCGATCAGCGTGTGATTTCTTCCCCTTTTTCTGTCCCCCTTCTCGCCCGTCCAGTGGCGTAGCAGACAAAGCAAATTTGTCGTTCGTATTTTGAATAATTAAGATAAGATTATTCCATACTCTCTTATGCCATTTTTAAGAGTAGATTTTTCAAAAATGTTTATTCCACTATTCATATCACTCTAATGGAAGTAGATTGGGGGTAAGGTACTGTTAAACTAGGGTACTGAAATGACTAGGGTATCAATTTTAATTTTGTGTTGAATTATTTCACTTCAACATTATTGAATACGTTTTTATTTCATGATTTTACTTTTGAAATAACTATTAATGATAAGCATTTTTTTAACAATTAAAGGTCAGTCACAATTCACAACACCTTATAAAAAAAAAACAAAATTCACAAATAATAAAATAATTTATTATCTTTATTAACTTATACGTGTATCTATTTTGTCACAATTATTTAAACACACTGGTGCAATTTAACTAAATAAAACATTATTTCGCACTAATTTTACATGTATGTATAAGGATCAGGACCGGTTCCTCTCAACACGATCATTTAATCTATCTAATATGTAATATAGTCGAGCATATTTTAGTTGATGATCTGTGTATCACAAATTATCTCCTCTAGTCTAAAAGGTTCATACAAATACCACCTGGTTCCAGGTAAATTAATATCAATATTCTTGAGATCGTGCACTTATTATGTGGTAAACCACAATTAGGGTCAAGTACTACCTGACTTGACTTGAAATCGAATCTTTTATCAGGTGTCGTGCACTATTTTAATGTTAACATTCATTAGCCACAAAACAAAATATGAAAGATCCGAGAAATGCATTAATTAGATAGAAGTCGTAACAATAGTATAAAGATATTTAAATACAAATAATAATAAAAAAAACTTTACAGTAGTATAGCAAGATAGCCATAATCAAAACAGATCTACGCGCTTAGGTAAATTCGCAGGGCTCGTCAGTTTCAGTATTTTCTCTTGGTTTCAATTTTCACAAGCTCATCGTTTTCAAACTTAAAAAGCTAAATTTAGATACTAATTCGGCATTTACAGCTAACATCCTTTTTTTAGTTTGATACATTGCGATTATCGAATAAAAACTGTTTTGAAAAAACTGTGGGTTACGTCCTTTTTCCTTTCCACAGTCGATATGTATATACAAATATTTGTATTTGTTTAATTATGAAGGTAGCTTTATATGAATTGTCTTGATTAGTAGTATCTTCTACCTCAGACATGACCTCCACCTCTTGCAGTTGCTGCTAATTCTTAGGTCCAAAGATCCCCATTGAGATTAATAAATTTGACGACTAATGCAGCATCCCCGGATGCCACTGGATTAGCCTAAACAACCCCTCTTAAATCAGGATACACGTTTCGCGAACACAACGACCGCTCGCCGCACGTGCTTAGAACCGCTTGTACGATCTCCGCGAGTACGTTGTCCCAACTTCCCACACTTTGATCAAATATACCTATGATTCTATGTGTAATCCTTTCAGTCGGAGAATAAGTCACAAATATCAAGAGTCGAAAAATATTGGAGAGGCACTTCTTCGCTAGTAATCCGAAAACAATGTTATTTTTGTACCAACGTCTAATTAATAGAAAGACTATTTTAATTTTATATGCCTGGTCAATTGGTAACGTCGCTAGCTTTGATTACAGAGGTCAAGAGTCCTAGACAGTTTTATAAATTGATTTATGAATTTCTGTTTGAAGGCATGAATTTATATGATGTCTTGAATTCCCTCCTCCCACCCATATTACCCTCAAAACAGGGCCTAGCGAGAACGATTAGCTAACCACTCGTCCTGTCCTAGCTCTATACATCTATTCCTACTCTCTTTGGTAAAAAAGAGAGGTTGGGGAACTGAGTAACAAGATACTTACAAACTGATTAAACAATCCTTATTAATTATAATTGACGTTAAACTCAATACTTTGTTTTTACGATATCAAATTTAATCAAATATTTATTTCATTTATTATACAACTGAAACAGTATTTTCTTCTTATAATGTGGAAAAATACCGAAGTATTTTAGTTATTCAAATATTAGTTTAAATATGTTTCTATAGATGCTATTTCTACTTATGCTTTTATTAGAACTTAGTCCTTAGTTCTTAATATTTGTAGAACTAAAATACTTTGATATATGTTCATCATATTACAATGGAGTTGTACTAATAAAATGCCAATTGGATCAGTTATATTTTCTTAATTTTGTTCATAACCAAACCTTTTGGAAACCCTTAGGTTATATTATATTATATATTGGAATAAATCATAAATGTAAAACCTCCTGTTTCAAAAATCTTCCCATTTTTTATATCATATTTGTGTATGATACAAACATGATATAAAAGTGTATGCATTTGTTTTATATGTTACATCGTGTTGTTTGTGCGAAATCCAGTTTTATTGTAACGTACTTCTTTTGCCCTCTTCCGAGTCTAAGTTGGCCCTCATAAGAGTCGCATAAACATTTCTGAGTTTTATCAAACTTTACGTGCGTCTATTTTTGAGAATTCTATAAAATATCCAACATAAAGTATTCCTTTTTACTTTTTACCGAAGTATTTTTTGTAAGTACAGAAAATAAATATTTTGGCCGGGAAATAAAATCTTTTAATATTGGAATGATACATTACGTTGGCGTTGACGTCATCGGTCGCATTAAAAAAAACTATAGAAAAAAATATTTTATTTTGTTAAAATATATATCCCGTTTATCCAAACAAACTTCAAAGTCTGGTGAAAAATATATTACTAGTAGTAGTATCACACGTCATTATTCTCTCAACGCACAACTTGATTAAGAATGCTGTGTTGTGTTGAGCATATCTTTAGCGTTACAAAAAAATATATAATTCAAGACAAATATATAATATTATTGTCTTAATATAATATAATCTGTTTTGCATTTAGACGCATTCAGAAAGTTGTACTTAACTCCCACAAATGTGTCGAGTTTTCCACTCCTGGTCTAGTTAGTGATTGAACAAAATTTCTAATCGGTTTTTTAAAAAAAAGCAATTTGTTGTAATTCTTCTTCTTTGGCCATGTTCGCTCCCTATGTGGAGCATATGACCGCCACGCGGCACCTCCATGTTTCCCTGTCTTCCGCCAATTGCTTTGCTTCCTCCCATGACATGCCAGCATCCCTCAGTTCCGCCGAGTACATCCTATGGATAGTACCCGACGGACGTCTAAATTTAACTAAATTTAACTAAATTTCAATGTATCACATATTTTTGAAATTAACATATTCCGGTCAACAAACGAAACTATCACTAGGCTATAAAAGTTGACTGACAGTATTTAAAATCATGTATTATGTTTTTAATATAAATAACATTTTTTGAGTGGTTTTTTAGTATTGTTTGTTGAAAATTATTTTAATTTAAATAAATTAAAATATCAAATACTATTGTAAATTGTAAAATAAATTTGATAAAATATTCGCAAGCCTCAGAATTCAATTAATTTACTACCTGCAATTTTTTAAACAACGATATTTTGAATACTAACTAAAATTTAATATTAACTTATCATTGTTGAATCATTAATAACCACAGGTGTTGTAGTATGTTATGGATGTTTATTTGCAAATACTTTTTTTCTATCGTCAATTATAATTAACAAAGGGCCATTTTTTTTTTAGATAAAACAGTTACTTTTCAATATTCAATTACAACAATTTGCAAGCGAATAATTCTGTATTCAATTCTCTAATGATAATGTTGGGAAAAATAATGATCGACGATTTTTCGATGTCGACGTCACTTACTACATTATATTATATAATATATATTCTTTTACTCTGAATTCCCCCTTTACACGGTGGATACGTTCCACGGAATACCGTGTAAAAAAGTATACTAAAATAAAAAAAAATATAATAAAAATAATAAAACATTTTTAGTACTTTTTCCCCATCAAATTTATTGGATCAGGACCATTGTGAGCATTGTCAAATGATTTGAAGTTGACAAAGCTCACAATGAGCGAAACCGGTCCTGATCCAATAAATTTGTTGTGGTAAAAAGTAATAAGAATGTTTTATTATTTTTATTATAATGCCATTCCACCAAGTATTGACAGTGAACACCTTAAAAGTGAAAAAAAATAATGTTGGATAGTAATCAATCAACATAAAATGAAATTTATTATTTGTTTTTAGTACCTAAATTTTATTGAAAAAATCGTAACAAAGATTATTCAATAAGCCCTAAACTAGTAAGTACGTACGTGTAAGGAAAATAGCACCGTGTTATTTCTAAAAAGTGTAAAATAAGACGTTTTAAAAGGTTAAACAGTGTATTTATAATTACATAAAATCTATGTACAAGTTTCTTGAACTGTTTTATATTTTATTACAAATGTAAAACGTGTGTGGTCTTCCAACTTGTAACGGCTTATGGACCCGGAGAAAATTAATGACTACATTTATAACATAAAGATATGTCGGTAATGTAAAACCCGACAATTATATATAGTTGATCTCGCGCCCCTCAGTTTGATATCCATTGGTGTAAATTGTGAAATACATACATGCTTGTTTTGTTCGTGATTTTGTCTCAAAACACATGAATTTGTATTACGGCGACGGAATACAACAACACTTCTTCTCCGAATGACTATTTAAGAATAAGATTTCTTAAAATCTATGTACAAGTTTCTTGAACTGTTTTATATTGTATTACAAATGTAAAACGTGTGTGGTCTTCCAACTTGTAACGGCTCATGGACCCGGAGAAAATTAATGACTACATTTATAACATAAAGATATGTCGGTAATGTAAAACCCGACAATTATATATAGTTGAACTCGCGCCCCTCAGTTTGATATCCATTGGTGTAAATTGTGAAATACATACATGCTTGTTTTGTTCGTGATTTTGTCTCAAAACACATGAATTTGTATTACGGCGACGGAATACAACAACACTTCTTCTCCGAATGACTATTTAAGAATAAGATTTCTTAAAATCTATGTACAAGTTTCTTGAACTGTTTTATATTGTATTACAAATGTAAAACGTGTGTGGTCTTCCAACTTGTAACGGCTCATGGACCCGGAGAAAATTAATGACTACATTTATAACATAAAGATATGTCGGTAATGTAAAACCCGACAATTATATATAGTTGATCTCGCGCCCCTCAGTTTGATATCCATTGGTGTAAATTGTGAAATACATACATGCTTGTTTTGTTCGTGATTTTGTCCCAAAATACATGAATTTGTATTACGGCGACGGAATATAACAACACTTCTTCTCCGAATGACTATTTAAGAATAAGATTTCTTAAAATCTATGTACAAGTTTCTTGAACTGTTTTATATTGTATTACAAATGTAAAACGTGTGTGGTCTTCCAACTTGTAACGGCTCATGGACCCGGAGAAAATTAATGACTACATTTATAACATAAAGATATGTCGGTAATGTAAAACCCGACAATTATATATAGTTGATCTCGCGCCTCTCAGTTTGATATCCATTGGTGTAAATTGTGAAATACATACATGCTTGTTTTGTTCGTGATTTTGTCTCAAAACACATGAATTTGTATTACGGCGACGGAATACAACAACACTTCTTCTCCGAATGACTATTTAAGAATAAGATTTCTTAAAATCTATGTACAAGTTTCTTGAACTGTTTTATATTTTATTACAAATGTAAAACGTGTGTGGTCTTCCAACTTGTAACGGCTCATGGACCCGTAGAAAATTAATGACTACATTTATAACATAAAGATATGTCGGTAATGTAAAACCCGACAATTATATATAGTTGATCTCGCGCCCCTCAGTTTGATATCCATTGGTGTAAATTGTGAAATACATACATGCTTGTTTTGTTCGTGATTTTGTCCCAAAATACATGAATTTGTATTACGGCGACGGAATACAACAACACTTCTTCTCCGAATGACTATTTAAGAATAAGATTTCTTAAAATCTATGTACAAGTTTCTTGAACTGTTTTATATTGTATTACAAATGTAAAACGTGTGTGGTCTTCCAACTTGTAACGGCTCATGGACCCGGAGAAAATTAATGACTACATTTATAACATAAAGATATGTCGGTAATGTAAAACCCGACAATTATATATAGTTGATCTCGCGCCTCTCAGTTTGATATCCATTGGTGTAAATTGTGAAATACATACATGCTTGTTTTGTTCGTGATTTTGTCTCAAAACACATGAATTTGTATTACGGCGACGGAATACAACAACACTTCTTCTCCGAATGACTATTTAAGAATAAGATTTCTTAAAATCTATGTACAAGTTTCTTGAACTGTTTTATATTGTATTACAAATGTAAAACGTGTGTGGTCTTCCAACTTGTAACGGCTCATGGACCCGGAGAAAATTAATGACTACATTTATAACATAAAGATATGTCGGTAATGTAAAACCCGACAATTATATATAGTTGATCTCGCGCCTCTCAGTTTGATATCCATTGGTGTAAATTGTGAAATACATACATGCTTGTTTTGTTCGTGATTTTGTCTCAAAACACATGAATTTGTATTACGGCGACGGAATACAACAACACTTCTTCTCCGAATGACTATTTAAGAATAAGATTTCTTAAAATCTATGTACAAGTTTCTTGAACTGTTTTATATTGTATTACAAATGTAAAACGTGTGTGGTCTTCCAACTTGTAACGGCTCATGGACCCGGAGAAAATTAATGACTACATTTATAACATAAAGATATGTCGGTAATGTAAAACCCGACAATTATATATAGTTGATCTCGCGCCCCTCAGTTTGATATCCATTGGTGTAAATTGTGAAATACATACATGCTTGTTTTGTTCGTGATTTTGTCTCAAAACACATGAATTTGTATTACGGCGACGGAATACAACAACAACACTTCTTCTCCGAATGACTATTTAAGAATAAGATTTCTTACTGTGACAATACTTTCAATTTTCAACATTTTGACTTTAACCCATAACATTCCATCCTAAAAAATCACGTTCCCCGCCATGATGGCATCTCAGTTTCACTGTTTATTGACTGTATTAAAACCTAAGTTAGAAGCTTAAAAATAATTTTAAAAATGTATATATGCTAGAATACATAAATGATAAATAATTATTGACAATATTAAGAGAAATATTGAATGATTTCATGGCTCAACTATTTACGATTGCATCATGACACCTGTTAAGCAATAAAATTCTAATAAGTTAATTCATTGCTTTTTTTAAAACCATGTCTTTCAATGTTGAGCATTCAACATTATTAACTATAAGCAAAAACTTTTATTTCTAAAAACTTATACCTCACTTAAGAGGTATGAGTCACTAGTTCCTAGGACCGTTCGATTGATCAACTCATTGTCTAGAGAAGTGGACATTTTTAGTGATAGTATTTGTGAACTGTTTGTTAAATTTTACTATTTTACTCTTGATTTTGTGTGTTGATTTTGATGTATTGTGTAGTTTTATTTTATATTTTGTCTCTTTATATCTGTCAATTACATGGCGAATTGACGTCAGCTGTTATGTCATGTACTATAATTTTAATTTTTAACAATAAATAAATAAATAAATTATTATGGAAATATCAACGGAAGTTTTCTAATAGAACTGATTACTACGAAGCTCAACCTCACTTTTTTCGAAGAGATTAAGGATAGATGGATAAAGCTAGGAAAATACTAGTGCTTAACCCAGGGGACGTCAACCTTTTTATGCCTGCCCACTTTTGCTTATTTTCCATGGTAAAATTTGTTTACCGCCCACCAAAATTGCTTTAATTCAATCCAGTATATGGGTGATAAAAAAATCCAGAAGGAATATAGGAGAAATAAAAGTCCCCCACTACCCACTACCGGGCGGTACGGACCAGGTTGACGACCAGTGACCTTAACCTATCACTCTCGCTACGCCATTATTTTCGGATTGGAATGAATTTTCAAACATTACAAACACAAAAAATATATTGAAAAAAAATACTGTTCGTACTGTTACTTGAACCCGTGAGATTCGTCACGGAAACTAACAACGTTGACCACCCCACCATAGACCCGACTAATGTATAGAATAATAAGAATTCAAATAAAAAACATATTAACGACTAGGGAAAAAAAATCTTGTGATAACGATATTTATTAATGAAAAAAACGTTCAATCTCAAAGTTATTCGCTGTGTTCTGGGAAAGGGGCGGATTCTTTTATCATTATTATACAATTTTACGCAATTCTAAACAATCAAATCTTACAAAATAAACTTATACTACACATTAATGAGTAATATTGTGTAAAATAATTAATATTAATTGTTCAAAAATGTACTCGTCTATCTCATAAGATTGACACCGAAGCATCTATCATTTTTGTTGGTCCAATTCCATGTTTCAAATTTTACACTTAAACCGTCGTAGATAATATATATTTGACAGAAAATTCAATAAGGTACTGTTTAGTCATAAGAATTTTGATATTTCTCTATTTAACAAGAGGCTCGAAGACCAAAGTGAAACTTTACAAGGGTCTCGCGCGAGCTCCTACGATCCCCCTTCAGCCCACCCCTGATAGTAACCAATAATAATAAAAAATATGTTTTTTTTATACGGACTTTATTTATCAATGCATCTTCACAATTTCTCAAAATAAACCCATTTGTACACAACTAATCGTAAACTAAAGTTATCGTAATATGTCTGATACAATTAGGAAAAATAAGTTAGTTAATTAAATTCAAATAAATGCCAATTTGATGAATAAGTAGTTAGCTGTGTTACACATCGTCAACACAAAAACTAATCAACACAATTTTTCATTTCGTGAGGCTTGTGTGCTCCGCTTGCTAAATAATTTGTTTCAAAGATGAATTGACTAATTATTTACAGTTTCTGTCTGTTGGATAAATTCGCAAATCACTTTCCGCTCAAAGCATTCGTTATCCACATAATGCTGCGTCTACACGACATCACTAAACCGGCAGACTAGAGCATTGTTTAGATTGAATTCTCTAGGACAAACTTACTAAATTACCAGTATTCTCGGTAGTTTCAAATTCGTCCAGGATTATTATTCTCTTGTGAGCCACACGAACATGTATTTAACTTTACAGTGAAGGAACACTTGGCGACCGTCTTAGACTAATATAGATTATTTACGCCATGTTTTGCTAAGTTGCATGCACGAAGCAAAAAAACGAAATTTAAACAATATTAATTAATATTAATTAATTATTAATAGCCGCCTGTGTGGCCGAGAGGTCAACGTTGTTGGCTTCGGTTACGGAGGGCACGGGTTCAAATCCTGGTACGGACAGTTTTATAAATTGATTTTTCAATCGATTTATGAATTTCTGTTTGAATGTATGAATATATGTGATGTCTTGAATCCCCCCCTCCCACCCATCCTATTCTATGAACGGGGCCTTTGAGAGCGATTAGCTTACCACTAGTCCTGTCCTAGCTCTATCCTTCTATCCCTACTCTCTTTGTAAAAAGAGAGATTGAGCAACTGAGTAACAAGCAGTTCTCGTAGAAACACTTCTGTTGAGATAAACTCCATTAGTAGTCCATATGCTCACATTG
Source organism: Himalopsyche anomala (assembly GCA_031772345.1). Lineage (NCBI taxonomy): Eukaryota > Metazoa > Arthropoda > Insecta > Trichoptera > Rhyacophilidae > Himalopsyche > Himalopsyche anomala. The sequence goes on from CM062844.1 coordinate 26,981,647, forward strand.
GGAGCGGACATGGTTAAAAAATATATATTTATTATAGTAATAATATCTTATTTTTAAATTGTATACACTATATCGAATAAACAACTTGATTGTGTTGTATTATCCACCATGATTCAAAAAAGCAATAAAAATGATGATTGCAACTGAATTTTGTATACAATTATGAAAAAATACTGTCTGTTTTGTCCACGACTATTTTGAAATATGAGAAGGAGTCAGACCACAATTCATTTATTTTATTTGTAAGTATTTATTATACACAAATATGTATTTAAACAAACTGACGTACATTGTCGCAAACTGACATATTTTTAAAATATATTGTATTACATTTATTTACCCGATGTAAATCGGGAAAAAATTACTATTTAAATTTGATTTTCTACATGTTCTAGTGAATCCCAAAATCTGATGCCTCAGTTTAGTCGCGGAGAACCAGTGGCCTTATGGCTACTCTGGTGCCGCTTTTTGACCTGATCGGCCAGTTCAGCAAATTTTTGACTGAGACTTTGGATTCAAAAAATAATTGAAAGAGCTAAAAAAAAGCTCCAACGCTTGTAATTTTGGGAAATCCGTGTAAATTCTTGAGATTTTGGATGTCTAAATCCTTGGAAGACCTAAAAAAAAAAAGTTCCCACCCTGGTACTTTTGGGAAATCTGCAAATTTCTGGGCGTCACAAATTGGCATGAAATTGTTTCCGTCCAAAAATGGTCAATATTTACTGCGGCCTTATTTTGAATCAGAAAAATGAATGCGACCTTTAGACAATAAAGGTTCCCCACCCCTGTTCTAGATCATACCTATGAGAACTCTTCTTAATTTAGTTTAATGTAAATGTTTATATTCCTCACATTCGGGACTTTATTTTCGCTGTCAGTTTAACAACTGTAAAAAAATAAAGTATAAATTTTCCGTGAAGTGTGCGTACGTAAATACATTGACAAGAAAGAAGCAAAGCTATTATTGTGAAGCATTTTATTTGGTGAAAAACGACAAACATAAAATGTTTATTTTTCTTTCTTGAAACAAAGGCATGCTGGATGGATATGTACATATTTAAATACGCCACCTTTACGACCCCACGATTTTATCCGACAGGTGAAACGCGCGGTTTTTTTCCGATCACGAAAGAAAAGTATTACAACTTTTCAGCGAACAATCGATAACAGATAAATTCGGCTGAGTCGAAAAAATTTAAGAGTGATTTATCGTGTACACTTTCGCGAATAAGTATTCAAATTGTTTTTGTTTGAGACAAGCAGCGTCTTTCAAAATAATGTTTATGCCATAGTCGAATATTTACTAATATAAAATAACTTAGATTATTCCACGTATTGCGCTACAAACTTTGACACTTGTTTCGCCTCTTTCAGAGGCATCTTCGGACTGACTACTTTCACAAATGCTTGCTTAAGTGCACGGATGAACTTGAACTGAACGCCTGAAGATGCCGAAAGGCGAAACCCGGGTCGTTAGTGTGAATGTGTGTGAATGTGCATAATTTGAACGATTCAAATTTAATATTGAAATTCCACCAAACACCTTCAGTCAAAATCTTAAATTACTCGATGGAGTATTTCTACGTTACTGTTATGATTAAAGTTACCGCCGAATCCATCGAAAGTGTTAAGAACGACAAATTTCGTTTTATTTTTACAAATATATCGACTTCCGATAATGATTACTATCAATAATTAACACTACTAAATTCGGTGCTCCACAACTGTTGTACCAAACTTTAACATCAGATAATTGTATTCAAAAATAATTGATAATGATAATTGTAATTGTATTTTATTTCTAAAAACTTTTCCCTCGCTTACGAGGTATGAGTCACCAGTTCCTAGGGCCGTTTGATTGATCAACTCATTGCCTAGAGAAAGGGATATTTTTAGTGATAGTATTTGTGAACTGTTTGTCAAATTTTACTATTTAATTTCTTGATTTTGTGTGTTGATCTTGATGTATTATGTAGTTTTATTTTATATTTTGTCTCTTTATATTTGTCAAGTACATGGCGAATTGGCGTCAGCTGTTATGTCATGTACTATAATTTTAACTACTCAATTAAGTGTCACATTGATATTTTGTACCTTTTTGTAAATTCCTTTCAATACCAATTGTTAATTACACCCAATTACTCTTATCAGTTGATAATGCTCTTCATGAGCTAAACCAGTCCTGGTATTATTAAATAAAAGTGGAATAAGTACAAATGAGTATTTTTTTAATATAATACCTTTCCACCAAAACATTTAAATTAAATATTTTTAAGAAAATGTTATTAATTTGTAAAGTTGTAAAGGATTCTGGTTCTGCATCTCTTTATGTGAGCTGTGACATCTTGTTATGCCCCATGCCTTAAAGCGATGACTCACGTTTCACGATCCGCCAGAATATGCAGATACGTCTACGAATAAACACACATGCATGCACAATAATTGCATAAGTTGGTCGCCCCTGCACTGCTGAATCTGGGATTGCATTATTCTGATTTTGCACAGCTTGGGTGGCTAATAAAGCCATATTATAGGGCGCAGCATACCACCCCGATAAATAATGTTACATCCACCCTTGCAGTTTTTATTTTTGCCGACGTCAACTGGATTTTTTTTCATTTCACGAGCTGAGTACTACAAGGTTCTAAATGTCGACATTTGACCAAACTAATGAGGCAGTTCTAAGCGTAGCATTATCTACATGCTGTATTAATATGAAGTCGAAATTTTGCTTAAATTTCCAATAAGCCATAGTTTTAGGTGCGATATAAGATATCTGAGGTTTCAACTTGAATTCCTGAAGATGCCGAAAGGCGAAACCCGGGTCGTTAGTGAAAAAATTTGTAACCATATTGATGTCACGGATAACTTTTATTCTAAACAATTAAAAAAAAAACAAAACCCCCAAAGTTGTTGTATAGAAACCCCGCATGACTATATGGTCATGCTCATCCTTTTATTACCGTGTAATATTGTGTACAGACATTAGTAAGGACAAAGGTGACCGTATGAGCACGCATTCGTATGAGAACATTCGGGGTTGAAATATAGCTAAACATGTCATTTTTAAAAATATTTACAATTTGACCTCTTTAGATCAACATATTTTCAATACAAATATATTAGCAACAGATATGTTAATAATTTGATGTTTTGATAAAAAAATAACTTACAGTTTCAAAAAGTCCATTAAAAAAACGGAAATTCAAAAAATCGCATGTGCTTTTGGTGGCCGTTTCTGTCGCCGTGGCTGATGACTTACTGAAGTCTGTACCCTTCTTAACCAAATATGAGTGAAAGCAACGATATTCAGGCATAAAAATTATGAATAGTTGGCTCAATAGACAACGGTGTTTACTGTGACCATATGGTCACGCTCGTCCTTGGAGGGTTAATAAATTCTGTCGAGTGGGAGACGAATTGTTTCAACTGGAGTCGTACTCAAAAAAACTAACAACGTTGAGTCGTTTTCAAAAAAATTCTATTCAATTCGCTAATGTCTGAAGTGGTGCCACTGCAAATGTTCCCGCTAATTTTCTGGAGGTTATGTGCGCAAAATACATTAACTGTGCAACTTTGAAAGGAAATAAAAAAAAATTGTGCGCGTTTATATAATTTCGATTATATCAATGTACTACATATATATAATAACAGAATTAGCAGTAAAGGTCGGGAAAAAATAAAAGAATTGTTTGTGCGCTTTGTTGTGATGTGTGTGCGCGCGCACACGCGCACAGTTTAGAGCGCGGGTTCCCAACCTATGGGTCGCCAACTTTTTTCGATTTTGAACTTGAACAACAAAACTAAAACTGCAATCAACTAAAATTACCTTATTGAAATTTAAAAAAAAATGCCTTTTTCAATTGCATCGGGGCCGCGGGTCACATGGCTTATATAAAAAGTGGTCGCCTCCCGAAAAGGGTTGGGAACCTATGGCTTAGAGGGAACACTAGCCACTGCATGCTCTTATAGGTAAAAAAAATCAAGTCGTTTTTTTATTTTTTTTTACGACTTATTCGTTATTTTTTACGACTCCACAGTCCTGATTTTAAGTTATCTGAGATGTTATGTTAAATAAGTGCTTAATAATTCATTTTAATTTAACTTTTTTGCGTTGTTCAATAACTGTTTAAATTCATGACCTTCTAATACCAAGCAGTATCAAAAGATTTTGCAGTCGAAGATATATATTAAATTAATATTTAACTCTATTGTATGTAAAATCATACTTACTCATTTTTTGATAAAAAAAAAAAACAAGAAGAACAAAATATATATTTTCTATTCTTACAGTAATTGGTTTTGGAAATATACTTTTAGTAATTTCGGGACCGTTTCAACGACTTACTCGATTTTTGGCACAAGCTGGAAACTATACTTCATAATATATTTGATCAATAAGCGGCAGAAAGACGTTAAAATAATAATAAAGGCGAGATTGCAATATCACCGTCGTTATGAAATAATCTTATTGCATTTGCGGCAGTCAAAATTGTATGTATTTTTTTTTTATGATACAAGAACGTAACTAATTTTAAATGCTCGGGCTATTGAAGGAGATGTTTAATACAAATACAACCAGAAATATAATTTTAATTAAAACAGCAAGATTTATTCTCCGTCAGAAAACTTTTATAATTTAATTCTGCCATAAGAATTTACTGCCCGTTTTGCGGTTGTATTTCATCTTTAGGAAAATATGCTCGAGGCCATTGTCTGGTACCACGGGAAAACGAAGCCTACTATCTACGCAACCTTATTCATCATTGCGAAATTGCTGTTACTCGCTGCTTTATTTGATAATAGTTTTATTATCAAATTTTAGACGCTATTATCCGTTATTTGATCGCGATATCTCTGCTTCTATAAAATACCGCCGAGACTTATTAATTCATCAATAAAAAAACAGATTTATGGCGTTTGAGCCCGTTTGCGTTTTACATTTGAATAAGTCTTATCTCCATCTATTAACTACTTTACTGCGTTATTTACTTCTTACAAACTTTTCAATGAAACCGCACAACCTACTCACAAAAAATCTATCAATTTAATATTGTGCTTATTTTTTCTGGATGTAATTTTTTTTTCTGTTATTAAATATCGACTGTGGAAAGGAAAAAGGACGTAACCCACAGTTTTTTCAAAATAGGTTTTTTTTGATAATCACAATTTATCAAACTTGATACATCTATCGAAAGGATGCAAGCTGAAAATGCCGAATTAGAATCTAAATTTAGCTTTTTAAGTTTGAAAACGATGAGCTTGTGAAAAAAAATAACCAAGAAAAAAAGACTAAAATAAAAGTTTTTCCTAGACAATTTCTTTAATTAATATTAGATTATGTCAATTAAACACCAGTTTATAAGTCTCCGTGCACTTCAAGGTTGTGTATAATTCATAATTTGCATATGGCCCAAAATCATCAAAACACGTTTTTTGTGCCTCCTGTAAAATTTTATGTGTGGGTTACGTCCTTTTTCCTTTCCACAGTCAATATGTTTTCCGTGGTTTATCGAAGTACGATTATTATAAATGGTCGGTTTTCAGTATTCTCAATTGAATGATGATTATTTACTTTCTTTTACTGACCATTTTTTATATGGTTCCTGATCATTTATTGCGTCTTAATAATAACTTGATTTTTTTTTAATAATTATTAGTTTAAAAAAAAAAGGTTTATTTGAGTATTTTTTACACTTCGTTTCTTCTTCTTTATCAGTCAAAGTCGAACATTGTACACCTTTTTAGAGTACATTAAATATTATGATAGCTTAAAACTTTGCATTGGAATAAAAATAAGAAAAACTCCTAACGAATACTGACTGTAAATTTTGATATCTTTAAAATAAGAGTGTTGAATTGTTATCGCGGTAACATTAATTATCCTTTTGATAAGGCATAACAAAACTTTTCTTATCAATGTCCACATTAATATTTTTAAATAAATTAGCTGGTCGTTAGTAAATTTCTACATTTAGGTATAAATTATTTTCTTTTGTGACAATTTGAACTAAGAATATAATTGTCTAATAAAAAATAATTTATAAAATACATAGTAGGCTGCACAATACACGATTGATTTAGATTGTCGAAATTCTGTAAAAGAGAAACAATTAGACATTAATTTTAAAATATATATATTCTTAATGTACCCACTTAATAAAGAATATATAATATGAATAAGTAGTAATTGTTAGTGAAAATGGAATTTACGGCACAGATTTGGAGTGCTAAGTTTAAAACAGATCGTCCATTGCCTCCCGCTTATTGTCAGGGTGCGTAATTGAAATTAATTTGCCTTAAAGCCTTTTCGGGCAATTTTAATAATCATTATGTCTGGCGTCGCTGCGAGTGCCGCGGGTAATTGTTTCTTTACAGCAGCGAAAGGGTTAACAAGGGGGAGAAGAAAAAAATCACCTCATTATTATTTTTACGCTCACGCTTTTTGGGGCCAAATGGGGCATTCATACTTTTGTTATAAAATTTTACGAGGACCACTTGCAAGGTATTCTGTCTAAGAATACACCAATTGGTATGTAGAGGTATTCCAAAATTGTAATTGTAAACTTAATGACTTCCCCAAAACTATACTTTAATTTGATTTAAGGAAAAAAGCATAATAGTCTATCATGTAATTTAAAATTTCGACTGAAGGTTCTTGGTGGAATTTCAATATTAAATTTGAATCGTTCAGATTATGTACATTCACACAGATGTTGTCACTAACGACCCGGGTTTCGCCTTTCGGTATCTTCAGGCGTTCAAGTGCACGGATTAACTTGAACTGACAGTCAGTTCAATTCAGAACGCCTGAAGATGCCGAAAGGCGAAACCCGGGTCGTTAGTAACAAAATATGTGTGAATTTACACAATCTGAACGATTCAAATTTAGTCTATCATGAATTAAAATGGATAATTTCAGTTTCATTTATTTGATTTTAAAAAGTATTTTGATTTCTGACTCACATTTTTTACAAACTCCCCTCCTTCATCTGACCACCAACGACTACAAAACAAATATCATTCATTGATATATTATCTGAATTTAATTGAATAATTATAAGTTACAAACAGTTACTCACAAACCAAAATCTATTCAATTACTCAATAAAATATGACATTTTTATTTAATCCTTCTTTCCTCACTCTCTGCGATGAGAGAAGTGTTATGGCCGACTTACATCCAGTCCTTGTTAAAACAATTTATGCAAAGATGGTCTATTATGAGTATATTTGCTGTTGGGTACCGACATTAGTTATATTATATACACTGAACTCCCTTTTTACACGATTTCGAAGTAATACGGTGCAAAAAAAGAGATAAAAAAATCAACATTCATATAACAACACATAACAGTAATTTGGAATTTCCTAACTGTACTTACTACTCAGTACTGTGCGCAGAGAGGTATACAGAAATGAATAATTTTTGTTATCCTTGGTTTATTAAAAGTATTTTTTAAATAAAATTAAGAAACAACTAGCAATAATGAATTTTATTTTTTAATATCCTGAATTGATTTTTATACAAGGAAACCTATCCACCATGTTTTTTTTAATTTAAGTATATTTTTTTACACGGCATTGCGTGGAACGTATCTACGTTGTAAATGTTCAGTGTATTTATGAAGATCAAAAATGACAGTTCTACAAAAATTATCCCAAAAACCGTTGTGTTACTAAGGCAATCAGCTAACTACAAATCCTATTCTACTCCCAACCTCGTATAATTCTTCTATCCGTTACAAGATAGGTTAAGCAACTGAATAACAGCCAGTTCTTTTATTAATAAATCTTCCATTAAATAAATAAGTAAAAAATTAAAATTGTATGCTATAAAATGTGCTTTCATTATATTATATTATTAATAATACAAAATGACAACATATCAAATAGTAACTTAACCTATTGGGTTTCGTTTGTTTCCCATATTACCTAAGTGGACACAAGTGACTCCCATGGTAATAATAACAATTGTAAACTCAATTGACCAAATTTACAATCCATGTGTGGACTAGACAGAAAGATTCATCTTCCCACATAAATAACATAGGTAGTTAATTAAAATGCAGTTAAATTTACACTTATGGTAATTGTTGGTTATTCTTTTTGTTTCACTATTAGAAACCTTTCGCAGTACAATAAAATAATTTAACGTACCGCAATCATATTTCCCTATTAAATTAATTTCTGTGTGCTGAATTTAAAATGAGCAACACTACTGGACACAAAATCTTTCTTTGCTCATTCCATGTATTATTTTCACATGAAATATTTAATCATCATCCTAAATATATTTCTATTTTATGTTGTCAAAAATAAATATTAGAACCCCATTCTCCCTCATTATCATTCACTAATAAAATTTTAATTCACTATATATTTGAAAATCTTCTGTACTTTCTTTTTGTTTTTATTTGCGCAGAATTTTATCCTCATATCTAGATGCAAAGATATGATACCATCGATATGTTTACCAGGGGTGTCAAGCCAAATATTTTTAGATGATATAAAAAAACAGTTGTTTACACAAATAATAATATATTCATAATGAAATTAAATTAGCAATATTTTAATCTATTCTAGACATAGATGCAATAAACAAAATGAAAAAAAAAGGGTTTCCCTATTATCAAATCTGATTTGACTATAAATATGAATGCATTTATCACAAGACAATAGCTTCCGTAAAAAATGACTGGCAAAACGGGCCTCCATTTAGCCAAAACTCGTTCAAGCTTAATTTTCGTGTGCGATTCCTGCCAGATGCAAGCATTATACCAATAAAAGCTTATATTATAGTTCGTCTTGTACTATTGTCTTGACTTTATTTCCCGATAGATTATCTAATTGACGATTTGTTTATTCATAAATTTCACTCACCATATCATATCTAATAAATAAGGCAAACATTTCTAAAATTGTGCATACTAGTGCACTACCATTTATTGTGCCATGATTTTTAGTGACAATATTAAATTGCCGACGTCTCGAAGATGCCATGCCATTTTCGTCCTCATTGTCACTAGCCGATTCCGATTCCGTATCTTCTGAATGTTCAACAAAATCCTCTGTATCCGTGATATCATCGTTTATTTTGAACTCCACATCACTGTCATATTCATCGTCACTACCCGTATTTTTAAGTTATTTTATTTTTACAAAAAAAATATAAGATATTTTAAAAATATAAACGATACTCAAAAACAAAACAAAATGCACAACACATAAAAAGTCAAAAATCTTAATAGTTTTTATTTAATTAGCGACAAGAAAGAATAAATCACCTAGCACCCCTGTACACAAAGTCATGAACGTCACCACGACTTGCGTTGTCGAAAGAAACAAAGATATTTGAGCCTCTCTGTCTCACATCTTGACACTCGTACGCGAGCGATAGTATGCAGATATTGTTTAAAAAATCTAAGGTATTCACCTTAGTACATATGCACATTTTTGAATGTATGTATAACATGCATCGCAAGCGTTTGTATGTGTGTGTAAATTTATCCCGAAATGTTGACAAAATATCTTTGCTGCGCTCGATGTATGGTTATTATTACTACTTTTATTGCATTAATCAATGCGTAATTATATAAGGGAGGAATACCTGAAGTTTAGGCCGTGTATTTATTATATATACAGAGAAATGTAAATTATTAGAAGGTATGTGTACTGTTTACACAGCTTAGTTAAGAAAGGGTTAAAAGAAAAAAACAATAGTTAAATCGTGGTCAAACACCAATTTCAACCCCAAAACCAGGACTACATCCTCGGAAAGCCCTATTGTGTGTGTGGTGGGATTCTAAAGGTGTGATTTATTATGAGATGTTAAAACAAGAACAAGCTGTTACTGCAGCTCTCTATTGTGATCAGATGGACAAGTTGAATACAAAGTTACAAGAAATTAGACCTGCTTTTATGAATAGAAGGAATGTTATTCTTCAACACGACTTTGCCCGTCCGCACGTTGCCGACATTACACGAAAAAAGATCCAGGACCTTGACTGGGGTGTTTTATTGCATCCACCCTATTCTCCGGACTTGTCACCAAGTGACTATCACTTTTTTCGTTCTTTAGAAACGCAATTAACCTTCCCTTTACCGTGCTAAAAAATCCCTTCGCATATCATGCAGTAACACTCTGTGACCGTGTAGAATTTGTCATATAAACGCATTTCTAAAGCAAAATGACAATTTTAAAAAATGCCATACGGTTCAACATTGTGTATAGTTCTTGTTTTGTGTCATAATTTGTGGCTAGAACCTGAAAAACTTATACAAATCATGCATAATTGTCGAAAGCAGCAAGAATCAAAATTCTGTGCAACAGCTAGTAGACGGGACTTGTCTCGATCACGCTTGAAACGATACAGTCATACGCAAAGCGTCACGCAACTAATAATCCTTGCCGGGCGGCAAGCGGTTGGTAGAAGGGATAAGTAAATAATCAATCACACGCGTAAATACGTTATCTAAGTAAAACAATTTACTATATTAAAAAATATAATAAACATTTTTGATACATTATATGTGTTTGGAAACTTGCAAAGAAAATAAATCTTTTTGACAAACATATTTAAAATTATTACGAAAAACCTAAAATTTGGCGGTTTAAACGTAAATTAATTTACGATAGGGACCGAACGGACCGTAAATGACACCGATTGAAAAAAGAAAAAAAAATATCGCTACCATCAGTGAGTTTGTACACACCTCTATCAAATAAACACAGTCACATAATATTGAGTGAAAAAATCGTTCAACATATTTATGTTTCGAAACACTAAAGCCATAATTAATAAATTTAATGTTATGTAATTAATAATTTCGTCGCTTGTGTGGTCGAGTGGTCAACGTTGTTGGCTTCGATTACGTAGGGCATGGGTTCGAATCCCAGTACGGAAAGTTTTATAAATTGATTTTTCAATCGATTTATGAATTTCTGTTCGAAGGCATGGATGTATGTGATGTCTTGAATTCCCCCCTCCCACTAATCCTATCTTATCAACTGGGCATACCGAAAGCGATTAGCTTACCACTAGTTCTGTCCTAGCCCTATCCATCTATTCCAACTCTCTTTGCATAAAGAGAGGTTGAGCAACTGAGTAACAAGCAGTTCTCGTAGAAGCACTTCTGTTGAGATAAACTCCATTAGGAGTCCATATGCTCCACATTGGGAGCGGACATGGTAAAATATATATATATATCAGTTTAATTTATTAACTATGGCTTTAGTGTTTCAAAACACTAGAGTCGTATTTAATAAGTGTCATATTATAATTGTAATTTGAATAAGGATGTTAGAGTGAATAACATGTTGCATTGTGTATCTCTTCGGAGCCAGTATATATAGCTGAGAAAAATGTAAGTTTAATCATAGTTCTGACGATGGCGAAAGCCGAAATAGCTATCAACTCATGAATATAAAAAAACTGTAGAACTAAATATGTTGCTGTTTTTACTCTATTATAATGGAGTTCTACCAAGTAAATGCAAAGCCAATAAATTAATATAACAAAGTAAATTTTGCGAAGTTAGTTTACGCAAAACAAGTCTTGGAATGCGGTTACGGAAACACTAATGTCTGGACTCTAGAATGTTATGGTGCATCTGAACTCATAAACATCAAGGTATAGTATAACATTGTTCAATCACAATCGCATATTGTTTTTTCTGCGTTCTCTGTCTTACTCGTGGAATTCATCTAATTGTTTCGCTCGGCAAAACGAAAGTGTTGGTTACTCTAACATATTGATATTTATATATGTCTATCTCATGCTCGATAATTCTATATTTTTCAATGAGAAAGTCGACGAGACTTTCAAATTATGTATAATTATACAAAGAAGACGTTGAATGTATACTTTTTAAAAAATATATTCATATGTAAAACTATTTTATTTACAAATAGAAAAAAAAATATTTTTTTGAGACCTATAACACAGGTATTTTAAAGGTGTAAAGGCCGAGATCCGCTGTTGTTACTGCATGTGTACGGAAGAGTTAAGGAACAGAAAAATCGACAATATTGAAGAACTAATATCAGGTCTCTCGGAGTTCTTCGAATCTAAACCAAAGACCTTTTATGAGAAAGGAATTTTAGATCTTGAAAATAGATGGCAAAGAGTCGTAGACAACGCTGGTAATTACATACTTTGTTTTAAAAAAATAATAAATAATTTAAAAAATCAAATTTGAGTTTTACTGTAAAAAACGATATTAATTCCGGGATTACCCAATATTATATAAATAATTAATTATCGTACAATGGCTCTCCACTGATTACGTAGTAATTAAGAATGTATTTAATAATTTTGTAATTTCTATTTCAGAATGATGCTACTGTGGGCAATACTGCTCATATCAACGACGCTAACTGCTGCAACTGTGACGATGTGTCCTGATCAGTGCCGCTGCCTCGTAGACGACAAAGGTCGTAACAGCATCATGTGTATCAGAGGAGACATGACAACCATCCCCGTTGACCAAATGGATCTATCAACTCAAGTCATCGTTATATCTGCACCGGATAAATATTCAATGAACTACCTTACCATTGGACCTATTTTTACGCAGCCAAAACCATTTGTAAAACTTGAAGAGTTGCACATAGTTCTATCCAATGTTCCAACAATTGGACAATTTTCATTTTGGGGCTTACAGAACTTAAGAGTTCTTAATCTCACCAATAACAACATCTCCAGTATCATAGACCACAATTTCCGTGGCCTTATAAGCCTGGAAAACTTAAGATTGGATAATAACATCATTGAAGAAATGCCAAGTGAAACATTCCGACACGCATCTGAACTTAAAATCTTGTCTCTGTCAAATAATCGCATATCTGTCTTAGTACCCAGATTATTTAGGTCTTTAGGTAAACTCAGAGAACTGGATTTGAGCCGAAACCCTCTTGGTGAACTAGTCCCGGATGTTTTTAAAGACATACAAGAATTGAAAATATTAAAGTGTCGCCGCTGTCAATTGAGAATGATAAATACTCAATTGTACCACCTTCTCTCTGGTCTTACTAACCTTGATTTGGGTGAAAATAACTTTAAGTATGTCATGGCCGATGAATTTAGAGATTTGAGGAAATTACAAAATCTAAAATACGACAGTAATCAATTGCCTGTAGTTTTAGAAAAAACATTTGAGAACCAAAATCAATTACGAAGTCTTTCACTCTCTCGTAACCGTCTGGCAATGGTGACCACCACCGCTTTCACCAATTTATCAATACTTAATGATTTAGACTTAAGTTACAATAAGCTAGATAAGCTGGATGTTCAATCGTTTCACCCTGTAGCTGACTCATTGTGGGTTTTGAATATTAGCGGAAACCACATTGGAATAGAAGACATAACTTTTGTTCTTCAGATACTATTGAATTTACGTGATTTGGGACTAGCACACCTTGGATTGTCAGAATTACCTCTTGGTATGTTTGCAAATAACCAACAACTAAGATCATTGAACCTGTCAGGAAACAATTTTGTGACATTCCCTGAGCAAGTTCTCGTACCGACGCCTTATTTACTTGAATTAATCTTAACGCATAACAAATTCACTGGTATTGATGAGAAATCGTTGATGAGAATGGAAGGAATACCAAAAGTGGACTTGGATTGGAATCCTTGGGTCTGTGATCTATGTAACATTGGGAGTATGTTTTTGTTTCTAAAGACAACATATTTGAACGCCTCTTTAGGTGAATTAATATGTATGGCACCCAAGGGCTTAGAAGGTTACAGAGTAAGCTGGCTGACTCAATCTGAACTAGAGTGGTGCGGTGATAGTGGCGCTAGGTTTATGCAAGGAGAGGCAGGTATACTAGCCGAAGAAGGCCGATTGAGTTTTATTGCAACGCTATTGCTATTGGTGGTGATTATCCTTGCCGGTTTGACAGGCGGAATTTGTTACTCAAAAAGGCGCACCGCTCAATATTACACCAATGAAGACAAAAGAGGACCACAAACAGATAAAATATTTGATAATCAACTGGTTATTTTTGGTGAGAATGACGACCTTAACTTCAAATTTCCAGCTACCGACATGGCGGAAAAACCGTTCACTGTTGTACAAGGAGAGAGCCTAATTGTTTCAACAATCAACCCGCAATAGCATTTACAGAACAGCTCACTGAGAACATTTCATCCGCACATTATGGAGACTGTTATGTGAATTAATTCACTTCTTCGAAATCAAACATATAAACATTCTAAAAATGTAAACTGAATCAATAAACATTGTGAAGTTTTAAATATTAATAATTCATAGTTTATCAAAATTTCTATTTGACAATGTAACGGAATAAATTGAAATAAAGTGAAATTCTTATTGCTATTGTTATAAATTGAAGTTACTTATCAGAGACCCTACCATAACAGTCTAATTTGTTGAAAAAGAGTTCTAATAAATATGCTCATGATCCGAAGTCCAAATCCTTTCATAAAAAAAACTGTTTTACGATATACGCCAAGCCCTTTGAAAATCTCTAAAATACTTACAACTACAAAAATTCATTAAAAGATGTGTTTTTAAACGGGACCAAATCATGATATGAATTGAAATGTAAGTTTTTATAGTTATTAAATCTACTTAAAAACCTTTAAAGATATAAATAAAAAATATTTTTTTATAATATATCCTTACATGCCCATTTTATGATTTGAATCATTTCATTTTATCACTAAATATTAGAATTTTTTTTATACCATTTAAATGTTTTACAAATTACAATTGGTGAATCATCCTTTTTTGTTAAATATTTTTAAATCTTACCTTTGTTAAACTTAATTAATTAATAAAACATCCATTGTTTTTCTCACAACAAGTTCATTATAATTATCAGAAAACTTTTCATCTCTGAAACATTTCTAATCAAGATTGTAAAAATCAATTTCTCGATGTGATTAAGATTTGTTTTAAATAATTGTAACAACATTTAACAAACATTTATCATTAACTTATAGTATTGGATGTATACTTACAGATAAATACTTACCATCCATTTCTATTATATGATTAGTTAACTTAAATAACTAACAGATAAATAATATACGAGTGTCAGTTTTGCAAACATATATATTTTAACATTTAGATCAATAACATGAATAAATATGATTAAGGATGATTTTATGTAAGTGTCAAACAAACTCTGTAGATATTTAGGAACATTCAATACCTACATAAATATATGGTTTATTTTGTTCCTCGATAGTTTACTTATTAATTATTTTGAGATTTTCATAACAGTAATCTAAAATTTACACTAACAAAACCATTTTTAGTACTGATAATTACACATTTATTACGTCTTATATAATACAACATATATTTAAGTACAGGAATAAAATTAATGACATTACTTTTAGACAAGCGTCAAACATAATTGAGCCCTCAAGAAGTGAAGTGAACCAAGAAGTAAAGTGGTAAAACTTATGGAGTCGTAGTTGTGGAGTCAGATTGTTTTAACTGGAGTCGTGCTCGAAAAAAAATAATAACTTAAAGTTATTTTTAAACATAATTCAAATTGGTAGGGTCATAGTGGTGCCACTGCATGCTACTACAATCACGACTTTACTTTTTGTTTAGGTGGATTGAATATTTTTATTTTACGGAGATAAGACTATTTCAGTGTGTATTTACTAAGCTCACATCACTTGTACAATAATTTAAGACATGTAGAATATTATAACGCATCTAACTAATTTTTTCCTAAAATACTTCTTGGTAGACTTCACCTCTCAAGAGTTAATTAAAGTAAACTATCAACAACTTTGAGGACAACTTAACAAATGGAAAAAAAGTCTTTTAACTAATTGATTAAATTTACCACATAAATCTTAAGCCACATGAAAAATTTATGTTACCATTTTTGTACAATAACAGTATTTTATACATCACAACATTGAAATTGGATGTTTTAATAAATATTAATTCACATTAAATGTATTTTTTTCATTGTATAATATTTTGTTTTAATACTGAAAACCAAATAATGATTCATTTTAGAATTTATAATATCCAGTACATAGAATATTATTAACAAAACCATACAGTTCATAAATCATTAAAATACTTCTTGGTTAAATGTGAGTTTGAAAAATATGACAAATAATTATTTGACTGTCACACTGATAATCCAGCATTTTTAACAAGCTGTCTACCACTTAAACTTTATTTAAATACAATATTTTAAGAGATAAAATTATTTGTCATTGCTCTATTGATGCATTGTCAAAAAAAGCATAAAACTTGACAATTCTGAAATATTTTTGTTTGGAGATTATGTACTTGTAATCTAATTTAATGATTGAAAGAATATCATCAAATTTTAGCACTCTATTAACGGTTTCAATTTTATTCTGGCCTTTTTTCACATTTTTGTTTACTATTTATATTTCCAATAAAAACCATGTTTTAGCTAAAATATTTTGCAAACAGTATCTTAAGAACCTATTTATTATAAACAAAACAAATGTATTTTTTTATTTCAAATACCATTTCATTCATTCGGCCATTTTGCTTTTTAATATTATAGAAAATAATCTCTAGACTGATTACCTATATACATACATATTGATATTTTATGTATGAGTAAATTTTTGTATCGATTTTTTTCAAAAATCTCTTTGTCAATAATTATCAGAAATATCTAATATCTTTATTTCGGACATTGCAGTAATGTAAAAAGTATTTCATAAGAAAAATTGCTTAATTTTTAAAAAAAATATTTTGTATTGTATAAACTTATATTTAAAAATTATGGTTTTGAAGATATCA
The DNA here is from genome assembly GCA_031772345.1 of Himalopsyche anomala. Classification (NCBI taxonomy): domain Eukaryota; kingdom Metazoa; phylum Arthropoda; class Insecta; order Trichoptera; family Rhyacophilidae; genus Himalopsyche; species Himalopsyche anomala. Next base: position 26,998,438 of record CM062844.1, read on the forward strand.
TTATAATATAAAAAAAAAACTTATTGTTAAAATGTAATTTAATCTTTTTTATACCTAGACTAAGGAGGATTAACAATAGAATTAAGGATTTGCGATAGTGATAAAAATAAAAATATGGTATTTCGGTTCAATTATGTTAAAAATGTAATTTACCAGTATAATTTTAATTATCATTTATTGTCAAACTTACATTACCAGTGCTAGAAGTAAGAATAATATAGATCCATGTTGTTTTCAAAGATAAACGAGATAATTTAAGATTTCGACTGAAGGTGCTTGGTGGAATTTCAATATTAAATTTGAACGATTCAAATTTAATAAACGAGATATTTAACGATTCTTTTTCTCCATTTTTTACTACATATATTTATGGTGAGTTTCTTGACTTATTGTTTTCTCACATTGATTACCTCATCCAAACTGTTTTATTTAATACAAAGGATCCAATGATATCTCTGAAATTACTCTGAGTTATCTCACATAGTTGCAAACAATGGTCTAACAAAACCTCAAATATTTGGTTGTGACCTAAAATTGTGAGAAATTCAATAAAGTTGTAAATTTTACATTTTTTAATGCATTTTCATTTATGTTCTTACATTAGAACCTCGATATAACTAACTAATGCGGATGAGAGTGTATCTGATAAAACCAAAAGTCAATTTCATAAATTTTGCAGGATTTATGTTTACACCTACATTGAAAATTCATTTATTTAGTCTATGTTTGGAATAGCATACTTCCTTTTGCTATATTGCTCATAGATACTCCATACACAATGTAATATGTTAATATTTTGTATATTATATCTTAAGTCCATTATATTGATGTCCTATTGTACATTCAAATGCACATTCAAAGATGGTATATCAGGAATCCGCTGAACTTATCCAATCAAGGTTAATTGTACTCCCAGTGTTGACATTGGTCAATTATACTCCCAGTCATCTCCCAGTGTTGCATTGGCAAAACTTATGCCATAGCCCGAAATTGAAAAATTATTACTAACCTACTCGGTGTTTAAAATAATAATTTTGTATTGTTGTTAGTGTACAACTGGAAAGGAAAAGAGTGTATAATTATAACACTAAGTGCCTGGATCCTTATGAGTCAATAAAATGAATGTTAAATTCTCTTCGAGCACTGGATTCTACTTATAGGATATTATTTTCTTGAGATTTATTTTTGGTTGATTACTTTCAGATACTATAATCATAGTTGATAAATTATACATATAATTAATGTGCTGTAAATTAATTATACAGAACTTATTGAAATAAAACATTTTTTTCAGAAATCTTGACTGTTTTTTTTTATTATAATATATCCAATATGGTCGCCTTAGTACTAACAATGAAGCCAGGAACTTGATTCAAATCGTGGATGAGACCAAAATTTCACTTATTGGTATTTCAATAAATAAAGAAATAATTGTACAATGTAAAAAAATTCCATTCTTCCTTTATTATTCTGAGCTACTACTTCTTTCTACTTCTCTTGGTGAAAGAATATCTTGTTTTATTTTTGATTGGGTGATACTATACTTATCAGCATCCTGAGCACATGGGGAACTGGTGGTATTCTGGCATCAAAGATGACCGGTAGATACTATTCATAGGATATACTCATCGGAACTGAAGGATACTGGTATCCCATGGGACAAGTCAAAGCAATTAACTGGTGGGGAAATTTCAAAAACGCCATGTGGTAGCCACGTGCTCCCAACAGTTATTGTCCGAAAAGGAAAGACTTCTTCTTTAAATAAATATTTTCTTCTCTACTAAGCAGTAAAATTTTATTTAGAAAACCATATCAAAAATTACTAAAAATGTTAACTCAGCTTTTAATTAAAAATAAATACGATAGGCTGTTAGCTGCGGTGGACAGCCACAAAACCACTAACTACTGTATATAAGCACTTAATATTTTGTAAAAAAATCTTTTTTTTAAGCTATGTCTGCTTCTAATGTGAAGCAAATGGATTCATAACGGAGCTGATCTTAACGAAAGTCTTTCTAAAAAAACTACTTGGTTACTCAACTTTTCTTTCACGGAGAGAGTAACGATTAACGAATAAGGCTAGGATACAGCTAGTAATTAGCTAATCAGATGGGTGTGAGGGAATATTAGACATCACAGAAACATATGCCTTCAAACACAAATCACTAAATTGATTGGATAATCAAATTTATGACTGACAGGGATCTAAATCTGGAATCAATCTAACGATATTGACCACTCAATCACAGGCCCAGAAAATTATAAAAAGATTTATTATTTATTTACAGAAAAAAAATCTGATAATGACAAATATCATGATAACCCGACATCCTCCAATTGATTGACTTTTTGTTGAACAATTAGGAATATTGAAATAAAAAACAACATGAGATTCTTCAGATATTTTATGTAAACATAATTTTTTTTAACAAAAGTTTTTAACAAATTATTTATTATATAACAAGATTCATTGAAATGAGTAAATTATAATATCAATTCCATATTTATATTGTAATTATTTAAATTGTACGCGGTGACAAAACCTTGATATGTCACGAGAATATTACTTTTATTATTATATACGAGTAGATTGAAGTTCAACAATATTTACAATTTTATGATTAATTACGAAGATTCATACAATGAATGAAATGTTATACTTATTCTATACATCACACCTCCAAAAAAAATAGTCCCACCTAAACAAAGTCGTAGAACCAAAACACGAATTTATTTTATTTTTTCATAGTTATGTTTTAGGGCTCGAATACTTGACCTGCACCCCATCACTATTTCTATATTCTTATCTCAAAATCAAGTTCATTTGACTGATGACTATTTCATCAGAGGTGTGATGAAAATTCGATAATGTGCATAGTGAAATATTGGTACACCATAAAACAATTATATATAATATATTTTAACATGTGTGTAGATCAAGTTCTTTAATATTTACAATATAGTAATTAAATACAAATAGATTTATTCAAATAAGTAATATATTATTACACTATATATAATAATTTAATTTTGTGCGTAGTAACCAGGGCTGTGGAGTCGAGTAGTGAAAAATGAGTAGCTCGATTTTTTTTTGATAAATATTTTTAATGAAGTGTATTCAAAAAAAATAGTACAAAGTGTTGCCATTCCATGCTTAGCTGACTACAGATGATCTTATGGTATACATACATATATAAGTTAAAATGAAAACTTTGAAAAATTTCCTCGGCGTCGGAGTTGTCTTTTTTTTACTTGACTCCACAGCCCTGGTAGTAACAAACATAACTATCACATTTATTGTGATGTATGAAAGTAGATTAAAGTTCTACAATATTATATCAACTGTGGAAAGGAAAAAGGACGTAACCTAAAGTTTTTTCAAAACAGGTTTTTTTAGATAATCACAATGTATCAAACTCGATACACGTTCTGTCAAAAGGATGCAAGCTGCAAATTCCGAATTAGTATCTAAATTTAGCTTTTATGTTTGAAAAAGATGACCTTGTAAAAAATTAAAACTAAGAAAAAAGACTGAAATAAAGGTTTTTCCTAGACGATTTCCTTAATCAATATTAGATGATGCCAACTTAACACCAGTTTAGAAGTCTCCGTGCACTTAATGGTTGATAACTCATAATTTGCACATGGCCCAAAATCATCAAAACACATTTTTTGCACCTCCTGTAAAATTTGATATGTGTGGGTTACGTTCTTTTTCCTTTCCACACTCAATATGTTTTCCGTGGTTTATCGAAGTACGACTATTATAAATGGTCGGTTTATATATTCTTACAAATTGGCAAGAATAACTTATAAAATTGTACCATGTATTTTGTGTTTTCGTAATCGATGTTAATTTTCATTAATTCTCGTTATTGTGGATTTTTTCTTAACTAGATGATAATATAATGTTGTTGTTTACAAGCAACATTATAGATCGCGAGAATGCGTTTTAGATAAGGTTGGAAGTGAAATTTCATATTCAATTTCTTTTATATGATTATTTATTTTATTATAAAAAAGAAACTAGATTAACCTGATATGCCTGCCTAATTTTATTACGTAAATTTTGACGATTAACGTCAAGTAATACGATAAGATTTCCATTTGTGATGATTCCTGGGGCATACTAAGCATCATAACCAAGCAAATGCCGGAAACAAAATATTAAAAATCTATCATGATATAGAAAATCATCTGCTAGGGTCGAGATGAACAAGGGTCACCTGTATGAACAATAAACCTGGATACAATCAAACCAACAAATTCCAATCATTACAAAACATTTAATAAATTATTGTAAAATATATTTTTACAATATCACTATTGTAATTATTTTTAGAATAATCATGAAATTATTAATATATTATGAGCTGTTTCAATGTTACTAGTGAAACCCCATTATTACATACTCGGAATTCACATTTTCCCAATTCAAAGTTTCATTTAAATAAGAACATTTAATATTCGACTTAACATTTGTATTTCCTGCAATTTGCACCTGAAACATTCAAAATTCAATTAAAGCTCTTTATAGCTATTTTACTAACTTACATAAAATTCACAACCAAACCTTTAAATAAATTTATTGAATCGAAAGAGTTTTTTATGAATAACATAGAAACATGGGAGGAAAAAATCATCTCAACCTATGATTCCTTTCTATATTTGTATTTTTTTTTTTGTCAGTCCCATCAAAAACGTAAAATACTCTACTTTATTTATTTATTTATTTATTGTCATTCACTATACGAAAATATACAATATGAGGCATCCAGTTACAAAAAACTCAATGTAAGCCTATGAAAAAATAAATTCAATTCTATAATAGTGTTTTCATAGATCGGATTCAATTCTGGTGTCTGGAATGTATAATCTTATTTTCCTTACATTTATTTAATTGTATGGTTTATCAGTTAATAAGCACTGTTCTTTTGTTTTTATTTAAAGATGGAATACAATAGAAAAAAGAATCTTAATATTTAAATATGACCTTTTGTAATTAGATGCTTCATGTTATAAAATCTCCTTATAACATCTTTGGCTAGATTACTTTATTAATTAATATGTTACAATAATACAAAGTCTGACGTGTTGTTTTGTTGTAAAAAAAATTGAACAAAATGACAACCAAAACAACCAAATAGCAAAATAAAATCTAAACAAAAATATATGCAAGCGGTCTCAATTTAGAGCACATTAATTTTATTCAATAAAGTTTCGTTGTTCGCTAATTTTGAATGTACGCCAAGAATAAGCAGTTTGAACCACCAGAATTCCATCTTGCTATGAAGTGTGCCAAAAAAAGATACTTAATGGCTCATTAATATATAACTGGTCAAGAAGTCTTTAATTATTAATTAATCAATAACAATCAATACCCAACAACCAAATAATGTATATACTTAGTCAGTCTAAAGAAGTTTCTTTAATAAATGAAACATGTCAACACAATGTGGTATTTAAACTTGTTATTTATACTCGACCTCCGTAGATTTACTGGCTGTTCTAACAATCACAACAAAATATTATATGTATTAGAACCACACACCTTTACATGCACAATCTTACGTACAGCATAGGCAAGTGTGGCGGTGAAAAATTATATATGAATTACGAAACTAAAATTTGTGTATATATTTTGAGTATTATTTATGAGAAAAGTGTATAAATTACAGTATACTATAACTATGGTGTATTGCAGAACTTCATTCTATATTTTATAAATATTATAATCTCAGTTAACAATGTGAGTAATCCAGTATTTAATATTTTACTTGAGGTATTAACTACTACGTAAAAAGTCCCATGAATTTCTGTTTGTGCTGGAACATATTTTCATAATAATTGGAGATCCTCTTAATTTTTCGTCCACCGATAAGCAAGTTCCCACAGCAGTGTTGTATATAGGTGAACCATTCTGAAAATAAATTTAAAAACATGTAAACAATTCTTATGCTGTAATAAAAATAAATTGGGAAAGATTGTCTTGGACGCACTAGTGGTATTAATTGTTGGCATTTACTATTCTTATTACACTGAAATCTGACAAAGGATCATCCAGCAAACACAGCAGTTTTTTTAATAATTGTTTTACAATACTAGCTGGTTCCCGGCAAGCTTCGCAATGCCGCTCAAAGAAAAAAGGTGTTTGTGTTTTAACTGTGTTTATTGAAGTGCATGTTTTCTTTTTCTGTCTATTTGATGTTTGCTGCCGATTCTCTATGGTACGACACACCCGCCACCTACTATAAGTTAATAGTACTATAACCTTTGCGCAAGTGCAAGCATACATTGTCAAAATGAACTGTATGGCAGACATACAAACATTGATACATGATTACATACAACAAGACCTACTGAAAGCTAATTTTACTATACCTATAACCTTCCCAGAAGTGCAAGCAAAATGTTTGTCAAAGTTTTATTGCAATCGGATGAGCGGTGTGGCAACGCATAAAGTACGAACAAACAAACATCCATTTTTATATATTAGATATAATTGAATGGTATAAAAAGTCACTGAAGAATTTATTTGCAGTGTTTTTGTACACATAACTTTTAAGCTATACAAAATTATAATATTTGAAATACCTTTGATTTATGCCGCCATTCCTGAGTCCCAGCCATTTCATGGCATTTCGACAAGTATGCCAACCCATCTCCGCCATGCTCCGACTCTAAGCACAGCATCCTTCCTAAGACAAGCTCATGAAGAACTGTTTCATACCACATCTATAAGGATGAACATAACTATTAGACACCGGTGAATAAAATGTCTATACATGTGGTTATAAATTCCTTTGTACGTTTGGAAGGTTTTGAAATAGCACAACTTAGTCTTAGAAAACAAAACAATTAAATATTATTTTAAACTGCCTTAACCATTTGAGTGCTGAGGAGCGCGATAGTGCTTTTTAAAATTTGCCCCAAAAGTGCGGGCAGCGCCATCGCGTCGCTTGCGATTACCCATAATAAATATGTTGACAAACGTTGAACATTGTAGTTTTTGAAGAAAATTATCAGCGATATATTTAAAAGAATGGTCTTCAATAGTTATATCATTTATAAATGAAATTCTACCAATAAGAAAATGACATGTTTGCAATTTACTTCATGAATCGATCTATGTACATATGTATATATAATATTATTTTGTATAAAAATGTATCTTTTACGCAAGATATCATTTTTTCTTTATACGATTGGTAGACATTTGTATAATGTAATAAATAGTGTCAGAAAAATGTTAAAAAATCATTGTTTAATTCAAAGTTAGTTTTTACTTCTTAGAAAAAGTTATATTCAGTTCTGGACTTTTTATTAATTTCGTCGTAAAAATGTCTTACAAAATATATTTTTTTATAGAAAACATTTAAATATCTATTTGTATGTGACATTTTTAATAAAATCCTTCGAAAACTGAGATGAATATAAATTTTATAAAAAGTATCCTTTTCGCCACTTTTTATTCAGCAAACTTAGATAATGTATACAAAAATGACTCAGCAATCAAATGGTTAAGACAAGTGATCAATTTCATGTGCTTCGGGTTACAGTGCTTACATGTTTAACTTTTCCGCTTCTAAGCTCAAGAAATGCGACCCACATTTTCTTAAATATCTATTTTAATATGGGTGAAACAATGTTTATAATTAAGGTATTCTTATATCATAGTTTTTTGGACCTTTTGTTGTTTGTATAAATGCGCGATAACGCGAGTATGCGATAACGAGATAAGCGCCCGCTTATCAGCGATCGTTCGTAAGATAACTGAGCTGAACGCATCAGTTGCAAGTACATATTTGTACTGAAATGACGTATTTTTTACGCACAACTTAAAATATGATTATTTATTAAAAAACCACGGATTTTTATAAAAAAAAAATGTATGAGGAATGATGCAGAGAGATATTTTAAAGCCCTTAGACCAATGGTTCCCAAACTTATTTCCCCCGTGTACCCCTAAGCCCAGTATTTTACCTTCGTGGACCCCCTCCCCCAGAATGCATAATAGTGAAGTTTTCTAATTTTTTAAAATACAAATATGAGCACACTGTGATAGGGTTTTTTGTATAGTGGACAATTGTAAAAAAAATATGTTAATTTTTTATTCTTATCATTAGTGAATTTTTTTCAATGAAAATGAACAAATCAAAACAATCAAATTCTTACATAAAATAATAAAATCTGTTAATGAGAGGGATGAACCTGATGCTCCGATATCAATTGGTCAATATTTGGGTTCAAATTCGTAAGGTACAGTCGTAAATCTCCACGTCCAGTGATTTGCAACCGATTTCTTTTTTTCGTAAGAAAATTAGTAACTGCACTAAAACCTCTCTCCATGAGATACGAAGAAGGAAATGCTATCAAAAACTTTCTTGCGATAGCCCACAATACAGGATAAGCAACATGGATATCTTTCTGCAGCCAGAACTGCTGGTAACCCTTTCTATTTTATAAATTTAAGAGATAGTTTACTTTGACCGATTTAAGCCCGCATTATTTTGATTAAATTTGATTCCATTGATTCCGGTCCGTGGACCCCCATTTTTTTTAATTCCTGTCAGGGACCCCCTGGCAGTCCTCACGGACCCCCGGGGGTCCGTACGGACCACTTTGGGAACCTATGCCTTAGACTATTTTTTTTTTTGAAATTCATAAGAATAAGGCCAATAATGAGGAAACCACTGGGGTCCCTAAATGACCCCCATCGGCAGAGAAGTATTTTTTTAGTCTCCGAGCTGCGAGAGTTAAATCCCACTAGAGACAGTTACAAATATTGATTTCACAATCGATTTAAGTAGTCATATAATAATGTAAACCAAAAATTATGGTCAAATCTTGTTACAGTCAGAGAGATTGTTATTGGGCATTGAAAGAGTGTGCCTCTTGGATAGCATACATATAGATGAGCTTCGAAGATCTTGTCAAAACAAAAATCTTTAGAATATTTATAGGACATAAAATAATTGCGCATCATCAAGTAAGTTAATAATATCCGGTTACCTGATTTGGAGTACGGATACAGGTTGCTAAAATCAAACCCCCTCCTTTGGTTTTAATATCTTTGGCAGCTTGAATACATAAGGTGGAATTAGTGAGCTTCAGCTGAAAGCTGTCAGTATAATTCCGTTTCCTGAAACAAAAAAGAAAAATTCAATTCAATGTAAGGATAGAAGGATAAGGCTAAGCATGACTAGTGTAAACTTATCAATCTAACTTAAGATCAATGTTCCCTCTAATTTTCAGAAGGTTGTGTGCGCAAATGATATTGGCTGTGCAACTTTGAAAAGAAATAAAAAGATTTGTGCGCCACATAACGGTATTTAGACCTACTAAAAAAAAGGTTGATTTTTAATAATGACAATAATTAACAACACTACATAATGTCAATTAATTTATTCTGGTGGTGGTAAAGATAATGAAACTTTCGTGTGCTCTGTTGTAATGTATGTGCGCGCGCTCGGCGGGTTATGTGCGCATGCACACGCACACATCTTAGAGGGAACACTGCTTTAGTCCTCTTTTAATTAAAATGTTATTTTTACTTGAATATTCAATTCTTTCAAATGTAAGCTGGCTCCCCAAGCAATAGATTTTTTCTACCTTAATCCACATCAACATCTACAATCCATGTGGCAATAACAACAAAATTCAGAACCAAAAAACACCTTAAATCAGTGGTCGACAAAGTGGTGGACCCCAAGAGAATTTTGGTGGTCCGCAGAGAAATGTGGAATTTGTTTATTTTTAATCCACAGCAATTTTGCTTATAATTTTGCTTGACATTTATCCAAAAAAAAAATAATGACTTACACAAAGGTGCTGGATTAAAAATTATGAATTTAGTAGTTTGTGAGGTCCTGAAATTTGCCGACCGTTGCCTTCTGACTCTTAACTAATCACAACACTCCTATTACGAATTCAGATCTTAAAAACTTAATTTATTTTAAAAGTAAAAAATGTAGTTTTCATCGAGCGTCGTTGAGATGGATTTCATCTCCAGTCAAGAGAACACAAAATATTCATGACATGTCAAACATTATTTACCTCGAGTGCCAAGGCTGGAATATATTTCTTTGGGGATCAGATATGGCGTTGAGTTTTTCTTTTACTTTAGATTCACTATCTGAATCGAGGATCATTTCAGGATAAATATTATCCAAATACCATTGGAACGATTTACATCCAAGAGCTTTCCGTAATTCTTGCCTCTCTGATATATCACCAAATTCTACTGAAGAAGCACTAGGAACCTTTTTCAGATAATTGTCCTAGAATCAAATGTAAATAAAACATATTAAATATCGCAAAAAAGTAATGAGATTATCCATTACTTTAGATAAAGCTAACATTTGTACTTATTTGATGTTGGTAAATTAAACTTAATCAGGGTAAATGATACAACAATTTATTATATTCAGTCAGTTATATAGGATGTTTTTTAAAGGTTGGTCTATCAAATTAGCAACAATTTTTCCAGTGACAGCTAATTTGTGGCAGGTGCTGTGGCATTTTGCACCGTCTCTCCTACATTAATGCCATTCGAAGATGTCTATAGCACTATCTGTGTGTGTATTACACACCAGTGGGGGGCTATTCTCATATTTATTAGGATCGAAACAATAAGACGCTCTCTTATCCTACTGATTTTAGTACTTTAGTACTGGTTGATATAACAAACTGATAATATTTTCAGCTATTATCGCTGTTAAAATCAACCTCAGTCAGCCCAAGTCTGCTCACCGGATCGTCAGTAGCCACTAGAGTTTTAACAAAACAATCTGTAAGTTTAGACTGTTTTGATCTGACCTTAGGTTCCTAGCTAGAGAGCTGCATCCAGCAAAGTTAAAATCAAAAGAAACCATTGAAGAAGGACTATTGTAATAGAATAATCATTCGGCATCCATACCAGGAAAGAATCCAACCAGACATGTGCGAGTCGCATTGAATTATGAAGCATAGAATCTGTTCCATCTGGAGAACCGTACGGACGCCTTTTTCTGAATACGTGCCCAACTCGACTGCACGGCAAGATCTCTAATTCACCTCCGCACATCCATATCTAAAAAGAATAAACATCCATATTAAATTTGAATCATTCAAATTATGTACACTCCCACAGATTTTGTCACTAACGACCCGGGTTTTGCCTTTCGGCATCTTCAGGCGTTCAAGCGCACGGATAAACTTGAACTGACGCTTAGTAAATGGATGTTTCGTGTTTATATATTAAATAAATGTATCACTGAGTCTAAAGCCATCGCTGGCGAAAAGGATAAGCTCATGGGAATTCCCAAAGATTTGAGTAGTGAGTGGTTTTAAGAATTATATTTATTTGTTTGTCGGCAAAGGTTTTATGATATTATTTATATAGGGTATAGAAGTGGAGAGCCCGGAAGGTTTAATAGTTCGTTTAAAATCGGAAGACTATGTAACTGTGCCCTATTAATTTCTAAAATTTCCTGGAAAAAGAGCTTATGACTGTCCGTATTTGGGTGTAACATTTTTATCCCTTGTTCCTGATTGAACACGTGTCCTTCCGAAATTAAGTGATTAGCAAAAGTAGACGTGTCCTTTTTCAGTCTAAAGGCTGCCATATGTTCTAATACCCTGATGTTTAAAGTCCTCTCTGTTTTGCCGATATAAAATTTATTACAACAAGAGCATTGTAATCTATAAATTCCATATTTATTTAGGTAATGTATTTTATCTTTATTGTTAACTAATAATTTTCCTAAAGAGTTTTTACAGTAAAAGGCTGGTCTAACACTCAGCTAGTTGTTTTTTAATTTTAAGACTTGTATTTCCTAAATAAATGATTCTACGCCAATACCTAGCATGATCTATGTCCTTTGACAATGTACCTTGAAATAACATTTTTTCTGCAAGTTTAGTTTGTTTTTTTGATAAAAGATTGTCTATAAGAGACATATCGTATCCATTGTTGATGGCGATTTGTTTGATGATTTTTAATTAGATATTAAAGTTCTTTTCATTCAAAGGAACACTCACAAGTCTATGAATTTCTGAATGAAAAGCGGCTAGTTTATAAGAAAATGGGTGCATTGAATCCTTATGTATCACGGTATCCGAAAATGTAGGCTTCCGAAATATTTTAAATTCGTGAGAACCGTTATCAATATTAATATTTAGGTCAAGAAAGTTAATATTCTTGCCTCCGACTTCTAAAGTGAATTTAATATTTTTATCTAATGAATTTATAAAGTTATGAAAGTTAGTTATTTGTCTATCCGTTCCATTAAACAAGCAAATAATATCGTCTACATATCGGAACCAATAGACTATAGGTTTGGCTTCTGTTTTGTTTCTAAAAATTTTATCTTCTAAATAGTTCATATAAAATGCAGCTAACATAATTTGACCATTCATTGACACTGTACATAATTTAAATGATTCAAATTTAATATTGCAATTCCACCAAGCACCTTCAGTCGAAATCTTAAATTATATCCATATTAAACATTTAGAATAAAACCTTGATAAAACAAATCTATGTTTACAACAAACCAAACGCGAAAGTGCATTTTATAATAGAATAATTTTCCCAAATGCATTAGAGTGAGGAGATAAACGGCACAAATTTATATTCAGAGCTAGTGAATTTTCCATGAATAAACTACACATATTGTCAGAATACTGGCAGAAGTTACTAAGTAACTAATTGATAGTTCTGACTAAACAGCAAATTTAAAAGCTTTTAGTTTAGGGGCTTTGATATGTTATGTGATGTGGATAATAATATCAAAATATAGATGCATTCATGTCAATCTGACACGAATTAATAGGCAGGGACAACAGCCTAACCTATTATAAATAAAAACCAAAAAGTATTTTTTTTAGAAATTATAAAGAAGCAATGTAAAATATGTAAGAGAACCAATTTCTCACTTTTTTACATTCATTATGTAATTTTTGCATATCCCAGGAATTTATCTCTGGTACAAAAAGAGAAGAGTGTTATCATTTTTAAAATTCAACCAGGCTTAAATTTGATCAAACATTTATTTAAGTACAGTAGAATTAGTTTAAAACGACTTGGCTAACAACGACCAACCGTTTTTAGCGACGTAGATGCAAAACCTCAAGTTTGGTTTTCGTACAAATACGTTAAGCAAGACGTCTGGTTAGTACAACCTAATATCTCCAGTTTCTTGACCGTCAATTGCATAAAAATGCATCAAAATATAAATAGCCAAGATATGTTCATCAAATAATTAATACTTAAAAACAAAGAATCATTTTACATTAAACTTGCTTGGCAATCAATGTGGTAAGATGTCATCAAAATTTAGAAAAGTAGTCACTCACCCGAAAGGACATCTCGAGATTTTCTCCTCCCCATGTATCCATCAATGCATCATATTTCCCCATCTTGTTGAAATACTCTCTGTATATTGCAAAAAGTCCACCGGCCATGGTGGGTGTCTTGATTGGTTTTACAAAATCTTCTTTCTCTGTAATTTGATTAGTCTCATTTATAAAAGTGACTTTTTATTACAATACAAGTCAATCGGGGTAAAAGTGTAATGAAATCCGTATTATAATCATGAGGTAATTTATACACTCAATTAACCCTTCAAGAGCTGTTGACGTGCTGTGCACACGGATCAAAAACCACCCCCAAGGACGTCCAGTATCAAACAAAGCCAAGTCGTGTTTTTGCCGATGTACACATTTTTATCAATTCTATTAGGGAACTTTAATACATACAATTTACAATGTTACAGTTTGAAAGTCATACTACAAGCAATGTTTCAGCTGAGGTGTGCGCGCGCACACTTCCCAAAATGTGGCCGCACACATTTTTATATCTCCCGCACAGGCCGCACACAGAAATATTGTAAAAAGAAGTTTGTTTTACTATAGCTTTACTAAATTTTTGTTGCCAAGACAAATAACTATTAGGGTTAGGTGTTGTGTTTTAAAGAAATAAGCAAATAATGAGTTGACTGACTACTCTAATGGAATAAAGCACCAAGCAAATGGGTCCTCATACTTGCGCACACTTTTTGTCTATTATTGATATAACTTACCTTTAAGAACACCTTTTGGTATATTATCCCATTTGAAGTGCAACCCCCAATTAAAACCACCGCGAACCAGCGGGCTGGCTTTGTATACAAATGTGTCAGCATTTATCACATCTATAACAGGAATTACTACTCTATTTGAGTATTCATTATCCGCAATAAGGTTTTCTGATAATCTTGTCACAAGGGGTTCCAGCCACTCTGTATTCACTTCGATGTGTGAATCTAAAAATACTATTACCTAGAAAACAAACAAAATTTACATATGAGCAAAACTATTTGTTAAATTATGAAGTAGATTGTGTACAAAGTAATACAACACTTTTGTTGGTAGCCTTGGAAATTGCACATGAATTATATTTTAAATAAAATAAACGAATATGTATAAATGCAACACAGTTATTTAAGATCCGACAGATTGAAAAATATATAAGAAGCAAAACGTGGTGGTGATTTGAGAGAGCTAAAAATATGAAATAATGGTGCCGTTTGTGCTCAATGTCGATCATGAAATACAATATAAAATTGTGATTTTTGTAAGTGTCTAACATAAGAATTTATTCCGATATAGCAGTGTTTACAAGCAGGGATTAAAACCCTCTTGTGGACTTAAAAATCTGGGGGTGTTTTATATATTTCTATCACTCATATATTTCTATCACTCGTCTTTCTCAACCGTTGTGCGATGGTTAAGTTTATTTCTTTGCAACAGTATCCAGAAATCTTCTGAATTAACAGTTTAATAAAGTTTGACCTAAGAAATTCATTGAATGAAAAACATATTGTTTTAACCCATGAGAACCTTTTAATAACTTTACTGAGGTAAAGGCGGCAATGTTTTCAATAAAGTTAAGAAACACTGCTATATAGCATGTTTTTGTTATTATTATGTCTTCATCATGATGTAAATAAACACCGCTTACTTGTGCAGTGCTGTTCTCTGCCCCGACTAACCTAGCCCTTATAAGTCCTTCTCTGCGGCTTGTTTTCAGCAGCCTTATTTGAACGGGCAGATGGAAATTGATCCTGTTGTAATTCTGAAAGTCATCATCTTCGGAATTAAGATGTTTGGTTATATTCGAAATGTGGCTCTGCACATTCTCGTGTAGTTGATAAACATCACTGTAATCGTCCACTAAAATAATTTCTTTGAGGAGATGTTTGGGTGTACGGTCCAATATTGACTGTACAGATCTCATTAGAGTATGAAAGTGTTCATTATAGAAACATATTATCACTGATACGCTTGGCAAGTCTTCTGGGTATTTTTTATTTTTGCATCTGAAATATTAAATAAAATATATTATTATTTACAGTAAAAATCAAGAATCAGTTTTGGTTAAATAAAAATCGATATTTGAGATTGATTTACTTTTATATTTCCTAGCAACAAGTTAACCTTTTGACCCCTGCTAAGGATATAAAGAACAACATCAATCCAATATCTTCTCTTCAGTCAAGCTCTATCTATTGTTTTCGGAAGAATTTTCCCACAGGCATCATTCATGCTTAGAGTTTGATATTATTTTTTTCTGAACTGTTGATCAACAACATATCTGCTAAATTATGTATTTGATAAAATCAGAGTTTTTGCTTACAATTCATTTCGGGTGTCGGGTAATGTTCTCGTAAATGAAATGCGCTGAGATGCAAGGACATTGAAGGCATAGGTTTTGTAGCCTTTATCCCTTATCAGTTTGTCTTCTGCAGTTCTTATAAAACCAAACCCACTGTCTAAAATCAATCAAATACCAAATATTTAACATAGAATTTCTTTTGTTTTGTGATAGATTTTTATGTCACGAGTTGCAACAGCTTGGTTTAAACGGGAAAAAATTATTATATCTGTAAATATTTACCTGCTTTTTCGAAGAGTCCATTGTTTTTATCATATGGTGTTTTTGGAGGAGGCGAGTGGTATTTAATTACTCTATTCGAATCAATATCAATTAAGGCAGCTTGAGGTACATTATGTGTTGAATGACTTGTTTCTAGAAAAAATAATATGAAATATACATGAGGTATTTATTATTTTTTCATAATTATAAAAAAGTCTTGATTTTTTTGTGTTTGTGCTTAAAATATTGCAGATTTGTATGCATATTTACTCTGTTGAGTAGCAAAAATAAATAGATATTTTTCTTTGATAGTGCTAAAGCTTAACTCGGATCCTGCTCTCCTCTACCGCTTTCTTCAATCCAACCACAATAGATAACAACTCTAATAAATTAACAAATCCCACTTGCCGTCTTAAAACATTTACGGGTTCATATTTTGGATTGACAAGTGGCATTTTTTTTGTTTTTACTGGAGTAATTCATTTTAATTATAAGAATAATGATTCTCTAAAGATAAATAGAATAAAAAGTTATTTACGTTGGTCATTAGACGTCGTGAGTACCCAATAGAGGTATATTGATATGGCCCATGTAGTAGATGCAAATATCATACCCCTGACAAACGATTTACCATACAACACCATATTTCTGTAAAAAAAGAAAGTTTTAATTAATAAAATGAAAGTTAGCACACTAGTAATTTCTAATTATAAATGATAGCAAAATGTCTACTATTTAATAGTAATAGAGAAAATCATATATATTATGTTTATTTACAATTGGTAAGTAAATAAATACTGACACATAAAAAACTGAAATAAGTCTAACTATTAATTAAGCTTAGGATTAAAGATTTAATACTTCCATGATATTTAAAACATTACAATCGAAAGGACAATTATATGCATTTTTCGTCTATGTCTAAATTCATAATATCATGTACGTCAAAAAAAAAAGATAAAGTCCCGGAAATTTAATGGGTATCTGGGTAGCAGTATAATAATAATTGACATATGATCTTTTTGTGTTAAGACATACGTTATATACATAAATAATATTATCTATAATTAAAGTGAATACACAAAACAACTTGATATGAGTAACTGATTCTAAACACACATTTTAGTAGATATTAAAAAATACGCAGATTATACATCAAATTGCACTTCATTTTTAAATCTGAGCCAGACCATTTGTAAATATTGGGGCCGCGACTTTTTTCCATGACTAGTTTTTCATAACATTGCAAAACGAAATTCATTTATCAGAATTCTTTGTTTTTCTTGTGAACGAGTGGTCAATGCTCTTACTATCATCCACTCAGTTGTGCAGTCAACGGTTTCGTGGTGAAAATTTTAATATTTAATTTTCCAATCAATTTATGAATTTGCATGTAAAATGCATGGATGCAGGGCTAGCGCTAAACATTTGACTACCCAAGGGAAGACAGTATTTTTCAACCCATAGTTATAAAATTCCCTTAAACACTAGACCAGGCGTGCGGAACTTGCGGCTTTTTGGCTACTCAAGTGCGGCCTTCTGGCCAAAAATTCTATAGTCAATGTTTACTGCGGCCTTTTGTCGAATCAGAAAAATGAATGCGGCCTTTAGAGAAGAAAGGGTTCCCCACCCCTGCACTAGACATTTGGCTGCCTCTTCAGATTTAAAGCTATAGGCAGTCGCCGGCACATGAAGCGCCAGCACAGCATGTATGTTGGTGGTATTTTCACACTTATATCGTCTTATGCTACTTATCTTACCCTCCGCAAAGAAAACTCTTGTTTTCTTATCCGCTCTGAAAAAGATTCTTAATTAAGATTCCATAAACTCTTACTTACAGTTAATTAAATACATGAAACACCGTTATTGAACTTTAAAATGATGCTGTTATTTTTAATCATGAAGGATTCATAACTTACATTTTTAATGTACAGCAAGTACTCGCCTACAAGGAATTTCCCAGATATCAGCATGTCAAACTTTTCTTTAAATACATTTTTGTGTACCATTTAAAATTTGATAGGTTGTCTTTCAAGTCCATTTTCTTAAGAGTTAATTTCTGAAATAAAAGTTTTAAATTTCAAATTTCTCAAAGTCGTACTTTTTAACATTCAAATATTAATTATCCCGAATACTATTCAATTAATCCATCATGGATATTGACCATCTATATCAGTGCTTCCCAACCTTTTTCCATGCCAGACCTCTAAATCTGAAAACAATAATCTGCAGACCCCGAAAAAAATATTTCACATGTTCATATTTTATCACAAAGAATGTTGAAAGAATGAAAATTCCCCACCCCAGGTTGGGAAGCACTGATCTATATGATATATCTAGGTATGTCGTAAGTACATGTACCTAATCGATTTTGGTTTATAATAATGTTTATGTTCGGCTGACAATGATAACTTAGATTGGCCGCAGTAATTTGTAATACTAAGAAATAACCTCAATGGCAAACGAAGCAAAAACAAAATGATCTAGATTAAGAGTTTGTTAAGGCCAAGAAATGAGGATAAACAATCAAGTTAACAACTTAACCGTTTAGGCAGCAGTATTACGGTAAACGACGTTTAACAAAAGAAAGGAATTATTATATGTCAACTTGTTTATAAACCGCAATAAATAAAACTTACACGATTTCAGAATATATGCGTCAAATATGAAACGTTTTGAAGTTACTGCTGGTCCAAATAAAAACATTGAAAGAACAATACATTAACTACACTAGACTTAACCTAATTTTCACTTAAACTTTAAATTACAATAACGTCCAACTTATAAGAAAGACGTTGCGATATTGGATAGTGTACATCAACAAACGAAAACATTCAATGATACTATCGGTACTATCCGTACTATCACACGTCCCAACAATCTACTAACTATTTGATGAATCAACCAACCGTATATTGTCTGTGGAATCAACTAAAGGAATAGACAATACAGTGTAACCCCGATCTACCGTTCTCGCATTGTTCGTTTTCCCGCATGGTTGGTTCATTTTTCATAGTCCCGGTCAAACACCCATAAGAACAATGTAAAATAATCCCGCATTAACCGTTCCCCGATTTACCGTTTTCCTCGATCTATCGTTCAAATATTTTGGTCCAGTCAAAAATATTATCCCGATTGACCGTTTTCGTTGAATATTTTTCATAAATAATCTTACCTCGCATTTCGTTTCGCGTTTTTTTTCAGAAGAACCCCGATCTTCCGTTCTTACTATCTTCGTCTTTATGCATGGATCGTTTATTTTTTACTTGACCAAGACCCCACCCCGTAATAGCAATGTTTAGTAATTCCACGTTAATCATTTCTCGATTTACCGATTTCTTCGATCTATCATCTAAATATTATCGCCCCGTCCCAGTTACTAATCTATCCCGATTGACCATTTTTGTAGAATATTTTTTTCGCTCATAAATAATCTTACATTTCATCTGGTTGAGTAATTTTTTCTAACTCAAAGTTAATTGACTTAGAAATGTACGCGATTTTGAAGAGTGTTTGTTAAAATTAAAGTCCCAAACTGCAAATAGGCTACTTAGTTTGTATTAAACAAGTTAAAAATACATTCATTTGTTCTTTAATTAATAAATAAATGAGTTTTTTGAAAATTAAACATTTTTTTGTGTTATTTGAAGATATCCCACATTATCGGTTTCTCGCATTATTCGTTCATTTATTACGATCCTTTGAAAAACGTAGAATCGAGGTTCCACTGTAATCATAATATAATAATATATGTACTGAATAGGTAATATTTATAAAACTGAAGGTGAATAAAATATTATTTGACTAGGTTTTATGGCATTACAAAACACATCGCGCTAGTTCAACTAGTTTATGACTTTATCGTTTGGAATTATTAATATCTACAAAAAAGTAATGTCAAATTTAGGGTGACCAGACACGCTCAATTGAAAATCAGGATATGACAAGCCATCATTTATACTACCTTGTATCAGGAATCTTGATAAAACCTTTGTCATGGCTTTACTCGAAAGCCACAATCAGGGCCGGCTCGTGGCGTGTGCAAAGAGTGCGGCGCACACAGACGCAAGCGTGGCGTACACAGGCGCGTAGGCGCTATCCACTCATTTAGATTTAGTTTTTCGAGGCGTCAAAGGCGTCTCGCAGACAGGCACAGAAATCTTCAAGCCGGCCCAGGCCACAATGTCCTCTAGCGTGCGTGTGGAACCAGTAGCAGATTACCCTACAAGCGAATAAGGCGCGCGTTTGGGGCCTCAAAATAGCTTACATTATATAAACCATATATTTTTTGTTCAGATTTTTTTTACTACTATTTTTTTTAATGGGATTTTCTGGCGTTTTCATGTTCTCCGAAAAAATGGCCTCCAAATGTTATTGCGCCTAGGGTCTCTCATGTGCTTAACCGTCACTGCGTTGAACAATCTATGACATTTATGACTGTTGACTTTTATCATAATGGCTTCACAGAACAATGCGCTTATTCTCGTAATAAGTATAAATATTGATAGTTTTAAAAACACTGAAGTGTAAAATTTTTATAACATTACTGAAAGATTAATTTGAACAAGGAAAGTCAAGAAGCCATATTTAATATAATAAATTATTTATGTACAGCAAATAATAATCATGAGTATTTGAAAATTGAGACAATACATTTTGAAAACACTAGGATATTTAATCAAAAATTGCAACGTCTGGTTATTGTAATATATCCAAATGCCCATTCATGTGTTGTTAATTAATGTAGCAATGGTGTTAAATAGTTACCAATATGTTAATTTTAACAACGGATTGATAAAATATATAGATATGATTTGTTTGTTTTTGTCATTTTCATCTGCAACAACTGCAATGAATTATTATGTAATGTAGCTCTAAATACGATTAGGACTATTTTTTTTAAAATTTAAAAACCCTAAACTTTTAAAATGACTTGCTAGATTTAAGTTTCTATGATTATAATCTTTCGATCTTTTGTACCAATTCTTATTTTTGTACATAAAATGTGATAAAATATATTAGACTTGTAAAAATAATTTATTATATATTTTAAGTCAAATTTAAATGAAAATCATTTAAATAAATGTTTTACAGGTAAGATTACAATTGTTACTCGTTTAAATGCATAAATATTTGTAGAAACTCATAGTTTGTTCATTTATAACTTCACGTAGATACTTACTTGGATGAATGGTTTTTGAGCTGGTAGTAAATGTAAATATTTTTTACTCTGGCGACACTTTAAAAACATGCAAATGTGGATTGAATAGACAATATACTAGAAATAATTTGTCAATGGTTAAATGTCATCACAAATGTCATCGGTTAAATACAAAACAAAGTGATGACTTCCACTGTAAATTTATAATATAGCAAAATAGACACTTCTAAATTCTACTGAGAGTTCCACTATACGTACGAATCGCAATATATTTTCTGTCATGTTTTTATTAACAAGATACAGAAATTACATTCTAATTGCCGGCTTTTCTTTTGTGGCAGGATGTATGTTTGCTTTGAACGTTATGAATTTTGAGATGTGCGATAATATAATTGATTCATTATCTACATCAGAAAATAATGGCAATATTCAAAAAAGTTCAGTGCAATACATAGCTTTAATATTTTCAAATCCAGACAATATAGATCGCAGAATTGCCATCAGAAATACATGGCTAAAACTAAAAAATAGCGACAAGTTTAAAAAATCACATAACAGTTCAAAAACAACAGACTCTGTTATGGATTCTCATTTCCGACATCATTTTGTTGTTGGTGTGTCTTCTGTTACTGATAATGTTCGGAAACAATTAAGAAATGAACAATCAGAATATAATGATTTATTGATATTGCCTCACTTAAAAGATCAATACGCAACTCTCAGTGAAAAACTTTTACAGTCAATCAAATGGATAAATGAAAATTATCCTAATTTATTATATCTGTTGAAATGTGATGATGATTCATTTGTGCGAATCGATGCTATGATTCATGAACTGGAAATCAGAAAAGAGAAAATGATACATCCAAACAATTCCATTAAATATTCGAGTCTCACAAAAAATTTTGAAAAGGTTGGTCAGTTGCTTAGAACATTTGGTAAATATGCTTTATAACATGCTACTCTTTTTATACCTGAAAATTAATGAAATGCTGTTAAATATAATGCAATACAAAATGTTAGTACAATTTTTTTTCCCTTTTGTATCACATGCAGCAATGACTTTAATTTTATCTTTATCTGTGTCATATCTTCGGTCTTCATTAACATGTTCACTGTTCATTAAAATACACCAACATTTATACTGGTTTAAAAATTCTGATTCATTTTCTTACTTTTTTATAACTACATATACCAGTGATGGTCTAGATGTCGATCGAGAACCCATTCTTAGTCGCCCACCTGATGCTTTGAAACTATAATTGAGTATGAATTACTGTCTATCCGTTTTGCTTCTCTTTGATACAAATTATTTTAGATTCTAAATTACTACTCTTCTTATGGTCACTTGGTAGATACGATTTTAGTAGACCGTTACTACTAATTTTGGTAGTATGTCGGCCGCAATAGTGAAAAGTTTTACTTATAATATACACCAATACACACTAACACAAACGAAGCAACGTAGCTATATAGGGATTCCAACTATTCGTCATTTTCAACTATCCGGATATCGAATAGTAAAATTGAAACTATCCGGATATATCCGGATAGTTTCAGTAAGTATGAACAAAACGGAACATTACTACATATATAAATTTATGTACTAAAATAATACATTAAAAACGAGTTCATTCGTAATATAAGTCATTTATTCATATTTTAAAAATAAGAGAGCATTAAATGTACCATATTTTAAATTTTATCTTAATTTAGTTTTAATTTGTCCTGCTGTTGAAAATACTCGTTCCTTTGCTGTTGGTGTTGGTATTATTGTTAGAAGTGTTTTAAACAACACTAATATTATGAGATTTTAGATGATTTATCATAGGAGTCGTTGAAGATCCTTTGCATCCAATAGTTTTCCCACATTTATTTATTACACACCGCTGACTGCAAATTATTATCTTTTCTCATAAAATGAGTCCATACTCCGAGCGTCTTGACATTGCTAAAATTTTATACAAAATTATTAAAATTTTAAGCAAAATATTTTTTAACATATTTTAATAAACAACGAATTACAGGCTGCTTTTGTTAATATCTAGACAGTCTCGATTGCTTGGTTTTCAGTAATGAATTGTAGAACTCGCACGCAAATGAAGATGTTTCACGATCAAAGTTTCATGATAAACTGATCCTGACTAAATCCTTTCCCACTTCTGTATATGCCTTAGATAGAGAAAATACACATTTCAATACTATTCCATCATATTAAAATATTGAAAATTTGCAGCTGAATTAGATTACATTAACGGCATTTCTTCAATGAATGAAATTTCGGCATTAAAGCTTTTTTTTTGCCTCGAGTCCGAGCTGATTCGTCGAACTTTTAAGTATTAAGATAACAAGATAAGTTATTCATAATACCCGAGTTTGGGGAAGGTAAAAAACAACACTACTCCTAAGTAATCGTTTCTCCCAGGTAGTAAAAACCTCAGTATTCATATCATCTTTCGTCGATTTTGTAAAATATTTAATTTAAAATTATAACGAATATTATCCGGATATTTGGGAAAATATCGAATAGTTAAAAAGGGCCGGATATATCCGGATATCGGATATCCGGATATCCGAGTTGGAATCCCTATAGACATACGATAAAAATTAATTATAATAAAAACTTCTATCTAATCTTTATAAAACTCAAATTAGAAATCGGTAAACTTTTGCTTTTATGAATAAAACACTGCGTATGTATGCTGTGCACGTTATATGGGCCTGAAGGGTGAAAGAAGAAATAATTGACTCGCATATTACTTATGCCTAAAATACAATGGTTGAAAGTTTTGATACCTTATTTTCAGAGAGTTCATGTACCAGTGACTGGTTTATATTGGGGATACTTTAAAGGAAATGCACACGTAAGAGTAAAAGGTAGATGGGCAGAAGAAAACTGGTTCTTGTGTGAAGAGTACTTGCCATATGCCTTAGGAGGAGGCTATGTTCTATCTGCAGACATCGTGGAGTTTATTGCCCAAAATTCACATTATCTGCAGTAAGTGTTCTAAGGCAGGATCTTTTCTTATATGAAAATATATTTACAAATTCATAATCAATTATACCAGCGGTCACCAAACTACGGCCCTTTAAAGATTTCAATCCGGCCCCTGATGTTGTATATATAAATATTTGGTGAAATCATTCCATATGACACGTTACATATGAAATGTTACCATACTTCCCGTTTTAAGGTAGTCTATCCTGTTTTCCTCAAGCAGAGAGCTTAAAATAACCTCAGAGGGACAGCAAACTAATTAACTATTCAAAATTGTGATAAATCAAAAAACTCAGCCAAGTGATAACCAAGATTCAAAAGTATTTAATGAGTATTCATCTAATTCTAACAAATTTGAACGATTCAAATTTAATATTGAAATTCCACCAAGCACCTTCAGTCGAAATCTTAAATTAATTGTAATAACATTATACCGCAAAAAGTGACAAAACGGACCACCGAGAATGTTTCTTTAGCATTTCTACTATTTTCATAAATAAATAAAAACTATGAAGAAATATTCGTTTTCTCAAATAAACATATTATTAACTAAAAATAAGTTGATATCCCGTTTTGAAGAGACAATGAATGGTCACATTGCTATAATTATCGTGCAACTAACGCCTTGCAGTCAATGTTCAAAAAAGCATAAAAAGGACAGTTTTTAGTGTTATTTTTATATTATGAAATCGGTCGAGTTACGCTGCATCTGGATGTGGAGGTACATCGCGACCGTTGCATTTTTCAGTGCCTGGCGTAAAACAACAAAGTACTAAATAGTATACATATATACGAACTACTGATATTTTGAAAATTGTAATAGGATTTCATCAAGAATATTTTTCGTCTGGCCATCCAAAGCTTTTGAAAAAATCTTCCGGCTCGTTTCTCAAAAATTTTAGTGACCTCTAAATTACACGGAAAGTAAAAAACATTTTTTTTTTATTTCTACGCCAATAAGAAAATTTTTGTACACAAGAATTTTACGATCCTATATTTTTGTTTTTTTTTGTGCAGATTTTACAATTCTGAAGATGTTTCTGTTGGAGTATGGACAGCTCCTCTGTCGCGAGTGGATCGCTTTCATGATGTCAGATTTGATACAGAATGGTCAAGTAGAGGATGCAATAATTCATATTTAATTAGGCACAAGCAGTCAATCAAAGATATGGAAGAAATGTTCTCCGTTTTAACAGATACCGATGGATCACAAATATGTAAATCAAATTACTCTCTCCGTCCATCATACGAATATAACTGGAATGTCTTGCCAAGTCGGTGTTGTGATATAAAATAGTGAAATTTAAAACAATATGTAGCATTATAATTTGGGAATTACTGCCCTAGCAGAGTGTTCATTTTCTTTTGTTTTTACATTGACAGCGAATAAAAACAGACTTTTTATGAAAACATCATTTTATACCACAGTCTCTTGACTGTATGAAATATGTTTATATACTAAAATGTTATTCTACAGTTCTGATAAAAATGCTGTTACTGAACAATTATTTATAAACAAATTGAATTGGGATTTAATTAAAAGACATTCTCCATTTGGATTCCTCTTGCAAAGTGTCATCTCACAATATGTGCCCTCTTGATGTTCTGTTCATCGCTTTAAAAAAGAAATCAAATTTTTCCATAATCACCCTGATCATAACTCGTTTCATGTGCTTCAACATTCAGCAACTTTAAAAGCATTAACTGAGGAGGATTTGATTTATCATCTATATTTGGCAATCTTACTTACAGTGCTGGCCAATTGATTCTTAATCCCGCGAAAACAATATGTATTTCATTTATAAATCAATACTTAAAACTTAAATCAATCAATTCATTTAAGTTTTAGGTGAAATATTTACATTTTTCTTTTATAAACCACATGTCAACATGCTAATAGATCATTCCTAAAGAATAAAAAAAAGGTAGACCAATACCAGTGGAGATATAAATGAGAATAGGGACCCATAGTCAAACGGACCGCTTCACGCCTCGCTAAGCTTTAATTGTTTTATTACTGTAACAAAATATAATGCATTTTGAACCAAACTTTCTTTTGTCAATGTGATTGATAGGATATTAACGGACCTTTTAAAAATATTTTAAGATAAATAATACCCATAGAATATTTTTTTAAATATTTTATATTTTGTAGAATCTCCCTTATTCTTTATAACCTCTAGAATTGGTCTAGCCATGGAATCGTAATTTTTTTTATTATTTAAATACCAATTTCATTGTCTTACACATATTGAACTACTTTGATTATCTCCTGAGCCTTTTTTTCCGGGTGTTTGTCGAGCTTCCGCTTCATAATAGCCCAAAGATTTTCTATTGGATTTTAATCCGGGCTATTCGCTGGCCAGGGAAGTGATGTAATTCCAATTGTTTATTTGTAATCTGAAGCCTAATGATTGAGTTAATTGATTTTTATAAAAAAATATTTAGAGAAATATGAATTGGACTCGCAATTTTCGCTCTGTGGCACGGTGCGGAATCGCCCTGAAATATCGGGTCACTGAACACCCCCGTAATCTCCTCAAAAATCGGTAATACTTCGTCAATAATTACCGATTTATATTTTATACTGTTCATCATTCCATTGACGATCAAGAAATTACGTACCTCATTGTATGTCATGCACCGCTATACTATTACAGAGGGTGGATGCTTGACAGTCCGTCTAATGCATTTACGATTATTTTGTTCACCACTCTTTGAGCGCTTCATAACGGCCCGGTTCGATAGTGAAGCCTCGAACTTTGACTCATCTGAGAAGATGACATGTCTTTTATTATCCACAGTCCACGATTTGTGGGCTAATGGCCAATCCATTCGTTTTTTCTTCGTGGCCGCCGTCAGAAGTGGATTTCTGAGAGCGCTTCGGCTCTTAAACCCCATCTCCACAAGCCTCCTGCGAATGGTCTGTTTCGAAATAATTGCCGAAGATGATTGGCTCAGGTCCCCTCAAATTTTTGATGAAATTAAAAATCGATTATTCGTAATAATTGATTTTATTTCTCTATCATCCCCCACAGTCGTGAATCGTTGTCATCCTTCTTTTTAATTGCGTTAAATTTTAGCAGTTTCTCTGAATTTCTTCTAAAAAACTGATACAGCTGGAGCAATATATCCTACATGTTTCGAAATTTCATTAATGAAATTTTTTAGTTCAGCGAAAGCCAAAATTTTTGATTTTGAAAAGTGTCATACTTTTTGGCTTATTCATTTTTTTTTTAACCGTATTGACACAACCGCAATTCACACAAAACTGGCGAAAGATAAAGAAACGAAACTTGTAACAGTTGAAAGCCAAATAACACTGAACAATAGAAAAAAATAGTAGGGGGTTGAAACTATTGAATTGCGAGAAAAAGTGAAACTCAAAGTTGCAATGTCGGGCGGTTACTTGCGATTAAGAATCAATTGGCCAGCACTGTATATTTTTGGTCTTATTTTCTTAGTCTCATTTATAAACATCCTTCTCTATATTCATTGTAAATATTTTAATCTTTAGAAGTTAATGTTTGAATATAAAATTCTGTGAATTTATTATCGGTAAGGTGTTGAAGGAAACAAGACAAATTTAAAAAAGGACAAAATTTGTTTTATGAAGTTCATTCAATCTAAAAAAAAAATAGCCTTTAGTGTCGTATTAAAAAATCAATTTGGTGTTTCGTTTAACCAGTTAGACGCCAACGTCGAAGTATTCAATACGAATGCGACTCACGGGTGAGACGATGGCGTACAAAGTTTCACATACACCACATGTGAAATTTTGTCTGCAATCATGTTCAAATACATATATATGCTTTTTTTTGTTTCTAAATTTTGCAGTCATATTTTAAAAAACTCTGCCAGCTTAATTTTTTTTTTTTTTACATATTGGTGTGAAGTTTGCTAGACGGTGATAAAAATGTCTTAATATCAAATAATTTGTGTGTTTCTTAACCACAATTAAGTGAATGATTAATGTTTCAAAACTCGAAGAAACAATAAATAATATCCTTATGGAGGTGATAAATTCAGTGCAGTGGCCAATTACGTCACAACAAGATGGCGCTCTCTCAGTGAGTTTCTTTTCATAGGAATTTATATATTACCGAGATTGTGCCTCCTAATGTTGATTCTTTCCTTATTTAAGTATTTTGACAGATTCTTTATACATTTGGCCTCAATAAAACCTAAACTATATATTTTTAATTGTTGTATTTATTACGGTACGTTGAAAACAAATTTCGAAAAATGTCACCGCAGACGTATGTAATTTATACTATAAATAGCCGCAGGTAAAAGGTTAAGTATCAGGGAGATTCTTTGATATCAATTCATTGTCTGGAATAACTGGAGTTGGTGATTTACTACAACAGTTTGCCAAAAAAGCATTTATTTATGTAGGCAATTTTTATCAATCCTGGTTTAAAGACAGGCAATTGTTCCTGTCTTATCAATTTTAAACTTTTATCTGTGTCAGATTGGTATTAATGCATCTATGTTTTGATATTATAATTATCTATGTAACATAAAATATCGATGTTAGAGCTAAATTCCTAAAAACTGAAATTTTTCATTTGCTGTTTATTCAGAACTAACAATCTGCGACTTACCAATTTCTGCCAGAAAGGTGGCGAAATGCCACAAATTATTAATTTTCATGACAGTGTGAGATGGTGTGGAAAATTATATAAACTTAAAAAAAATAACTTTAAATGACAACCGTACAAAAAAAATGTTAAAAGACATGATTGGTGTTACATCAATATTGAATGGCAGGATCGTGAACATCCACATACACACATTTTTATCAAACTAATTAACATAACTTTCTAATGCTTTCATTGATAAAATCTTTTTGACATGCATGAATGATGGAACATGCAGCACAGTATATCCACAGCCACGGAGGAAACATAATTTGCTTCATCGTCGATGATCATCTAGAGCAGTGTTTCTCAACCTTTTTGGGCCCGTGGCCCCTTTTCAGTGTCTTTATTTGTCTGTGGCCCCCTTACCATTGTTTTGTCTTCTTTGAAGGATTTCAAATTTGAAATCCCAGGAATTTGCGAATTTGCCTAGAAACCAGCTTTGGACCTTTTTTTAGGTCATCCGAGGATTTCGAATCCTAGAAATTTGCCCATGACCCCCCTAAACTGTGCTGTGGCTATCTTGGAACACGATGTGACCCGCTGGGGGGCCACAGGGCTCCCGGTTGAGAAACCCTAATCTAGAGCAGTGGTGCGCACCATTTTTAAACCAAATGCCACTTTTCCCATATTAATTTTGTAAAGTGCCACTCAATAGAAAAGTAAACTCTCCAACAATTTCTAACTTATTTGCTCACCATATTGTAGAAACAAGTTCAACAGTACATATTAGTAAAATTAAATCACTATACATTAAATATTATAAAAAATATATTTAACTACAAATAATAAAAATATTTATTAATAGCTACATAGTAGAGGTCTGCACGGGCCAAAATTTTACAAAACTACCCAGTCCGAGCCCGAAAAACTCACGCCCAACCCGGCCCGGGCCCGAGTCTAATACCGCACTTGTTACCCGAACTCGACCCGAAGCCCGAAACTCCTTATTTTAGCTCGCCGAGGAATTTGAAATCCTTGATTTGCTATACTTTTTTCCATATTATCTCCGAAAGTCCTTTTTTTTTTTAGCTCACCGAGGAATTTGAAATCGTCGATTTGCTATATTTTTCCCCAGATTATATCCCAAATTCCAAAGCCCGGCCCGGCCCGAGCCCGACTCTCAATTGCGCTTACCCGCCCGAGCCCGGCCCACGGGCCGGGTCGGGTAACAGCCCATGGGCCAGGCCTGGGTCCGTGCAGACCTCTACTACATAGGTTGCCACAAGTGGCACTCAAAGTACCCCGTGCGCATCACTGATCTAGAGAGTGTAATAAATAATGAGTTTGAATCTATCCCGGGCGAAACTGGGTAATAAATAGTGTACATATAAAATACTTCCAAGTCAGACTTAATCCTAGAACTGTTATTTTGTTAAATATGCATGATATTGCAACAGCACTGATAAAAGACCTAAATAATAAGGTATATGATTTTGTTTTAGTAAATAATAAGCCCAATATATTAATATACAATGTCCAACTAACAAAGAGTAGTATTGTATAATGTTAAATAAATAAATAATTTCTATATAGCACTGTGTCGATTAATTAAATCCAAATTTACTGAAGACCAATTGAACACCAATTGAAGTATTTTCGTAAGTCAGTCCAGCTCGAAAACTGAGTTATGTATGCCACCTGTTAGTCAATTGAGTAAGCTATAACTGAGCATGTCTCTTGTTATTGAGGCACAAACTTTAAAATTGTTCTACAAAAATATGAGATGTCTCAAGACAAAAACAAAACTGGCAATGTCAGGGTTAACCCAACTCCCCCCTTTCATTTTTCAGGGCTTCTGGTGGGCTTTAATATCTCAAGAAATTTTCTTACTAACATTCTCAAGAAATACCAGTTTCTTATTATAATTCCACATCCATTGAATTACTTGCGCTCTACGATTTTTAGTCTCCAGTAAGATTTTGATTTCGATGCTATAAGTTGTTTTTGAAATAAACCCTTCAATTTGTATCCTATCTTTTTTACCCACAAGTGTAATAATTAACCCATTGCGTGACCATATCATCATGTGAATTTTATATACAACAGCCATATGATTTTTTTTAGAAATAAATGTTAACTGTGAATATAATGTGGCTCGTAATTTTTTTTTTTATTGAAAATAAGTCGTCTCAAAACGTTTATCAAAAAAAATAATGTTTGAAGTATGTTATATAACATTTCAAAAATATGATTTTGTAAATTAAAAAAATAATATTACAAATTGACGTTATAAGCTGACCTAACGAGGGTGCCCGTTTGCGGGAGGAATGTTGTCATACTGTATTACCTGTCATATTCAGCATGAGATCTACAGCAACATTGATTGGAATTATCGATACTTTTCATCTTTATAGTAATGAAAAACTCTGAGCATAATTTTTAGTGCATTGCCATGTATTGTTTTACCCATCAAGAATATACCCTTCATGTTTATTTCCACAGTATAACTAATAATAAAAAAAACACTCAAGTTTGAGCTTGAAAATTTGACAGCTTCTAGCCCTAGATTTATTACTTTAGTTCCAAATCCTACCAGCAGCTAAGATATAATGGTCGATCAATATATGAAAGTAAATCAGGTTACATTTCTTCTCTACTCACCGGAATAGAATTGCGAAGAAATGATAAAGTGAATTATTGTTTTAGACCTTTTATCACTTAATCAGGATTACTATAAAAGGTGGGGCTTGAGGATCATTTTTTTTTAAATACAGTCATTGTAAGTATGTATTAAAATATGGATAGCATTTTTGGCAAGTGTGTAGTGTGTAGTTTTTATCTTGAAAATTTCAACAGATAGGAATTCAAAATAATTAAACAAAATTAAGTTCATATTTTATATTTATTAAATGTATACTGGCAAGTTTAACAAAAGTATGATGTAATTAATAATATTTTAATCGATAACGAAAACTATTAAATCATAAATCATTTTTGTGGTCCCGAATGACAGTTCCTTAAATGAAATTTTGTTGCATTTCAATGGAAATTTCATTAAAGCAATAATACATTGAGTACATTTCTAATACAACAATGAATTTAATATTCAGTGGCTAGAATCTGCACTTACAAAATTGCAGTACCTCGATAATCTCGGACTTTACCCTATTTTACAGCATTAGCTTTAATTCTTTCATACATCACTGGCAGAAGTTCAGTTTTCATATACACTTTCAATTATTTTATAAATAACAAATTATTTTATTATGTGTGTCAATTTTACAAACAAATTACAGACAATATATAGTTAAGGAATGAAATCTTAAAATACAGTTATATATGGCTAGTTCAGATATGTCTGATCCTTTTGAATTATATATAATTTTGTATAGTAATTGGTAGATGCATGACTATAAATTTAAATTTATAAATCAGTTTTTAATTTGTGAATAAGTAAACATACCTATTTAACAAACTAAAGCATTGATTGACGTTTAGTACTGAAAACTTCCTGAGCATGTCAACTACTACAATTCCTGCTTCGTAAAACAGTTGAGCATGAGTACTTGAGTAACTTTAGACCTCAACTCAGAACTATTCGTTATTCAGAATCGTTACATTATCTTGACAGGTTTATTAATACTTTTTAATGTGACCTCAATGTGCTCCTAGATCAATTAGTAATTTAAATTTTTAGTACATTCAATAAATATATATAATTTGGACGGTTAAAATGTAAATTAGTTAATCCATGTAAGCAAAAAGTTGTAAGACTACTATTTGCATATACTGAAAATGTTACTATAGGTTATTTTAAATGGGAGTATAACTTTGTAACAATAACATAAGTAATTCAAGTAAAAATCAGCAAAATAATCTACTCCAATTTCCTCAAAAATATTTAAAACAAAAACCACAATCCCTTTGGTATCTTTTTTTGTATGCCAACTGATTTTGTTATCATATTATAAACAATTAAACTTTTTTCTTCAAAATAGACAACTTTACAAATGAAATAACTCAACAATCTTCATATTCATCAATTTTCAATGCAATAAGAGTAAAAAAAATGGGTGGTTTATTAATGAAAAAAAGTTACAAATATTTTGCAGTATATGCTATAAAATAATCTCCTTTATATTTCTCCCGAACGATAACAGAGAAAAATGAAAACACCAGTACATCATACCATAAAGTAATAATGCATATAATTTACATTTATTTACAGTATTAAGTCTTGACTAAGGATCATGATACCTTCAAATCGGCTTTCCGGTAAATAGCTTGAAAGGCATAAAATTAAAAGAGTTAAATTAAATGAAATTATATTTCAAATTTTGCACAATTGTTAATATATACTATATATTTAGTATGTTGGTATTAATAGCCTTTTTACCAGATTACCGGTAATCGAAAATACAGTAAAGGTGTGATTGTTAGTCTTCAGTACATATACAATAATTTTAATAAACATCATATAAATTCAAAACTGTCCTAAACTTCTTTAACGGCTTCATAACTTTACATTATTATTACTTAACATAGTTTTTAGTTATTCTTACAAAGTCAAAATTTGGTATGCCCACA
The DNA here is from genome assembly GCA_031772345.1 of Himalopsyche anomala. NCBI lineage: Eukaryota > Metazoa > Arthropoda > Insecta > Trichoptera > Rhyacophilidae > Himalopsyche > Himalopsyche anomala. Next base: position 27,031,668 of record CM062844.1, read on the forward strand.
GGATGGCAATCTTTGATTAGACCAAGTGGAGGCCTGAATTATCTTATTTCAAACATTTTATTTACTTGTTAATATTATTTAATACAATTTTACTTATGGCAACAACTACCGACATAGCCCAATTGTTAAATTATTTCGAAGACCTGCCAATAAATTAATAATGAGTGTTACAGTTAGATTTATAATTATCTTATACCACAGAATACTGCGCACGAAATGTCTAATTATTAATAATCTGTATTCAACAGAACAGCACAAAGAACAAAATCACAATATTTCTTAACAACTATTTCAGCAATATAATAACAATAATTTTCAGCAAATAATGATAAAAATTACTTACATTTAAAAAGGAAAGTTGAAATATTTTAAATTAACAATATTAAAATAATCAGGTAAAGTATTTTTAAACTACAGTTTAAATTAAATGCAACATTGTGAATTGGATGGATGTATAATTCTTTTAACTTCCTTTCTATAAACATATTAATTTTACCAAGAACCATTCCGAGATCAATAAGTTATTATTTCGTTTCCTGATGGATTATATTATCACAAATTGTTTTCACTATTTATAATTAAGTTCATAAAATTTATTCTGAGTGAATAAAATTTCAATGACAATTATAATTTTGATGGAGGAAGGAACCATGACGTTATCGGTGTTAGAATCTTTCTTCAAAATGATTGTGTCAGCCATGGAGGATCCGTAAAAAAAAAAAATTTGATTGTTACATAAAAAGCGTCATTATTCCCAGAAAACATAACTTATACTTATCAACAAGCAATAACATTTTAAATTCTTAAGTTAATGGCCTTTTGATATTTCATGAATTACTTTTAGGAAGAGTATGTGATGACACCTCCATAACCTCCCGATTTTACTTAGTAACAGTAGTTAGAGCTGCGTCATCATTTATCCTGCAATATTATCAAAAATTATGTGAATGGAAGAAAAGTTACCTGATACTTTATTTCGATTTGCAGTAATATCATGATTCTGGATATGATCAATCATTTTTTCAGCCCTAATCAGGAATCCTGGTACTACAGCTTATGCCAGGACGTTATCTGAAGGTCAAAGTGTTCTCTAACATGTTTATGTTACAACCTATGCCACACAGGGCCAATGATTTTATATTGCAACAGAACAATGCACATAAACTCTAAAAGGAGAGAAACATTTATTACAAATGTACTTCTTGCATTTTCAAATATACGTCAAAGCAATAACCAATACAAAATATATTTTTTTACTTTTTTATGAAGAAGGGAAAAATGATTATAATCGCAGCTTTGGTCATACACCAAAAAAATATTCAACATTTTATTAGAATATAAATACTTACATATTTCAAAAGAATGGAAAAATATACATCAAATAAATGTTCATTACTTTTTGTAGGAATATATATGTAGTTTCCAACTTAAAAAATATTTTATAAACCATTGGAGATTTGTGTCCATACTAATTATGTTTGTATAATAGACTGATATAAATTGTTCTCTTAGATGATATATTATTTTAAACATTTTGAATAGTTTTCAAACTTCTCTATTTTTCATTTTCTTATCAATATTTGTGAAATGTTAAGGGATTATATTTTAAATATAAAATAGTCACCTTAATGTTAAAGGATATAACATGCTTAACTGTATAATAATTAATATCTTCAATGCACTGTTAAAATACAAGGAAAAACTTTAAATTTTGATTGATTATGACCAACATTCATCTATACAAGAAATAACAAATCATTCTAAGCAAAATATTTATTTTTACCTCATGACGTAGTTTCTGTTTGCACATTTCGATGGAAGTTTGAAAATGACGTTCTGGATTGATCGATTTCAAAGGTAGTGTCCAACTTCTGCATGTCCAAAGGCCTGTAAAAAAATATTTATTAATAACAAGCATAAAACCAATGTAAGTTTCAGTAATTGAGAAGCAAAACCAGTTATAAATTTATCTTTGAAAAATAAATACATTATACGGAATACAATCTCTTCTTAGAAGTGCCACTGTATAATATGAACCCCTGTAAAGTAAAGTGAGCCAAGTTATATTTAACACTTGAGTACTGAAATGTCGAAAATAGGATCGAGGATCGACAAGGTACAAAGTGACCTAAGATTTTTTGTAATATTTGTGATATTTGCATTGCATTTATTGAGGCATAATTGAAGATTAAAATATTTATCAGCGAGATAATATTGATATTTAACGATTGTTTGAAACAAGAAGAATTTTGCAATGTGAATGTACGTACCCTGCTAGGAACTCAAAGGTTAAGGAAACATTGGGTTTGATGTGTTAATATGTATTCTCCATGTCTTAAAATATTTTCAAAGTGAAGTGAGCTTAGTAAATACACATTGCAATGGTGTTATCTTCCTTAAATAAAAATATCCAATTCACAAAAACACCGTGAAAAAACGTGATTTTACTTAAAAGTTCAATAGAAAATATTCATCATTTTTCTACATAGCTCACTTTACTTCTCAAGAGCTCATAATAATATCATCATCTGACTCTTGCAATATTTGACATGAATTTTTTTACATCTTTAGATTGAACTGGATTCTAAATTATAAAAAGAATTTAAATTTAAAATTGTATTTAACACAACGAGTGGAATAAAATATAATAGAAAGTTTCCACCAAATTCATAATTTCCAAATATTTCAAATTTAATTCTTATGGTAAAAATGTTAAAACATCTATTTTTGTTTATTTAAATAATGCTAACATACAATGGAAATATAATATAAATGAATATGAAAGTGAAAGTACACTTTAATGGTGTCTTGTAATTTTTGATGGATTATATTTTTAAAGATAAAACATGTTTTCATTTCAAATCCACAATTTTATGAAATCACAGTACCAGTTTCGCAAGCATCTGTTTGAAATGCTTGCGATCATTTTGTAAAATTGAGGAATCAGTTCAAAAATATTCTGTTTTATTTTTGTAATAAGATAAAAAGACAGCTGATGAAAGAAATTGTTTTTCATTTTTTGCAGTCATACTTTTATCAATATCATCAAAAAGTAGGTCTTTTTCCACACCTGATTTAAGCATTATTATTGAATAAGTATAATATAAAGATATATTCGAAAATCAATGGATTTTTTTCAATTATATCTTATCTGTACTTAATGTAATATTATTTATAGCCTTTACTTCCTTAAAATCCTTTATTAAATATTTATCATTACATTATTTTTATTAAATACAAAGATGATTTTGTCAATATTGTTTTCATTCAATTTTATAAGTTACCCCTCTCGTTTTACTTTTTCTTGAAAGACATGATTCATCAATGGTTCGTCACCGTACAGCATCATACTATCTGCCAAGGCAGGTCGGGAGCTTAGAATTATTGATTGATCATGGGCTTTGAAAGCTTCCTCTACAGCAGACATGGCTCTTAATGAAGCTGATTGAGGAATGATGTTTCGTAACTTTTGACGCCTCTTCAATTGCTCAAGTTCTTGAATCATAGCTGAAATTTGGTATGACATAATCAATTATCAAGATTGAATATATCTATTAATATTAAATAATAATTTACTAGTACATGCTACTAATATCTTTTGATAACTTTTAGACAAGAATGAAATTATAATTATTAAATTCGACACAAAGAAAACTTTAAGGTGCAACAGTGTAATTGTGGTGAAAATCCTGTGTAAGTAATTTCATCTTATTTTATCACTTAAATTAGTAGAAGGATTATTAATGTCTTCAAAATATGTTCAAGTTATTTAAAATTGTAGAGCAATTTTATATTTAAGAATTTATAAATATCTATTGTGATTAAGTAAGAAACTTTCAATACTAGGATGATGTACTAAAATAGCCAAATTAGTGTTGAAATGGTAATTTTATGATAATAAATAAGCAATTCTCAACTCACGGGTAATTTCAAAAAATCTCGCTTCTTCGAGTAGTAAGTCCACATGTGTGAAATTGGAAGGCAAAAGAAGCTTAGAATTTCTCATAAAATTTAAAATATGTCTGAACATTTCACCGTCCCGGTCCACGAAGTAATGCTGCTTTAATGTATCTAGGACAATCGGCATTGTACCATTAAACAGTTTTGCTAGCTTTGATTCTGGACACCTGAAAAAAATATGTTAAATTTACATTTGTTTTTACTAGAAATCTCAACATTATAGAATCACAATTATATATAGCCTTACTAGATTCATAGATTGATATTATATAACTTTTAAATGTATACTAGTCATGAATCATCAAGTATATATAAACTTTAATATATTTGGCCAAATTTCATAAAATCTGGCTTTAGGCAAGAGGAAATGATAAAAATAAACTCTTACCAGTTTGCCAGATCAAATCAAGAATGCTACTAGATTTCCTATTATAAACAGTGTAGAACTAAAACTTCATGCAGAGTAGTATTCATGTAAGTGAATCAATCAAGAAAACTATATTTCATATTTGTCCGTGATATACATTTGTAACATGAGAAGAAAGGTTCATTTGTTTTAATTAATAATAATGAGGCAAACTAATGAATAACCCACAAAGTTCAGATTAATTACTGGAAAAAGCTGCCATCAATTTATAACATTTTAATACAGATGCCATTGGTGCAAAAGTTTAACTTTTCAACTGTATTGTCCATTAAAATTATGTTGGCAGTGTACAAGTTTGAAAAGGGGTGGGAGTGCCAACATTACCCACCTGACAGTTTATAATTAGGGATCATTTTCCTTTCTGTTACTGACAGCTTAACACAAAATTTTATCTAATGAGAACTTTTCATTTTATGAAGCTGTCCATTCCTTCAAGAGGATATTATAACAATAGAGAAAACAAAATAAAATACAATATTTTGCAGCTCCAATTATATGTATTGTTAAATGGATTGTAAATGTGTTGAATTCACTATCAATATAAGATAATCATATTTTCTTTTGTGATAATTCTACAAAAACTAACATTACCTTTACGATGTCCATGATATGGGATATTACATCGCTATTTTGAACAGTATAGTATATTTATGTCTCATATGTTTTACTAAAATGTGTGTGATGGAGAATATGCTTACTTTGTTAAAGTCTCCAAAGAAGAAGTATAAATAGTTCCACCAACATCGATGTGTACTGGTGCAGTATATCGTTCTAGGGGAGCAACAAGTGGTATTCCATAATTTCCATTTGGTTTCCGTTGACCCAGTCCTGGGGAAGTGGGGCTTGGAGAGCTTGAAGTGGTTGGTGAATCACTACATAAAATAATTATTAGTGTTATTAATTTTTATTGTTTGTTAGTTACACAGAATGTATTTATCCTTGTCATAAATTTGAGTGTCAAGATTTATGTCTCATTTTGATTTTGAAACTCCCATTTTTGATATGATTTTATAATGACCGTATGTTATGTGTTATTTGGTGGATTACAATCAAAGCATTCCGGTATGTAATAATCAGCGAGCATACTTGGGTATACAATAGTGAGAAATATATTGAAATGGATACATTCTGTCAATAAAGGTTCACTGCATGAAAAAATTTCTTCTTTCTTGCACACATTATTATGATTATATTTTTTAACTTGAAAAGATAAAAAAAAAACTAAACTCATCAATGATCTTGCTGTAGGTACTTTTAATAATTCAGAGAGTTGTTAAAAATGTAATCTCACATGAAAGAATTTTTTTAAATTACCTTAGCTTAGGTCGAGATGACAGGAGTAATGGTCCTGAAATATTTCCTCTTGCTTCAAAAACCACAGCATCCATTTCGGCCTTCATTTCATATTTGCGCCTAGAACAATAAATTTAATAAAATATAAAATATTTTCATAGTTATATCTCAAACAGTATTATCAATTGCGTGTGCAAAACTAATTAGTAAGTATTTATCAAAAACTATATTTTATCAGAGATGCTCAAACTTTCAAAAGTTTACGAGCCAGTTTCAAAAGCTGTTGCTGGTTGCAGGTTATCTTTAAAAGAAACATAATTTATGACTTTAGTAATTCAGAAATAATTATAAACAAATTAAATGCTGTTTTGTTTTATTTAAATACTTTTTAGAAAATTAACTTTCAGTTAATTATAAAAATGTTTTTTTTAGACTTTTACCAGTTGTATTTATAAAATAAATACGTTGGTAAAACAGTATGCTAATATCGTTGGTTATCACACCCAGTTTCGAAACCATTGCAGGTTTCAACGTTAAGTATTATAACAAAACAATGATAAAAATATTTAAATGATTGATTGAAAATGATGTGACCCTTTTATTAACGTCACTGAATGTTGCTTAGAATGAAAGATTTCAAGAACCAGATCACCAGACAATTAAAAAAAACATTGATATGCTATTTCTTCAATATCTACAATAATTTTTGATTTTTTTAACACAGCGCGCTATTCTTCGCGGATCCGTTTTCCTCGTCTATGATTTTTAGGGAGTCGTTAAATTTCTTTCACCGGTCGTGTAATAATTTATCACGGTCTAGTATTTTCCCAGGGAGATAATTCTTCACGTAACCAGTTTAAAATTAATTAACGTTAACTTTACATGGCCGTTTTTTGTATATTAATAGTATAACATAATACGATTTTACAACGTTAAATTATATCAGCGATTCCCAATAGTATTACGTCACTGCCTTTTATGGAATATGGAATACAAAAAGGCGGAAACACTATTATAAGTGCATCAAATAAAAAACGGGGTGCCAAAGACAAATCTTGAATGAGTCAACGTCAAATAATATTTTTTTTTCCAAATTAATGTAACCACAGATTTTGTCTTATTTCTAAGCCTATAAATGAATGCATCTTTTCTGTATAGATACGTGTTAATCGAAAGAAAAAATGGCGAGTCTCTATTCTTAATTAAACGACGAAATCTTTTTTTATTATAATTATTCGTTCATCAATATTTGTGTGTCTGCATCAACTATGTTTAATCATAAATCATTGATAATCTTTTTCAATTCCTCGGTCAAAATTTCACTTGCCTTTAGATAATTGTTATAAAAATACGTAACATAACTATAATATTTTAAGATTTTAATGTGCAAGTTTATAAATATAATATATTAAAATAATTTCTTCACAGAACCGTTTTTTGAGAAATGTTGTATCAGACAAATGACTAAATCTAATTTGATAAAGAAAAATAAGAATCCGGGAATCTCAAATCATCAAATTATGGAGGTTAAATAATTTCAAAAATGAAGTAAATATGTGTGTCATACAACATGTGATGTTATTCCAGTGGTAATTCTAGCAATATTTTTTCATTATTTTTTTTTACAGTAATATTATAATATTTAAAGTAATTATTACAATAATAAAAGCTTAACCAAATGCACGAGCCAATAAAAAAAAAATCGCCACTGTGCAGACCAATAAGCGTAACCCTCAAATACCAAAATGTTCGGTAAGTGAAAACAATGAAAATTATCAATTTAAGTCAACAAAAAATGAGTTTGAATTTCCGTTAAAATTTTCCCAATGATTGGAAAAAAAGATATTAACTATTATTTGTTTTCCTTGTCATCCTTGTGTGCCATAAATGACATTTATAATGTATAGTGTTCTTTTTTCAAAATTAATTAATGTCAAATCATTCAATTGCAGTTTTGTAGTTCGTTATTCAAACTTCCGCGAGGGAAATCCGGTGTTGCTATGCTGCGAAGTAGAATACGATATAATGATTCTCGGACAAACTTCAAGATAATGAAGGTGATTGATGAAGCTTGATGAATGTGGTTTATTCGCTGTGAGCCTTCAATTCGGTGACACTTTGGTGTGCCCGTCTTTAAACAAAAACAAAAATACGAACGGGCTGGCATGGCGAAGTTAATAACAAAGCATGGCCTGCGGGCTATCAAAGATCCTTCAACGTTTCGCGAATCGCAATTTAGCATTCATAGACATTGATTAGTAGGTATGTACATAAATAGATAAATAAAAAATTCTGAATAAGTAACATGAATTATAACGTTTCATTTCAATACTTTTACAACATAGTAAAAAAATGTTGCAAAGAAGTGGGCTAAGTTGTCATTAGCGGCTTGTATTATACACAGACTCATTTACATGCGATTAGGTCGTTGCGTATGATTTAAAACCAAAAAAATGTGTAAACAACGTGTGTCAAAGTTATTTCTCGTTTTACAGAACAAACACTACTCAATGTGGTGTAAAACGAGAAGAAACTCGATTACAGACATTTTTTACTCAAACACTAGTAAAAGCATCTGTGTCTAAAGCCGGCTATTGGTGTAAATTTCCCGACATTTTCTATTTGACGGATTTTAGTTTCTGTCTAACGCGTGAAATATATTGATATTCAAATCAACAAAACGTCTCTTCAGAGCATATAATTATCAAAACTAGGAATTGCAATACTGAACGAATATATTATCAATTTGAAATACTTGTATTACAAAAATTAGTTTTAAATAAAGTTTTTTAAAAATACGACCATTTTTTAATACCGGGCGAGTAAATTAAAATATCGACTGTGGAAAGGAAAAAGGACGTAACCCTCAGTTTTTCTAAAACAGCTTTTTTTCGATAATCACAATGTATACAACTTGACACACGTTCTATCAAAATGATGGAAGCTTAAAATGCCGAATTGGTATCTAAATTTAGCTTTTAAGTTTGAAAAAGATGACCTGTAAAAAGTTAAAACCAAGAAAAAAGACTGAAATAAAGGTTTAACCTAGACAATTTCTTTAGTTAATATTAGGTTATGTCAATTAAACACTAGTTTAGAAGTCTCCGTGCACTTCAAGGCTGTGTATAATTCATAATTTGCATATGGCCCAAAATCATTAAAACACGTTTGGGTTACGTCCTTTTTCCTTTCCACAGTCGATATGTATTTCAATGTATCATTATTCATTATCATAAGCAGGTGATTTTCATAAATTACTTGCGGTTTCTTAAAAAAGTATTACATTACTGAAGGGCTCATCAATTCTAGATATTTTCAATATTAATTTCGTGGAGCTTCGTAAATAAAAAAAGTAAATCGAATGTCATGTGCACGGATTAGAAGTAATGTAGCCGAGCGATAAGAGATTAATTCAGCGATCGGAAGGTCTAGGTTTAATCGCGAAGTTTTCTTCATTATCTTTGGGTCGATCGATGTCAAGTCAAAACCAGCGGCATATACACCTCATTGTGGAGTCATGCAATGCAAGAGGGCCCAGCGAAAAAGGAGCCAAAATTTTTACATACTCAATATAACACATTGCGTAACGTTTTCGTGAGGGCCCCAAATGTCTAACTACGCCACTGGTCCGAAGTAAAATATCTGTGGTTTTGCCAATTTATATCATACAAAATTTAAATAAAATAAATAAGATGAGCAGTGGCGGATTATCATATAAGCGCATAAGGCGCGCGCTTGGGGACTCAAAAATGGTTTTTATTAAATAACCCATGTACATTTTGTTCAGATTTTTATATATTTTACATGAAACTTTTTGACGTTCTCGTGTAATTCGAAAAACGGGGCCTCTTAATTGTATTGCGCCCGTGGCCTCTCGTTTGCTTAATCTGCCACTGAATATAAGTATAATTTAAGCATCACTTAAAGCAAATACAGAATTGTATTTCTATTGTAGAACCTTTACTATCTTCATCAATAAACAGAGATGGGGTATTAATTTGAAGGTGAGAGAGCAAGATGACGTTTTCACACGAAAAACCCGACTGTAAAATTTTTTTACTTCAATAATCCGTGAAACTTTGCTTCGAATGTACTACTAACTTAAAAGAAGAGGTCGCAGTAACAAATGAATGATCTTGATAACGATCTTCCTCCAGTGGTGGATTATCCTACAAGCTAATGAAGCGCGCGCTTGGGGCCCCAAATCTTAGGAGCCTCAAAAATATCTTATATTGTATAACCCATATACTTTTTGTTCAGATTTTAATTATTTTACGTGAACTTTTCTGTCGCTTTTATGCTATCCGAAATACAGGCCTTCCAAATTTCATTGCACCTGGGGCGTCTCATGTGTTTAATCCGTTACTGTCTTCCTCATAATATTTTAAAGATTAAAGCCTCATTTGAACGTAAATAACAAATATAACTGACATTCATAAGTCATGATGATGGCGAGATGCCGAAATAAGTATCAACAATATGTCACATTTCTTGTATCGCACACATTGGTAGTGTTTTAAATTAATGTAACGGAGTTTTGTCAATTGAAGGAATGAAGTGATTATAATTACCCATACCTTTTTTTGTATATACATGGAAGACTTGTAAAGAAGAAATTGTAAAAGAAAAATCTCTACACAAGAATCTACAATAACTATCAAATATATAATTGTAATATAATATATATAAATATTATTTAACCAAATTATATTCTCATGATTACAAGTGTTTTGGAACATTGAGCCAATACCCATTTCAACAGTTTAATAAAATTTGAGTCGGGCACATTTTAATTTTTCGATGGTAAGTTAGAATTTGTTGGAAGTGCATTTTTGGGGGGCGCCCGAGCGTCCGTTTGGAAGGTAGTGTGATCGAAGCGAGCCGCAGTTTCACAGCCGCCCACGTCAGCCCTGGGCGCTGTGCCCCCGCCCGCCCCACCCTGCACCCCGCTACCTGCGAGACTATCAGGGGGGTACCATTAAAAAGAGAGAGCCGCGGGCGAATTCCGCCGGCTTAAATATCATTCCATGCGCACACAAAACGACGCAGGGGGACCCACGGGCCTCGGGCCCTGGTACAGACAGCCCACAACGCACACATACGCCTGCACTTCGCAAATACATACACGCTCAGTGGCGGAACCGAGACCGAGTAGAGTTATACCTGTGTACTTGGTCCCAGCCGTGAAATCGGAAACCTATACGTCGGCTGTTAATCACACGTCGAAATGCCGGCCTATGCAACCAACGTCCGGCGCGAAACCCATACTGGTGATAGGTATCAAATAATTAAAAACCTCTTTCATTGAATCCATTATAAATGCAAATGAATATTTCCATTGACATACAATTAATTGTGTTCATAGATCCGTAGCAACGCGGTCTAATTAAGCAAATACATACACTATAATGGTGACAACTTTGCTGTCAACACTCAGTGAAAAAGCATTATATATGTAAACATAATTTTTGCCGCCTGTGTGATCGAGTGGTCAACGTTGTTGGCTTCGGCTACGGAGAGCACGGGTTCAAATCCCGGTACGGATAGTTTTATAAATTTATTTTTCAATCGATTTATGAATTTCTGTTCAAAGGCATGGATGTACGTGACGTCTTAAATTCCCCCCTCTCACCCATCCTATCCTGTGAACGGGGCGTATCGAGAGCGATTAGCTTACCACTAGTCCTGTCCTAGCCCTATCCTTCTATCCCTACTCTCTGGAGAAAGAGAGGTTGAGCAACTGAGTAACAAACCATTCTCGTAGAAACACTTATGTTGAAATAAACTCCATTAGGAGTTCATATGCTCCACATTGGGAGCGGACATGGTTTAAATGTAAACATATAATATATAATATTCGAAATGTTTTTAGCATAGTCATGAGCAGTTTTTCACATACTGTATATGTTTTGTTTAATTTGGTAAAAATAAGTTGGCATAGTATCATCGTTCGAAAGTCCTAGTGCCCAATGTAAAAACAATCTGACCTTGACTTACCACTTGGCCACATATGAAAGCTGTGATTTTTGATCAAGAAACTTTGAACTCTTGTCAGAGTATATGAAACCAACCAACGATTATTTTTTATTATTATTACCCCCCTCATAAAGAATTGACGGTACGCCGCTAAACATGCATAATAATTATTATAATACAACCGGCACAAGTTCCTCAGGGACGTATTTAGTAAATACTCATACACAAAGGTTTTATTTGTGAGTCGATTGCCAAGCATAACATAAGCTTTAACTGTGTGAAAACAAGAAATGAATTAAATATTTTCTTTCACGTAACGCTTCCGCTTTAAGAATAAAAAAAATAGGTCATATACTGACATACAAACATGATAAGACAACAAATGTTATATGTAGCCACCATGTTAAATATATAAAAGGAATTAGATTAATAAATATTAACGATACGATTCAGTAATACTTTCGATGGATTCGGCGGTAACTTTGTGGAAGTTCATTTTAATACAAAATAACTTAGATTATTCCACGTATTGCGCTACAAACTGTGACACGTGTTTCGCCTCTTTCAGAGGCATCTTCGGACAGACTACTTTCGCAAATGCTTGCTTAAGTACGAATGATTTTAATTTTACTTTTCTGATATATTATAATAAAAATCAAATAAAAATGGTAGGCAAGGAGGGGATAGAAAAACAAACAATCGATAATGATAATACAAATGATATTTACATTAATATATGATTAACTAATGAGTTCCATCAATTTGGACGGATTAAACCGTTAGAAAATAAATTTAACAGTGGCGAACCACCTGTTTTATTCAATATATTATTTAATAATATTTCTTTATTGTTAACACTTTAATTTATTTCTAAAAGTTCTAAACTATTCATTTTTAAGCCTTTTTTAGTTACTCGATGGAGTATTTCTACATTAAATTTGTAATTCTTATCAGTTGACAATGCTCGCAATGAGCGAAACCGGTCCTTATCTATTAAATAAAGTGGAATAAAGTACAAAAGGATAGTGTTTTTATTAATATTAAGAAAAATAATATCGCAGGCGTCTAGTCAAAATTGAGAACAAAATATATACGTATTCTATGTGCAATTATGTTACACAAATGAGTGAGAAAATTTATGTGTTCCAAATCTCAATATGAAAGGTTACGAAAAACTATTTTTAAAATGTTTATTAAGGATCGTAACAATTCTAATCTGGTGGATTCTGGTATCTGATATGTACAATTTAACAATGGTTATATTTATTAAATTGTATACATAGTTTATCAGCTAATAAACGCTGTTTATTTGTTGTAAAAAGTATTTGTAACTTCAAACAAACAGTTTTTGCTTGAAACAAAAACATTGTTTACAGCAAATATTGAAACGTGTTTATATCACTTTTTGTTGCTAGACGCGTCATCAATTTAAAACTAAATTCTTACACATTACATTACGAGTATTTTTGTATTTAATAGTGCTTCTAATATTAAATGATTTATTTAATTTTGTTAAGTCTACCTTTTTAAAAATAATGTCGCGAATAAGAATAAACTATTGTATGAGTGACAAAGTTTTGATAAAAAATATTTACCGACTAGAGTAAATATTGTCACCGGAGTCGCCTCTGGCGCGACGCCTACAGCATTCGTCTACGTCGGTATACCCGAGGACAAACCCTCGAGGCGAATCCGGCACCGCCTCGGGCCACGGGCCGGTTTCTCGCAGCCCTTCGTTCTAATCTCATACCAGGGGGATTGACAATACAGAGTTTGGCTTGGATATCGGACAGTTCATCACCGGGACAACTTAAATATGTATTTTACATTTCAATACAGAAAAAAATAATAAGAAACTCTTAATCCTGCTGTGTGGCGTTAAAATGAGCATTATTTGTAAAATATTACATATCGCGAGCTGAGTACTACAAGGTTCTAAGTGTCGACTTTTGGCCAAACTAAAGTAATAATGAGGCAGTCTTAATCGTAATATTATCTACATGCTGTATTAATATGAAGTCGAAATTTTGCTTAAATTTCCAATAAGTTTTATGTGCGTGTCGCAAGATATCTGTGGTTTCAACTTGAAATCCTGAAGATGCCGAAAGGCTAAACCCGGGTCGTTATTGACAAAACTTGTGTGAATGTACATAGGTTGAATAATATCTTTTATATTTTAGTAATTTTATTATTTTTTTTTTTCATCAATTACTTAATTTTGATCAATTGTTTTTATTCTTCAACACAATGGTGTTATTTTTTACTATAATGATGTTTTGTATTCTTGCAGTGTGGTATTATTACATTTTAAAATATTAACTTAGTACATTAATGATATCAAACACAAATTACGAAAAAAAAACCTTTTCCTATTTATCCTCCATTTTTTTATTTTTTTTCCAATAATAATGATCACATTAGATATCTTCCGTAGAATTCGTTTTATTTTAATATAAAAAGCGTAAGTCTGTTTTTTGAATCACCTGTGCTTTCATACAAATTTCAGTTAGAACCTTGTAGCACTGACGGTTTGTTTGAATTTCAGATGGGCAAGGTTCTAATAGAAGTTTAGGTATTTCTAATTAACTAAGAAGAACTATTTTTAACAATATTTTATTAATAGTTATATCATGACAGCACTATCATTGATATATACAATCAAAAAGAAACTTGGAAACATTTACAATTTTCAAAATACAAGCATTCAAAATTTCAAATGCCCATATCTTTTTTGGTGCAGCTGTCCACATAGAACCTTGTAGTACTCGGCTCGCGATATAATAATAATACAGCTTAATTGAAGTAAAATAATTAAGGATTTCGACTAAAGGTATATGTATATATTTAACCATGTCCGCTCCCAATGTGGATCATATAGACTCCTATAAAGTTTATTTCAACAGATTTTTTTTCTACGAGAACTGCTTGTTACTCAGTTGCTCAACCTCTCTTTTTCCAAAGAGAGTAGGAATAAAAGGATAGGGCTATGACAGGACTAATGGTTAGTTAATCGCTCTCGGTACGCCCCGTTCATAGGATTGGATGGGTTAATTCAAGACATCAAATACATCCATGCCCTCGAACAGAAATTAATAAATCGATTGAAAAATCAAATTTTAAAACTGTCCGTACGGGGATGGTTGATTGGTTAATGTCGTTGGCTTCGGTTACGGTGGTCACGGGTTCGGTATTATATATACTTGAAATAATTTCAATATATTTTTTTTATCATTCAAAGTTTTTTCATTTCCACTTGCATTGTCACTACCGACGTGGGTTTAGCCTTTCGGTATCTTCGGACATTCAATTGCACGGATGAACATAAAATGACTCAAGTTTTGATGACCTGACACAAGCAATTGACTGTCAATCAAGCTCATTGGTACACGATTTGAGAGATTCAAATTGTATGTAAACCGTTTTCTTCACAAGTAGTAGAGATATTACAGTCCTGTAGCCCTGCGGTGAACGCTCTTGGGCTTTCGTCAGCCGTCCAATCTCCGAGCAGAGACTTTCACATTCAACAGATTTCAAGACAATTGAAGACTTTCATATTTTAATGGCTTCCTAAGCACTCTGCTCAACGATTCTAAGATCGGTGAGCAGAGAGGACGATTAGCTTACTATTAGACCTATCCTAATATTGATAACCTCCTCTTTCTTTACTTATCCTTCCCGAAGAGAACAGATCTTTAACAGGGCATTCATTTATAATAAAAAAATAATGTATTGTGACGAATATTACAAATGGTGAAATCCTGATTTCACGTTTTCCCACTTTATGAATAGAATGTCTGCAGCCCCGTTTAATTTGCTACCCACTTTTACAAAAACTTAAATTAAAATGATTTTCATGTAAATTTAAGTCATATTTTACTTACAATGATAACGTACGCGGCTTAGCTCTCAAAAAAAAAATTAAATCGAAAGGGTTTTATACAAACTACACAGAAATATGAACTAAACAAATTTGTATGTTTTTTTTGAATAAAATAAATTTGCTCTCAATTTTTTTTCCTCTACAGTAAAACCCCTATTTACACTATAGTCGGGACCGTGTAATTGGGGGTAGTGTAATTGGGGGTGTGAATCTCATACAAAATTCGGGATTTAGTTTTTTTCCTCGGAAAACGCAAAACTAAAATTTCCCTTAGTTTTGCAAAAAAAAAATATGGACGAAATATTTAGTTTTTGTAGTAGTTAATACCCCGCACACAGCAGACGCACAGCTATGCCTGTATAGCCTGGCACGTGTTGAATACACAGACGCTAGCCAACATTTGATTGTATGCGCGGCACAGACGACCGTCTCTTAGTAACGACAATGGAATGTTTCAAGCCAGCGCGTAATTCGGGGTAGTGTAATTGGGGGTTCCACTGTATTGTTGTATTTTTTTCATCAGCCCTTCCGAATGCGTGGAATAGAGGTATCATTGAATTATTTGTAATACACTTAACTAATTTTCTGTATTTTAGTAAAATATCAACGGGTAGAACGTGATTGACCATATTGAATAATATTTGAAAATCATTATAAATTTTAGTTATCCCACAATCATTTTATATCGTTGAATTTGTTGCAAAATGGTGGGCCACCACTGATTAAGTGTAACTCAGTAGATTGCTAATAACAATGTACGTCAAATATTCTAAAACAAGTAGAAGGAAGTACGTATCTAAGATCATAGAGTATTTACGATAAACTTTCAACGTCATAGTTATATCGCAAACGAGAACAGAGGCGTCGGAGTGAATTTCTGCTGACAGAAAAGGGAAAAATATACCATCGTTGTAAAATCGAATATATCACAAATAAGAAAAGCAATACCGGACGATTATAATTTTAAGAAAGAAAAACTGTCGAATACTGGCCAAAACCGGTATTTAGATATTTCATATAAAATACAGTGACTTAGCAACATATGTTTTCCCTTACATTGAAATTACATTTCAAGATAATTTTAAATTTATCGCAATATTATATTAAGTCTATAAACTTGGTAAATATTGAATAACCAGTCATTAAAACGTTTAATTACTGGAACTATATCATCTATATCCAGTAGCGGATTAATCACATGTGAAGCCGCAGGCGTAATGAAATTTGGAGGCCCTGTATTTCGGATGACAAAAAACGACAGAAAATTCCATGTAAAATAATAAAACCTGAACAAAAAGTATATGGGTTTTATAATATATGCTATTTTTGAGGCCTCTAAGATTTGGAGGCCCCAAGAGCGCGCCTCATTAGCTTAAATGACAATCCGCCACTGATCTCTACTCTCTTTTAAAAATGAGAGGTTGAGCAACTGAGTAACAAACAGTTCTCATAGATAGCTTTCAAAAATAAAACCCCACATTTTTTACATCTGAGTAATAATTTAATCCATTTACCACATATATTACACCCCCAATTACACTACCCCGAATTACGCGCTGGCTCGCACTGTCGCATTCCAATGTCGTTGCTACGAGACGGTCGTCTGTGCGGTGCATACAGTCAAATGTTGGCTAGCGTCTGTGTATTCAACAAGTGCCAGGCTATACACGCATAGCCGGCGACTGTCTATGTGTTGGATTTTGGCGTGCTTTGCATATGAAAATCTTAGTTTTACATTTTTTGCGGAAAAAACCAAATCCTTTAATTTTGTATGAGATTCACTCCCCCAATTACACTACCCCGAATAACACTGTCCCGACTTTAATGTTAATGGGGGGTTTTACTGTACATATTACGGAGTTTAGTTGTTGCATGATAATAAGCAAATCAACGATTTCACGAACGCATGATTAACGTGACTATTTATTTTATTTGAAATATCTGCAATCAGCTGTTTAGTATAAGTAAATAATATACAAAATCATTTTTAGATAAGTTATCCACATGTGAACTATTCAGAAGCAACATGTAACAATCTTGGAAAATAGTTATACGTTTTTATTTTTTTAAGTAAAATAAGCCCTCCCGTGTGTGTGCCACTGATTCAATCACTTGCAGATCCTGCCAATCCTTTTTGGAAATGCAACACCTGAGCGTTGAAGCGGAAACGTGCAAGCAATTTTCAGTCATGTGGTATAATAATAATAATGATGAAATACAAATTTGAAACTACACAATATCAAATTATGAGCGTATTAAACTAGCGAAGCCAGCCAAGTTTGCCACTCGACCAAGGAACCGGCTATTATATATAATATTTTTTTTTACTAAATAAAAGTTACGTGTTTGCACCCGATGTTTTATGTACGCTTTCCATAACACAATAACGATCCAGAAAATAAATTAATTTACTCCTTATATTCTTGGCCCGATACAGAGCTGCCTGCTACGGGGCTTGTCTTTTAACTATGCACTATTATGTTTAAAACAATAGATAAGAAGAAAAAAATACTTTTACAATAATGTTATATAATGTTATATGCCAACAATCCTCTCGTCAAAATGAACTTTAAGTTGACTATATAGCAAACCACTTTAGATGCCTTATTATAGGCCGTGCATAATATCAGTTAAGAGTCCATAAGTTTCACATTAGAAGCGGATATGGTATAAATATATATTCATTATATTTCAGTACGCTAAAATTATTATTGATGTGACAACATATATAGCATTGAATAGAAGACAATGATGACGGAATATTCAATATTCAGTTTAAAAATACCAGACGAAATATTGAAAGCAAAATGAAGCCAAACATAGCAGTGTGTCTATCAAAAATTTAGATCCGCCCTGGGGGTAACGCAGGGGCGATGTTTGCATGATTTGCTCTGGGCACCATTCCCGGACAGTTACATAGTAAGTATATAGAGTCGCCCCTGGCTGTTAATTTCTGACTTACACCGGGATGCTTTATATGAGGAAAAAATAAAACTTCATAAAACTGTGAAATACAACATTGCTACGAGAACCAGCCCGAAGGGGTCGCCGAGCAAATGAATACGTAACGAGATATTTGAAAAAGGAAAAGTTCGGTACAAAGCGCTTTATTAACGAAACTGGTACTTAACATAATTTAATATATATTTATTATAACAAACAAACTGAAACTTTGACCTCGTAACTAATTTAACCCGTCAGGTGAATTGAATTCAATATAGTAATGTTGCCACCTTAGAAATAATTTTATTAGTATATTTTTGAATTCAAGTCCAAGTCTTGGATGTCCGTGATATTTAATTATCACCCATACGATCCTAAAAATGAGAGGAATTAGTTAACCACCAGTCTTTTCATAAATTCATCCTTCTATCCTTACTCTTTCCGAAGAAGAGAGGTTAAACGATTGAATCAGATTTTTAAAACAGTTGTGTTGATATAATTTAAGATTTCAACTGAAGGTGATTGGTGGAATTTCAATATTAAATTTGAATCGTTCAAATTATGTACACTCCCACAGATTTTGTCACTAACGACCCGGGTTTCGCCTTTCGGCATCTTCAGGGGTTCAAGTGCACGGATGAACTTGAACTGGTGCTTTGTAAATGAATGTTTCATGTTTATATAAGAAATAAATGTATCATTGAGCTTAAAGCCATTGCTGGCGAAAAAGATAAGCTCATGGGAATGCCCACAGATTTGAGTAGTGAGTATTTTTAAGAATTATATTTATTTGTCTGTCGGAAAAGGTTTTATGATTATATTTATATAGGGTATACGAGTGGAGATCCCGGCATGTTTAGTATTTCATTTAAAACCGGAAGGCTGTTCAATTGCGCTCTGTTTATTTCCAAAATTTTCTGGAAAAAGAACTTATGACCGTCTGTATTTGGGTGCAACATTTTTATCCCTTGTTCCTTATTGAACACGTGTTCTTCCGAAATTAAGTGATTAGCAAAAGTAGACGTGTCTTTTTTCAGTTGTGTTAAGTTGCCCCAAAACGTGTCTGAATATTCTATTTTCGTAGCGGACTCGTTTGAAAAAAAAGCAAAGTTATCAGGATTAGTTTCAACTAGCTAGTGAATAGTACTTACAAAAAAAAACAATTGGATAGAGTTATTTGAAAAAAATACTTATAACTAATCAAAATGTATTTAAAGCTCTCGGTTTATCATTTTTGGTGGATTCGGCAGAAACCATTTTGAAAAGAAAATTAAATTTGATAACTTTTTACAGTTATATTATGTTAAAATATTACAATCAGCTTAGATTATAACATGAATTTACAGATTTAAAACTAAATTATTGATATGGCTGTCGATAACATAGTTTCTCAACCTTTTTGAGTCTCATATTTTCCTTGGCCCCTATACCTGTACAAATAAGTTTTTTGAGACTTGGGGATTGAAAAATTCCAAAATAATTAAAAAAATATATGAAAATTTTTCTCTTAGATTTAAAAAAATACCAAAGAATTCGGAAATACGGAATTCCCAACATGAAAATACGCGAGACCTTTTTTTATCTCTTCCCGGATTGGCTCGTGGCCCTTCAAAACTGTACCGTGGCTCCTCTAAAATTATTTTTTCTCTGTGCCCCCCGTGGAAAATACTGTGCCCCCCGATTGAGAAACCGTGGACTCAATTATATGAAATATTGTGTGAACACGATTTAAATAGAAAATAGCCAACCACTAATAATAATAAAATACCAAATCAAGCATGACAATTATGGGTGATTATTACTTTTAAGCGGTCCTTATTTGACAAATACAATTAATTTTCAAGAACTTATTGTTGTTTGTAACATTCTTTACTATGCAGAGTTATCATAAAGAAAAGGAACAATTCTTTATGGCTTTTATTTGCTATGAAATGACTCATATCGACATCTACATAATATGTATCGATGCAGTAAATAATCTTGTTTAATTGGTGACTTACTTTATTTAAAATCTGACAGGTCTCATAGACATTGGCGCCAATAAGAGTAATGATGAAAATTACAGAACGCCATTCGGAAGAAAGTGACAAATAATTACTGTATGGCGGAAAGAAGATTATCAGCAGGCGATAAATATAGATTATTATATTGGACAGCTAGCAAAAACAGTGGCGCCATGTTTAACTGTCAATTAATTGTTACAGTAGGACTCGTGGCCAAGTGACACGATGGTCTACATTTCTGTGATTATGATTACTAAGTGGTTAAATAAAATTGCCCAGATAAATGCCTGTGAGTCACAACCGTAAATGATTGGTAAACACATCATAGCAATTACGGTCGGAAACTTTATACAATCGTTTTTGTACAATTCGACGGTTCTTTCGAAAATAACTACCAAATTATGAGATATATTGCCCCAGATTTTAGTCATAGCCAAGTGATACAAGGAGTATCTGTCAAATTATGAAGAACGAGGATCATATGCCTGGAGCTCCTCAAGCGGAAGTGTCAGTTTGGATTGTGATCAGGGCCGGAGGGTAATAATGGCACAAATTATTTGTGATTGCATCGAATGAAGTCTTGGTGTGTTGTAAACCATTCCAATGAGGCAACGCAATGCCATGGGCGTTTTTAACCCTTCCCGGACGGCATATTTACTTCTCGTAGCTTGGCTCAAGCAAGCTATGCGATATTGGCGATTTCGTAGAGGAATGAAAATGTTGAAGCTGAGTGACATTAGACACCAAGATTAGCTAAGCATTTTTTTTGTATTATTTGCCGTATGTTTTTTTTTAGATAAATATGTATTAACAAATAAACCACTATTTTGTTATAATTCACATTTATTTATTAAGACCAGTGGTGGTATTCCCGTGCACATACACTTACTTTGGACGGCCTGAAATACTTAAAACGTAATTGTGTTGAACGGTCTGTCTACTCAAAACGTGATTGTGTTAAGTATTTCAGAACACGATAATAGCATCGCTGGACCGGTTTCGCTCACCACAAGCATTTTCAACTGATAACAACCGTTGTATATATTTTTCTACTAAGTATTGACAGTGCGCACCTTAAAAGTTATTATATAACATACGTATTCAACAAAAAATTCTCACTCAGTTTAAGCTCAACATTATATTCAATGTGTGTCCATTATCGGCAATTTTTGTTAAATATGATTAACAAATCTATTTGTTATCGACTTGTATTCAAATTAAATAACTGCGCGTTACATGTTGTATTTATAACAATCTACAACTGGATATCTCACACAGGAAATATGTTATAAAATAATTTCAAGTGATTTGATCCGGTGAGTCCAAACTCAAGCCATAAGAACAAAACCATATGGTAGCCACATTTTATATAACAATCGAATAAGATATTGTTTTGTGTAAAACCCTCTTTGGATATTATTATCAACTATAATTATTATTTACATTAATATGTTTTAAAACTGTTATCACTCAAGCTGGGTTAACTAAACTTGTAGAGTTTGGACAGTGTTATGAGAAGAAATCATACCCTTTCCGTAGAAGGATTCTCATCCGAACGATCCTTAGAATTACAAGATTCTAAAACTTAGTCTGGGCCAGCTCCGGGCGACAGAATATTAATATGGTAAAAAATATTTAACGGGGAAAATATTAATTACCCACGTATCAAATACAACTTCGTGAGAATAAAAAATAACATGTCAATCAGAAAAAATAATCAATTTAGTACATTCTAAGTAAAGTCTCTTATTTCGATGCTCATGGGCTAAAATCCCGGAACAGTAGCATTCGTCGTGGTCAGAGATATCGTGATTCCAAAATACATACTTTTCATCTTTCTAACATACCATAATTATAATGCAAATAAATACTTAACTATAGTTGACCTTATTATAGTAAACTTCTACCAAATAAACTTTAATTAAATGAATTCATATTGATTAAAGCTATTTACTATTTTTACAAGATAACCACATGATATTCACAATTTTGGGTGGGTGTATATTTTAACACCCATATTCAATTAAATTTGATGAGTTCTGGTTTGTTATTTATAAAAACAAGTTGCATCGTTATATATTAGGAATATATCACCGACTATTCCTTTATTTTTTAGGTTGATTAAAATTAGATCTAAAATACCAGTTCGTCAGTATCCATCTGCTTTTGTATGCTTGTGTTCTTTCGAAAGAATTTTGGATTTTCGGAGGACTTTTAAAGAATTGGTTATCGATAAAAAATATTGTATATAGTGTAGTATTATTGTGATAGCTAATAAATTCATATTAATCTTACTTACTTATGTACATATATCTTAATTTATAACGCATAAATAAGTAGATCACATCACACAAATGGGCTATTTTGTAGTCTTCTAACATATGCTCATCCCTTTTCACTAATATTAGTATTTTTTGACTTACAGATCAATCGATCTTATTAGGGTAGTCAACTTTATACCCACTGCCAACTGCTACAGATTTACATCCCTTCCGAAACATATTCCCAGTGGCGGATAAGACTCTTGGGTGGCCCCAGGCACAATACAATTCGGAGGCCCAGTTTTCAGATAACATAAAAGCGTCGGAAAATTTATTCTAGGTTTTTATATTACGTAATTTAAAATTTAGTTTAAATAAAATTCTTCTGTATTGGTAATCTCTTCTCGTCATACATATTTCATTATTATCTAATTTTGAAGGCATTTCAATGAAATTGTGATCTGAAAAAATGAATTAATTAATAATTCAACAGAAACAGATAGAAGATAAAAATAAATATTGAAAACTGAATGAAAATATGTTATTATTGAGGTCCAAAGCGCGCGCCTCGGGTACCCAAGGAGTAATCCGCCTCTGCATATTCCGTATAACTTTAGTCGCTTTCAAATGATTGCTAGGAGTGTCTTAGAAGCTGTTATATAAAACCTGGTTACTTTGATTAATAAATAACCTCATCAAATTAAACATCTTTATTGCGATAATATTTACTCGCTCTCCATGAAACCGCAAAATTATTAAATGCATCCATAATATTACCTCCAAATTAGGTTTTGCCAATTCTTACCTACATTCTACAAGATGCTCAGAACGACACTTTTGCCATATCGAATGCAAAAGAGCAATCGATCTGTCAACTTTTAATCGACTTTGATTGCAATTTATAAATCTTCCTACAATTAAATGAATGATAACTCGCTTTAGTTTACAGACTGACAATTAGATGTCACATCGGTGGTGAAAACC
Source organism: Himalopsyche anomala (assembly GCA_031772345.1). NCBI lineage: Eukaryota > Metazoa > Arthropoda > Insecta > Trichoptera > Rhyacophilidae > Himalopsyche > Himalopsyche anomala. The sequence continues at coordinate 27,055,395 of CM062844.1, forward strand.
TCAATTTTTTTTTTATATCTATATCCACTCCCAATGTGGAGTAATATTATTTTACTTGTGAAAAAAACTTTTTTTGATAATGTGTTGCGACATGTTTTTATTATTATTTGAAATGTAAGGTAAAATTCAACAGACACGTTGATTTTTTGTTAGTTTTTTTGATACCATAAATCTGAAATTCATTAATTCATACAATTTTACATTGCTTGTAATGTGTTCCAGGTCAATTATTGGTGAATGAGCTTATATATTGTATCATATATATGTCTTAAAAAAAATCTTTTTGTACCAAATAAACGCTATCTATTAAAACAAAAACCAGATAAGCTCATTACTATTTAATAATTACATTTAAACGTTTTTACACCATTTCTTGCTTGATAAATTTTAATTTTGTTTTATTATTGCAAATTTGAAACTTTTTTTCGTAAGGGGTCTTAAACATTTATTATATTGATAATTCCGTGTCAATCATCTATATATTTTTTTAATATTTTCCATTTCGTGTACCAATAAAGTTTTTATATACGAAACAAGAGATTTGTTTACATTCTTCTTCTGTGAAACGTTTTAAATTATTATTAATGAATATTTAATCATAAATTTTAAAATAAATATGATGTATTGTATACAAATTGTACAACAATTTTAATCTAAGTTAGCACGTTATCAGATTTAAAGTGGCAGCCTTTAAGTTTTGCGAGCTATACTATAAACACATTAAATATATAAATGAGAAGTTTTGTATATAAATTTAAGCATCCATTAGAAACAATAGCCCCGAGGAACACTATTCCCCCTAAGGCCAAACTCATATAGTGCGTTTCGACCGACAGCCAAACGAGCCTCCGGGCGGGCTATTCTATATTAACACAACGCCGAAGTAATTCATATATAAATAATAATAATATTATATTACTCAGAAATTTTCCAAATAGATAACTAGAACGCTATACGAACATAAAACTTTTACATCAAATATGTTTACAAATCAAATTGTTAACAAAATATGTAAGTGCAAAAATTACTTTCTACCCAAATAAAATCTACCAACATTTAAAAAAAACATTACAGCCATTTTTTACGACTAACAAAAATAATTCACGACAAATGTGCTACTTTTACTGATGTTTATTCAAGTATGAAGGGTTATTTCAACCTTGATATTTTTACGAAATGCAGTTGTGAGTACAATTTAATGTTATCAAAAATTTAATTAAATTTGAACCTGTTGTTTGACATTTGTTTATGAGAGAAAGATCAAAATTGTTTCCAGGTGTGCCAACTTCACTGAAGTGTATTTAAGTATAAAAGCGTATTCCAACTCTAGTTATTTTTACGATAGGTCGATTTGAGTGAATTATCAACAATGTAATCAAACTATAATATGTAATGTTTTGTAGTTGTGTAATTTTTTTTTTAAATTAAATACAACTTAAATTATATATATAAAACATTGATTGACAATGGTCGCGTTGAAAAAAAGCTGTCCTGATATTTAATTCGTAGAAAAACAGTTTTGTTTTAGTTTTAAATATTAATAAAAGCTGATTTTTACTTATCTCAAAAAGTTGTCGGACGATCCAAACTATTACGATGGTTACGTTATATGCTTTTGCTGTGTGACATTAATTTAATAAAAATATATTCTAAGCATATATATCCACATTTAATGTCTTGACTGTTTGTCCAACAATCTTATATGAATCGTGATTGTGTATGCATTAAATATTATATAATTTCCACGCTATATTTAATTTTTGAAAGGGCTATTTCAAAGAACACTGTCCAAATAAATGAATGACGTGATTGTGAAAATTCCACCCATCCTTCCAATCTTAAAATTGACGGGGTAAAACGAGAAAAATAGAGTTAACCACTAGTCCTGCCATAGCACTATCCTTTTGTCTCTACTACTCTAGTCGGGTCTATGGCGCGGCGGTTAGCGTTATTGGCTTCCATGGCGGAGTCCCAGAACGACCAGCATTTTTTTTAGATCGATTTCTTTTCGAAGGCATGGGTGTTTGTGTTGTCGAAAAATCCCCTTCCACCTTTCCAATATTTCAATAACTAGGCGTAGCGAGAGCGCTTAGTTAACCGCTAGTCAATTCCTAGCCTTATCCTTATATCCCTATTACTCTCTGTGAAAAAGAAAGGTTGAGCAAGTGAGTTATAAACAGTTCTCGTAGAAAAAACTTCTTTTGAGATACCTCTATTAAGAGGCCATATGCTCCACATTGGTAGCAGACATGGATAAAAAAAACTCTCGTCGAAAATGAGAGGTTGAGCTACTGAGCAGAAAGCGATTCTCGTCAAAAAAACTTATGTTGAAATATCTCAATTAGGAAGCCATATACTACACATCGGTAGCAGACATGTTCCGGTACCTTTTTTTGTTTTAAAAAAAGCACTTATAGAATATATTACGTATATATTATTTAACCATGGAAAACAAAATAATTCAGTTCGTTTTCTTATACATTTTTGTTAGAGTATTAAATATAAGATTCTTTGAACCAATTGTTGTTTTTAGAAATGTAGTAATAATTTAACTTTATAGTTTGTCGAGGTTAAGCCGAATATTTATAGATATGATCACATTACAACTAATTATTAATAAATTACAAATGTCCCAATGCAGGTGTATTCAAGTTCAAAGAAAATTTTCGATCGCAATTATTAATAGCTCAGTTATTAGTGTGAAAAATAACATGGTATTTAGTTATCATTTTGTGAAAGACATCGCGTTATGATTGGCGAGTGTCCCCCGAATTTTTGAAACCATTGTTAGTTTCATTCTCAAGGATAGTAAATTAATAGTGTTATAATGAATCGGGTTAATGTCGCAGCGGTAAGCGTTGTGAGCTTCCGTACCGGACCTCACGGGTTCGAGTCCTAGTACGAACAGCATTTTTTTCAATCGAATTCGATTCGAAGGCATTTGTGTTTGTGATATCTAAAAATTCCCTCTCACCCTTTCTGATCCTTTAATAGATGGACGTAGCCCGAGCAACTAGTTACCACTAGTACTGTCCTAGCCTTATCCTTCTATCCCTAATACTCTCCTTGAAAATGAGAGGTTGGACAACTGAGTAACAAACAGTTCTCGTAGAAAAGGCTTCAGTTGACATATCTTCATTAGGAGGCGATATGCTCCACATTGGGACCGGACATGGATTAATAATTAATCAACGACCGATTAACGTTTATCAAAGTACTGTATACTCATAGAAATCCATCCATCTAAAAATACATCTTGTGGTCTAAATCTAAGTCATCTAAACACCTTGTCTACACAAACAAGTCGCATATGTAATTTTTTGTATTTCTTATTAAATAACGTAAATATATAAAATCATTTTTTTAAATATGTACTTGTAAAAGTAAAAATATTCAAATCCTATATTTGGGTTTAATGGTATTGTTAATGAAACACAAAATTGGTTAGATATAAAAATCAAGCATTGGTTACTTATTGATTTCAAATGATAAATAGTCTAAAAATTGTATTGTATTACAGATCAATACATCAAGATATTTAATAATAGGATAATACAAATACAGTGGAACCTCCAATTACACTACCCCGAATTACGCGCCGGCATGAAATATTCACCGCAAATCCCCCAATTGCACGGTCGTATTTCATTGTCGTTACTATGAGACGGTCGTCTGTGCCACGCATACAGTCAAATGTTGGCTAGCTTCTGTGTATTCAACACGTGCCAGGCTATACACGTAATGTTGGCGCCCTTTGCATTTTATCACTTGGTAACTAAACATTTCGTCAATATTTATTTTTTTGCAAAACTAAGGGAAATCTAAGTTTTCTTTTTTTTTGCGGAAAAGGCCAAATCCCTTATTGTATGAGATTCACACCCCCAATTATACTACCCCGAATTACACTGTCCCGACTTTAGTGTAAATGTGGGTTTTACTGTACATGTAAAATCTTTACAAGTTGACCTCTCAACGTCTCCTTTCGGTGTAGTTTAAGATATAAGAATAATATTGAAAAAGAGCTAATCACACTCAGTAAATAAGTGATTGAATATAACGAAAACATTTATTTAATCCTACCCTTTGAATACAAATCTATGAATCAATCAAAAATTCAATGTATGAATGTTTTCATTCGCAGATTCGAGCCCACGACCGATCAACTGAGTACGACGGAGCCTAAAATCGTTAGCCATCCGGCTATTGGAACAACTATGCCTTTTGTAAGTACACAGTAATCTTATATCTTATCTTATCTTATATCCAGGGCCGGCGCCACCATACAGGCGAAATAGGCAACCGCCTAGGGCGCAAACTATTAGGGGGCGCATAAATGGAGTATTTAAATTATTTTTATGTACTCTAATAAAAAGGTTATTTTATTTTAACGCATCTATTTGTTCGTTGTAATTATGTATCGTATTCTATAAAACATGCATAATTCAAAAAAGAGAGGTTGAGCGACTTAGTAACGAACAGTTCACGTAGAAAAACTTCTGATGAGATACCTCCCATTAAGAGACTATATGCTTCATATTGAGAGGGGACATGGACATATATAAAAATATTTATATAATCCGTACTAATTCTTTTTATTTTTTCTAAAAAAATGGATGTTTTGTTGAAAAGGAGGCGCGCCGATAATCGCTGCCTAGGGCGCCAAATAACCTTGCGCCGGCACTGCTTATATCTTATATATATATATATATATATATATAAAAATGACTTTGCAAAAACTTTGGCGTCTATGGATTCGGAAGCAACAGGTCCGATTGCAATAAAACTTCGACAATAATTTAGCTTGCCTGTGCAATTTCTTTTTTATGTTTTGTCAACTATTATATGTAAATTCTAAGAGTGTTTTGATGGTTTTGCGTGCATTGATTATACGTTTTAGGTTTGAAAGTCTTTTTGAAAGAGGTTTTAATCTATTAGCTGTGTGAAGTCATATAAGAGTAGATGAAGAAATATTTATCTTATATTCTGGAATTCATAATTTTATGGTTCCCATATACTACATATTATTAATAGTAAGAATACAATAACATTAATTTATGATTAATTTGTGTTTTTTACTATTTATATTTATTTAATAATTTGTTTTAGGTAGTTTTTTTAGTAAGTTTCATCTTTTTAGAAACTGTAATCATAGAACAATAATTTCGAATACGAAAAAAGACTTAACGTATGAAATAAAAGTCACACAATCATGATCAGAGAATGGAACAAATCGTGGAAAGTTATGTAAATGAATGTTTGTTTGTTCGTATTTTATGCGTTGCCACACTGCTCAGCCGATTGCAATAAAACTTTGACAAAATTTTTGCTTGCACTTCCAGGAAGGTTATAGTACAATTAAATTACAGTAGGTGGCGCGTGTGTTGTATCATAGACAATCGGCAGCAAACGTCAAACAGACAAAAAGAAAGCATGCACTTCAACTAACGCAATTAAAACGCAAACACTTTCTTTCTTCGAGTGGCATTGCAACGCTTACCGGGTACCGGCTATTTAATAATATAATAAATAAATGTTAAATTTCAGGCCAAAGGTTGACTGCGGTTCTTGTATTGACAGACTCTACCCAAACAGATGCAAAAAATGTAGACTCAGCGATACCTTTGGTTAGAAGAGATCTCGAATAAATTCTCAGAGATCGTAAAGCATTCTAATCATACCTCCAGGCGAATTTAAATATGTATTTCAAAAAATTGCCGCAGGACTAAAACATAATGGCTCGCTCAGTTTGCGACTATCCTCCGAGGCTCTGACCATATCTGTTTGAATATAGAAAAAGGCTATTTTATTTTTAATATAAACCACCATCTACTGTCATAGTTTACTTTACTTCATAAAAATCACGATGTTACCAACTGACAGAATGATAGGTTCATGCAACTGACAACTGTATTTTAAATTTTACTTTTTAAAAGTTTCTTATTTAAAATTTCGATATTGCTTTTAAGTTGATTGTCTATGAAACCTGTCAAAATTCTGTGTAATAGTTTACTGGCATATAATATTATTTAGCGTTATAAACCATTTAATAACATTTGAACCATAGAGAGCTAACAATTTGAATCGTGTAAAAAGTAAGTTCATAAATATCCGAGAAAAATTAGTTTTTAAAGAAACTTAAAACGAATGTTTCGTTGCAATCTTTTGTTCCATTTTTTGAAGAAAACAACATCCCGCCGAGCCGTTCAGCATGATATAAACTTGTTTATAAAAAGCGAAGTAATTGCATTTATTTTTTAAACATACATAATTATCAATTAGGTATATTAAATTTATAATGCTGGGTAAAATACGAAAAAGGTAATATTAATATAGGAATATATCATTCAAATTAACTATTTAACACACATATTTAATACACGTCATAATCCTTTGATGTATGTAGGTATAGGTATCTTACAATATTATATCTTTTTACAGTTTATTTCCAAGATGGCGATTGGAAGTCATAAATCACGTATTTTTGCAAACCACCACTCCTAAGACTATGTTGCGGAAACTACAAAAGTGTTTCGAATTTTATATGAATAAGACAGCGCCCACGAATTGAAATACTTCACTTTTTATTGGAATATACGCCTTGACTATATTTCTCCAATGTGTATTATGTTTGGCTTTGTTGGATTATTTTCATTAAATATCGTTTTGTAATGTATATTTTTGAAAAAAACTAATAATAATTAATGTTCATTTTAAAACGACAAAAAATGGAACATTATTTAAAACTCGTAATCAAAAAACAAATCAATCCTTACCGAGTGCCAGTTTTTCTGTTTTTGTTTTAATCCAACGTCTACATAAAACGACTTTAAAAAAATGTATAATATTGATTAAGTATATAAATAATATTTTTTCTGTATTAAATATAAAACCATATTGAGGATTTATTTCTCAGTTGGTTTTTAGTTAAAATTAACCCTTTGATGAGTACGCGCGTACATCCAAGTATCATCTTGTCATCTATAATCTATTGCCATTCTATATGTTTTATTGAATATTTGTTTTTTCTTCAGATATCGATACTACACACATTCATCAGTGATTTCCGGCCACCATGTTATTTATTTTTGGAATAATGTTTAAGTTTGCTAACAACCATTTTTCGTAGTAGCAGAAATAGACCTGGTAAATTACTTTATTTTTTGAATAATGTTTAAGTTTGCTAACAACTTTTTTTCGTGGTAGCGGAAATTTCATAAATTATTTAATTTTTGGAATAATGTTTAAGTTTGCTAACAACCATTCTTCGTAGTAGCAGAAATTTCGTAAATTATTTAATTTTTGGAAAAATGTTTAAGTTTGCTAACAACTATTTTTCGTAGTAGCAGAAATTTCGTAAATTATTTATTTTTGGAATAATGTGTAAGTTTGCTAACAACCATTTTTCGTAGTAGCAGAAATAGACCTAGTAAATTACTTTATTTTTTGAATAATGTTTAAGTTTGCCAACAACTATTTTTCGTGGTAGCGGAAATTTCATAAATTATTTAATTTTTGGAGTAATGTTTCACTTTGCTTACAACTATTTTTCGTAGTAGCAGAAATTTCGGAAATTATTTAATTTTGGAATAATGTGTAAGTTTGCTAACAACCATTTTTCGTAGTAGCAGAAATAGACCTAGTAAATTACTTTATTTTTTGAATAATGTTTAAGTTTGTTAACAACCATTTTTCGTAGTAGCAGAAATTTCGTAAATTATTTATTTTTTGGAATAATGTTTCACTTTGCTAACAACCATTTTTCGTAGTAGCGGAAATTTTGTAAATTATTTAATTTTTCGAAAAATGTTTAAGTTTGCTAACAACCATTTTTTGTAGTAGCAGAAATTTTGTAAAGTATTTAATTTTTCGAATAATGTTTAAGTTTGCTAACAATTATTTTTCCTATTAGCAGAAATTTCGTAAATTATTTAATTTTTGGAATAATGTTTATGTTTGCTAACAACCATTTTTCGTAGTAGCAGAAATTTCGTAAATTATTTAATTTTTCGAATAATGTTTAAGTTTGCTAACAACTATTTTTCGTAGTAGCAGAAATTTCGTAAATTATTTATTTTTGGAATAATGTGTAAGTTTGCTAACAACCATTTTTCGTAGTAGCAGAAATAGACCTAGTAAATTACTTTATTTTTTGAATAATGTTTAAGTTTGCCAACAACTATTTTTCGTGGTAGCGGAAATTTCATAAATTATTTAATTTTTGGAGTAATGTTTCACTTTGCTTACAACTATTTTTCGTAGTAGCAGAAATTTCGGAAATTATTTAATTTTTGAAATAATGTTTAAGTTTGCTAACAACCATTTTTCGTAGTAGCAGAAATTTCGTAAATTATTTATTTTTTGGAATAATGTTTCACTTTGCTAACAACTATTTTTCGTGGTAGCGGAAATTTCATAAATTATTTAATTTTTGGAATAATGTTTAAGTTTGCTAACATCCATTTTTCATAGTAGCAGAAATTTCGTAAATTATTTAATTTTTGGAATAATGTTTAAGTTTGCTAACATCCATTTTTCATAGTAGCAGAAATTTCGTAAATTATTTAATATTTGGAATAATGTTTATGTTTGCTAACAACCATTTTTCGTAGTAGCAGAAATTTCGTAAATTATTTAATTTTTGGAATAATGTTTCACTTTGCCAACAACTATTTTTCGTAGTAGCAGAAATTTCGGAAATTATTTAATTTTTGAAATAATGTTTAAGTTTGCTAACAACCATTTTTCGTAGTAGCAGAAATTTCGTAAATTATTTAATTTTTGGAATAATGGTTCACTTTGCTAACAACTATTTTTCGTAGTAGCAGAAATTTCCTAAATTATTTAATTTTTGGAATAATGTTTAAGTTTGCTAACAAATATATTTCGTAGAAGAAAAAATAAACACTTCTTTCTTCAAAAACACTTTCTCCTAAAAAAATGCACTGCACGAAAAATATATGCAATATTAATTATTTTGAAATTTTTAGAACAATTCAACTGCTTATGTGTGCATGTGAAGTATGCGTATTTTGGAATTTTTAGAATAATTTAAATGTGTGCTTAATATATATAATTAAATTTGATCGATTCTGACAGTTGTTTGTTTGCCTGAGCGGTAACGATTTCAACTCATAATCCCAGGGGCGATGGTTCGACCCACGGTCGCGGCGCTTTTTTGTATGAGAATTCAAATTTTCAGCGATTTGATTTGTTTCGTCAAATAAACAGTGTAATGAAAAAATATGTCTAGTATGAATAAAAAAATGGTGGCAGAGCGGGGCTGGGGAGGAGAAGGGGACCGTCTTTCTTGACGTCATCGAAAACGGGACTGACAGACGGAAAGACTAACATTATCGACTATTAATATATAGGTATTCATCCAAGATTTATCCGTAAAAAAAACGATTTTATTATTTTTGTGTGTGGCAATACTATAAATAATCAAAATATAAGAAAAAAATTATATCAGTAAAAATTAACTCACTCTTCAAAGGGTTAATAAATATTTTTTTTACAAAAAGTTTCTGTAAGCGTTACTTTAAAATACTGAATTAATTTTATAGATAGTCTAGTTTCGCCACTGTCTCAATAGCGGAAGTGTGAATAATTCTACCTGTAATGAACTTTTCGTTGTAAAAAAAATATTTTTACGATGTTCATAAAATGAATGTCGTGCTATTTTTTTTCAAATTTAATTTTATCATTGCGATATTGAGATTAAAAAATAAAATAAATGCTATACAGTGTTGTGGGGTCTGTGTGACCCAGGCGGCGCGCGGACTAAGCCGCGGGTGGATCGCGATAGCCTCGGATGGGACCGCTAGCGAGCGGAAAGAACCCGGTGCGCTTTGCCCCCGGGGTCTTTTAACCCCTACAAGGCAAACATAATATTTCACAGTGTGTGAAACACGTTACAGAATCCGACAATTTTGAATGTTAAACATAACGCAATTCATGTAAAACGTATTTATACATTTCAACTCGAATTTAATTGCACATAACATGAAATACTTGTCAGGTTACGAGTTGATATGCCGACATGAAACAAAGATCTTTTTTTTAATTCAACGGTGCACAACATTGGCAAATTTTCCAGATTGCTTCGTCTTTTATTGAAATTGTATTACAAGAAACATTGCGAAAATAAATCAAAATAATTCATTTACCCAAGCACGGTAAAATAACTGAAATAGATATTTCGTACTGAAAATAATATCTTAAATAATTTCGAAACCCACGTATTCGATTCTTTGATTGCTAATGGCCGTATTTACATAATTGTAGCGTAACTTAGACCGGACAGAAAACGGAGCAGATTGCGTATGTATTTCGCGTTACGTGAATGTAGGTGTAAATCTTACTTAATATGGATGTTTCATTTTAATACTATAAAAGAATAAATAAATAAAAAATGTAATTTCAAACGAAAATAGTATATATATATATATATGCGTCAAAATCGAATTGATTGTTTAACGACTACATAAAAAATATAACTATCGAATAATTTAACCGTATCATTATACAGTCGAACTTGGTTATTACGAGGAAGATGGGACAGACTAAATTTGCTCGTTATAAGCATTACTCGTTATATAAGAGAATATGTATTTTTAAATGCTTACAAACATACCAATCACATGAAAACATGAAGTATCTAGAGCGGTCAAATAGCACAAGTCGCAATTCAAACAAAAATACACAATTAGAATTTATTTACACACATATGTTTCCTCATTACATCCGAGATCTCGATATTTCCGTGATCGTCATAAACGAGTTCGGCTGTGGTTTTTTTTCTTTATAACGGAATTTGTCTCGTTGTGTCTGTAAGACTAGGATGAATAAAAATGGTTATTCATAAGTGTCGCGCTTACTTTTAAAATAAGTTAAAACTGTTTTCATCCAATTTTGAGTATGCCATATAATATTATACATATATAATGAGATACGTATTTTACCTACATAATTGCCAATGTTTTGGTTTTCAAAAAATGCCAAAAACTCTGATCTGGCTATTTATTGATTTGGCATTTACTTGGTAGAACTCCATTTTAATAAGGTAAAAATATCTGATCTGGTTACTTTTGTAACGTCTGATTTTCAATTAGTCTTAAAATAAATAAGTTTATCAGTGCACGTGTTGGCGAAAAAGTGATATGTATTCTGACAAATATTTTACTTGCATACTTCCTAATTCAAATTTACAAATCACACCATCATTCACATTTATCACTGATTTGACAAGTATTACTTTTTTCCGATTTTGCTCGAAACTACCAAATATTATTTTAGCCGTTTTGAAAGCAAGCGCTTCAAGTTTTGTGAAAACTGTGCTTAATATAAGATATTAAAAAATAAATAGCAAACGTATTTATATCCAAAAATATTGTCAAATAATGATCGATAATTATTTTGGCATAATGCCAAATCAGTGTTTTCTCACTTGTATTTTATGTAACAACATAAAAGAAATAGGACAGTTTCTCAATCATTGTATTGCCTGCTAAATCATAAAGATTTTAATTTAAATATATGTTTAGTTATATTATCAATATCAGTCGGCAAGAAGCGGTTCCCGGGTTGAACATCACTGTTTCTAAAAAGACAATGTTTTTGATTAATACGATATAAACGATCTAAAACGTGTTACAGTATGTGTGAAAGTATCTGGGATTAAATAATAATAAAAAAAAATTGGCGATCATAAGGTCAAAATAAAACAGGAAACAATTTTGTTTGATGACAATTGTTTTTAAGATGAACAATTATTTATTAGCGGCTGGTTAAAATAAAGCCTTTTTTGTACAAAATGTTTCATAATATGTGTAAAAAACATAATTAACTTCACTGTGTTTCAATTATATTACTTAGCTGTTCTTGACAATCATCATGTTAGTATATTAAGTAAAATTAAGTAAAACATGATTTTACTAATATTTATCAGTTTTTAAGCCGTAAATAAAAATAAACTTTGTAAAATAATCAATAAATCAAAATAATTAATAAAATAAAATAAGGGGTGGGCTGGAGGGGGCTCGGAGTATCTCGCGCGAGCCCCTTGTTAGATTTTACTGAGGCCGGAGAGCCCCTTGTTAACGTATGAGAAAATAATATTCTCAGATCAAATTAGTATATAACTGTATTTTGTAATTTATATAATATTATATTATCTACGACAACGTTAGTATACACATTAGTATATTTTTAGCTATTTACATTGATAATTTTACTGTAAATTGCATATTGTTACACATTTTACATGTATTAAGTAACAATCGATTGCTTACTTAAGTATTGCACATAATTGCATAGGAGCTATAAGAAAAAACACTCCTTCTCTCTGAAGTGTTCCGACACTAAAAATTGCTTTGAAATTAAGCGATCCATTTGTTAACGTATTGGCAGCCCACCGCTGTATATAGGTATAATTGAGTATGTTAAATCAAAAATAGCTTTTGAATATTGAATGGACTCGACGGTTCTTTTTTTATAAAAAATCTATTGGTAATATTAATTATATTTATTTTGTTGTTCTTTTAGGCGTCGTTTTAAAAGTATCGATTTTATAAAATAATATGATTATTTTATTCATACAAAACTATGTTCACAATCCCTTATTTTAAATAAAAATTAAAATCATAAAATAATAATATTATAATTATTTAAAATAAGTTTTAAATAGAAATTTAACATTGTCGTAATGTCTTCTGTATTTAAAAAAACATTGTAAAGAATCAGTACATTAATAAAACCCATTTAGCAATATTTTTTCAAATAAATATGGATATCGTACTGCTTGACCTTAAGCAGAGGAAGTGCGGTCGCAAAGATGTTAACGTCTGAACGTAAATATTATTTTTATGCCCTGGAGTTTTTCCTTTACTTATTTATTATTAATATTATTATTATATGTACTGCATCAAACATCGAAACGTCCACTGTTTTATTAAAGTGAACTACTAGCAATTTCACTTATTACATTAAATTAATCATATTAATCATAATCATATTAATCATAGCAATCGACGCGTATTGATTCGCGGAAATTTACGTATTATAGATTAAAATATTCATGTTAGTTAGCCCCCAAGGACGAGCGTGACTACATGATTACAGTAAACACCGTTATCTATTGATCTTTTCACCCTTTTCTACCTGAATATGGTTTTTTTCACTCATATTTGGTTAAGAAGGGTACAGAGTTCAGTTAGTCATCAGCCGCGGGGACAGTAACGGCCACCAAAAGCACATGCGATTTTTTGAATTTCGGTATTTTTAATGAAATTTTTGAAACTGTTAGTTATTTTTTTATCAAAACATCAAATTATTTACAGTTCTTTTGCTAATATATTTGTATTGAAATTATGTTGATCTAAAGAGGTTAAATTGTAAATATTTTTAAAAATTTCACGTTTAGCTATATTTCAACTCCGAATGTTTGCGTGCTCATACGGTCAGGCTCGTCCTTACTACTGTCCGTACACAATATTACACGGTAATAAAAGGATGAACATGGCCATATAATCATGCGGGGTTTCTATACAACGACTTGGCGTTGTTTTTTTTTAAATTTTTGTTAGGAATAAAAGTTATCCGCGATTTCAATATGGCTTAAAAATATTTTTTTATCAAAATAAAGCTGTCGTCTCTGGAGGGTTAACCAAAATACAAATGTATTTAAAGGAAATATTTCTCAAAATTTGTTACCAAAAAGTAGATTTTATATTTATTTAGCATTTTGCGATCATATATATAATCTGTATATCCAACAGTTTTATCAATATTTCATGCACATTCATGTTAAGTATGTATCTTGATAAATATACTTATAGAAAAGGGTATGTATTACTCTTGTTAATTATTTTATATGTAACTAGCTTAACCCTTCCCTTACTATGCAAAAAAAGCACAAGCTCCTGAGCTGTGTATCCGTTACACATCAGGCAAACGGGAGTGAATCATGACAATTATATAACACTACTACAGCAGTACTACATATAATTGTCATGATTCAATCCTGTTTGCCTGATGTGTAACGGATACACAGCTCAGGAGCTTGTGCTTTTTTGCATAGTAAGGGAAGGGTTAATCAATTATTAGTAACTTCTTTATGAAAATAATATATATTTAAATTGATTTTTAATTAATTTCTAGATTTCTGTCCAAGGGCCTGAATGTATGTGATGTCTTAAATACCCTTCCACCTGGCTATTGCCAAAAACGGGTGGAGCGAGAGTGATTACCCAAACTCTAGTCATGTTCAAGTCTAAGTCATATCATTCTATCCCTACTATCTTTTAAACAAGAGTGGTTGAGCATTTGGGTAACAAGCGGTTCTTGAAGAAATATTTATGTTGAGAGAACAACTCTATATGGAGTCAATGTGATCCATATTGGGATCGTACATGGTAAAAAAAGTAAAGGTCAGCTTAGCAACTCAAAATAAAAATCACCCTTTTTGATTTTTGAACACATGACTGCACGCTAGCCGTTTTCATAGTAGTTTTCACGGGAACATATTTACTTTACTGAAAAAAACAGCTGATCAAATAATTACAGATTTTATATTAGTGCGAGCGCAACGTGCAAGCGGAACTGGCGACCGTCTGTAGTGGTGAATCTGGAGAGGCGTCCAAATGTCTAGCGCTTAAGGGGAATGTATAACTAGGGCGAAAATATATAATATTGCCTGGGGCGGCCAAATGTCTAGCGGCGGTCCTGTTTTATCTACAATATTATTTCTCAAATGATTTTTGATTGTTAATTACGAACTATTACATTTCCTACGTCAAGGTTATCAACATTATTTAAATAAATACGATTTTTTATTCGTACTATAAACGGAATTATTATACAACGGTAAGAAAGTGGTATTTTAGTTATAACTCGTTAGTTTTATAATGAATAAGAAACAAAAAAACGTGTTACACCATATGGTTTAATGTTAATGTATTTGTTACAGAATGAAGACTATTTGATAAATTTAAAAACATACTAATAACATTTTTAGCAGAACCATATTTTTATACGCCATTTAGCAACAAGCAACTGTACTATAGTGACAATGAATAATATAATAATAAGTATTACACGCAGGGCCGGCCCGTGGATTCTTGCGCCTGTGTGCGCCGCACGCTTCGCACACGCTTAGGGCCGGCCCTGATTGCACGCATCTAAATATCAGCGCAAGCAAAGAAAAAGAGGAAAACAATGTGCGCCAAAGTAGAATGCCGAACGCACTGTGACTATGACAATTTCAAAAGGTAAATATAATATAATGTTAATAAGCCAGAAAATTAAAAAAAAAAAACTACAATTATTGTTGACGGGTTCATGGCGCAGAAGTCAACGGTGTTTTCTTCCGTGGCGGATCAAACGGGTTTGAGTCCCAGTACGAACAGTATTTTTCAACTTCTTCGAATGCATGGGTGTTCCTAATGCTTAAAAATTTACTTCCACCTTTTCAATCCTAATATACCGAGTCATACCGATAGTCCTGTCATATTTCTTTTACTCTACTATGTAAAAAATAAGTTAAGCGACTAAGTACCATACAGTTCTCGTAGAAAACACCACCATTAAGAGGCAATATGGGAACGGACATAGATTTTTAAAAAATGACTAAAAGAGACAACTTTTTTTGTATAATATTATATAAATGGGTTTTATACTCAACCAAAAACAGACAGATCCGAGCGCCTTTAAATCACCGAGGAACTAGACATGTCAAAATAAACGCTTCAAGCTTAAAATCACGATAAGAATTGAGCATGTATGTTTAATGAACACCCATAATCTGTATTCGTTAAGGGGGTTTCATATTTAAAGTCTTCAGTTGACAAAATCGTCAGTAAGTTACTAAATATATTATATATGCTTTGTCATTAATCATCTAATAATGCAATATGGCCACTGACAAAGCCCCCTATAGTGAAAGCCATGCTATTGAGTTGAAAACAGGTACTTTTTTCAGATGAGCGGGCCGGCGTCATAATTTTCAAAGTAATATCACATCATTATGAAACCATTGATTACTATTATTTAAAAGCAAATACATATATATATTGTAATTATATATCTTTTCAATTAAATCATTTTTTAAATGAGAAAAAATCACATTTTCTAAGGTTTTTTAATAAAAATCTCTGAGAACAAAAGCAAACAAAGATGCCAAATCATTTTATTTTAATTATTTTTTTTACAATATTTCAATACAGAATATGAGGTTGGATAGTTCATTAAAAAAGCCAACGTCATTATTGGGATTTTAATCAATTAATATTAATCTCGAAATTTATTTGTGCACATTGGTTCGTCACTCAATCTTTCCATAAGATTTCTCAAGTCATATCAGTAATCAAAAATCAGTAAGTGAAACTAGGATAGCACAATTCACTTCATTATTTTTTTTATATTGTTATTGATTAAATCATCATTTACTTGGTATATTGCCATTATTATATGATAAAAGACGCAGCATGCATTTCATAATATCACAATAGGCGTCAAAATCTTATATAATATTATATGAATTCCGCTTGTTACCGTCGTTTATGTAATTTATAATTTATATTTTATATAATTGTGATACTTAGTAGTGGGAAGTTAAATTTTATTGGCTTTTACCACACGTCGCATATCTTGCCATCCGCTATATTTCTTACAATCATTACTTAATTTGCATATATGGCCTTCCGATGTATCGTAAATTGTAAATTAATAACACCAACGAATCACAGAATATCCACACGAGAAATCTTTCAAACATACATGTTACATTTAACGAAAAATAAGCTCATAAATTGGAATTTAGAGTTGATCTACGTATAACCGCCATACAATTTGTTAGTAAAGGCAGGGATTCAACGGCCAGCTCAGAATTTGCTGATTTTCTACAGCACTGCTTGGAACTTAAGACTGCTATGCCACTGACCAATAAACTAAGAGAAGACACGGCCAATACAGTTTTCAGTAGGTAGGAAAAAACACAAATTCAAAATAACATATACGGAGATAATGACATTGATTGCACCTATATATTTATTTTATTCTGACATCTCTTTTTTTATAATATATATCGTAAATATGTTAGAAATATTAATCTGTTTATTTTACTAATCAATGTGTATGGAAAAATGGTTGTGTTCTGTTAATATCATCCCAAAATCATTGCACGTATAATTGACAAGTAAACAAAGCATATAACTTTAGGACACGTGCTACTGAATCACGGCTACATGTAATACAAATGATGCTTTTCGCGGTTGCTCCAATATGGTCTAGTCATCTGACAGAGATTTCCAGTCCAGCTCATAGGCAATATTTTTATGATTAGCAATAACATATGGACTGATAGTTGTATAAGGTTATGTACCGTGATCCTTCAAGATACAGTCCCGGGCAGCTGGTAATATATTTATTACTGAACACCAATAAGTTTACTATTGTACTTAAATATGCGATAATAAAATCAAGGACATAAAAATATTTAACAGCAATAGGCAATATCGCGTTTTGTATGTATTCATGTTAATAGACATTAACACATGTATACAAGTAGACTTATTAATATGCATTTTCAATGGTGACTTAGGCTATGTTTGGATACCTATTTTTTATTTAATTTGCTGGGCTACATATTGTTAACCTAACCTCCTTACCCAAGGACCACGAAACTTCACACTGTAAGCAAATTCGTTAAACGCTGCAAACTTTTAGACAAACTTTGTATGGAAGTTTACAGCGTCTAACGAATTTTCTTAGTTTTTTGACCCTCAGATAAGAGTTAAAACTACATGTTTATTCAATTCTTAAAAAGTACGGCTAAAAATCCACCAAATAACAAAACTTTTTTTATTTTAATTATAAGTTTTGTAAAATAAAAATATTTTTTTTTATCATAATACAAAAAAAAATATTTCACGATTACGTACGGTTATTTTTTTAGAAATTCAAGAAATTGTGTGTACTTCTGTATAAATAATATATATGTAATGGTGTTTTATTACGGAAAATATCAGAGTTTAAGTGCATTGTGATAATAAATTAAGAAACTCCCAGTTGAAAAAAAACTACGTTTATGATATAGCAAAGCAAACAAATCTTTAAAAATATATCTCAAGCAATCTTGCAGAATATACAAAAAATGTGATTTCTTACAGGGATTTTTTTATTTTTTAATAAATTAATTACAACGAAAATTAAAAATTCTCAAAAGAAATCACTCACAGACAAACATTTCCTGTCTGTCTCAAACACGTCTGATATCATTTTTATTTTACTGTTTTAGATTAATTGTGTAAAACACTTTTAGACATTTTGACATAACAACTCAGAGAGAGGGAGGAATTTATTTGTCTAATTTTTATTTCTATTAAATTATTATTTTTTGCAAATTTATTGAAAAAAAACATTTCCTGTTATCCTTTCATTCAAGTTTATCAAGTGTTATCACAAAGAAAAATAATCTTCAAAGTGTTTCCTCTTGTCAGTTCAGAGCTTTTAACGTAAGGCTTGTGAAATAAAGTCACACTTCTGATTACAGCTCTGTCACAGTAAGAATAATAAACCACAGGGGCCACTATTTTTGTATATACAAAGAATGATAAAACGTTTTTCTCTGTGGCCATATATAAAAAGTACACAACATAAAATTTGTAATGTTGGATTCTATGAGCCTTATATACCTACCTAATATTTATGGAGCCTTAGGGCAACGAGTGGGTATACCCGTCTGATACCAACATCCGAGGTGATGCCTTTAGGCAAAACAAAAATGGCAGCCATAACTCTTGCGTGGTTTTGCTTTTATGCTAGAATCGAAACAATACTTTAAAGTTCAAACAATGCAACATAATACATACTATGAAAAATACCTGATGTGCTTCAACTCCGTTAATGCGAGATCACCAGAGCGTTCCCCAATATTAGCACTGATTTAATTACAAGATAATAATTTGACACAATAATATCATGTACACCCGATTTCCTTTTTTTACGAATATGTTATAACTGTTACAAGGACACCTGTGCAAAAAAGTTCAACTGTGCAAAGCAAAGTGAAGAAAAGGTTATTTTAGTTTGATTAACATAATATGATTTCTAACAATAAAAGTGTTTCTTTTATAGCATACTTATATTTAAATATGCTACGTATAAATGACGTCATTTCAACTTAATTAATATATTAGTTACTAGCGTTTTGACACTAATAAGGTATAATAAATATTTTTTATGTATTATTTTTCAACCAAAAATATCGCTACTTTTTTGAATTCGTGTAACAAAAGAACTGAAGAGAATTTAAATTGACTTTCAACGATGTATAGATAGTATGTTTATTATTAATGCATCGCCTTCATAGAAACGGTCCCGTGAACATCAGTTTTGACGATATCGACAACGAGTAGAAGTATCTTCAGTTCTGTAGCTGAATGATCAACGCTTTTAGGTGTTAAATCAAATCCCCGAACGAACACGAATCGGTATTCAATTTTACTGTCGATTCGTGGGTTTGTGTTTGAAGGCATGAATTTCTGTGAAATTTTTTTTACCACTTATTCGATCTTAAAAGTAAGGCGAAGTGATTGCGATTAGTTAACTAATGCAGTTTTTCAGCGACTGTCTTCGTAAATATAACTGCTCCACTCGGAGATCACACAGTCATTGGGAGCTAATAGGGTTGCGATAATGTAAAAATAAATTTATATATTTTTTTGATATTTGGTGTCTTTGACAAAGTAAATCTGAAAGTACTGATATCATTTGTAGTCATTGTAATACTAAATAGCCAGCTGTGCTCGCCGGTGCTTTCACGTGCTATTAGAGGGATGCTTTGTTTTAAGACCTAAAAAAGGGTGTATGAGGCGCACGCTCGGGGCCTCCGAACCGTGTACAACTGAAAAAGATTATTTTGTATTTATATGTAATCCTGTTATCTGAAAAACAGGACTTCCGAACCGTATTGGTCTTGGGGTCTCTCAATTTTTTAAACCGTCACTGGCCGTAAGTCAGAGTGCTTTCTCGTTTTACAAAACGAAAACTACCCAATGTACTTATCTAAAATTAACAAGTATCTCATTTAAAAAAGATAAATGTGCTTTAAGACTATGGGATGACTATAAAAGCCTTGAATTTACTATGCAGTTATAATATTTATTTCTCATATTAATTATTTTGCTTAATGTAACGATCAAAAATTGATTGATTCAGCAATCGCAGCGTAAACCATAAATCTACAACAAGAATAAAATTATTCTTCCTATTAATTATGTCAAATGCTGTCATATGCAGTGGTAAATATTTAATTCGTGAACAAGGTGTGAATTAAAACATCGGAACGAAGGATGGAAGACGAGACAGTACACATCTGAGGATTGTGACCGGAATCAAAGATCAGTGAATTTAACGAGACATAAAAATAATTATAAAGAGCATGATTGGGCGATGGATTAAAAAATATATGTATTTCCTATGAGTGCCACTTAAGTGTTTATCATTAAAAAAATAGTAAGGATCCAATTAATTGTTACAAAGATTTTTATAGAATTTAAAAAAAAATCATTAGTTTAAATTCAATTTTAACAAGTATGATTGTAGCGATCACAAATATATGTATGCATTGCTCATCCCTTGGCACTAATTAGTAGGATTAATAAATACGTCATGGCCTCATTGTTGACGTTTTTGCTTTACTAGGTTTGTTATTAGGTCGCTTAATCTTTCTTTTTTATGGAAGAATTGATAGAAAACTGGGGATAGAAAAAGATTAGCAAATAGCTCTCTATAAAGCTTGTAGATGAATGTTAACGTCAGAGGCAACCATGAATTTAAACACGAATCCATAATTTGGTTGAAAATTCGTGTATAAAACGGATAAAAACCGTGCAAAATCGTGAGCCTTTAAATAACACATACATATTTTTAACAAGATTTATCAGCTTCCACAAAAATACCGCCAAATACATCGGAGACGTCAAATTTAAATATTCGTTATTAAGTATAAGCTTGATTTTAATCCAAGATATTTCTGCTACATAACTAATAGTCATGTCAAGGATTTTCTAGTATTCAATAGAAAGCGACTGTGAAAAGAAAAACAAAACTATATTGGTATAATAAAATGAATCCTGTGTCTTAAAAAAATATAACAATTTATTGAGAGAATTAATATTATTTTTTATTGCACGCGTGTGTTATCATAAATTTTACAAACGTCAGTATTCGGATGTTTATTAAAAACAATGAATTATTACAATGGCTGTAACCCACGCCTTTCACTAGTGCTAGATTCATCATTGTGAAGATGATAAAAACATGTTTAAGATCGATTTCCATAATACTGTGGCGATGGGCGGATTTTGAGACTGAGTAGTAATCTATTTTTGATAATTCTCCAAAAGCTTTATCAAACATAGGCCATATTGTTTAAGTGATAATATAGGCGGCTAATTGTAAAGTTTCATTTAACGTTACCATCGTCCGTAATTTAAATTGTAGGGCTGTAAAGTGGATTATCAGTATTATGCTTAATAATTTATTTACAAAGTGAATATGGACTAAATCTTTATCTTTTGCTGTGTCTTCTATCTTCCATCTATATATGAGGGCTGATAAAACAAAGGCGGCAGTTTTCATAATACTAACATAATGTCAAATATAAAAACATATTATGTTTTAATAGTTAAAGCTTTAGAAAAAAGCAATGTTAAACATTCTTACTAGTATTATTTTGATATTTTAATACAATTAACATTGTTTTGTGAAATCTGCTTTGATAACTGCCGCATTTGTTACAAACTCGATTTTAATTCTTCAAAAAATGTATTATTTATAAAATTATATTATTTAAAAAAAAAATACTACTATATGTTGAATTACCAACTCTACCCAAAGATATTTCTAACTTATTTTCGGCCGTATTTGTTTCCAGAGCCCTTTAATCTATTATATTCTATTCATAAAGGCTTTTTATAAAGGATTTTTTTTTATTTTTCGCTACTACTGTTTGTGTCTCACAAGAAAATAAAAGTCTTCAAATACAATTTAAGAAGTCGCATATAATTGGTCAACGCCGCAATCTTTTAGCCAAGTGGTAAGCGCGATTGGGTTTTCGTCTGACTCGGATGCGAAGTCATAGATTCGAATCCCCAAACAAGCACCTTGATAAAAGTGTGTTATTATATTTTCATTGTAAGACACTAATTTCCCACTGAGTATTTAAAATTTTCTAAACGTCGTCCCGTATTTTTCGCAAGGATTAATGCTCATACAACGTATAAGGATATTGATGTTATAAGCTATCACAGGTTTACAGCATTGTATCAATGTACAGTTTAATTCAGACGTAAAATGGGCCGGATTGTGATGAAAATTTGAATGACTATTGACATCTTCGTTCGAGTAACGTCAAATAAACATTTGCGTCTCATTATTTCGTCGCGTGGGCGTAATCTCTTTCGTTTTTTATACAAATAAAAGATATTATTACAAATTAGTAATCTGTTTATTAATTGAATAAGGGCAGTAATTTAATGATAATTAGTAAGACGATCTGCATTATTAAGAAGTTATTATTATTAAACACCAATGAATTAAATTATATCTTACTTTTTCATAAATACAGTCGAACTCGGTTATTACGATCGCGGAAATAGCGAGAACTCGAATGTTATGAGGAAACATTTTATTTTATGGTTTTCTCTCTATTCACTTTTATAACGAACTTCTTCTCAAAAATATCGTCATTTTTCTTCTTGAAACTGTAATGAATGTATAGACAAGAGTTTCAGGAATTTTTATTATTTAAAATGTGTTGAGGGTGCCCATTGAAATTGTTGATTCATTTAAAATACATCCCGATTTTCTTACAAAAAAGCAGCAAATCCGTCAACAATCTAATGACTTTCTCTACAATTTCTGACGAGTGCAAAAGTCGTTCGATTGACTAATAAAATGTGCCCACGAAAGTATCCATCGACAGTGAACAAATTTCACGGCACATATTATTTGCTATCCGGATTTCTGTCCTCTCAGCCTTTGGGGCTATACTACGTTTATGTTCGACCCTGTCGAGATATGTCTTTATGCATAAGTGCAATATACAAGAGCCGTTGGAAAACAATATGCCCAGAGGATATGCACGGCGACGATATCTTACAGGTCGTATTATTGCCGTCGCTAATTTTAGTATTATAACTATTTGTTATGCTTCGTACAGATAGTATCTCATATATGTGTCTAAACGTAGGTTTTCCGCTGTGTAAAACAGCTAGTAAGCAAACGTGATAAGACGACACGCGACACGGAATCATTTTTTTAGGAAACTTTGACCTATCTGTTTTTGGGTAAGGAAAAGGTTGTATTAGCCACCAATCAAAATACATCTGATTCTCTTTTTGCATCGGGGATACGTTGCCAGGTCTATTGCCGAATGTTTGCATTCGTTGTGTTATTTTCCGTGGTATAGTTTTATATATATCGACTGTGGAAAAGAAAAAAGGACGTAACCCACAGTTTTTTGAAAACTTCATACACGTTCTTTCAAAAGGATACAAGCTGCAAATGCCGATTTAGTATCTAAATTTAGCTTTTAAGTTTGAAAAAGATGACATTGTAAAAAATTAAAACCAAGAAAAAAGACTGAAATAAAGGTTTTTTCCTAAATAATTTCTTTAGTTAATATTAGATTATGTCAATTAAACACCAGTTTAGAAGTCTACGTGCACTTAAAGGTTGTGTATAATTCATAATTTGCATATGACCCAAAATCATCAAAACAAGTTTTTTGCGCCTCCTGTAAAATTTGATATGTGTGGGTTACGTTCTTTTTCCTTTCCACAGTCGATATATATTTTTTGTATTTTTTTACTTTGTATTTGAAGACTTGGTTGTTCTTTCTCACTAATCCAATCGTAAAACCGAGCAACTCAGAAAGATTAGCTAACGACTTATCCTGTCTTAACGTTATTCTTATATTCTTGCTCTCTCTGAAAAATAAGGGTGTACAAACAGCGTTGGGCAATAAGTTAATAAGGGGCTCGCTTGATCTCAAAGCAATCCTCGGTTTTCTGGGGAAGGAATGATTTTTTATCACTCCTATGCAATTATATGCAATACTTAAATAAACAATAAAAATAATAAAAGATTTTTAGTACTTTTTCCACTTAAAATTTATTTGATCAGGACCGGTTTCGGTCCTCACGAGCATTATCAACTGATAAGGAAAGTAAATTAAACAATGCTATTTATACAAGTTAAATTGAAATAAAAAGGTGTAAGCAATTACTAACAATTAAAAGGATTTACAAATTAGATCATAATTACACCAAATTAAAATTCTTTACACCTATAACATACAATAAATAAACAATCAATGGTTACTTACTACACTTATAATATGTAACAATATGCAATCACCGCAAACTTATCAATCTAAATGCTTAAAAATTTCCTACTGCGTATACTGAAATTGTCGTAGATAATATACAAGTCATAAATTACAGTTATATACTCATTTGATATGATAATATTGTTTTCTCTTTAATTAACAAGGGGCTCGCCGGCCTTGGTAAAATTTAACAAGGGGCTCGCGCGAGCCCCTCCGAACCCACCCCTGTGTTCAAATGATTCAGCAGCAGTACTCGTGGAACATGTTCTGATGAGATAAGCTCCGTATGCTACACATTGGTAGTGGAAATTGTAATAATCCACGGAAAGAAAGATATATTAGATATAGAAAAATGGTAGTTTTTATTAAGAAAAATAAATTTATAAAAAACATTTTAAACGCTATTTTCTAAATTCAGATGTAACTTGTTGATTGAGATTCTTAAATATGATTGTAAATGTTCATAGGACGCACAAAAACACGTAGTGTGTAGCAGTTTACTCGGGGCCTATTCTATCACAGTTCAGTGAATTGAGATAGGCAATTACGTGGATTTTTAAACCGAAACTTGTTTGTAATTGATTCTTTTGACAAAATGGCTGGTACGTTTTTTTATCAAAAATCCTACGCAAATGTCATTGTCGGGGAAAAAATCTTGAATAACAAATGTTATTTAGTTTAATATAATATACATAAACACGCAAAAGTTTTATATTTTAACTGAAATAAAAAAAAAGATATTTTAATACTGATCTAGAATCACAAATTATTTAAGTGTTTTTGAAAAAGTACTCATAAAAACGTACATAAAGCACCATGTTCATCAAATTGACCGCTCAGTTTGTTCTTGTCAATATTTTAAAATATAACCTTTCAAAGCTTCGTTCTTCATTAACTAATTTCATCCTTATGTCAAATAGCAAACCCTTGCACCGAGGCAAGCTATAAATAAAATCGTTGAGCAGATAGTAAAAACGGGTTATATTTACATAGAAATTTTATTCATAGAAACGAACTTTCTGCGAACGCATTTTTGATGCTATCTTGTTTATGAAAATAATAATTTGAAACGAGTGTCCACAGTAACTTATCCGTAGCTACAATATGAAAAAGCATAGGTTTACATACAATGATTATAGGAAATGTATATATCTAGTGTCAAATCAAATGCCTAGTAAACTTATCTGTCAAGCTATTCCTAGTACACATACAGCCATGACAGGTACGTAGTTTGGACAGATTCCATATTCAAAATCGAATTGGGCGTCAGTTCGAGCGATATTCAATATTTAACACTGCATTACACGGCAAGGTAAATTTATTTAACTGGCAACATCTAGTGGTGGGATGTTTAATAGATTTATTGGAAAGTGTATGTACTAAATTCAAATAACAAAAATTTGACTAGGCCAAACATTAATTTATCAAATATGTAGTTGATTTAGAGTTAAATAATAACAAAAAACGATATTTTAACCATTATAACGCTTAATATTTAAAACTACTTATACTTATTTCTCCATAACGAATCATAAAAATAATACGCGAAACTAAAACGAAATAACTTTTGTTTGTAAGATTCAAAATCAATGTTAGTGTCAAAAATTAATGTTTTAATAACTCAGAATGGCTGATAAAGTAGATTTAATCAAAGGTAGGTATTTTTAACGAGGCCCGGATGTAAATGTTTTGCTGAATTTTTATTTTCAGATGGGGTGCGCCAATCAATCTATTCAAATTCTCAAAAAAGTTTTAATCATTTTTATGAATATATATTTAGTTTTAATTTTTTATTGAAACAGTGGATCCAAATCAAAAATCTACCACTAAGTACTGATGTAATTTTATTAGATATAAATCAAATTTATCGAGCTTTAAGCCTTGGCGTCAAAGTTCTTCGAGTCCCCTTCATCGCTGATGTTTTGGTAATTTGGATTCCTTTACCATTGCTGCCGACGGAAGAGCATGGTCGTTACTATATAAAGTATTAATTGCTACGCTTATTGATTCATCTGTTTTATGTCAAATAAAATAATAAATAATGGTGTAATGTTTTATCATTTTATGTTTGTGATTAAAATTACTTCCGAATCAAATGTATTTTAATATGAATAATATGGTCACATTTATCTCGTCCTATTTGAATTATGTTTTCCAAACGGTGAACTTGTGGTAACAGCTAAAAACTAAATCATTTATCGTTTGACAGTACTTTTAAGAATCCAATTTCTGTTTGGCGATTATATATTTTTGTGACAATGCAGTTGACATGATAAAAATATCGGCGTATTAATTTTTATCGGTGTTTGCATATGCTCTAGCTATGATAAAAAGGGTTGCTGCATAATTTATTATGCAACAACTATATGAAAAATAGTTATAGTCGAAAAATATTTCATTTTTTTTCCTTAAAATTATAATTCAACAAGTTGTGAAGTAAGGTGAGCAAGTTGAATGTTTTGAAGCTAACTGTTAGATTCAAACTAATGGACTTAGAATAGAAATTTTCCGTATATCAGGTATGGTATGAACTTATTTATAGTGTTATTAGAATTTAAAAAATATATTTTAAGACAATGTTATCAATCTCTTTAAAATGAAGTGATATTTATATATGATACAATCATTTAAACATTTGTCGCCGAAATTAATGTATATATATATGTTATATTTGTATTATATATACACTATAATAGCAGCAACGGTAACTTTTTTTTGATTAAATCAGATCCACAGTGAAAGTTAGAAAAAAAAACTTTTAGTACATTTCTGGGATGCGGTTTCACACATATAACACGTTAAATAAATTAATAATTTAAAAAATGAATTGTTTTTTTTACCAAGTACAATATTACTTGACTAATTTTCTATTCTGGCTTACATATCTTGTTTGTTTTTATTCTGCGCCAGTGTGCATTTAAAAGCTTTGCCTGGGGTTATATATTGCCTAGGGACGGGCCTGGCAATACCGTAAAGTTCAGAAGCTGCGAACGAGTCGCATTGTTGGAAAGCTGCTGGAAGCGAGGCGAAGCGCAAAACGGAAAACAGAGTGAGTTAATTATATCAAAATGTGGGCTTTATTTTACAGTTGTCAATATTTAAACCGGATTTCTGTATCAACGTAATTAAATCTACGCCGCCAGGCTACGATCTCCTACCGTTCAATAACAACTAGATATCGGATTTTTCCGGAATAAACAGGGCCATATCGGTTTCCTCTTTGCATATTTCTCATCAAAATTGCATGATTTTTCCAATACAATTGCGATTTTTCAAAAATATTATTAGGATTTTCTTTACAAAAACTGGCTACATCAATCCAGATCGAAAAATTAATTATGAATACCACTTTTTGCCACCGAGTTAGTCAATTGAGTAAACTACAGAACTATTTAAAATTTAAAATGTACAAAAACTGAGCATGCCTCTCGTTATGGAAGCACAAACTTTAAAATAATTATAAAAAAAACATGTCTCTAGACAAAAACAAAACTGTCAATATCAAAGAATTTACCCGGTGGGTTTCAAACGTGTATCTGGTATCAACATGCTGACTCATATTATCAAGAAATACCATTTTTTTTAAATCCCACATTGATTTATTCTTACTCTATGGTTTTTAGTCTCACCTGTACAATTTGATTTCGATGACAAAATCTGTTTTTGGAATAAGGGCTTCAATTGTTTACGACCAACAATACATGCGTGATACAAATTTAATGTATGTTTAGTCGAAAAATGTAAATAAAACCCATTACTTTTATTCCATTATTTATAGAACTGTGGTTCACTTTTTTTTGCATAAATATCACCAAAATAGTTACCTTCCGTCAATCTGACGTAATATAACATAGGTTTGATAATTTTGTTCTAGCAGGTCTTTAGAGTCAGAGCTGTGAGTCTTGAAGTCGTGTGTTTTTTTCCGTAGTCAGAGTTGGAAAAATCTTTTTAATAAGCTTATGTGTGATTTAAGAATTCGACTGAAGGTGCTTGCAGGAATCGTTCAAATTATGTACGTTTACACAAGTTTACCAATTTTAAATGAGCAGGTAAATCTGTCAAATTCCCCACTTTTGTAAGTAAATATTATTATAAATTTTCCAGCGAACCAAGTAAATATAATTCTTGAAATTCATTAAAATCTGTAGGCATGCCAACGGATTATTCCATTTCGCCAGCAATGGCTTTAAACTTAGTGATACATGTATTTCTTATATATACACGATACATTTATTTACTAAACGTCAGCTCAAATTCATTCGTGCACTTGAACGCCTGTAGATGCCGAAAGGCGAAACCCGAGTCGTTAGTGACAAAACTTGTGTGAATGTACATAATTTGAACGATTAAAATTTAAACATGTGTATTCAATCCGCAAGAGTTCAGAGTGTTGCAGGCTAGGCTGACTACAGATGAACTGATGGAATACATACATGTAAATTAAAGGGAAATGATTGAAAAAATCAATTCGTAGTCGGTTTTAAGTTTAAACCCGGAGTCGGAGTTGTTGAAAGAGGAACCCGACTCCAACCTGATAAAAAAAACTGGGAGAATTTGAATGATCTTATCGACTAAAGATTTTTTTTTTATTTGTTCATTTATTTACAAATTTTAAACCTCAATACAAAGATGTGTTACATTCGAAAACAAACTTTTTATGCGGTGAATATATCCTAAGTGCGGCCCCACATCATTCAAGGATAACTATCGCCGGGTTGTTTTCAATACTGGTAATTTAATAATTATGAGGTTTTTTTTCATTTAAAATCATATAAAATTACTTTATTAGTAAACAATTTCTCGACTAGGAATTTACATGATGTTGTGTACATTACAGTGCACTCCGACAATAGCACTCGGGACATTAGCTTGCCGACACTAGCGTGCAATATAAGATTATTTTGTATTGTGGACTGCACATTCAAAGAAATTTACTTCCCTAAGATAACTTTTCTGCTAAAATTACATCTTATTTCAAATGAATTGGTACTTTTATAAACATTTAACAAATTTTATTGATTGGAATAGAATAATAAGTTAAAAAACATTCCGATGGTGTTATTGTTCTTTTTTCGTGTTTTTGTTTAAAAAAAACTATAATAAATGTTAAATTTGAATCGTTCAAACTATCTACACTCCCACAGATTTTGTCACTAACGACCCGGGTTTCGCCTTTCGGCATCTTCAGGCGTTCAAGCGCACGGATGAACTTGAACTGACGCTTAGTAAATGAGTGTTTCGTTTCGTTTCGTTTCACTCAAATTCAAAATTAATATTGAAATTCCACTAAGCACCTTCAGCCGAAATCTTAAATTATATAATAAATGTTTATTATTATTTTCTCTACTTTTTTTAATTAAAATTAGCCAACAGTAACGTCACCGCACCTTATAGAGCATCTTAAGAGTCGTGCAAAAAAATGTATAACTAGTATCACATTGAAAAATCTGGGTTCTGATAAAAGATTATGAAGAAGGCCCTGAATGAAAAACCTGAGCGACTTGTTTCACTCTTCAGCTGTGCTCAGAGCAATGGCTGATAAAGAAATAACAGCAAAAATCCTTTCCGGGGAACGGTTGCAGTTATGGCTTAGGAAGAAAATTATACGTAATTAAACATGTAAAGCGAAACAGTTTTCGATAGTGATCGGATTTAGATAGCTATCACAAAATACCCTATTGCTTGTGCTACAAATGCATGTACTTAATATATTTTTTTAATTTTTCAGACATTTCACTAGCTTAACATATCTCTAATGAACATGGCGAGAGAGCGCGATATATATATATTTTTTCGATATTTGACGAATCAAATAAGTCAAACGTGAATTGGACTTTTAAGTATATTAATGCGAAGCGAGAACCACGCCATTCCGATTTAAATACCACGAGATCGAGTGAGACAAAGTACAAGAGGGATGCTTATTAATAACTGTATTCCCTAAATCAAACAGTGGGGCCCGGTTAATTATGAAAACGGGCCCGCGGGCTCGGCCCTACCACTCGCTTCTTGTTCCGGAACCTAAATAATGTCTGATTTATTAAAAACTTCTCTTCTACCCACCCCATTCCAACATTCTCGCACTGTCGATGTGTCTCTGAGAAATTTTCATTTAGTATCCACAAGTTTAAATCATTTTACATTATGTATCACCTATCCTAACATGGAATAAAAAAAAATGCTGGTTACTTGCTCTAATTAACATAAATGAAACTTTTTTAAAATCCAGTTGTTAATAAAATAAACTTTAATTATTGAGAGTTATTACGTCATTACTATTCCGTAATATCTTGAGTTTTATGCAAGTATCATATACCATACATTGTTGATGTTAATGTGAATAAAACATCTGAAAACGTTTCACAAGTATACTATTATGTAGTGCTTTTGCTCCCATGTAACGCGATGAAACGGCGTTCCAGGAACTTTTTTATCGACAATTTTAATGTTTCAAATTAATATTCACAAAATTTTATGTTTATTTTCCATTGAAAACTTTTGATATTCTATGCCATTAAGGCGTTAGTATTTGCGATATCTATCCTTATCTTCCAATTCTAAAATTAACAGGGCAAAGCGAGAGCGATTAGTTAACCACTAGTCCTGTACCAGCTTTATCTTCATATCCTTACTCTCTTTAAAAATGGTAGGTTGAGCAACTAACTTACTATCAGTTTTCGTAAAATAAACTCTATTGAGATACCTCTATTAGGATGTCATATTTTCCACATTAAGAACAGACGTGAATTAGAAAAAAAGTTTGACAACGATTGAGTTCCTTCACCTTTTTTTTACAAAAAAAGCATTGCTAATATGATATACGCCAAAGGTGAACAAAAATTACTTTTTACCTAATCGAATACAAAATAGCTATTCTCTGTAAAATTTTCAAATAGGATTATAATATAATTTCACACGTGGTTACCCATTTTATGCCATGGGCCGCAATAAGCTTTTTAAGACAGGATTGAGAGTTATGCTGTGAAAAACTGCATTACGCGTATATAGTAATGCTCGATTATTTATTATTTTCATAAAGAAAAATAGAAAAAAAAATCGATAATATTTACAAAAAAAATGTAAAAAACCAGACAGAAAATTTTAGAGCTATCCGATTGAAAATAGCCGAGTAATTTCATCCAGTGCATAAATATCATCGTTTTGGTGCAAAAACTCATTAAAAATATACTTTTTAAGAATTACATAAGCTTGTTAATGATGTCTTTTATTTCGGTATACGCATGAAATACAAAATATTAATTTTAAATGTATGTCATTGGATCAATATTGGCTGTTTTTTTGAGTTTATGCAAAATTAAAATAAAAAATAATTTGATTTATATAACTTAGTTTCGACAAATTCTCAATAAATTACTTCTTGCCGGAAACCGACGATATACACATTACACTAAATTTAAATTTCAATAACTTACAAGCAGATATACGATATTTAAGTTTTGGTAAAATATCAAGTAGAACGTGTACCCATGATTTTATATGCACGGAGAAATTTCATAAAGATAACTAAGAATAGGCCTAAAACTTTAATTAATGAAATACAAATAAACGAAAATCATCCGCATATTTAATGAGCACTGCTTTGAAAATTGAATAACGTAGGTTTACTTTTGTAATTGATTATTATTTGGGAATACTGACAGCTGCATATAATGAATTATTTAAATAAAAACATAAGAAAATATTGACTTAGAAAAGAATTATGTTGTTTACGTTATTATACTATAAATATTAAGTCGATATAAGATATAACTATGAGAAAAAATATAATACATCGATTGCATGTATTATACTAATGACAGACCACATATACAATATTTAAGTAATGCATTTTAAACATATCTTACTTTTCTACCGCAAAGCAAGTGCTACGGATACTACGCTGTCGTAGAGCCATGTTTCAATCAATCACTCAGTTGTTACTAATTATGATTTTATTTGAAGACGTATGCTTTTTTAAAGTTGAATACCAATCTGACGCGCTTAAATTATTTTTTTTACATTAATTATTATTATAATAAACAATAAAATTTGTAAAATATTCCTATTGGCCAATTAATATTTAGAAACTATTTTTAACTCATTATACCTTTGTAACTTAATCTATTTCTAATGTGGCTAACATTTTTAATGGCAAGTAAATTGATTAAAATAAATTAAAGTTAATTCTTGTCATATTACATTTAAAAATTGGTCTATACCTTGTAATATAATACATTGAAGTTAAAAATTCTAATTAAAAAAAAATATTTGCCAATCCTGATCTTTATTAAAAAGTTAAATGAGAACAAATAATATTGTGTATTTTTTAAAATTTCATTTTAAACTAGAAAAATACTGAATCACTGATACCAATTTTCAATATTAATTGTTCGATGTATGTACTCCGTCTTTTAGACAAATATTTAAAGATACGGTATTATTTTTATGTCGTCGGCCGAGCAGGTTGCCGAGTGATCAACATCGCTGACTATGGGTTGTGGTATTCACAGGTTCGAATCCTATTACGAGCAGTTTTGTGAATAGGTTTTGAAATAGTTTCATGGGTTTGTGTACAAAATCATGCATACTACGATCCCAAAAACGGAGCGTATCCAGTGTAATAAGCTAACCGATAGTCAGAGCCGGTTCCACCATACAGACGAAATAGGCAACCGACTAGGGCGCAAGCCACTAGGAGGTGCATAAATGGAGTATTAAAATTATTTTTTAGATACTCTAATAATAAATAATAATTAGGTTTTATTTCATGTTGATGTTTGTATTTGTTCGTTGTAATTGTGTATCGTATTCTATATGATTCGAAAAAGAGAGTTTGAGTGACTTAGCAAACATTTCACGTGGAAAAACTTATGTTGAAATACTTCCATTTGGTGGCTAAATGCTCCACATTGGGAGCGGGCATGGATGTATAAGAGAATATTTCTAATGATCCCGAATTGTTTTTCTATTCGTTATTTCGAAAAAAATGGGATGATTTGTTAAAACGTGGCGCGCCAATAACTTGCCTAGGGCGCCAAATAACCTCGCGTCGGCACTGCCGATAGTCCTGCTATTGTGTTATACGTATAATCGGTTCTAGCATTATATTAAGCCGGACAGGAAGAAACCGTACACGAAAAAATATTACACAGATAAAAAAGAAATGGAAAAAACCGTTCATATGAAAATAAGTATGTATTTACATTTAAAATACTTCTAATCGTTTGATGAGTTTTTCAGCTTGATTTTTTTTTAAATTTAGATATATTTTAATTAACGTCAAATAATAATTGTCAAAAACTCAGAACGTTTGACGGCGAAATGGTGGACTAATTACGCGAAATTTCAAATTTCACCTTTATAAGCGGAATGCTATACATAAAATAAGTATATCACTGTAAAAAAAACTTCAACGTATTGTATTAAGAACATAATAGTTATAACTCGGAAATAAGAAACCGTTACATATTGAGAATGGATTATTTAAAATATTAATGAATAAAGGTTTTATATTTTTTCCGGAAAGTGATCTAATCATTTAAATTCAAATCAGGAAAATGCCATTGTGATAGAAACATTTTATTTGCAGTCATTTGACATCAAAACAAAATAAAATATTAGTCAAATGTAAATAAATGATAGCCACTTATTTCGTTTTTCAAGTTATTACATTGTCGAGTTTTCTCGTGTGAATGAGACAAATTTCACTTACCTCTTTGAAAGGACGGGCTGATAAGAACATGAAGCCTGTTGAATGTTGTTATTGTATCCTTCCTCCATCTCTAAATATGTGAAATACGGTAGCAATGAAAGGTAGAATGAAACTCTTCTTTAACGGTGAACCAAAAATCTTTGCTAGATACCAAGTGGATGCATCTGCAATTTAGAAAGCAAACGCGCATTCACATAATTGAATAAATTTACTAGCATCATGAAAACAAACAACAAAAAAGTTAGTATGGAAAAGACACGATTTTATTCCTGTAAGAAAAAATAAAAATCAGTAGACAGGTAGTACAACTCTATTAGTTAGAGACTGTTTTACAATATATAAAAATAAATGTACATAATCGTCGCTCTGGCAAAAACGATCACTTTTATTCAACTCTTTAATTTATCAAATATATCTTCGTTCATACCTAGCATCATTCAATTGTTAGTTTAAAATGCTCAAAAACACTAAATCGTATATTTAAATAATAAAATAGTTCAACTATGATAAAAAAATTAGACATATGAGCAATGAATTGACGTGAATTTATGTCAGGGATTCATTTATTATTGTTACTTAAATTACAATTGTATTATTCATTTGATTACTAAAGATTTAAATATAACACATGTATAATTAAGATATTATTTTAACCGTCTACTAATAATCTAATATACATAAAGTAGCTTTGTAATATTTACATTTTGGAGTGCTATAAATATTATACATAGTATAAGCAAAATATAGCGGCTAAATATAGATACTTAATAATAGTATACATGTATATAAAATATAATGCAAACCATGGTAGTACAGATAAGGCAAATTTATTATATCATTTTCAAAAATTATACTTAGTAAGAAAATAATATTCAACTACTTCTGTTTAATACATTAAAAAAGTTTTAAAAGTTATACAACTAAAAGTAGAATAAAAATCGATGAAATAGTTGATTGTAATAAATATATAAAAAATATTTTATCATAGCAAACAATTTATGTTTATTTTTTTCCAAATTTAAAATGAATGTTTGTTTTAATCGCAGCGTATTTTAAAATAATAAAAAAAGTCAAAATAAATACTTTAGCGGCAATCAGCAACAAACAATAACAGCAAAATAACCAAAATGTACCTTAAAATAATTATTCTATAGTAAAATAGACTTTTATTCGATTATCAGTCGGAGATTCGAAACTTTTCTGATTGCCAATCAATCTATAAGCTCGCCACAACCTTTCAACACCAGAATAATCTAGCGACTGCGAAATCGTACTATAAAATACATACCGACAATACAAAAATATTTTCAGCCAATACTTTGAAAATCGTTCACAGGAGTGCTATGCAATCATACGAATGTTGATTGTAGCCATCTAGTGGAGAAGTATGTAATCACTCATAAACATGGCTCTACATATTTTTATTCGTCCCAACATGGTGAAAATAAAAATAAAAACATGTATATTTAACTGCTCGCTTCATAATTATTTAAAAATAATGATTATGTAGTTTCTAGTCACTCGGCTGGATTCAATAATTCTAAAAAAAATATCAACAAGTTTCGTTTACTTTTACTTATTGCAGCATACGGAAATTTTTACATTCGTGTTGCTAGAATATAAATTAATTTAGGAAGAAGACAAATAAACTAATTCGCGCCCTAGAAAGGTATCATTACTTTATTTACAGACAAAATATCATTTGCATTAAGTAAGCATATCTGCTTAAACGGCCAAGCAGCTCAAAATTAAAAATGTCTAGTTAAATAAATACTTATGCCTAAAATAAGTTAAAGTTAATAAATATACGTATGTTAAGATACTATTTTTTAATTCTCATGTTCTAAGAAATACAAATTCACGTGACATAAAACGTAAAATACAAACTTGAAGAACTTGTTTTTTTAAATAAACAAAATTATTTGATTCACTGAAGAGTTTGGACTAGTGCAATGTGATAATCTGTTAAAATACAATAACAATACTGACAGTAGGAATGAAAATAAATCATTTGCCACTGAAAATGTATTCACTTACACGTCATTCACAATCATAAAACTATTTTTGAAGAGTCATTGTATGAAATTTTAAAAATAAAACACGTTCCTTTTCAAGGTTTCTTAAATAGTAAAATTACAAACATTGCACACAAGATTAAATATGTGTTGTCTAAGTAAAAAGTAAACATTAGTTGAGCTTATCTTTGAGCACGTTATAATAAATTATCTATCTACATATTTATTTTATTACAACTATGATTTACAATTTACCTACCCTAAATTCTGTATTTTCAAAATTGCATTACTGACGTTTTACTAAATATGAGCACATTATTTACATTATTGTCTATGTACAATTAGTTGTCAAAATCCCCCTTGTCAGTTCAATTTAATCATCTTAAAATTTAAATATTAACGGTGTTATGCTATCATTTTCATATAATTTAAAAAGATGACCTAATTTTTTCATCATTCACTACTAAATTTCTCTAATTTATTGATAGTGTTCGTATTAGCAGTAGGAAAATGTTAAGCGAACCGTTAACCTTCAATTTTTTACTCAACAAGTCATCCCTCATACAGTGTTCAGCTTTAGAATTTGCCCATATATTATATTTAATAAAATGAATCGCCTTGCACTGTTTGATTTCGACCGCACTGTAATTGATGATGACACTGATGCAAGTATAATACGGTTGAGGCCTTCGACCCCACCTTATGATTCCAATGACACTCTTCATTGGACTTTCTATATGTTGAAGGTAATTATATAATTATTCAATTGTTGTTATCGGTAATTATGTTATGATAGTTGATTCTCTTTTTCTACCTGGCAATTCACCTAATATCAATATTTACAATGCAGTTATGTAGGAGATTTAATAACGAATAGGAAAATTCCAAATTATCGTTCATGGAAATCGGGAAACCTCTTCGCGAAATACGAATATTATATCAGTATGAAGAAGCCACTATATAGAACAAACCATAGAGCAAATTTTCATAGTTTGCCAGAACTATCGGTTTTCTTGATTATATCAAAAAAGTAGAACCTTGTAAATAGTCTACAGTCTTACAATCTAATGTAGGTAAATACATTTTTCAGCTATTGATGTTTACTTATGTATTACGGTTAGTACATTGCGAATTGTTATTTAATATAACTATTATAGCAAGGGCTATCAACCTTTTCGGACCCTAGAGCACAATCTAAAATATTGGTAGGACGGCGAGCACCGAGGAATTTGAAATCCTCGGTTCCCTATACTTTTTCCCCAAAATATCTCCGAAACTCATTTTTTTTTTATTGGAATTGGTAATCACTGTATTATAGTATCATTTGATAGCCTTTATCAAATGATACTATAATAGTTGATGATATTTCATATAATTGTACAAGAGTAATGAAATCACTCCTTCCGCAGATCACTCCAAATATCTTTGAGATTAACCGAACTCCTTGTTAATGCATCAGCAGTCCATCGCTAAGCATATAATAGAAACGTATTTAGCTCTACAAATAATGTCAAATATTGTTGAGAGCTATTTTGCTCTCACAATTTCATCAGAACTATGCTTTTTTATGATAACTAGTCACTATTCAGTCACTCTCTCTTTTTTTGAAGAGGGTAAGAATAGAAAGATGAGGTTAGATAAAAAACTAGTGCTGATCTTATTGCTCCCGTGACCCTGTTCTTCAAATTTAATGGGTGGATGGGAATGTGATCATCACAGAAATGCATGTCTATAAACAAAGCTGAAGAATTAACTGTGCGGGGATTCATAGCTGTCGACAACCAAATAAGATGAACGCTCATAAGCGTTTTACACTCGGCTAAAGCACCAGCATGTTAATTTATACTTACTTAATAGACATTAAAAATATGTTAATTCACATACTTTATCACAGTTACTTAAAAATAAATGTGATTTATCTAATGCGACCAAAGCTGTAGTTCTGATTCATAGTTCAAGAAGATGGCATCAAACCGAATTTAAGAATTATATGATAATCGTAGACATGCTGTATTTAGAGACAATGTAATTTTTCCTCCAGACATTTGAATATCTACATCGGGAAGGCGTAACAAAAAATGAGATTCTTGAACAGATAGGCAAACTACCAATAATGTCTGGAATGGATAAATTATTTGAACATCTTCATACAAATGGTTGGCATATAGGAATCATCAGCGATTCTAACAGTATATTCATCAACCACTGGCTTCTTGAGTGTGGGTTTCAGGTGAATATAGGTTTTCTTTTTTTTTTTTTACTTACGTTTTCCCCAGTAATTATAAAATTCACCGAAAAAAGTACTGTGTGTATAGAGAACAGAATGAACAAATATATAAAAAAAGAATAAAATAAAAGCATACATTTTTTTAACATATCTAAAATAATGCGCACATGTAATTTTCATCTTACACCATACAGACTAGAGGTCTGCACGGGCCCGGGTCTGGCCCGCGGCCTCTTACCCGACCCGGCCCGTGGGCCAGGCTCGGGCGGGTAAGCGGAATTTAGTAAAAACCTTCAGTTTTTAACTAATTTTTGTCACTTTTATTACTTACTAATTTCTGCCACTACGGTGATGTGATGTTGCTGATAACAATAATTATGGCAAGGGTTCAGCATCATTGTGTCTAAACCAGGTTTTACCTTCAATAGCAGTACCCAAAAAACACTAATATCAAAATATAAATCTAGAGAAATAATGTGACATATGCAGCAAAATGATAATAAATTGAAAACTGCAGGGTTTAATGATTCTTTATCCCTAATATTATCTTTTATGATCCTGTAACTGAACTTATTACATTATGTATTTTTTTAGAATATAGTGAAAGATATAGTAACAAACCCAGCCGAATTTTTAGACGATGGCAAACTTGTTGTGCAACCCTATGATAACCAATCATGCTGTGATCTCTGTCCTTCTAACATGTGTAAGGGAGCTATTTTAACTCACCTGGCATATTCAAGTATTAATACTTATGAAACAGTAATATACGTTGGCGACGGAAGGTATGACGTATGTCCAATGAAGCGTCTAAGAAAAAATGTAAGATTTGAAAAAAATAGTTTTAGATTAGAAAATAATACTAGAAATGTCAGTAAATAATCCAAAAAAGGGAAGTATAAAACTCATAAAATTAAATAAGTCGTATAATTCAATCACGCTGATATTGTGAGTTGAAGAAAAGTCATTAACCTTTAAGTTCCTAGCGGTGTCACTCACATTGAAAAAATCCTCTTATTTCAACCATTCGCTAAATACCAATAATATTTATCGGATATTTATTGTAATATTCAATAATACCTCAATAAATGCAATGCAATGCAATAGGGTCACTTTGTACCCCACCACTCGATACCATATTTGACGTTTCGGCACTTAAGTGTTAATAATAATAAAATAATTTCTGTTTTTTTATATGTTTATCATATTTCTCTTTATTCCTTCAAACGAAAACAAAAAAAGTTTCTAAGTGCCTATGGTAATATTTTGAAACAATTCAGTGTTTTTTGGGCATAACCTGATAACTGCAAAATATTGAATTTACAGTAGATCAATTTAAACAAATACTAATGTATGAAATAACTAAACAAAAACATCATTATCACACTTCGATCATTCTTATTTTTAAGGAACTTATATCAGTTTTAAGGAGTTGTCCAAACTATTTATTATAAAATCTATATTTGAAAGGATTTATGCAACAGCGCTTCGAAAATCAGTTATCAAATTTATCCCAAACAACACTGAATTTTTTCTTTCATTTTTTATTTATGTTACATAAATTATAAGATTTTTAATTATGTATGCAACTCTTTCTCAATTTATATATAATTTATAAACTTTTCTCTTTCAGGATATTGCTTTTCCACGTGTTGGCTATTCATGCTCAAAAGTTATTGAAAAGCACATGCAAAATGGAGACAAATTATTTCCAGACAAGGTTGTTCATTGGTCAACTGCCTATGATATTTTAGAAAATATAGCTCAAGAATGATATTATTTTTTTTGTTATATCTAAAATTTTATAATATTTTCACTATAAAATAACATTTTTTTATATTCAAAGCTATTTATCTGTGAACATATTTTTCATTTATTTATTCTTTTAAATGCATTGTATCTGTTATTTATAAATTTGTTTATGTCATAAATGTTACTCAGATCCATCAAACTATTGGGTTGAATATTAAATTCAATGATGGAATAGTCGTAATAACATTTTGTCTTATAGAAGCAATAAAAACTGATTCACGTTGCCCATCTT
The DNA here is from genome assembly GCA_031772345.1 of Himalopsyche anomala. Classification (NCBI taxonomy): domain Eukaryota; kingdom Metazoa; phylum Arthropoda; class Insecta; order Trichoptera; family Rhyacophilidae; genus Himalopsyche; species Himalopsyche anomala. The sequence goes on from CM062844.1 coordinate 27,095,784, forward strand.
AAAATCTAATTTTCAGATATAAAACAATACAAGCGGTGTAACCCTTTGTCACTCATTGGTACATATTCTGCGTGCTTAATTACGTATGAGCATAGATAAAATTGTCAAAAATTTAACTTTATTTTTAACAATCATTGGACCTTAATATGTACATTTCAGTAAAATTGCAAAAATCAAAATGCGCCCATACGTTATGCAAAGGATGCAATTTCTGTGTCTGAATTTTCTTGCTTTATTTATTGAAAAGATTAAAATTATTTAATAAATTCTATGTCGTGAACACAATATTGTTTAATTTTAATATATATACCATTTTTTTGTGAAGTGAATTGAAGTGACACACCCGTAAAGCCATTTTCATTCATTCATACAAATTTTATAATTGGCAGTCGAGTCTTTGTATGTAAGAAACTAAGAAATACAACATACTTCGTCTTTTCTAGAATGTGACCAATCGAAGAGCAGTGGTCGGTAACCTACTACCCGCGGGTCATTGAATTGAATTCAAATTAATGCAATATCATCATGCTGGGAGGCATTAGCTCAAGTTTTTCATGTTAAATTTTTTTTTTGATCTATAATCAGCATCTGTTCCCAAAACATTCTCTCAAAAAAAGTCTCTCGAATCTTCGAAATCGAAATCGAAAATTTTGATTATGATTGTGTATTTGCTAAATATTGAAAAATTTTCAAAAAAAATCACCGAGAAAGACACTAAAAAAATATTATATTTATAAAATATATTTGTATTTACACAAACATGTGCAAATATATGTATTATAAATTAATATTTTATTTTATACTAAGAAAATGTTTTTTAAAAAATATTTATTTATTTTAAATGGTTTTTAAACTTTTAACCACTGCCAAAAAAACGTACATCAAAAAAATGTAGTCTCTCAATAGGTTCCCGACCACTGGCAAAAGGCAATCCAATTTTAAAGCTGAATAGATAGATCTCTATTTGATTTCACTCAAGCGAAGCTATAGATTATTCTTTCGTTGACATTTAAATGTGCATATGTATTGTAAAAAATATTTCAGACAAAAAAAACAAAGAGGCGTTTCAACCCCTTATCTCGAAAAATATATTAAGTTGGTTTTATTGAGTCAATTTTTCATAAATAATAAATGGATTTCAGTTAAAAAATAAATGCTCATATTATGTTTTAGTTGTTTCATGGGATAGGAAGTATAAACACGGAAGAAATCTTAAATTTTGGCATGATTTAAAAATAAAAAAAAATTGCGCGTTAATAGCGGCTTGACTTGAGTTTGTGATTTTGAATCTGTGAATAACATGAGAAGTGCCCAAAGCCCAAGTAAAGAGTAATTTCAGGTAATATTTTTTAATAAAGCCCAAAATTATCAACTAAAATTTTGTAATTTTCAAAAGGTGGTAATATATTTTCGTAGTTCTAAGAAGAAGGCTATAATAAATCCAAAATGAAATATTAGGAACCTGTCCTTACAAAAATGTGCAGAATAATTACGCTAAAGGTCATAAAATGAAAAAATAATTCATATTTTCGAAAGTTATAAATAAGATGGACTACCAAAAAAATATGTATGCGTCTATCCCAGTGCTTTTGAAATAGGGCTCTGCAAGCTAATGTCACATTTAGTCCAACTGAACTCCGCCGAAGAGCTTAACATACATACTATGAAATGAATGAAGATGTTATTATTTTATATTGACATGGAGAAATCTGTGATTTAGTGGATTTAAAAATAAAGAATGTTTTATTATTGTCAATTGTTTGTATTAATTTTTCCATTTATGTTGGAGCTTCACTTTTTGCTGATTATTAAAATAGCTTGCTCAATAAATGAGATTAGTTGCTATTTAAATACATATCTGTACTTATGTCTATTTTATAAATATTACAGTAAGCACAAAAAAGAATTTTCTAAGCGGTTTTTATTTCATATCAATTTATATAAGAGGCTATTATTTGCATACACAGCTCGTACCAAAATGCTTAAAATATGAAACTTGAATATTAGTTTGTAAAAAATATTTTCAGTTTTACATTACTTTGGAATGATATGTTGTATGTTATTTAGCTAGGTTTGAAACTGATTTCAAAATATGCTTTTAAAATATATTTATAATTACCAAATTACATTTATGATTCATGTTTTAACAATTTTGTAGCGAGCCGGGTTCACAAATAATAGCCTCATATAATAGTTCTCTTATCTTTTTCATTATTTTGCTGTTGGATAATTAAGATCATTAAAAGGTGTAATAAACTCCCTAACCTAAATGGTCCAGCACAACTAGAAATTGATAGACAACCAAATGACGTCCTTAACCTACAGGCGCCCAGGGGTTCATATTGGGACCGCGGATTTTCATTGATTACATTGATTTCCAAAACAATATACAAACTATAGATATTTAATTAAATACGTAATGAATTTAATTCAGATATAGGTATTTTTGTGACTTACCAATTGCAAAATAAATTTTGCGAAAAACTTCTTGGGCAGTGAACGAATGCCCAAAGCGCACAGCCAGATAAAGGTTAATGATCTAACAAAAAGCAATCCTCACCATTATTATGACCGTTACAGGAAGCCTATGTAATTAATTATACACGATCACTTAAATTTAAACTAATTTACTTCGAATAATTCAAATATTGTTATCGTTCTGGCAAACATTAAAGCCAATAAATATACTTATTACATTTAATACTATATATTGTCAATATATATATGTAAGGTAAGATGTTAGTTTTATTTATTGATTTGGCATTTACTTGGTAGAACTCCATTTTAATAGGGTAAAAATATCAAGGTATTTCAGTTCTACAGTTTTTTATATATTATACGTTGATAGCTATTTCGGCTTTCGCCATCGATTTAGTTCTGACGATGGCGAAAGCCGAAATAGCTATCAACGTATAACATAAAAAACTGTAGAACTGAAATACCTTGATATTTTTACCCTTATAAGATGTTAGAATAGACAAGAAGATGTATTGTATATTTTTTCTAAGCCAATATATCGTCAGTGTTCAGCCAAAAAGCTTTAAGTTCAAAAATGGATGTTTTGAGTTATGAATGCAGAACAATAAATTAAAACATTCTCTATCATATGAAAAAACATACACACCTAGATTCCATTTATTCATTTTGTTATTTAAAAAAAGTAATACGACCTAAGTCATGTCTGTTGACAGTTAGGACTGGTAGAAAGCTTCAACTTACTTGAAGCTTTTTATCTGTACAGATTTTGGTGAATTGTTGTTTATTCCGTTGACTTAATGTTTATGGTCGGGCTACGTTGACAGTTCGCACTCTTGTTTTATCCTATGTTTTGGATTTAATTGTATTTTATATCATTACTAGCTGGCCCGACGAACTTCGTACCACCTCAGAATCAATAAATGTTGTGTTAATTTATTGGATGAATTAAGTTCAATAAATGTGCAAATTTCAAAATGAAAAGTATTTAAATTACATTGAAATGATGTAATTCACGTGGCACAGTCGATAGATTTAAAGGAATGCAGTAGATCAACGATTTGATTTTGAATTGTGAAGTTTAAATGATCCACATCTTTTTTCTTAGCCGCAAGAATTGCTCGTTCACTCAACCAATTGTGATTTTTGTGATTAGATGTTTGGGAACATTTTGTTGATGAAGCCGTTCTGCGTTGAGATGAAATTGCGAAAATTCGGTGGAATCGAAATCAATCCGATTCGTCAACAGGAACACGGCCGTTACCGACGATAGTCAGCAATTGCTTGGAGAAATCTTCGGCAGATGGATCGTTTAAAAATGCAACTCGCATGTTAATCGTTAGCTGAAGTTTCTTCACATAGCGCCACAGAGTCAATGTTTTGAGGCAAGCGTTTATTTCATCGGCAGCGGTCGATCTTGGAATGACTGGTAGTGTTTGGCGGAAATCGCCAGATAGTTAAATCATTGCGCCTTCAAAACATCTTAAGTCATTGCACAGATATTCGATTGAGTGCTTCCAATACGCGTCTGTGCGACATTGTGCTCCCAGGCGATGATTTTACTTGCTACCAAAACTTTGATCATTGCTGAGTGTTTCGCAATCTTGCATGTCAGTTTTTCAGTCGTTTAAAGGTTTAACGGAAATTTCAGCACTGAATGAGCCGTTCGCCATCCTTCTATCAACGTGGCCGCTATTCCAGAAGAAGAAACTGCTACAGCGATTTCGGATCTCGCACGAACAGTCGCCATAATCAATGACATGAGGAATATCTTCCCAGTTCCACCGGGCGCATCGAGGCAAAATAAGCCACCATTTCCATCATCAATTGCATTCATCAACGTATCGTACAATTTCTTCTGTTGTGGGTTCAACAGTAGTACATTCAATCGAACTGATTGGTTCTCAGGATATTCACGTTCACGTTCCAATTCTCGATTGAAAGCGTCGTTCATTCCACGATCTGGCGTTGGCATTCCTAACTTGACTAAAAAACTGCCGAACATGAGGTAACACATGTCTTCGATCTAAATCAAAGCCTGGTTATGTATCTCTTCATTCACCTCGAGATCGGGATTCCCCGAACTGACACGAATTTGATGTAAATGTCTTCTGACATGTCATCCTTGTACCTTGTTCCACAGTTCACATGGATTCGATGGGAAGCATGTCAAAATAATGATAGAAAATTATGTGCGTATCGACTTGGAGATTCAGAAAGAATTTCTTAAATGCGACCAAGAGCATCAGTAGTCATTCGGGTGATCAGGAACCGCATCGCCTTGCTTTCGACGTTAAAATTTCTTCGATGTAGCGTCGAAGTATAATAACGTGGCATCTCAGAGTAGACCAACGTTCGTGCAAACATTGTAATATTGTTGTCAAAAAATGTATCATACCTAATTATAAACATAACCTCATTTCAATATTATCCGATTTTCTTTCGTTTTCATTTCATATCATCGATTATACTCTAAATTTAAAATGATTTAAAAGTCAATCGTATAAATACAGTGCCATCTAGTGTCATCTACCTGAACCCAGCTTATTTCATTATTTGAAGCTGTTCGTCATTTGAAAATCTTGCTCTGTATGAGAATATTATTTTCTTTATAATTTCTTTCCCATGATATTTTTCCGATGTTTTAATGCTCATTCTGCTATTCTAGGCAAACACAAATTTAATAAATCAAAGATCATTGAAATCCGTGCAGTAATTATCGAGATATACGTGGTGTAAATAACCCCACTTTGTTTTATATATATAGATTTATATACCATGTACCAATTTACGTCGAAATAAAATAGTTTTTGTGGGAGCTGTCGATTAAAATAGGAATAAATGTAAAAGGTAAGTCATTTAATTTAACATAACCTCATAATGACGTTTGCTTCACAATTGATTGTTTTTGTATTGACACTGCGTTATTTTGTTGTAATTATTAGTAATTTGAATGACATTGTTAACAGCGTACGTTTATTTTATATTTCAGATGAAAAATCTAGTGATGTGAATACCAATCCCTTGGATAACTCTACTATACCATTTAACAAAGAAAACAAAAATTCCGAAAGGCATGCATGACACAAATGGAATATAGGAAGTGTATTAATCCATCATACATTATAAATGAAGCAGGTTTGTACGACAATACTTTGATTCATCCCTCCATTATTGGTTAAGCATTGGTATAGCCTCTGGAAGATTCCAGTAATATGAAAAAATATGAATTTAAGCCTACACTTGCATACATCTTTATGGTAATGTTATTGATGTTTATGAATATAATTCCAGAAAATTGACTGAAAAACATCACGGTGACTTGGAGAATATAATACCACGACTCATGTGATATGGATGAAGGACTATAGGTTAACCGACCAAATAAGAATGATATTGGTAAACACTTTACTTTAATTCACACTATTTGACTATTATTATATCAACACCAATTCAATCTATCCCATTCAACTCTTCATATTTGTCTTTGGTTGCTCGTTGGATACACCAAAAGACTATTCTAGTTATGATCTCTTGGTATCTAGTTGTCCTTTGTCTTCACCAATGATGATTATCATTAATTCTTACTCACTGTTCCGTCCAGTTTATAATAATCTCATGTCTACATTTTTATAAATTTCTGTATTTAATATGTTCGAATGTTGCCTATGCTTATGCAATATTATCTTAATAGGGTAAAATATCAAGGTATTTCAGTTCTACAGTTTTTAAAAAAGTAAAAGGTTGATAGCTATTTCGGCTTACGCCATCGTCAGAACTATAGTTCTAGTCAGTGATAGTTCTGACGATGGTGTAAGCTGAAATAGCTATCAACCTTTAACTTTTTTTAAAACTGTAGAACTGAAATACCTTGATATTTTACCCTATTAAAATGGAGTTCTACCAAGTAAATGCCAAATCAATAAATAATATTATCTTATTTTAAGATAAATAATTACTCACATAATATAAAAAGTAAACTATAATTTACTGCAACTGAAATCAAATTGAATAACATAACATTTAATTTAGGATGTCGGTTGAATTGCTCGATGTAATTTCAATATCAGATTTGAACGATTCAAATTTAATGCTGTGCTTATTTTGTTATTTTACAGACATCATTCAGCAAGGAATTAATGAGGATATGGCAAACAGTCTAATCTATAATGAAGGTTGCCAATCAACTGCAGATGTCTGATGAAGTTTTGCGTGTAAATCCAATCATGGCTCTATTTCATTCACTCGTTACGGAAAATAACAACATTATAGTACAAGTAATTGCACCCCGACCTTAACGTTTGAATAAACGTAAACCTGTAGTATGGAAATGCAATGTACAAAAAAAGAAGATTAATAAAAGGTTATCTTATGAAAACAAAAGTGGAGTTGTGAAATCTGCAAAACTACCTAAAATATTTGATTGCTCTATGTAGGCTTTCATAGATTTCTTTTTAATTATTAACTTGATGGAGTATTTCTACATTACGTATTATTTGTATTTAATTCTAACATTAAAGTGTCTACCTGTCTGCCTTACATAAGTAACTTTAATAAAAAAATGTGGAATTGATACAAAAATGTTTTATTTTTTGAGAGACAATTGTTTTTTATAATGAGAATTTTAATTTGAATTCCATCACATATACTATCAGTCATTAGTAATAATTTATTTTTACAATCCTATATAAGTACGCAAATTAAGGTAAGTATATTATTAAGATAAAAATGAAGTCTCTTTTCGCGGACCGCCCCGGGCGGCACATTTCTGTGGGCGGCATTTTCGAAAATGAAAAGAAAATTTTGAAAGTAGTATGAAAATAAAGATTGATATGTATACAGAACCAATGTAAGCAATATCACTTTCACTATATTTTCTTCCGCCCACTGACAACATATACTTTTTTGGAGGCGGCATTTTTGAAATTTTAAAAGATAAAAAAACAAATACAAATTGTTTTGGATATAGAATCAATGCGAGCTTTATTTCAATATTATGCCTTCTTTCGTCTAAGTTGTGCTTTGTAACTTACTGATTGAACACAACTTTTTGGGGGTCGCTTTTTTAAGAAATAGAAAAAAACTTTAGAGGTAATAAACAAAAATTGTTTCGTATAAAGAATTAATGCAAGCGATAATTAACTAACCATTTTTTTCCTGGCATGATTATGCTTTGTAAAACACTAAAAAAACAAGATCATGGTAGCATTGCTTAGGAAGAATTAAAATTTTTGTTGCTGTTCCTGCTAAGCAAACAGAGAAATATGAAGAAAAATTGAAATACTCTTGTACTTTTGCAATTTAAATAAAAAATCTCTTTCTTATTTAATTTGCATTCATACCAGGTCGACCAGTGGTGACTTTTGACTTTTGCGATTTGTACACTCAAAAAAAAACATTCGGGGACGTTAGTTCTTCTGACTACGGTAACGACTCCAATCCTACAACCATGTTTTTAATAAAACAGATAAAATAGATGTTGATAACGTTACTTACGATTTTGTGAAGAGGAAAGCCAGAAAATTAAATTTTGTTTTTAAATGTTTTTTTCCCTAATGTTATGTTTACAAAACAAAATCTGGTACCTTTGGTTATGAATTAACGTACAACTTTATATTCGTTTACTTATTTGTAAAACGAATACTTATAATAATAGCAATAATTTGTCACTTTTACTCCAAACATAATAAAAAGACAATTGACTAATATTTTTTTTGACACATTAAAAAAAGTTCATGCTCTGAAAAAAATCCAAAAGAAAAAAAATAACAAAACACAATATTTTTAGAGAAATTTTATTTATAAATAAAAAAAATTGATTCTCCTGGAGTATCAGCAAAAAAAATATAAGTGATTTAAAAAAAAAAGTGGACAAATTATTCAGGGGGGGGGGCGGCAAATTCAAGAAACGCCCTGGGCGGCGGGACCCCTTCCTACTCCACTGTATGGAACATATTAAAACTGTACGGAATCCCGACCAAGATTGTTGCCATCATCAAATGCTTGCACGAGGGGAGCGAATGCTGCATAAGAATCGGTAATATAACCACTGAATGGTTTGGGGTCTCAACCGGGGTCAGACAGGGCTGCGTCTTAGCTCCGTTCCTGTTCATTATAATCTTTGACTTCATTCTGAGGAAGTCAATTCCACCTGACCGAGGTGTGACCGTTGCCCCTAATCTAAAGCTATGCGACCTCGAGTATGCAGACGACGCTGTTATATTTGACAAATCTGTCGAGGGTATTCAAGATACAATGGATAAGCTGCAGAGCAACTCGTATCGATTTGGTCTTAAAATCAATGCGAGTAAAACCAATGTACTCTGCAACAGTGCCTGTCCGGACCCACACTACCCTTTGACGAGCGCCGGTCAAAACATCGAAAGAGTCGACGGTTTCAGGTACCTGGGGGTACACATCACGGGAGATGGCAATCCGTGTAAAGAGCTCGCGATCCGATTAGGGATAGCTGGAGCAACCTTTAACTCAATGCGGAAAGTCTGGGACTCACAGCTGTACTCGGTCAGAACCAAGTGCCTCCTGTTCAACGCATGTATCTTGACAGTGCTGCTTTATGGTTGCGAATCATGGCACCTTACGAAAGCGCAGAGTAACCGTATACTGTGTTTCGAAAACAGATGCCTGCGGCGAATGCTTGGAATGAAATGGTCTGACTTTGTCAGGAATACGGAGATTAGAGAGCGGACTAACCAGCCTCTTATTACGTCCAAAATAAAGAAGCAGCGGTGGTCCTGGCTTGGACACGTGTTAAGGATGCCTCAAGAGAGCCTGAACCCTGCCTGTCTCTTCTTCCAACCGGATGGATACCGGCGTCGTGGAAGGCCACTGATGACCATTCTCAGGATGTACGAGGTGGAGTTGGTGATGACCATTATCAGGTGGAGTTGCGGGACACTGGGATGACCTGGGAGGAAGCAAGGAGACTGGCTGGAGATAGAGAGTCATGGAGGAACTTCGTGGTGACCATATGCTCCGTATAGGGAGCGGATATGGAATTAAAATACATTATGATTTTTTTTTCAATGCAATGTCATCATGAAATAAATGGTTTATTTGTCAGGAAAAATTTATCAGAGACGCCGAGACAATGAATGTGTCTTAAGTGTTAATGATTTTGCAGCTTCATCAAGAACATCTACATTTGATCTAAAATCCATGGTAATTGATTTTTTTACACACGAATAATTTTAACGCGCCTATATAACATGTACATAACATAATATATCGATAAAAAATATATATAATGTACTTTTCTTTCAATGTCAATTATATAGATTTTTTTATATTAACTGGACTGCTTTTACATATTTCTAATTAAACCGGATAATCGACCACAATTATCAAACCACTAGTTCTGCCATATCCTTCTTAACCTACTCTCTTCGAAAAAAGCTAGGTTGAGCAACTGATTTAAATGTATTTCTCGTAGGAAAACTTCGCTGGGAATCCATATTTTGCTTCACATTGGGAGTGGACGTGGTAAAAAAATATATTTTTCTATTTTAAAATAATATAGTAATCAAGTACCTGTTTTTTTTCATTTTTACGGTAGAATAGAGGACGGCATATCAAGTCAAAATAAAATCTATGGCAAATAGAACTAACTATCAAAAATAAGTTATGCTCTTTTTGAAATTACATCATTAGCAGTTTTATTTATGAGAGAAATCATATTTACATACGGATATATACAAATGAATATCTGACGCAATAATGTTTATCGAAACCCTTACTGCAGTAGTTGAGAGTATGGATTGCAATGCTGGTATTACCGAAACCGGAATCCCGGTATTTATTGTGTATTTTCAATATGGAAATACCGGTATGTGATTTTTTTGAATAAAAATAATTGATTGTTTAATGTAAAGAAACAATCACGCATTTTATCAAAACTGTTTAGGTATTCATTGAAACATTTTAAATCTTCTAAGAGTTTTATCATTATTGACAAGCTCCAGAATTAGCCCGTCTTTTAATGGGGTATTATTATTTTAAAAACGTATTTATAAAAATCACAAGTATGATATATTTTACGATGGTATTTTTAAAGAAATATATTTTGATTTTGTCGCCCAATATCGCAATCCTAATTAGACGTATTTTTGCTTTGTTTAAACAATTTTGTAAAACCAGTAAACATTGTTATTTGCAATACTGGCAGTGGCGGATTAAGCATAAGAGAGGCGCAAAAATATTGGGAGGCCCTTTTTTTAGCATAACATAAAAAATTACAGAAAATTCATCTAAAATAGTAAAAATATATAGAAATCTGAACAAAAAGTATATGGGTTTTATAATATAAGCTATTTTTGAGGCCCCTAAAATTCGGAGGCCCCAAGCGCGCGCCTCATTCGCTTATAGGATAGTCCGCCACTGAATACTGGTATGCAATATTCAGTCCCAAAATACCAGAATTGATAATATATTCGTCCAGTATCGCAATCTAATAATATAACAGGATCGGCAGATACATATATTGGCCATTGGATTGATTAAATAATTAAGTTTTTTGATGTAGGGAAACCTAATTAAATATTAAATCAAATTAAAATATTATGGCAGTATCCCTAAATATACTAGTATAAATAAATGCATTCGCATTAAATATTTCTTTAGTGTATTATAATGTTCAGTTATTATCGTGTCAAGCTAAAAATAAATTTTACATATTTTTATATTGAAGATTTAAAGAAGGTTCAAACATTATAAAATCAAAATATTTAATGGTAGTTATGATTATCAACCAGACTTAATTGCAGTATATTAATGTTTGGCTGATTGCTATTCAACAAAAAACGGTTATCACATTTATAGATAGTTTTTTTTGGAAAGATTTAGATTTTGATTTACGCATTTTGGTGTTTTAGTATTACGAAAGTTGAACTTCAATAAATTTCGACAAATTAGATTGCACCACTTCCAACACTTAAGCTAATTTGCCATTTTTAATATATACTTATTTTTTATGAATAATATCAGTAATTTAGGTTTGGTTAGAGGAAGAATTTTCTACTATCAGTTCGAATTTTCCTAAGACGCTAAAAGCTATTATAACATTATTATATGTACTCCAAAAATGTGTCAACAGAAGTTAGTGCTGTAGGCGCTGTGGCTATTGCAATTGATATTTTCTTATTCTCTTTCCCTTCTGATTGACTGAAATTGTAAATAATATCCACAGCATGCATACGTCGAAAACCTGGATCACTTGAATTGTGTTATTACTATGCATGAATGTTTTCTTTATTAACCTTTTCATAGCCTTGTAAATTAAGCATAAACTCTCTTTCTATTTGATAGAGTAGAATAATTGTTCTTCACGATCGAACGAGTCGTACTGACTTTTTTTGTACTGGAATTGAGTAACTTTATGTATCCCATCCAATAATGTAATTTTTTTTCAAAATTTAACCAAGTTCGTTACACAGGATTTTAAAAATGACATTAAGTACGGCCATGTCGTCTCATTAATGAAATAACATATTGATCCATAGGTTAAATTTGAGATATCCGTTTCAATAAGTTTTCAATTGTATAAGAGCATTATCTATCAACAGCAAAGTTTGCATGCTAATCCTTTACTTTTCAATGAACCTCTCGTCGCTAGAATCCATTTAGGTTTAAATCAAAAGATTCTTCAATTTCGTATAAGTATACATCAATGTGATTAATTATCAATGCCCGCTTCCAGTCAATCGTTTATATATATTTTTCAAATGTTTACCTATTGAATTCAATATTCATGCACTGATAATCCGTAAACCTGAAAATCCGCACACGGATAATCGGGAGTTTGCTCTAGTTGTAAGTTAATCACAGCTCAGAATTCATTCTCAATCTGATATAAGGAATAGGAAATGATAAACACATCTCAACCTTCCGATGCAAGGCTATGAAACTATTTAATAATATTAAAAAATGAAAGCGTCAGTCTGTGTCGTTGAGACATGTGAACTATTCGTATACATACAACCGCTAAAAGTCTAGGAAAATTGCTTGTTTCTTATTAAAAGTAGGAATAAAAGAATAGGGTTAAAACAGGATTAGTGATAAGATAATTGTTCTTACTGAACTGAACCCCGTTTTTAGGATCGGAAGAGTGTGACAGATTTAAAAAAATAAGACATTCATGTATTCGGAAAGTAATTGCAGTTTTATAAATCGGTTGCAAAATCAATGAAACTGTGTGCACTGCAATTCTAGCCGTGAGCACCAGGACTGAAGCCAACGACGTCGACTACTCGACCACGAATCCTACCCTAAATTAGTTACGACATTAATAAAATTATTGTAACATAATAATATTACTTTTTTGTTTTTTTTAGGTGTCCGACTTTTGCGAACCATTATTTTTCTCAGTTTCGAATGCGTCTACAAAGACAATTAAGTTGAGAGCCGCTGGTCTACGATATATAATTTGTATTACAGGTGTGTTTCAGAGGTTGAAACAAAATATCTTATAAATTTAATGTTCTACATTTCAATGATTCTAAACTTTAGACACGTCAAAAATAATTAAAGCTTGCATTGGCAAAATATTTTTTAAATCAGGATGACTCATTTCATTTTACACGACTAAAAAATTTGCAAGATTTTACATTTCAAACGAGTGGCAGAAATAAATGTATCAATTATTTGCTACGCATGTGATAATTTTACGCAATTATTTTGACATATCATTGCGTTACAAAATTTCGAAATAAAAAATAATTTCAATGATCATTTTGTCACTGGAATATCCCATGCGAGGAAAAGTCTTTCACAATTTGTCAACCTGTGCAGTGCTATATTTTGATTGTGAGAAAATAAAGTGCTCAAAATGTTCAGTTGGCCAGTACCAAAAATGTTCATCAACACGGCCAAAAGATCCCCTTCTAGATCCATGGTAATAACTATATTTTAAAAATGTTACTGTCAATCTATGAACTTCTCAGCTCTTCATATATGATACAATATATAATGCAAACAAATGTATAATTAGATTCAATATTTTATCTATACATTAGGAATGATTTCATTTAATTGGTAAGTATCTTCAACTGACAAAAGGTATTTATGTAATTGGAAGATATAATAATTATTATAAACAAAGTAAAGGTTTCTTTATTTATTTATTTGTTAATAACATCATTTATTTTTTTAATTACTGGGTTTTCAATAATTTAAAACTATTTAGTTTAAATAACTACCCATATTTTAAATTTTACTGCTGTATTGAATGCAAATAATAATAAGCTAAGCCAGGAGTGAGGAATATTTTCATTTCTGAAGGCCTGATTCATTTATTAGATATCAAAATAAGGCAACTGTCAACAAAACGTGACACCCCTCTCGTGAAATGAATATTTGTAATTCACAGTGTGAATTAGTCAAGACGTTATTTAAAAAAATCTTTTAACAAAATATACACATTTAAAAATCATAAAACAAAATTATAAATTTATTTATTTATTTATTAATTTATTGTTCAAAAAGGAAACTACAAATAGCAGGAGTGTCGTACATATTTAAATTAATCATATTACTTATTATATTATACTAGCTGGCCCGACGAACTTCGTACCGCCTCAGAATCAATACATGTTGTGTTAATTTATTGGCTGCATTAAATTCATTTTGAATGAATACTCAAAATGAATTATGTTCAATAAATGTGCAAAATTCAAAATGAAAAGTATTTTAATACCATTGAAATGATGTAACTCACGTGGCACAGTCAATAGATTAAAAGGAATGCAGTAGATCAACGATTTGATTTTGAAGTTTAATGATCCACATCTTTGTTCTTTGCTGCAAGAATTGCTCGTTCAATAACCCAATTGTGATTTTTGTGATTAGATGTTTGGGAACATTTTGTTGATGAAGCCGTCTTTCGTTGAGACGAAATTGCAAAAAATCGGCACAAACGAAATCAATCCGTTCGATTCGTCGACAGGAACACGGCCGATACCGATAGTCAGCAATTGCTTGGAGAAATCTTCGGCAGATGGATCGTTTAGCAATGCAACTCGCATGTTTGTCGTCAGCAGAGGCAAGCGTTTATTTCATCGGCAACGGTCAATCTTGGAATGACTGGTAGTGTTTGGCAAAAATCGCCAGATAGTAGAATCATTACGCCTGCAAAAAATCTTGAGTCACTGTGCATTCATCCCAGTTGATGATTTTACTCGCTTCCAAAACTTCGGCCATTACTGAGTGTTTCGCAATATTGCATGCCGGTTTTTCAGTTGTTTGGAGGTTTAACGGAAATTTCAACACTGAATGAGCCGTTCGGCAAGCTTTTATCAATGTAGTCGCTATTTCAGAAGAAGAAACTGCTACAACGATTTCGGATCTCGCACGAACACTGGCCATAATCAATGACATGAGGAATATCTTCCCAGTTCCACCGGGCGCATCGAGGCAAAATAAGCCACCATTTCCATCATCAATTGCATTCATCAACGTATCGTACAATTTCTTCTGTTGTGGGTTCAACAGTAGTACATTCAATCGAACTGATTGGTTCTCAGGATATTCACGTTCACGTTCCAATTCTCGATTGAAAGCGTCGTTCATTCCACGATCTGGCGTTGGCATTCCTAACTTGACTAAAAAATTGGTTGTCTGTAAAGTCGGTTTACGGACGATAGTTTAACATGACAACGTCATAAGAAAACATTGATGAAATGATTGCATACTTTTATGAATAAAATGGAATCATTTTCATTGAATTATCATTATTTTGTATGGATACGAAGGAGTGAAATGAAATCTACAATTTTTTATTGATATATTTTATTCGCACTCATTAATTCAAATATGTTTATTACTTTGATGAACAGTTTATTTACAAGTAACAATGTGCTTTTAGCAATTTATTTACAACTTTTATACATGTGTGATATTTAACGTCTTCCAATCTGCCGCTGTCTCTTTTCTACTCAGACGCATCGACCAATCGAGTGGAAGAGAGATAGATGCGGCACAATCCGAACGGTAGGCCGATCGTGCCTCTCTATCGCTTATCCGCGCTCTCGCTCGCACGCTTGCCTTCGGCGTAACGCGACAAACGGGACAATGAGTCATGTTTTTTCGTGCGTGCAGCGGGCATTCATCGATTTATAAGACGTTGTCACGTCAAAAACTGCCGAACATGAGGTAACACATGTCTTCGATCTAAATCAAAGCCTGGTTATGTATCTCTTCATTCACCTCGAGATCGGGATTCCCCGAACTGACACGAATTTGATGTAAATGTCTTCTGACATGTCATCCTTGTACCTTGTTCCACAGTTCACATGGATTCGATGGGAAGCATGTCAAAATAATGATAGAAAATTATGTGCGTATCTGACTTGGAGATTCAGAAAGAATTTCTTAAATGCGACCAAGAGCATCAGTAGTCATTCGGGTGATCAGGAACCGCATCGCCTTGCTTTCGACGTTAAAATTTCTTCGATGTAGCGTCGAAGTGTAATAACGTGGCATCTCAGAGTAGACCAACGTTCGTGCAAACATCGTAATATTGTTGTCAACAAAATGTATCACACCTAATTATAAACATAACCTCATTTCAATATTATCCGATTTTCTTTCGTTTTCATTTCATATCATCGATTTTTTTATTCTAATCCATACTCTAAATTTAAAATGATTTAAAAGTTAATCGTATAAATACAGTGCCATCTAGTGTCATATACCTGAACCCAGCATAAAACAACTTTTTCATTATTTGAAGCTGTTCGTCATTTGAAAATCTTGTTCTGTACGAGAATATTATTGTCTTTATAATTTCTTTCCCGTGATATTTTTCCGATGTTTTAATGCTTATTCTGCTATTCTAGGCAAACACGAATTTAATAACTCAAAGATCATTGAAATCCGTGCAGTAATTCTCGAGATATACGTGGTGTAAATAACCCCACTTTGTTTTATATATATAGATAATCATATACTATAATATATTAATTTTATATATAGAATACTTTTAATCCAAGAGATATAATATATTCTTGTTTTTATCTAAACTTTTTAAGCTACCTCTCAATCATCCAGCAACGTATCTACAAGAAATATACATAATTCAAAATATTTGTTAATGTTACAGTTGATCTCTGGATGATATTGAATGGCTGATTTGTGTCTGCTTTCTGTTGGATAGCATTTTAATATTTGGTTTGAGTATAGACGTTCGCAGTTTCAGATGATCTCCTAAATGTGCATCAGTTATCTGTGATTTTAGCTGTTTCTTTTTTTTGTGTTAAGTATGAAAATGAAGATTCACAGCAGTAAGTTTTTAAAAAACAAGAAAACATTTTTGTGACATGTTGTCGAAGACATGGGTATTCTACGGCAGCTTACCATATTTCAATTGCATCTTTTTTTAGTATCAAACAATTATTTTCAAATGTCATGAATGAATAATAATGGATTAATGAAAAATTTATGTTTTATTGCTCAAAATATTTGTTTTACGCAGTAAAATTGCAGTAGACATGAGTTTTCATTACATCTTTTAAAATACAATGAGACGTCTATGTATCGCATGTCTTCAACAGATTTTATTAAAAAAACACTAGTTCCGCTTAACCAGGGAGAATTTTCATATGAAAGAAAACTCATTTGAAAATGCTCACCGCCTAAGCAAAACCGGTCCTGTTTTTTAATAAAATTTCTGGAATACGTATGTTACATAGTTGTTTCATTATAATATCTTATAATGTCTTTCTACAGAAACAATATAAAATTTAATCCATACATTATTCTTGCTTACAAAATATATCATAATAATTTAAAAACAAAACATTTTTGGATAATCACCATGAGTGCCAACAATCATAAAGAGGTGAAGGTGCACTATTTTGTCATGGACCCAAGTCCAATGCCCTCTAAGACAGGAGGTTAGTTGCGCGGAAATTTCAGAGGCTGTGCGGGCTAATCAAATATTAATTGAATAGTTTTGGAGTGCGCGCCAATCCGGACTGAGTGCGTGGGGGCTTTCAAACCGCTGCGCGGCCGAGCGCGCGCACAGCTTATAGGGAATGTTGCTCAAGTCTTAACTGGGATTGTTTCACTTTTCACTATCAAAGCTGTTGAAGTTCTTAATGGTAGCTTACAAAATATTTCTTTATATTTTTCAGGGATTCTTTCAACGAAATATTCAAAACCCGATTGAATACTACTGTTTACGAAATAGAAGATGTTTGCTCATCCGCCTCAACAGGAACAGATGTCAGTATTGCAGGTTAAGAACTATTTCAACAGATGGATTGAGTCCGGATTGTAAGTATACAAAGTTAGATTATTACTATGCCAAGACAAAATTAATATAATATGCACCGATATTTAATGTTTCTCAAAAGACAAACTGTCCAGATTTGAGAACTGTAATCTTTGTGGTGACACAGTAAAAAAATCTTTATTTACACTAAAGACAAAATATTTCATCAATCTATAATATGGTTAATTGTTTGATAGAACTTATTCCAAAAATATATGAGGTCGTTTTTCAAACAGATAATTTATTGATCTACATATTAAAACTTTTAGTGGGTATAGTTTTTATCAAAATGACTTAAGTTATTCATAAAGCCATTGGTCTGAAAGTATTGTATTTTTATAATACAATTTCAATCATTAGTTGGTGAACTTATTCAGAAATTTTTGATGAAAAAGAAGTTCAATATGAAAATCCAAAGCAATGTTATATTTAATTTTTTAGCAGTGCGTAATAATCAAGTCCCAAAACAATCCGGAAAGCCTAGTAAGACAAGTCGAGGTGTCAAGACCACTACTGCCAGCAAAATTGCTACCAGTAGCGTTCCCTCCTCGAGTGTGAGCGTCACACCTTGCTCGATGATATCTGAAGCGGCCGGTGAAATAGTTCAAACTGTTGATGCTACTCATCCAGATCATCGTGTTTTCGTCGAGAATTCAGCCCAATGGTTAGAACACCACCCCACCAACTCACCTTCGCCGGTTCTGTCATCCCTGATGGTTTCAGTTTCATCCCCATCGGATGCAATGGAAGCCGAACGCATTAATCTGTGGCAATACTTTGCAATTAAATTGACTCCAAGTATTGCGAAAGTTGTTAAATTCGCCAAATGCGTCCCTGGCTTTCCAGATCTCATCCCGGATGATCAACTTATTCTAACCAAGGTATTTTGATTATATTGAATAAGTCAATAAACTCGATGTATTAATTACTATTAAGCTTCTATAAACCTACAATAAGAACAATTTTGACAGCCAGAAATAATTTTCTATCTTATTTTATTCAATGGGATAGTTTGCATTATCTACTGTAATTTTTTACTTTTGATCAAAATCTTTTGCAAATATTCTATGAATACAGACTGGAAGACTTTTTTTATTCTCAAGTTGCCTTCATTGATTGAGATCGAAATTTTTATGGCTATAAATATCGCATATCTTATAAATCTTGGAGATATGTATGTATCAAATGAGAGACTAAATATAAGTGATAATGAGCTTTATGAAATAATGTATTATTCTAAAATAATTATATACTGTTATACTATTAACTCTAATAATAATTTTCTA
Source organism: Himalopsyche anomala (assembly GCA_031772345.1). NCBI lineage: Eukaryota > Metazoa > Arthropoda > Insecta > Trichoptera > Rhyacophilidae > Himalopsyche > Himalopsyche anomala. Next base: position 27,114,828 of record CM062844.1, read on the forward strand.
CCTCCTACATTTTAATCTTTAACTATTTCATGCTTCTTTTCTTTTCTGGTGAATCTTTGTTGACTCAATTAATCTTCTCCACTCTACTTGGTCCATTGCCTTCCTGCGCCAATCGCTGACCTACAACACTCACAAATCCAGTGAGATATCATCCACTTAGCAATGTCACCGTCTTTCAACGCTCTGTCTTCCTTCATGGGTGGAAAGCGATGATCATAAGCAATTTAGTAAAATATGAAGTCAACAGTAATTTTTTTGCAAAGATAACAGTTCTGTTCTTTTGCGTATTTCTGACGGTTTGAAGTACGCAGAAGAACAGAGCTATTATATATTTATTTTATGTTTTTCTATGAATATTCCGAAAGTTTTATGCATTTTTCATTTTGGGCGATCATTTATCTTGTATTCCACATTACTACATCATTTTTTTACAGTTGGGATTCTTTGAGGTTTGGTTGTCTAGTGCAGCGAGACAAACAATAAATACTACTCTTACATTTGATGATGGTGAATATTTAACACATCAACAGCTTGAAGTTATGTATGATGTAAGTATAATAATTTTATCGAAGAGTGGAGAGATTGAAAGTATTTGTTTCAAAAAGGCATTTTGAATATGAATATTATGTATATATTTTTTTAACTAAAACTATATGTTAATACAAAATTAAATTTAATGACCAGTGGAATAAATAAGTTATCAATTTCCACAAAATAATAATAATGAACATTCTTTGTAATAGATGAATCTTTAATTGTTTAAGCAAAGATATGCTCTTCTTAAAAAGCAGGTTAACCCTTTGACTGCCGTAGAAAAAAGTACTTTTGTACCTAGCACGCTAGCTGCAATTATTAATTTAATTAGTCATTGATGAGGTAACTCGTAACTGGCGTGTTGAAAACGAATAATTTGACAAGATATCTCGTCTGTGGTAGCCATCTAGTTAATAAAGAGACAATATTTCAAGCTGTCTAGTGTACATCAAGAATAATTCTATTCACGGCAAATGGTTCCTTAATTTTTAATGTAATTTCCAAAGTCATCTGTTCCAGTTTTATAATAAATAAATACAAAAATAATGCGGTGTATTCAAATCTATTTAGGAAAATGTTTTATAATTTTATTTGTCGTTTACAGGTGAACTTCACAGCATCATTGTTGAGATTCACATCAAGCTTGAATGCCTTGGGCTTTAACGAGTCTGAACTAAGCCTTTTTGCTGCCGCTGTGTTGATAACAGATCGTCCTGGTGCTACTGACGTCAATACTATACAGCGCAGACATGATAAAACAATTGAATCTCTCAAGCAGCTTGTAAGATTTTTGATAATTATTTCCATTGATCTATTGGTTGAAAGCTATATGTGAATCTTAATTGAAAAGTGGATTTGTCTGTACATACATAGCACATGGTCATATTGTTTTTTTGCTAACGTTTTTGCATAAGATTTAGTAAAGCATAAAATATAAAATGTTTTGGGATACGAATTAATGGAATATGTGTGTATTATAATTCTGAATTCATGACGTCAAAAAACTCTAAACTGTGCTTGTAGTTAATTATTTCGAGCATAGCATATTTCAAGTGGACTTAATTTAAAAAATACTAATTAAATTATTTATAGACATAGATGTGTTTGATATGTTTTCGTTTTGCTTTTTACAGGTTTGTAAGAGAGAAGGCAATTCTATAAAAAGTTGTAACCAACTATGTGGTGAAAGTGTACTCGGTTCTACGATTGCTGCTCTCCTTGGTGAGCTTCGCCTTTTGGGGGCTTGGCATGCATTGATTATCGGCTGGTTACAAGTCAATTGGATGAAGCTTAATTTGCCACCACTCTTCAACGAAATATTTGACATCCGATGTAACAACAAGGATAATGATAAATAAAGTCATGCGCATTCTCTGAACTTCTGAGTTTCCAATTAAAAATATAATAATAGTAACTGGAAAACGTTTAATAATTTCCTTACATAAATATTTAAATATAAACTAACAGGTACATTCAGTAAAAAAGTAATAAAACATTCTCTGACGCATATAGAATATGCTATATAATAATTATGCCAAAATATTCAATCAAAACCAAAAAACAATGTATAATAAATAAATTACTATGAGTACGAATTAATAAGATAGTAATTACATATGTATGGGACCAAGAAATTTCACACATATAAAACGCACAAATGACAAATGAGCCAGTGAAAATAGAGCATGCTAGAGAAAGTTAAAGAAATTCATATATATTTTGCCATGCGTGTTCAATCACACAGTTGTTGTATTTTACTGTTATCTGTAATTTCACATAACCTCAAAAATTTCAAAGTCTTATTGTTATTCTCGTTTTCATTGATAAAATAGTAGAATTCTTTTTTCCTAACTTTACGGTCGCTCATCTTTAACCCTTTGAGGAGTATCGCCGTACCAATACAGTGGGGTATTTTGTCATCTTTCATATATTGCCATTCTTATGTTTTTCATTGAATTATTGTTAAATCTTCAAATATGGATACAACACACATCCATCAGTAATTTTTTGTAGTCACATTATTTTTGTTGACTGTTACAAATGCACAAAAGATTTTTTTTAAAAGGTCAATTTTTGTAAACAAGTTAGTATTCATATAATAGTGAACGTAAAATTCCATTTCTGGTCGATTCACTTCCTGGGATTGACATCAGTAGAGCTTGCGACGCCAACAGATGAAAGTAAAAAAAAGATCTAGTCCCGAATTTGAAGTAATAGCTTCTAGAAAATATTAAAAAGTAAAAATGAATTACTTTGTTTTACACTTTTAACTATGCGTTTTTTAATTTTTTTAAAAAATGTACTTCTTGTAATAAAAAGTAATATTCTACGCAGACTGATTTTGTGTGTAGCAATAGTACAAATAATCAAAATATATGAAAAAACCAAATTTAGTAAAAAAAACAACTCACCACTCAAAGGGTTAATATGAAATTAAATTTAATAACTCTGTTACTCTACTTATGGTGTTACAAATTGTGACGCATGCTTCTCCTCAAGGGCCATCAGACAGAACATCGTAAGGTTTCAAAGTTTAAAACCAAAATAGGTGTGTAAGAGCTCTTTTCAGTTTACAGAGCAAAACTATCCAATGCTCTTTAAAATGAGAAAAAACTCTTCACACATTTTCTCTTGTTTGTAATTCATTTCACTCAAAAGCAATTTAATGTATTGCCTGCGATTTTCAAATTTCCAGCCTGTCCTTTGATACTAAATAGTATTTACGGATTATGAAGCTAAAATAAAGCACATTGCTTTACATTAATAAAAATAAAATAAATGAACATGATTTTGTTTGTAAAATCTTTGTGCAATATTCAAAGTCAGAATTTTTTTAAATTACTTTTCGCCATTAAAGTATTATAAACATATGAAATTGTATTTGAGTATCATTACAATAATTTTTAATGTTATTTGTAATATTTATTCTAATTGTACTTTCTAAGTTTTCCATGTTTAATATGAATGTTACTAGGGCTTATTGAAATAAATATATTTACATCAAGTACTGGCATCATTTGATTTAAACACCGTTCCCTATACTATATATGTTCCATAGGTATTAATATATATCGTACACGTACAATATATACGGTAGTACTACCGCTATGTAGACGATATCTTGATTTGTTGGCTAGGAACGGAAAGACAGCTAAGTATTTTTTTACTTAAAGCTAACTTGATACATAGTAAAATTAAATTCACGCTAGAAGTAGAGATAGACAAGAGCATCAATTTCCTAGACCTAACGATAACTAAAGTAGATAAAAATCATAATTTAAAAATTTTTAGGAAACCAACTTTTTGTGACACTACCATCCACGCAAAATCCATCCACTCATAGAATCATAAACTGGCAGCATATAATTCCATGATACATAGATTAGTATCAATACCAATGAATTATTCAGATTACCAAAATGAACTTAAGACTATCATACATATTGCGATCAATAACGGGTATAAGGCAACGGTGATACAAAATTTACTACATAAGAAACAATTAAAACTATCAAAGGAACTTATTTACCCTAACATTATACAAGAGAACCGCTTCTTTAAATCAATTAATTACCTAGGAAGAATTAGCGAAAAAATCCACAATGAAATAAACATTCGGTTAACGTAGCATTTAAAGTTAGTAATAATTTAAGAATGTAGCTTAAAAACAGTAAAGATAAAATCAACAACCTCGACAGAAGCGGAATATATAAAATGTCTTGTGGATCGTGCAATGCGATTTACATAGGACAGACAGGTAGACGCATATCAACACGTACTAAAGAGCACATAAAATCAAAATCAAAAAAAATACAAAATCAGACTCACAATTTGCAAATCACTTTTTGACCGAGTCTCATGACATGAGTTTAAGTTTAGCGCCAACCGTTTTGCATCTTTGTCATAAGGGTCAAAAACTAAATTTATTAGAACAACTTGAAATTAACAGGCACAAACAAAACATCTTAAATGAACAGACCATTATTAATCCATCGCCGTTGTTAAAACCCCTAATGTAATTGATAATAAATATCAATATAATTTTTCCTAATTTACTTTGAAAAATCCCATATTGCTTATTGTTTTTCGAAACACTAAAGCCATAGTTAATAAATTTAATGTAGCATAATTAATAATAAATATCAGATTAAATTATCCTAATTAATGTTTAAAAACCCCAGACTGCTTATCGTTCTTCGAAACACTAAAATCACATTTAATAGGTGCAATATTGTAATTATAATTTGAATTAGTATGTTAGAGTGAATAATATGATGCATTGTGTATCTTTTCTTAGCCAGTATATATAGCTGAGCAAATTTACGTTTAAGAATAGTTATGACGATGGCGAAAGCCGAAATAACTATCAACGCATAAAATATAAAAAACTGTAGAACAGAAATACGTTGATATTTTTACCCTATTAAAATGGAGTTCTACCAAGTAAATGGCAAATCAATAATAAAAAAATATATATTTTTGCTACAAATAAAAGCTATCTGGCAATTGAGGCTATTATTTGTAAGCCCAGCCCGTTCCAAAATTGTTGAAACGTGAACCATGAATGTAATTAACAAGTCCACTGTGTCGAACACAGCTCCCGTGTCCATATGGAAATTGGAGCCACGCTATTGTTTCATTGCAATGGACACGTTTCAGATCTACTCATATTGCATTGGTCTTAAGTCAATAAGAAAAAAATGAATGTGCTCTTCAACAGTGTCTGTCTGAACCCAGTCTACTCTCTGACAAATGGGGGGCAAAAAATCGATAAGTTATTGGCTACACATCATGTGAAATGAAAATCCGCGTAAAGAACTCTTTTATCCTTTATCTTTTTTCTACCTAAATATCATTGCATTCCCTCAATTTCGGTTAAAAAGGGTACTGATCAAGCTATTCATCAGCCGCGGGGACGGACAAAAACTGCTAAAAGCACATCTCCATTAAAAGAAAAAAAATCTTAAAATTGGACTTCTTACAATTAAAAAAAATATAATTTACAATACTTTTACTAATATATTTGTATTGAAATTATATTGATCTAAAGAGGTCAAATTTTAATTATTTTTTAATATTTCAGCCCCGAATATTTCTGTGACCGTACGGTCACAGTCATCCTTACCACTTTATTTATACCAGGGTTTCCCAAACTTTTTCTGCACTTCGCAAAACTAAAAATTTTAACGGAACACTTAGCTTATTTGGTAAATTTGTCATACTTCATCACACGGACTATTGCGGCAAAAAACTTCACAAACTAAGCTAAAAACCACTCCACGATTTAAAATTATTATTTGAGAGCTTGGCAATCGCGTTAAAACCACACATTATTACGAAGAACACTGATAAATTATGCGAAATACGAAATATTTTAGAGCAGAAGTAGAAGATGCCTGAGCAGTGGCGGATTACCGTATGAGCGAATAAGGCGCGCGCTTGGGGACTCCGAATTTTAAGGTTCTTAAAAATAGTTAATATTATATAACATATTTACTTTTTGTTCAGATTTTATTATGTTTTTGATATTTTACGTGGAATTTTCTGATGTTTTTATGTTATCCGAAAAACAGGGCCTCCGAATTCCAAAAAAATGCGCCTAGTGCCTCTTGTGTGCTTAATCCGTCACTTTGCTTAAATATGTTATATCGTATAATATCATTCCAAATTTTCACGGAACACTTATTTAGTTTCATGGAACACCAGTGTTCCGCGGAACATAATTTAGAAAGACCTGCTTATATACAATATTGCAGATGGCTTGTAAGGGTGAGTGTGACCGCATGGTCACGCAGCCATTTTATATAACGGCTTTATGATTTCTTAAATTATTAATTTTGCTAAAAATAAAAGTTATCTGTCAATTAAAAGTGGTTCTAAATTAATATTTTTAATGAAAAAAGGTTTTTTCTGGTTAAGTTTATTTGTAAGACATAAGCATGATGTGAAATGACATTTTTTTAATAATAAATCCTATTACAAAAATTGAAGAGTATGATACTTAAAAAAGCAGTTGGTATTAAATATTTCTCAACTTACCTATTTACCTACCTACCTAATGAGCCTTTTATATTTAAACCATAATGTTTTTTTTAGTTCTAACATTTTGCCGTTATTTGCTCTTTGGTGTGCACACTATCAATAATTTCATACAAATTTTGTGCTCAACCCCGACAACCCGCCCAACCCGGTCAATAGCGAAAGAACTGGCCGGAAGTTGACATCTCGGAGTGGTTGTGGAGTGTAATAACATCTTTGCCACCGTCACCCTTCGCCATAATACATCATGGCTGAACCCGAAAAGGCGCCGCAGCAACCAAAGGCAGCAGCACCCAAGCAAATCATCGGTAAGTTGATAATTTTTTGTTTATTTGTGTTGCGTTGGTAGGGTCTTTGTAACGCCATTTTCATGATGCCTAGTTTTTCGCACGTGGTCGATTTTTTTTTGGTTTTGATTTATATTTATTTACTCATCCTAAATGTATGTATGATGATAGGTTTGATTGTTGGTTATAGTCCCGTATGACTACTAAACATTTATGCGGTGGTAAGCTTTTAAGCGTTTCTCAAAATGGCAGCGTAGCTTTATGCCGATTATTGATCCTATACGAATGCCTTGCGCATGGCGGCATGCGAGTCGCATCTATTTAATATAATGCAACTTTGTTGTACACTCATTGAGACTTGAAAACATTTCGAGTTTTATTTATGTTTTCGCTATGTCTTCCAATGTTGCGCAAGATGGCTTCAATATTATCGTCGATTTACCCTTTTCATGACAAGTGTAGCTTCTGTCTTTTGGAAAGCATAACTGTCCAATATTTTTGTTGTTTACATATTAAACAAATGTCATATTATGCATTATCGGGTATAATTATTGATGAATATATACTGTAATAAAAAATGAATTTTGCCCGCATTTTCTTCAAGTGTTTAGATATTTTCACGGCGACATGATTCTGTCGAACTTTTGTATTCATTGCCCTTATCAAATGCATCATGCCAAAGAATCAAGGTGTAGTGTGATAATTTAATTAATTCATTTTCACATTTCCATAGATTGTTATGCTCTTGGAGCTATCTTTAGTGAATAAGCTAAAATAATATCATCATTCTATATGTTTGTTTTATATAAACCAATCACATAGTATAATTTGAGTAATCCCTAATCTAGATTATTCTCATAGCATTTGTACATTTAAGTTCAATAAAATCGCAGCTTGTTATGGTTTTACAAGGTGCTGAATGACATCTTATCGCAGTTAAATATAGAACTTTGTGAAATATTGTGATTGATGGCATGGAGAAGCCTCTATCCTTTTTATAGTTTTCTCAGTACAGTCTAGCAGTAGTATTTTTATTGAAATCTGTCAAGTGATTGCGCCTCACTAACTATTTCGAGGCTATAGTACTTAAATATTACTAGTAACTTGTGTATCACTATAAATCTCAGAGATAAGTCAAAAATAGTGAAAATTTTCCACAAACTTTTGAGAAAATGTGATTTTTTTCACATTATTAACAGTCGAACACACCATTTTGCCCGCTTATCGGTATGTCTTTGTTACCTTATTGGTGAATTTTTATAAACTCATCTAAATGATTATAAATCGCGAATTGTAAATATCAGAATAATATCCTACATCATAATGCATATTTTAAATGTAAACAAAGTGTATTTAGATTGTGGTGACTTTGTATTAAAGACCCGAAGATTAATTTCAAAAAGAAAACTCAAAGATTAATTTCCACCTTTTAACAGGTATTTTTCACGTACATACTTAATTCTAATATACCTGTTTTAATATTTTTTCTTTTGGCTTTGTACTAATTGAACATGTAACATCAGTTTTATAATTTGTGTAAAATTATACATTCATCAAAAATAATTTTTATGTAGCTGTATACCATTAACACAGAATCATATTGTTCTTACATCTTAAAATATTTTTTTTGACATACAGCCAAGCTGTTTTGGTGATCACAATTAAAATCTGTAGAAATGTTAATAGCGCGTTATTAAACTGGGAAATCTATCACCGATTTGACTTGCATCAACTAAATGTACTTGGTTATTTCAGAATAATTCAAATTTTTATTAATATTTCGTTACATTTACTTTATGAACTTCAAATGGCATTTTTTTTTATTTGATTAAGCCTAATAGATTATTGACTTTTTGCAACTGCATTTGCAGCATGCCAAAAGTTTTGTAGATTCAAGAAATACTAACTATTAAATATATAATTTTATTGTTGTTGATACATTAGCACCAATATTTTATTTTCTTTTGTTGCAGCTGAAAAGGTGTCAGGAACCGTTAAGTGGTTCAATGTAAAAAGTGGATACGGGTTTATAAACAGGTGAATTAATTTTTTTATATGCTTATTGTTTTGGTATGATTGAAACACCTTCATGCGCGTATTTTGCTGCGATTGCCTGCGATTTATTATAGTAGTAACTAGTATTGGATACCAATATGTTCAACATTCATAATTGTTAGTAAAATAACTATTAATTATATTAATATATATGTTGTAAGTTGCTGCCTGCGAAGTTAATACAGGGGCAATTCTGTATCGCAAGCAATTTGTTTGATATGATTTTTTTTCAATTCAGTTGCTCAGTGTTCGACATATTTCCTGTTTGCCTACTATAAATACATTTATTAACACATTGGCAACAGGGCAAATATGCCTAAAGTACTTCATGAAAGTGCGGTCTTGTTTAAATCATCATAACTTTTACCTTAGTGGGAAATGTTCAAAATTTGTGAATATATTAAGCTATCTTTCTTTATTCTACAAGAAAAATAATATCATATATTTTGATCAGTATTTCTAGTTCTATTGCTGCATGTTTTACAATTTTGGAATTTTTGTTAAAAAAAATCACTGACATGTGAAAACAATGTATATATGTATTGGCAGACACTACTGTTGTGGAAACAAAAGTTGACCCTGTGAATAAGGTTATAAATATGGTCATACTTAATAAATAATTAGAATGAAATTGATGAATCTACCGATACAGCTGTTATTTTTCATCAATTGCACTAACTGGTGATGGCATGGATTGCAAAATCAGTGACTCATTTTTAAGTGAAGATAAGTTTAATAACTGAGTTATTTTTAAGCACTTCCATATTTCGGGATTGATCTTAAAAAATAATGAATAAAAAATAAAATGCAACTGACCGATTAACAGTTAAGCGAAAACATGTTTGGATGTTTTCCTTATGGCGTTTGGTAGTAAACTGATCAACTTTTTCAATGATTTTTTTATTAATAAAACCATGGCCTCTAATCCAATCTGGAATACAAATATTGAATGATGTCCTGAATAAATCTGAAATGTTGCACATTTTAATTAGCTATGAGAAATCCAACTTAAAGTCAGCTATTCTATTTTTAAAACTGTTCTGTTAGAATAATTTTTAATGATCATTGAATGATTTATGATATTTTTATATATGACCAAATTTAAACCATATATTCATTATTCCAGGAATGACACAAAAGAGGATGTGTTTGTACACCAAACCGCCATCACTAAGAACAACCCGCGTAAACTCGTGCGTTCAGTGGGAGATGGAGAAGTGGTGGAGTTTGCCGTTGTGGAAGGAGACAAGGGCTTTGAGGCTGCCAGTGTAACTGGCCCAGGAGGAGCTCCAGTCAAAGGATCACCCTATGCAGCTGAAAAGCGTCGTGGCTACAGACAGTGAGTACCTACTCTTAAGTCAATAAAATTAATTATTATATACTTACATCGCAAAACAAGTTAATATTAAGTATAGGTTACATATTTTATGGCAGTTACTAGATTAACTCTGAGCTCGAGTACCACAATAGGAGCAGCAAGTATTGTTTGCCATATTACTCCAGTATCGCTGTAGCACCGGCAAGAAAATAATGTCTCGTTTCTCAATATTGGTGATATTTAGACCTTTCAGTTTTCAATATTATTTGATCAAAGATTGTATTGGCATAAATTAATAATTTATGTAACATGAATAGGAAACGAGAAATACATAAAAATAGTAACTTTTATTCCAATATTCTTTATTTGTTGAATTTGTATCCAAATTAAATATTTTTTTGTAAAACTAGCTTGTTTTTACATTTATGTTCATTTTTCTTATATTGTAACGCTGGTGTCACCAATTTTTTTTGAGAAACAGGTCTGATTTGTTTTTCATCAACGTTGGGTTGGACTAAAATGGAACCCTATTAGAATTATCAAAAAATCAATATTTATTATATGTAAAATTGATAGATATTTGTAAATATATTGAAAATCAGGGGCTGGACTGAAATCTTTGGTGAGTTGGATCTGACTTGCGGGCTTTAGTCTGTAACCGCTGTTCTAAAGTTTCTACTGCTTTTTAAAAATGCTTCGAGTTGTCAGGACACTTTTGTGCAAAAAACTCAAGCACAATGGGTTAATACTCATTCAGTATCTACTTCTGCCCAGCAATAATTCAGTTGTATTCACTAAGGTTCCATGTTCTTAAAATTCTATACCATGTTTTTAGAAAATCAAACTTAATTTCATTAAATTTTTTGACAAGATAATTTGTATATGTCGGCATTTAAGATTGAAATTTATGTGTACATATTATCTTAGTGATAAATGCAAATTCAACATTTATTTTAATCATGTTTATAAATATGAGACTTTAAATTAATTATTTACATGATGCACTCAATTTTTTTTGTACGTATTGGGGTTATCTAATATTATTACTGCCAGAAAAGTTCAAATATAAGTCTGATAAGAAAGTAGCTACTGACATTTAGTGTTGGAGTTAAGATTTCATCCCACATTGATTATTTACATGCAATATGTCTTATATCTGGCAGGGACTCGAGGTCAGCTATCCAACGTGAAAATATATGAAAAAAATATTTAACCCGATCACTGCTAACGTCACAGATGCTGTGACGCGAAGTTTCAACTGACAATTATGCAAAAAATCTTTTACATACAGGACTGATTGTTTTTATTAAAATATTGCCTGATTTGTCCTCTTAGTCTTTACTTTTGTCAAAACAATTAGTTCTACGTATTATAAACATCGATTTTTCAAACCCTTTCGATCTGTCGTATTTTGAAAAATGGCGGGCTTATTCTGCACATGTGCCGTGTTAACCTTGGACATGTGCAGTCCTTACCTATCATTATGCGCTTGCGCAATACCTACCTAATTGCCATTCATAAATAACAATGCACTGGTAACATTTTTTGCATAAAAATGAATAATTCCGCGATCTTTATTTTTATGTTTTTATGCTCTTGTTTTATTTTTAAATGAGAATAAAATTATAAACAAACTATTGTGTGCATTCCTTATGGCAGAGAAATGTGTTTTGCCATAATATATTTTGAGTTGTTGGCAATTATTCACACTGTTATTGACATGTCTAGATGGTTTTGTATTGGGCTTTGGTTAAAAAAAAAAAAAATGGTCATAAATGTCAAGATATTATATAATTTATGTGTTTCCTAAATGTAAAAACAAGTGATTCATGATGTGCAATTTTGAAGTATCAGTATATCATACTGTGATAGGTACTGAGCAGAGTTCCAATTTCTCAAACAATGGCAGCTAGTGTCAAAGGTGACGTCGTAACATATTTGTATGAGATATTTTGTTAAAGGGATAACATCAAAAATACGCAGCTTTATCGGTTTTTTAGAATGTTGACTTATACATTATGCATTTGGCTTCAATATAAACCAAACCAATTATTTTTAAGTGATCTATTTATTACAGTACAATGAAAGAAAACATTTCAAAAAATCTGTTGCAGTGAAAAGGTTGAAATTAAGGCCCCCATAACCCACCCACAGGTGGTGGCTGATATGAAAAAAAAAAATGGTTGGTCTGCTGCTCAATTAGGAATTAGGAATTGAGGAGATATTTCTACAATATTTTTTAGTTGAGCTATTTTTTTTTTAGTGAGCAGTTAGTTATCAAGCTTGTCTGTCATGCTGAAATATTTGTTGACAGTTTTGTCTTCATAATTTTTTGTATCTTCAAGCAGGTATGTCCATGAAAAATTTACTTACTTTGCTAATTTCTATTTTCAAGATTCTATCAGCGCCAACAAGGTGGAGCAGGGGGAGAAAGGGGAGGACGTGGTGGTGGAGAAGGGGGTGGTCCACGCAGGGGAGGAATGGGTGGACGACGTGGACCACCACCTCAACCTGGTGCTGCCGGTGGTGAAGGGGGTGCGGCGACTGAGGGAGTTCAACCTCAGCGGCGATATTTCCGTAATAACATGCGTGGAGGAAGAAGAGGTGGCCGAGGGGGAGGCCAACCAGCAGGTGGACCAGGAGCGAATGGAGGTGGTGGAGAACCAGCACCTGAAGGAGGTAGCGGCGGTGGTGGCCGAGGTGGCTGGGTCCGCAAGCCCCGAACGCAGCGATCCCAAGGTGGCAAGCCAGCTGGAGGACAGGCAGCTCAAGGAAAAGCTCAGGGTGAAGAGTGGAGCAACAATGCAAACGCCGAAGGCCAGGAGTGGGTTGCCCACGAAGAAGAGCAGTGGGATGTCGATAACCAGTCTCCTTCCACTAAGGAGGTGCACAACAACACCACCACTGAAAGCCAAGCTTAATTCATTGTACTAATTGCAAGCCAGTCTTGCGCTGCCCACTCATAGAGTAGGCACAATATTGTCTTTGTTCTCGTTACTTGCATATTTTTATCAGAGTGTTTAATAAGCTTTAACTAACCATCAATGTTTCTGACAGTCAGATGAAATATTCTTACCAATCCGTTTGGCATATCTTACTTCGGAAATATTGCATTATTTTCTTTTATTTATTTGTAATTTTCTCATATAATAGGTCAATGATAATTTGCTTTAACTTTGTTATTGCAGTCATCACAATTAATATATAAGGTTTTTTTTTTTTTTTTACCGTTACATTCTGATGTCAATAGCAGCTGTTAACAATCTCACTAATAAGTCATGTGTTTGTCTGCTGTTCATTTATTTTAGATCAATGTATCTAAAATTAATCTAAATTCATCCTTCAATTTAGAGAAAAGCACTCTTTCCAAATACTTATATTAAATATCTTAATGTACTCCAGTGATGGAATATCTGTTGTGTTCCATGTATTTGTTATATCAAATAAATTGTCCGTAACCTTCCCATTCAAATTGGAGAACCTGCAAATATCTTATTGTTAATTTTTATTCACAATATGTGCATGAAAAAAATAAATGAAAAAAAATGAAGTGTATTTTCATTAATTCCCTCCTACCCCTGCCATCGTTAATAAACAGCTTATGTCAAATAGCACATCCCAAATAATGAAACAAAACAGTTTTTTTGTGAAATCTTATTTGGTGTTTTGTTAAAAGGAAATTATCTTGACTGAAATCAGTGCTTAGAAAGCCTGAGCGATCACACATTCTTATTTAAAATACACCAGCAAGAGAAATTCTGAAACTTGAAACGGACTGATGGGAAATTCGATCGATCTGGTATATGAATCAAAATAGTTATGAAGACTGAAATCATAGCATATGAAACGCAGGCAGGATTGAGGATTTCCGGAGGCATTCACAGCATGTCACCCAGCCATTTCCAACGTCTCTATGACCACTGATGTGACGGGATGCTGTCTTGTAAGCTCCCTTATCTCTGAATTCCTCACAAAATCAAACCACCTCACCCCATTATCCAACGTAATAATCTGTTCTCAAAGCTCAGTATATGGTTTTTCTGAGTCTTCGTCAGGTGCCATGATTCGCAACCGTAAAGCAGTACCGGCAGAATGCAAGTGTTGAATAAGTGGCATTTGGTTTTATTTCACGTTTACCTCGGAATTTTGCTGCACACTTGATATCAATTGGGCTGAATTGGCTTTTCAACCAATGCTGCCTTGATGGAGTGCACTTTTTGTGTTATTCGGATTACACCTGCAATCTTTATGTATGCATACACTTGGGTGCATTTGCATTACATTTTGAGAAGATTTCCCTATCCAATTCGTCAGCTATCGGTCCTATAGAAATTTCCACCCATCCTGATAAATGAGTACAATTTTGTATATTTAAATTGCATTTCTTATCTGATAACACAAACGCACTCAGCATCTAATTCCTGTGTCCACCCTTGTTGACAGTGAAAGTGTAACTAAATTCTTAAACCCTGTGGCTTGTGTCCACCATCTACGCTAATGACATCGCTGTTTAATGCTATCCATATCACCATTTATTTATTTAATTATTTATTTTTATAAAATACCATAATGTATTTTATAAAAACATGTGCGGATGACACATGGGTAGTGGATGGAATCCGCATGACACTAAAAGCAGACTCTATGATATCCTTTACATATTGGTAGAAGTTACTAAATAACAAATTGATAGTGATGAGTGATCAGCAAATGAAAAAAGTGAGATTTAAGGATAGTGCAGCCTGTAGTATTGATATGTTACATAGATAATATTAAAATATAGATGAATTTATGATCTGATGCATATAAAGTTAGTAATAATTACGCAGGAACAGTCTCGTTTTTAATAATATTTGTGGATTAAATAAATTGCTGATGTTAGCTAACTGTTACAATCAGGGCTCGCACACTCTACTCCATGACGAGTTATACTCTACGTAATTGTAGAGTATAACTCGTCATGGATTATTACGGCGAAAAACTTCACAAACTAAGCTGAAAACAACGCCATGATTTAAGTCGACTAATAAAATATTGAGAAACCTTGTCACATATAGGATGACGAAAATCATCAAAACAGAAGGCGGGGATGTTGACCCTAAAAATTTTGAGAAGCTGTATCACATATAGGATAATCGAAATTAATTGAAAATTTTATCCAAATGTATGAAAAATAGTCAAAACATATTCTCATACATTATGAAAAAATAAAATTATAATTATAATATATTTTATCTAGTATTGAAGATAGTCAAAATATATAAAAACCAATTGAAATTTTTAAATAACAAATCAATTGCACATTTTATCCAAATGTATGAAAAAAAGCAAAATATTATTCTATGATAAATCCATATCATTATTCGAATATTCTTAATGTACTAAAGAATTCAAAATAATTTTCAAGGTCAGACGTGAAAAGATTTTATCATTATGATTCAATTGATCAAATCAGCTCCAAAGAATATTGCTCTCACTCGACTCACACGATCCAACGATTCATTTCGATAATCGAATTAAAATCTTTGATTATTCGAAAATTTTCGAATATTATGATCCATGGTGATAGAATACTTCAGCTCTACACCAAATATCGATTTTTCAAACGTGGCGATATCAGAACATTCACGCGCGGCTTAAAATAAGCCGCACCCATTAGATAGAACGACTATTCGAAAATGTGCTGTTCAAAATAAACCGTTATCATTGGGCGAATTCCACGGCAGGACCCACATTTAGCGCTATTAATAATATTAAGATTGGCCCTTTTAGTTAGTTCGTGAAAAATGGTTGGAACTAGATGTATAGAACTTGTATAGAAATAGTCTTTTCAGAACGCGTTTAAATCAATCATTCTGCATTCATAATTAAAAACAATAATGACAATATTACAGCCAAGCTAAATTTGACTTCTGTGTCAAAATTATTTTTTCAACTGTCATGTTGACAGTTAAAGAATTTATACACTGACCATAGACAATAATTATACACCCTGGCGAATTCACTCAGTCGGCAGAAATTTTACCGAATGCGTGCAATAGGCAACGGGCTTGCTGAATTCACGCATTTAGCAAAATTGATTCCGTGAAATAGGCAATTTCACCGATTCGGCGTAACATATATGTTTAGATAGATATGAATTTAATACTATATATTTAAACCACGTATATCTCGAGAATTACTACACGGATTTCAATGATCTTTGATTTGTTATATTTGTATTTGTCTAGAATAGCAGAATAAGCATTAAAACATCGGAAAAATATCACGGAAAATAAATTATGAAGAAAATAATGTTTCCATACATTTCGTTTTTTTGAAATTTCCAAATCGAACGCGGAACATGACGTTGTATGCTGTTTACGGTTAATACACAAGGTGGCGTTGATTGTTAAATTCATTTGTTTCACACTTTGAATTAGAGATGTACCGACGAACTTGGCTGTGTCAGAATTTCGAAATTAAATCTTCAATATCCATTTAAAAAAAAAACTTTTAGGAATTTATGTCTCATGTTCATCACCGTCGCTAAAATATAATATATACTGAAATGTGAAAAGACGAATGAAAGTACATAAAATCAGAAAGTATGTAAAAAAAAATCAGTATACTTTTCATGTATATTATATTGTTATAGAATACTATCAAATCATTATTTTATTTTTGATCCCCATATACAGTCAGTGGCGGTTCTAGGTACTGGGCTAGGTGGGCTAAGCCCGACTTGCATTTTTCACCCAAAACATTAGATGGCTGAATAAAAATGAACAGCAATTCGGCCGCTGAACAAAATAAATACATTTATAAGCGTAACTTACCTTTCCCAAATGAATATAATATCTTTGTTTTAATTTTCCTCTGTCAATATAAGACAATGTTACGTCTACCTACAATCATATTCTCGATCGATTGTGTTTTGTATTACAATTTTAAACTGAGCCGCCATAAAAAAACAATAACCCTATAAATACTTCACAGGGAACAGGAACGTTATGTCACTGGCAGCACCACTCAAGGGCTAGCGATATTTAGCCCGTAACCACAGACAATATTTCTTTACACTGGGGCGCAATCAAGCACGATTAGATTTTTTTTGTATTTGTATGTACGGAAACGTCATCAAACACAAAGGATTGTGTTTCAATCTGTCAAGCTTCTGTTGATCGTTGGGGGCTAAAAACAATCTGCCCATTACGCATACTTATGCATTGAAACACAAAACCAATATCGTTGTATTGTATGAAAGTGACAGGTATTGACTTTCAGTGACAGCAAGTGACAGTTCTATACTGCTTTTAGTAGGTACTTGTTATTTCACTTTGAAAGAGACGAATTTAAGGATTCCGTGTTATTATTCTATTATTTCTTAGTTACATTAGCATTGATTTTAATATATAAAAATCTATGCATTGCAGTAGTGTCGTAATATTTGTTAATTTGCTTGTAGATTAATGTATAAGGTGAAGTGGAAATATGCTTTTCTCTAGCCTTCCCAAGATTTCAGGTCAGGAACCGCCACTGTATACAGTCAATCCTGTTTTTATGCGATTTCGAAGTAATGCGGTTTTTTAGAAATGCATTTTTTTAAATGTACCATATTTTACGATATATAAAAATGTTAAATATTACATCGAGAGCATATATCGTTGTATTTTGGATAGAATAGAGAGAATCATAAACACAACCGACATTTGAAAAAAAAATACGATGTCGGACTGCTTAAATCATGTTGCATCTGCCATCGCTGAATTAAGTCCACCTACTTAGGTGTGTTACAGTCAATGAAACCATTGAAACATCGGTAATATCAGCTGAAATGATTACTTTAGCACATGGACTTGGCGAAGAAAGGTTTGATACCTTTAGCGAAAATTATATCGACGAATTACTTATAGATAAAGCTATAAGTGACGAAGATGTCAATAATTTAAATTTAATGATTGACAAAAAACCAGAAAACAATAACGAACTGAAAGAAATTCTAGTTCCTTCACTGCGAAAATAATAGAAGAAGGTCTCCAACTTTTCAGTGAATTAGAAGATCATTTCTTTCTAAATGATTCAAATTCTGATCGCGGATTCAAGTTTCAACGATAACTTAAAAAAATATATATATTACGCCGAATCGGTGAAATTGCCTATTTCTGCCGACTGAGTGAATTCGCCAGGGTGTATAATTATTGTATATGGTCAGTGTACAAATTCTTTAACTGTCAACATGACAGTTGAAAAAATAATTTTGACACAGAAGTCAAATTTAGCTTGGCTGTAATATTGTTTTTAATTATGAATGCAGAATGATTGATTTAAACGCGTTCTGAAAAGACTATTTCTATACCATGTTCCAACCAGTGGCAGATTAAGCATTGGCGAGGCCCCAGGCGCAATACAATTTAGAGGCCCCTTTTTCAAAGTGCACAACACGTTGTAAAAAAAATCGTGCAAACTAGTGGCAGGATGCCCCATTAGAGATCGAATTACCGGTATTACAGAAACCGGTATCCCGGTATTTGTAGTGTTGTTCAATACCAAGTATATTCGTCATTTCCATACCAAAATTGCAAACCTGCAAAAAACTAAATAAAAAAAAGATAAAAATTATCCGCATTTGAGTGTAAAATTATACTTTTATAATTTAAGATTTCGACTGAGGGTGCTTGGTGGAATTTCAATATTTAATTTGAATCGTTCAAATTATGTACATTCACACAAGTTTTGTTACTAACGACCCGGGTTTCGCTTTTCGCAATCTCTAGGCGTTCAAGTGCCCGTATGAACTTGAACTGACGTTCAGTAAATAAATATATCGTACCAATATAAGTAATAAATGTATCACTAAAATTAAGGCCATTGTTGGCAAAATGGATTAACTCATGGGAATGCCTACAGATTGATTTCTGTTCCTAGGCATGGATGTTTATGATATCTAAAAATCCCTTCCACTTATGAAATCCCAAACAGGGCAGAGAAATGAAATCCCAGAGAGGGCAATAACCTTATTACTAATACTGTCCTAGCCTAATCTTTCTCTCTCTACTTTCCTAAAAAAATATGGATTGAGTAACTTTTATCATAGTTTTTTTTGAAAAACGCCATAAGGAGTCTACATAATTTACATTGGTAGAGGACATGGTTAAAAAAATCATTAAAAATATCAAAATACAAGAAATTTCTGTTTTAGTGAAGCAAAAAAATACATATTGATGTAATAATTGTGTAATTGTGAGAGCGCTTCCGTGGACGAGTGGACAACGTCTTTGGCTTCGGTTACGAAGGCTAAGGGTTAAAATTCTAGTACGGACAGTTATATAAATTGGTTTGTTAATTATTGTTCGAAGGCATGGATGTTTGTAACGTCTTGAATTTCCCCCTCCCTCCCATTTTAACCATTTGGTGTGTATCGCCGTACCCGTACGTCCAAGTATCTTACCATCTACATAATATCTATTGTACAACATGGAATACAAAAAAGTTTACTGAGAATATAAAAAAAGAAGTGTTTCAAAATATTTCGAAAATCATTTCGTAGTAAGATGAACGAATAATGCGAAAAAATAATTATGTCTCATTTTCTGAATCTATTTATCTAGGTGAACTATTTTTTAAAAAAACATGATCGCTTTATTATTGACTTTTTTTTTTGAAAGGGGTTCAGCAACTGGTTAACAATCGGTTATTATAGAAAAAAATCTGTTGAGATACCTCCATTACGAGACCATATGCTTCACATGAGTAGCGGACATGGAGAGAATTTTTTTTACAACTAACTCTTCTAATCATATACCAGCAAGCAATTTATAATGCTCGTGTTATGACAAACCGGTATTTATCTTGAATCAATAATATGAAAAATATGTAGGCATGTATACTCACTCATTAGAGTTGATAAAAATAATTACACACTATACTTGATATAATTATACACTATACTATATTGATTATACACTTTATTGGCGGTCTAATTTCTCACATGCAATAAGCGTAAAGAAGGTATTTTCCTTCAGATTCGAAAGTTTTTTATATAGATTAGTATATCGCTAAAATATTTATATCTACATTTTCTCTCATAATTTAATATATTTATTATTAAAACTCACCTTTAAGAAATGTATCCATATTTGTGAACTTACACTTTCACACGAATGGTTCGATATAATACATTATCAGAGCAAATTTCATTGCTTGAACTAATTTTGAATGGATGATAATAAAAAACGACAGACAGATGACATCGACGCGTTATATAAAACTGAAGCATAGATTCAAAAATATTCTTTCATCGTGAATAATCATTTAACAGATGGATGTAATGCTTTCATATGCATTTGAAAATAGAACTAGCTCAAAACGGGTATAATCTTTGACCTGTAGACCCGAATATTGTTTGTATAGTGACACACACAAAAGCATATCAATTCATGCGTATAATGTTATTTATATTTTAAAAGCGAACATATTTTTTAATTCATTAGAAAGACATTGCCTACAAATAATTTACGGCTAGAACTGAAATATAAAAATGACACCGAGCAATAAATTAATCGAAAGTTAATCCATGAACTGCAAGTAATATACAAAATGTTTCAGAGTCTAGGATAAAAACACATGGTGCCTCTAGGCTTGCAGTCATGGTCTAAAACGACACCTTTAATTAAGACAAAATATTAAATTGTTTATATACAAAAAATCGTTTAGTTGACATAATCTAGCTTAATAGATTTTCAGATCATCCCAGCTGAGTCAAAAATGAACAAAGAGCTAGTGGCGTGCTCAGGCAAGGAACACTTTTTTTTTTTTAATAAAAATCTTATTTCAACCAAAATGCACTATTTATTTTGGAAAAAAACTGAACGTTAGCAAAATTAAAGACTTCAATAATCACATTAAGTTAAAAAAAAAACCGCTTTCATGGACATTCATACCTAATTAAATTTTGAAATAGTATCTGTCAAATAGAGAATTGTAAAAAAATAAAAACTTTATGTAATTGTCGATATATTATATTTGATAGTGTAAAGGCTTAATATTTTTTGCAAAAATATTAATTTCGTTTTAAAAAAAATAGAAGGTCCCTGTTAAAACAAAAAGCTCCTTATTATTTTTTTACAAATAAAATTTATTACAATATAATAAATAATACGGAATGCTTATCTCAACTGTGACAATTTGAAATTCCTATTAAGCTAGATTCTATCAATTAAACGATATTTTTGTATACATATAAGCAATTTAATATTTTGTCCTAATTACAGGTGTATTTCTAGACTGTGACTCTTACACTAAAACCGCGTTTCAATCGTGTTCGCAGTGACTTTACCCACGTAATAAGTAACGCAAGTCTATCAGTATTAGCGATTTACGTAAATGTTCTGAATTTTATGCAACATGTCAATGATTTTTTTTTTATCTTACATTGCATTCTTATGCAAATGCATTGAGCTGAAAAATAGATTTATTACTTTTAGTTTTGTTTTCGTGAAATAAGGAACATTGATTTTTTTAATAGGAAAATGTAAATATTTTGTATAAAATTAAATATCTAGAATAAATAAGTTATGTGTAATACTTATTTTGTTTTTTCATTGAAAATATTTGGAAGATTGATATATTTTTTAAAGAATGCAATGAATCGATTTTTTTTTCTTTAGAAAAATTGGTTTGAGCGTTTCAGCGTATACTTTTATAAAATCTTTGGGGTTCACGAGATTTCCATAGGACCGTTGACGTTAATAATATGGCCAAAGTATTTTTTTACGTGAGTTTTTTACGTGAGAACCACTCCTCTACTCGTAATTTAAAAAAATAAAATTTAGTTGCTCGGTACGCCTTATGAGAGTCGTTTGTTTTAGGTCGCAAATCAGATTTCAAGCTAGTTTCTAACACATCAAAATCCCATTGCCAATTATGACCTTGTATGGATGAATGAAAATAGCTTAAATTATGTATCATATATAAAAAAATGTGTTTGGTGAATATTTTTAGTTGGCTTGCGATATTTAAAAAAATGACTACCAAAAGTAGAATCAAATATAAGGGCCTTACACCTTGCAATAAATATTTTTTATTAAAAGGTTTAAATGATAAATAAATAAACATTCACATCTAAAAAATATATAGAAACAAAAAAATATGTTGAGGCCCCAAGCAAGCGCCTCTTGCGCTTATGGGATAATCGGCCACTGGTTCCAACCATTTTTCACGAACTAACTAAAAGGGCCAATCTTCATATTATTAATAGCGCTAAATGTGGATCCTGCCGTGGAATTCGCCTAATGATAACGGTTTATTTTGAACAGCACATTTTCGAAATTCGTTCTATCCAATGAGAGTGGCTTATTTTAAGCCGCGCGTGAATGTCCTGATATCGTCATGTTTGAAAATTCGATATTTCTTGGTGTAGAGCTGAAGTATTCTATCACCATGGATCATAATATTCGAAAATTTTCGAATAATCAAAGACTTTAATTCGATTATTGCAAACTATGATTATAGGGCTTTCGAAATGAATCGTTGGATCGTGTGAGTCGAGTGAGAGCAATATTCTTTGGAGCTGATATGATCAATTGAATCATAATAATTAAATTTTTTCACGTCTGACCTTGAAAATCTTTTTGAATTCTTTAACACATTAACAATATTCGAATTATGATATGGATTTATCATAGAATAATATTTTTCTTTTTTTTCATACATTTGGATAAAATGTGCAATTGATTTTTTATTGAAAAATTGCTTTTGATTTTTATATATTTTGACTATCTTTCATACTAGATAAAAAATATTATAAATATAATTTTATTTTTTTATAATGTATGAGAATATATTTTGACTATTATTCATACATTTGGATAAAATTTGCAATTCATTTCGATTATCTTATATATGATACGGCTTCTCAAAATTTTTAGAGTCAACACCACCGCCCTCTGTTTTGATGATTTTTGTCATCCTATATGTAACACGGTTTCTCAATATTTTATTAGTCGACATCCTCCACTGTCTTTTGTTACTGTCACAGTGGAATGACACACTATTCTAAAATATCATAACATTTCTTTTTACCATGGGTCGAATTCTTTTTTCTTAATTTAAATTTGGTTCAGATGTAAATTTTTATTATTTACAGTGAAATCCTGTTTAAACACGTCCAGAATTCAAGTTTTTCCGATATTTGCGTATTTTTTTACAATCCCCTTTTATTTTAAATCTTAAAGAGGACTGGGTGTATTCTTAAAAACTATTCAGAGAATTAATTAAGCAAAATCTTCTGGCTTATTCAATAAATAAGTTTGCATTTGATTTTCCACGCCAGTTTGACAGTTACTGTCAAACAAAAGTAGTCGTTTGTCAACATTGTGAAGATGTAATTTTATTATTTAAAATACAGTGAAATAAAGAGGTATTAGCTATGCCAAGTACTTCTAAACCAATCCGTAAGAGTGCTCGGAATGGTTTTCTAAGAGTCTTTCAGTTCTGTGAACATGAAAAATCCGAAAAACAACCAATAATTCCCTTCGGGTTGACATCATTGAATCACTTCGAACTGTCAATGGCGTAGTATGCCCAACATTTCGTGCCGCATGTCTATAGCTCAATTTGCTTGAAAACGATACTCATTGGGAGTACGCATGACAATCGCTGAAGCAATTGTTTCTGCATCTCCAAGTCAGATACGCACATTATTTGCTATCATTATTTTAACATGCTTCCCATCGAATCCACGTGAACTGTGGAACAAGTACAAGGATGACATGTCCGAAGACATCGAATTCGCGTCAGTTCAGGGAATCCCGATCTCGAGGTGAATGAGAAGATACATAACCAGGCATTGTTTTTGATCGAAGATATGTGTTATTTTCTCCAAGCATTTGCTGACTATCTGTAACGGCCGTGTTCCTATCGACGAATCGAATGGATTGATTTCGTTTCTGCCGAATTTTCGCAATTTCGTCTCATCGAACGACAATCGACAAAGTGTTCCTGAATATCGTTGCTAATCACAAACATCATAATTGGTTGAGTGAACGAGCAATTCTTGCAGCAAATAACAAAGATGTGGATCATTTCAACTTCACAATTCAAAATCAAATCGTTGGTCCACTGCATTCCTTTAAATCTATCGACTGTGCCACGTGAATAACATCATTTCAACAGTGGCGGACTAAGCACTTGGGAGGCCCCAAGCGCAATACAATTTGGAGGCCCTGTTTTTCGAATTGCACCATAGCATTGGTCGGCAAAGTGCGGCTCTTTGGTCCCTTAAGCGCGGACATTACTAGACAGATTTGGCTCCCAATATATTTTTTAATTGTTTTTAATGTTTATATTTGGCTCTTTGGCGAATAATTTTGCCGACCACTGCACTATACGTTATAATCTTTTCCGTGAAAACTGAGCGGCAAGATGTCCCACTGTGGGATTGCAATTATGACAAACATGATATTACAAATTGGTCGCAATCAAATTTTGAATGAAAAGAAACCATTACAATTTTTAATAAAATTGTTTGAGATTAATTGAAATAATTAAAGTTTGTCATAAGTTGTGTCAAACCTTCAGAATTTTATGAATTTTTATGTTCTCAGTTGCTGAATCTCGCATTTTTTAAGAGAGTGTATTTTTATATTTGTAAGAGAGTGTGTTTTTAAGAGAGCGATAAAAGTACAGAGCTAGGATATGAAAAAGCTAACAAAGCATAGGCTTATTGAATTTAATTTGTTTATTTCTTATAAATATTATAAAGTTATAATAAGTTTTGTAAATTTAGTAAGTTTTATAAACTTCTTATGAACATCCACTCTCAATGTGGAGCAAATTGCCTTCTGATGGGAGGTATCTGAACAGAAAGAAGCTTTTTTCTACAATAATAGTTTTCTACAATCAGTTACTCAAACCTCTCTTTTTCGAAGAGAGTAGCGATAAAAGAATGGGGCTAGGACAGGAGCGGTGGTTAAAAAATATTAACTCTTTAACACTTCCTTCAAGGTGCTAAAAATACGTCCGATATGTTGCTGGCCCTTAATGAACCAAGTGAAAAAACATGTTCAAGCACTTACCGCCCATTGATGGACGGTAAAAACCCAGCACGCATATTTTTAATAAATGTTATAATAATATCAAAATAATAAAATCAGATATAATATGAGCTGTCGACTGCACTACAAGCTCATTGTTTTTTTTATTGTGATAACGTTAGATAATGACATATTATTAAGCTGATTTGAAGAATTTACGATGGCAGGACATGTATTTCTTTTTTAACGATAAGTTATATATTAATGAGTATGACTTTGTTTTGGTCGTTTTAAAAATAATGGTGGTTAGTAAACGGGTTAAAATATACATATTTTTAGTAAGTACCGATTGTGACTGAATATGGGATTAATTTATGTATCCTATATCCACTATACAAATAGTAATTTAAAAAAAAAAACTGTAAAACACATAATAGCACTAGATTCTTATTAGACGGTTTTTCGTACAGGGCTTCGATATAATACGGTGATATATCTTTTGCGTGTACTTAATATTCAGTTATATGCCCTGAGAGATTTATTTCTTCTAAGCCGATTTTTTAAAAAAATTATACTTTTTTACACAGTAGTGCATAGGTAATGTATCTACCGTGTAAAAAGAGAGCCGAATGTAGTTAACATTTCAAATCATTCGAATAGGTAATGTAACAAACAGCATTTCATTACTTGTGCAAAAAAGATGACCAATTTACTAAAATTTACGGTAAAGATTTTTCAATATTTAAATTAATGTTCGAATAATAATGGAATTATTATTCTTTTTAAATAATTAATGAATATTTTTAAACTATATATATGTTGTATTTGATTAAGAAAAATTGCATTAATAGGTTTATAATGGTCCAAACTCCAAAACCATATTTATTCTATACATTTTTTTGAAATACTATTTGTTTTTCATTTAGTTATAAATTTTGTAACCAATACATATAGGAATAGTAATTATTATTGCAAATTCATCAAGATGACAACATAAAAAAATATGCTTAGAAATAAAATATTAACAAATATAAAATAATACAAAAAAATATAAAATAATACAAAAAAAAAAACAAGTTCAATAAAAAGTTTATAGCGCCTACATTTGACTTTATCATTTATTTATTTTTTATTATTTTGACTCACCTATTATTACTGTCTCTGCCAATTATCTAAGTATCCATATATATGATCCCTCACTGATTGTGCAGAACTACAGCTTACATCGACCCGTTATTTAAAACTAAATGTAGGGTTTGAAAAGATATTCTTTCATCGTGAATATTTATTTACCAGGATGCATAGAATCCTACAATAACATACGTATTTATAAAAAAGGCTGGCTAAAATCGAGTGACCTGTAGATCGATGATTATTATTTTTACACTGAAACACACAAAAAAAGCTATGTTCATCCATCCATATAGGTTTCATAATTATGAGTCGGTTATTTATATTTTAAAATCTAAAATATGTTGACGCTTGATTAGCGCCGAGAAGCGAAAGATTTTCACCGACAAATAATTTACGGCTAGAACTAAGATATAAAAACAAAACCTAGTCATAAATTAATCCATGCATTGACAGATGCAAGTGGTATACAAAATGTTTCAGAGTCAAAGAAATAAAAACAAATATCTCAGTGATTTGCATTGAGCTAAAAAGATAGATTTAGTAGGTATAGTTTTTATTTTTTTAACGAACATTGATTTTTTTTATATATAAAAATGTAAATATTTTATTTGAAATAAAATACATATCTACAATACATAAATTATGCGTAATACTTATTTTGTTTTTATTTGAAACTATCTGGACGGTGAACATTTTTTTCATTAATAATAATTCCAGCATCGTATTCATAATTTGTCAATTGGATTATTATTATCACTTTTAGATCAAGTATGTAGATTTGATCTTAAATCGACCACAGTAAAATATGATGTGAGAACCATTG
Organism: Himalopsyche anomala; assembly: GCA_031772345.1. Lineage (NCBI taxonomy): Eukaryota > Metazoa > Arthropoda > Insecta > Trichoptera > Rhyacophilidae > Himalopsyche > Himalopsyche anomala. Next base: position 27,142,032 of record CM062844.1, read on the forward strand.
CTCTACGAATAATTAAATAAATACAATTAATTTGCGAGCGTCACACATTTTGAAATAAATGTTGTTTTAGGGCGAATATCATATTTCATTCTATAGATTCATTACAAAAAATATACTCATTCAACCGTTCAAGGGTTTAACTGCTTGCGATAAAAACACATGTGTGTGTGCTAAGTATCGAATGAAATATATTCATTTCTACATATGTAGGGTAAAACCTACTTTATTGGCCATCCTCAATTATTGACTACATGGAAATAAAAGCTAGTCTTATAAGATATGAAACCAACTTTTCTACGTGCTAACTTATTTGAAAAACTCACCAAGTGTTCTTTCATCGGAAAAACACAAAACACAGTTGGATCAATATGCAATTTTCCGTAAATGTTTTAAAAATTACTACTGTGTATACTGAAGCTGTCGTAGATAATATATAAGTCAAAAATTGTAGTTATGTATTAATTTTATCTGAGAATATTGTTTTCTCCTAAATTAGCAAAAGACTCACCGTCTTAGTAAAATTTAATAAGGGGCTCGCAAATTTATTTGCTTATAATCTTTGAAACAAAAACCAATTATAATAACATTGCATTAAAATAAAAGAGGAAAAAAAAAGAAGAAACGACTGCAAGAAAAGACAAAGTTATTAGCAAGAAAAGCAATATTATTGCTCCGTCGTGTAATGCAAGAAAACATATTGCTTGTGTCCAAATATAATCTGTAAAAAGCAGGAGACTTCCTATTAAAATTACTGAAAAATATAAAAATGAATCCGATAACATTAATATTTAGATTTATCATTAGATGTATTAATTAATTCAACAAGTAATGATGGTGATATTGATAATAATGATGAACGTGGACAATACAATCTCAATGAAATAATATTTCTCAATTCTTCAACAAATATTTTCGATTTTGAAGTCAATTTTCATTCAGCTCCATTTCATAAAATAATATGCTTCTCTCGGTGTAGCACAATGTATTATATGTCGTTAAATTGTCGTTTATGTAACCTAAAGTAACATTAAAATTGCAATGAGCACTTGACTTCCCACTTAATACTAGTGTGTGATCATAACGTGACATAATTATTTTTTATTCTATTTTGAATTGTTTATTTATAGAATTTTTTGAAGTGGCCAATAATTGTAGATTTCCACCTTTTTGTGATTATTTAAAAAAAACTGTAATTTATTTTTTAGATGTTATTACTATTGATAATTAAAATTGGAAAAAATGGAAAAAAAATATAAATGGACTTCATTCCATCTTCTTAATGATGCATGATCAAACAAAATGAAAAAATCCTTAAGTGGCCAATAATTGTATGCTTTACCCTACCTATTTCTAAGCGCATTCGTCAAAAATGATCCGGGAATCACCCGGTTGAAAAAAAAGCTTCTCACGCGGTGACCCGGCATTGAGTTGCGGTATTTGAAAAAGGACTACCGTCATCAATTTTGGGGCGTCACTTCTTGCAATAAATTTTCGTATTTAAAAGTGTTTCGTGTAAATAAATAAAGATTGAAATCGAAAATGTGGTAAACGTTTTTGGGGCCCGTAAGATTCAGAGGCCTCTAGCGCTTATGAGTTAATCCACCACTGTGCCGATACGAAGATATGTTTGCGCTTTGCCCTTTGCAATAAATAAGTGTTGCATGGGAAAAAAGATGCGATAAATTTGGGGCCTCATATTTGTGGCCCCTAGATTCGGAGGCCTGACGCAAGTGCCTCAAGCGCTTACGGGATAATCCGCCACTGCATTTCAATGTAATTTAAATACTTTTCATTTTGAATTTTGCACATTTATTGAACATAATTCATTTTGAGTATTCATTTAAACTTAATTCAGCTGACGCAACATTGATTGATTCTGAGGCGGTACGAAGTTCGTCGGGCCAGCTAGTAGTACATATAGGTTAAATGAACAAAATTTTAAACTAAAAATTGTTTAAATGTGAGTTAAATGGAAGTCAAGTGGAAATAGAATATTAGTCTGGAATGACAATAGGGTTGCCGACCTCCGGTCAAAACTCATCTTAATCTGATGGTAGGTCATCAACTTGTTTGATAATACGACTAGGATCATGTAAGCTGGTGAGACTCTGCCTGTGTAACTTTTGGATGATTGCCAAAAATATTTTTCCAACACTAATGTTTTTTAATAACATTTGTATGCCAATTTTTTTTACTTCTTTTTCAGATTTTTTTATCACATTCGATGAAAATAAATACTTAAGTCAGTGTTTCCCAATTATATTTTTGACAAAAGGAAATTTTATAGTAAGGTTCAAAATATTCTTGCCTAATGGAATCAATATATTTTTTTAGAATAGATACTTAAGTAATTAAGAAAAAAAAAAATTGAATGGTGTATCCAACCTTTTTGAGGTTGGGAGTAGGGCATCCAATCCCGGGATCCGGGATCCCGTAATCCCGGGATCCCGTTCAATTTTCTGATCCCGAAATCCCGGGATTGACATGGCCGCGATCCCGGGATTTCGGGATTGAGAAATTTGGAGTGAATCTCGAAAAGTGAGATGAAATTGGCAAATTGTTGATTGAAATTCCTCGGTGAGCAAAAAAAAAAAAAACAAGGTTTCGTGAGAATTCGGGGAAAAAGTATACCAAATTGAGGATTTCAAATTCCTCGGTGAGCTAAAAAAAAAAAAAACAAGGCTTCGTGAGAATTCGCGGAAAAAGTATATCAAATTGAGGATTTTAAATTCCTCGGTGAGCTAAAAAAAAAAAAAAAAACAAGGTTTCGTGAGAATTCGCGGAAAAAGTATACCAAATTGAGGATTTTAAATTCCTCGGTGAGCTAAAAAAAAAAAAAACGAGGTTTTGTGAGAATTCGGGGAAAAAGTATACCAAATTGAAAATTTATCAATCCCGAAATCCCGGGATTGGAAAAAGGCTCCGGGATTGGATACCCTAGTTGGGAGATACTTTTAATAAAAGTAGAAATCTTTTTAAGTAGAAATTTTTAGTTACAGTTAAAAAATATTTATTTTAAAACATAAAATATATTCAGTGGCGGATTACCCCATAAGCGCAAGAGGCGCGCGCTTAGGGCCTCCAAATTTTAGGGGCCTCAAAAATAGCATTAATTATATAAATCCTTATATTTTAATTTCAGTTTTCAATATTCATTATTATTCTACGAAAATTTTTGCGACACTTTTATGTTATTTGAAAAACAGGACCTCCAAAATTTATTGCGCCTAGGGCCTCCAACGTGCTTAATCCGCCACTGAATATATTTATAGATTTTTGTACTTTTTTATATGTGGTATGCAGAAGCGAGGAAGAATAAAAAATATTATTTAATAATTCAAATATATTTTATTGAAATACATATAATAAGTGAAATGTTTGACATTGGGTATCATTGACAATCTTCGAATAATTTGGCTGATAATTACTTGTCGCGAAATGCTAACAGTCATCGAGGTAATCATCCATCTAATTGATATTTTGATTTAATAAATTTCGTATGAGAAAATTAAAATTCATATATCTTATATATATATATATAAATGACTTTCCAAAAACTTTGGCGTCTATGGATTCGGAAGCCACAGGTCCGATTTCGATAAAACTTCGACAATAATTTAGCTTGCTTGTCCGGGAGTAACATAGGCGTATTAAAATTAACAAACAGTGTCGAAAAACTAAAATATTCGTAGATTTTAATGTTTTTTACCGGTCAAACTCCCGAGTATTCCATTCGAATTTGAATTTCGTTTGAACGACAGCCATTTTGTTTTCGTTTGACAATTCAAATTTGATGTTCGATTGTTTCGATTTCATATCTGTCAAATCTATGGTCTAAATTTTGACATTACATTTAAATGTGTTTCGTGCATTAGGTGTGATTGTTTGTTTGTTATTTATGCGATGTTTTAAGATTAGTTACTGTACTCTTTTCACTTCAATTAATACTATACTATTTATATATAGAACGTCAAAAAAATATTTCGTGATATTTGACAGCAAAATTACATTGTGAATTATATTACATAACGTTAGTAAGCCATTATTTTATGGTTATTTTTAAATGCAGTCAATAATTCCTGTGTGCACTGTCAATACTTGATGGAAAAGCATTCTATATTTATATTAAACGGTTTTTCTCTTATTAAATGTTCTTATATAATCTCAAATGCGAAATTATTAACAAAGAGAGTTTTAAGTGATTATTTTCATGATGTTCAACGAATATTGTACAATTTAAGATTTCGACTGAAGGTGCTTGGTGGAATTTCAATACTAAATTTGAATCGTTCAAATTATGTAAATTCTCACAGATTCCGTCACCAACGACCCGGGTTTCGCCTTTCGGCGTCTTCAGGCGTTCAAGTGCACGGATGAACTTGAACTGACGCTTAGTAAACGAATGTTTCGTGTTTATATAATGTACAATTTCTTTTTTATGTTTTGTCAACTATTATATGTAAATGCTAAGAGTATTTTGATGGCTATGCATGCATTGATTATACGTTTTAGGTTTGAAAGACTTTTTTAACAAGGTTTTAAACCAGGGGTGGGGAACCTTTTCTTCTATAAAGGCCGCATTCATTTTTCTGATTCGACACAAGGCCGCAGCAAACATTGACTAGGGAATCTTTGGCCGGAAATAGGAATTTACGGTCAGATTATGTCAGGAATTTACGAATTTGCATAAAATTACAGAATTACAGAATTGGCCAGAAGGCCGCACCAGAGTAGTCAAAAGGCCGCATGCGGCCTTAAGGCCTCAGGTTCCCCACGTCTGTTTTAAACTATTAGGTGTGTCAAGTCATATAAGTGTAGATGAATAAATATATATCTTATATTCTGGAATTCATATTTTTAAGGTTCCCATATACTACAGATTACTAACAGTAAGAACGCAATAACATTAATTTATGTTTTTTACTATTTATATTTGATTTAGGCAGTTTTTTAGTGAGGCACATCTTTTTAGAAACGGTAATCATAGAACAATAATTTCGAATACGAAAAAAGACTAAACGTATGAAATAAAAGTCACACAATCATGATCAGAGTGAAATGAATGTTTGTTTGTTCGTTTTTTATGCGTTGCCACACCGCTCTCCCGATTGCAATAAAACTTTTACAAACTTTTTGTTTGCATTTCCGGGAAGGTTATAAATCTTATATATAAAAATCAATGTTTGTATGCCTGCCATACAGTTCATTTTGACAACGTATGCTTGCACTTGCGCGAAGGTTATAGTACAATTAAATTACAGTAGGTGGCGCGTGTGTTGTACCATAGACAATCAGCAGCAAACGCCAAACAGACAGAAAAAGAAAGCATGCACTTCAATATACAGAATTAAAACATTAACACTTTCTTTCTTCGAGTGGCATTGCAACGCTTGCCGGGTACCGGCTAGTCTATCTATCTATATATATAAAAATCTCGTGTCACATGTTTGTCTCCGTAACTCCTCCGTAACTGCTTGACGGATTTTTATGATTTTTTTTATATATATTTGTCAGGTATGAGAATAGGTTGTAAAATATATTTCATCCCGCTAGGTGAAGGGTGTCCCTATCCAGATTTTTTATCAATATTCCTGACATCCGTCGTTCGAATTTCAAACAATTGAAATGGACGTCTTTTTATGTTCAAAATTCAAATTTCCTAGCTTAGAACTGAAGCATCGTAATAATATTGAGAGAACTTTATTTGAAAGTTTGCATCGCTACAAAGTTTTTTAAATAATCAAATATACTGATTCGATTTTTTGAAGCTATAATTATAGGGCTGGGAGCTGATTTGACAGATTTTGTTCAGTGTCATTATTGATTCGATTATTGGAAGGTATGGTTATATTTTGCATCCGGCCTTGAAAATCTTTTTAATTTCTTCCATGCATAAGGAATATTCTAATGACAGTATGGATATTTTATAGAACTATATTTCGACTTTTATTTTAAAATCTTCTACTACGAAAAATAATTGTTAGCAAACTTAAACATTATTCCAAAAATTAAATAATTTACAATTTAAATACTGCAGGGCTGTCGATATACGCCACTTGGTCTATTTCTGCTACTACGAAAAATGATTGTTAGCAAACTTAAACATTATTACAAAAATTAAATAATCTATATATTAATAGTCGATAAAATAATCACAAATCACAATTCACAAATCACAAACCACAAATGTGTCCGTACTGATGTCCTCTTCTTCTACAAAATATATTTGTTAGCGTACTTGAAAATTGAATTAATAAAATATATATACTACGAAAAATGATTGTTAGCAAACTTGAACATTATTCCAAAAATTTAATAATTTACAATTTAAAAACTGCAGGGCTGTCGATATATGCGCCGAGGTCAATTTATGCTACTATGAAAAATGATTGTTAGCAAACTTGAACATTATTCCAAAGATTTAATAATTTACGAAATTTCTGCTACTACGAAAAATAGTTGTTGGCAAACATAAACATTATTCCAAAAATTAAATAATTTACAAAATTTCTGCTTCTACGAAAAATGGTTGTTAGCAAACTAAAACATTATTCCAAAAATTAAATAATTTACGAAATTTCTGCTACTACGAAAACTAGTTGTTAGCAAACCCAAACATTATTCCAAAAATTAAATAATTTACAATTTAAATACTACAGGGTAGGGCTGTCGATATATGCCCCGAGATATATTTATTTTATTTTTAGAATCTCTGACTTTTCAGTAAATAGGTTTGTAATTTTCTGACTACTTAAAATTGCAACGAAAATCCCCCCGTTGAGGTCAACGGGCTTACAGCTAGTATATATATATAAAAATCTCGTGTCACATGTTTGTCTCCGAGCTCCTCCGTAACGGCTTGACCGATTTTTATGATTTTTTTTATATATATTTGTCAGATATGAGAATAGGTTGTAAAATATATTTCATCCCGCTAGGTGAAGGGTGTCCCTATCCAGAATTTGTTTTCAATATGTTTGGCGTCCGTCGTTCGTATTTCAAACAGAACGAAATTATTTATGTTGTTGTCCAAAATAAGCAAGTTGTTTATGACTCCTTAGTTACGTTTGATACGAGCCATGGTTACGTCAAACAATCAAAGGGTATTGTAAACAATTATTAAGTGAATTTGTAATAGTCGTCACAAAGCATTTCTTTCGCTGTCAAACAATTATGCCACCTAAACAACTAGCTATTAGTTGATCTAGACCTCAAGCACGCAAGAAAACGGCATCACGAGCTTCAGAAACAGACGAGCAAGTTTGGAAACCGTTCGAGCTTGCACTGCTCAAGCCCGATCGTCTGATACAATGATATGCAAACAACCCTTTTGACCGTGATTTGCAACGAGAAACACAATTTGATGTCGACAAATTGGGTACATTCGTTCAAACAAATCTTCCGAAATTGGTCCCAGAACAACGCATGACAGCGTATGACAGAATTATGCATGCAATCAATCACAAGCTAAAAAGTTGGATCCGAAACAATATTGCATTGGCAATCGCTTCATCTGCAATTGCAGCACATCTTTTGGATGGTGGTCAAACAGTGCATTCAGCAAAGAAATTGCCTTTGAACACCAACATGCAATATCAAAAAAAAGTACTGAATGGGTGAAGTACTTTAATCATATTAACTCATTAAATGGGACGAATTTACTATGGCGCACAAAAAGGCATTAGAAAATCTTCACTATATGTACAGTAAAAGATTTGAGAGGAAATGAACAGGTCTTTGGTGGCGCACCTTTTTTATTGTCTGGTGATTTTCGACAAACTCTACCAGTTATACCACGTTCAACAGCTGCTGATGAATCAAGTGCATGTCTCAAATCATCAGTTTTATGGTGACATGTACAGAAATTGACTTTGAAAGCTAATATGCGTGTATAATTACAATATGACGCATCCGCTGAACGTTTCAAAAAACAATTGTCAGATATTGGTAATGAAAAATGGAAATCGATGAATCCACACATTGCTACCAAGCTTCTGTAAAATTACAGGAACCATAAGCGAATTGATGCACAGAGTTCTCCCAAATATCGCACAGAATTACAAAAATCATCAGTGGCTATCACGTGTTATATTAGCAGCCAAAAACAGCGATGATAATGCCATCAACTTCAGGATTCCAAACAAAATACCAGACAAAAAATAACGTATAAGTCCATCAATACTATAAATTGATAAAGACGAAGTTGTCTCACTTGATTTGCCAGGCATGCTACCGCACGTTTTAACACTGAAAATTGGCGTACTATCATTCTTCTCCGAAATATAAATCCACCACGACTTTGCAATGGTACCAGGCTTTCAGTGAAAAATTAATGAACAATATCATCTAAGCTACAATTTTAAATGGAAAATTTAAAGGATACGATGTACTGTTTCCAAGCATCCCAATAATTCCGGCAGATAGGCCATTAGATTTGAATTTTTTGCAGTTTCCGGTGCGACTCGCATTTGGAAAATCGCTACAAGTGTGTGGACTAAATTTTAAAAACCATGCTTCTCACATGGACAGTTGTATCTGGCCTGCTCACGCGTTGAAAAACCTTAAGATCTATTCATATACGCACCAGACAAAAAAACAATATATATCCAAAAGCACTTCAATAAACATAATTAAAACACTAACACTTTCTTTCTTTGAGTGGCATTGCAACGCATGCCGGGCCAGCTAGTAATATATATTATTATGGTTCTTATAAAATGTGATAAAATACCTAATACAGAAAAATACTCATATGAGTATTTTTCTGTATTAAGTATTTTCCATATATCAAAGATTTCTATTGTGTCAACGCAACGTTATTTTCCAATTCAATCAACTGATGAAAAAATCATTGTGATAATTTGAGCTAAGCCGAGGTAATTTTCATCCTTGGTCGTAAATTTAAAATGGAAAGCATAACTATCTTCAAAATTCCCAATTGTAATAAGGATCAATGAAATCTGTCTTCGTAATGAACCGGCTGGGACCCTTTGGCGTATAGCAGCGGTGGCCAAGACATCAATCGGTCGACTAGCCATTCTAAATCCCCCACCTGATGCTCCGAAACAAGAATTGAGTGTGTCTTTTATCATTTATCCATTTTGTTCTCCTTTCATACACATTATATTGTGCTATGAATTACTTCACTTTTTATGACAACTTAGCTCATACGAAGTTAGTAGACCGCTACAACTAATTTTAGTATAAAATCCCCCGCAGAAGTGAAAAGTTTGGTTTCTAATGGCGTATAAGTAATAAAGATTACTAACTAGGTTTCGTTTAACAAGGAATTTACCTTGTTATAATCACGTCACCTTTGAATGCAAAAGCATGGCTGCTTTTCGCCATCATTGCAAGCATCAATATTTTTTTCCTAGCTTAGATAGTGCAAGTACTATCTATTAACTCAATATGTTACACTTATATGTTTTCTTTGAAATGAGTTTATAAACATTTGCATAAAAGCAGATGTTCCTCAATAGGCACTTTTTTAAATTCATCTAACTCAGCCTAAGTATGCTTCTGTGATGTTTTGGCAAAACCTAACCCTTGGTTTTACACCACGGAACCTCGTTTGGGAAACGCTAAATAGCTAAGATATACATAGAGAATAGTTTGTTGAGAAAAAATTGAAATACACTGGAACCGTATGTGGAGAAGTTAACTGGTAAAATAAACAATAAACTGCATACATCTCTTATAAAACATGCTTTTTAACCATTTGAATTTGGAATTCCCAACGCAGTGCCTCTGTTATGAAATTGTGTTATTTAGATAATTATATATTCATATATTTACAAATTATTTACAAAAGTTATCTGAAACAAATCATATAAATATTATCTAACAATGTACTTAAATGCTATACAAAAAATAGTGCTTATCAATGATGTCCGATATGCATTGAATCAGCTGAAAGCGCTAATGTTGTTAGTACACTTCTTCTGTTAGGGTTCACTCCGAGATTTTCCCAATTTATCCAAGACAAGCGAGCTGTTAAGTCTATAAAAAAAGAAAACTTATAAGTAAATTAAAAATAACGTAACTATCCTCGAATTGATTCATCCATTTATAAATGATTATCAATAATTATTACGAGTGTAACAACGATAAAATTTATAAAGTTGTTTATGTGACGTTTTGGCCTCGTTGATACAAAAATGTCAAATAAACAATATTAGATAAAATTTTCCCACTACTGTCCTATCAAAAAGATGATTTGAATTGTGTTTATTGCGACTATTAGTGCTGTCTATCAATTCATCTGCAATGGACAATAATTTGATATAGCTACTATTTGGTATAAACTGATAAGTCTTAAAAGGAAGGAAGATATGATCTGGGTATAGTACACACATGAACAATTCAACTTGAATATTGAAATATTATAAGCCCATCTATGTATATGTGAGAAGGAGCAGGTATACCAATAGAATTTAAACTAACGTACAAAAGCGTGTTGGCGGATTCATCAGCTGTCAACAAATTTTGTAATATGAATACATACTTTGATAACTAAGAGGCCTAAAAGTGAATGTGTCATAAATTGGGTGTGGGCTGATGATTCTTGATATGATTATTTTTCTTACCGCTTGTATTCCAGTGGGCTCTTTCTGGTTTTATTTCTCCTCGCAAACATTTTTCAACATACGTCAAAGGATCATAGTCTGCATCCAAAACCTAAGAAATAGAAAAGAAAACCAAAATGAATGATACCACAAGCAAGGGGACATAAAGATATTGTTTTACAAGTAGGTAATCCAAAGTATAAAATTATAGATATAGGATTAGGATCGAATAGCGTTAGAAGAATGTGTCGATTCTCGTTCTCCTTCATAAAACAAAACTTGTTTGTCGCTTCTAACGGATTATTTTAGAGATTTTTATCATTTTATTTCAAAGTCAGATTTGGACTGAGAGTTGTAAAATTTTCTTTATTATAATCATTTTTTGTTAATTAAATTTGAGAAATGCATCGATCTACCATATTCTTAAATCCTTCTGATCTACTCAAACTTCTCTTCATAGTGATTGAAAGTTGTTGGTGTCGTTAACGCACGGAAAGAAGCTAAATTTGTCGTTGTTAAATCAATGATTTTTCCAAATGCAAGATCTATATCGAATGGCGGCGTGTAGCTAGAAATTTGGGGTCCTCATATAAACGTCACACAAGCCCCCCTCACGCAATTTGTTATGACATTAATATGCTATGAGGTGGCTACGCCACTGATGTCGACCTTTTGAACATTTAAATCTTTACGATGTTATGTGAGTAAACTACGTACCTCTCGAAGCAAAGCAATGTAAGCGATCGCCAACCGCAGGGTGTCGATTTTGCTGAGTCTCTTTTCGTAGGGGAAGGTCGGAACATGAATGCGCAGTTCGTCGAAGGCCGAGTTTATACTGCTAAAAACACAAATGCCGAACGTTACTTGCAAGTGTGCTCGTCTAGTGTCTTATTTATTTTATAAATAAAAAAAACTTATGCACCATTTGGTAACTTTGCTGCGATTCATATGTATTCTCATCTGGCTAAAAATGAGTTTCATTCAATAAATTATTGTGAATAAGGACTCTTATTTCAAGACCAGACTCTCGAGAAGTGCCTGAAAATCATGAGTCATTACTATTGCTAGACTATATGTATACCTATAACATAAAATCAATATTGATAACGTTGTCATTTTACTAGTACCATTCATAGGAATTCGACCACTGGAATAACAAAGTTGTTAATTTAAATTTTACGTTAAATATAAATTTCCATGAAGCTACCGCCAAATTCATTTAAAAGTACTTTTGTGTAAATTATGATTTTGGTAGATAAAGAGAGGCACCTCGAGATTTACCAAACTATTCATACAAAAATGGTTGGAAATCATAACGAAGCCCTTGGCAACTTTAAAACCCTTTCAGTTTGCAGATGATCAATTAAATCGTGGTTCTGTCACATATTTTGAACGAATTCTAACATTCTAGCATAAATAAATTATTAGATCGTTCACTTTTTAAAATATTCTTAGATCAGGAATTGCAGAAAGTAATTTAATTATTTAATACATGTATATGTATATTATTATGTTTGTGTAGATAATATTCTGCCAGAAAAAGTTAATTATAAACCGTAGTGTATTTTGGTTTTTAAAGCAATCAGTTTATTGATAATTTGTCAAAGACTGATTGTTTTTCTAATAGCTTTACGGACTCAAGAATTTAGCGTATATAATATGTATTGTATAAACCCGCGATCGACTAGTTTTGAAAAAGATACCTACTGAAAATAAAACTTATGGGCAATAAAAGTATAACGACTGTGGAAAGGAAAATGGACTTAACCCACACATATCAAATTTTACAGGAGGCGCAAAAAACGTGTTTTGATGATTTTGGGCCATATGCAAATTGATAATTATACACAACCTTGAAGTGCACGGAGACTTCTAAACTAGTGTTTAATTGACATAACCTAATATTAATTAAAGAAATTGTCTAGGTTAAACCTTTATTTAAGTCTTTTTTCTTGGTTTTAACTTTTTACAAGGTCATCTTTTTCAAACTTAAAAGCTAAATTTAGATACCAATTCGACATTTTCAGCTTCTATCCTTTTGATGGAACGTGTGTCAAGTTGTATACATTGTCATTATCGAAAAAAAGCTGTTTTACAAAAACCGAGGGTTACGTCCTTTTTCCTTTCCATAGTCGATTAATATTAACTTTTTTTTCAACTACTATAATTATTTCCTATTTTTATTGCTTAAAGTTCTGCTCTGCTTTTTTTAAATTGCCATATTTAAAAAAAAACAACAACAACAAATATTGGTTTTGCAATTCTCACAGTAATAATATTATTTAAAACCCAAACAAAAATCAAATACTTATGGCTTGCTTACAATGTGTTAATATAGTTATAATGTCATCACATATTCAATGAAGCAGTTTTATATTTTCAATTCAACTAAGAAACATCGCAAAATTATTGTTTTTGTGATTTGTTTATGAAAGAAAACGTTTTAAAATATGTACATACACCCAATTTTCATTTTATATGTGGCCTAGGTTCGAAGATTCCCTGTTAATATTAAAAACTTGATATTATATTTCCGATTTTTAAGCCGTCTTAATTCATAACCTTGAGAAAACTGTTTATCTAACGCAATTTCAGGTTTTTGGCTTCGTAAAAAAATGTGAAAATTATTTTATTTTGAAACTTGGGTTGTAAGGGGGTGCAGTTAAAAACTGAAGTGATTGATATACCCATTAGGGGCGGACCTCAGCATTCGTTTTCTTTCTCTGGTGTTGGCAGCAGCTCTTTGGACTCTGTATGGTGCTCCTCCGTAATATTCTGATCCAGGATTCAAAGAGTTATTCGAATTCTCACTGTTAAGTGAATCTGAAAACATATGATGATATGTTACAATCAAATCACCAAATAGATAATTTGTTTGAGTTATTAACTACACAGCAATAACAATTTTCACGCAGTAAAACTTCACCCAAAACCCATATGAATAGGTTTACATAATAACATAGTTTTATTCAATTACAGTTGAACCTCGATTATCCGGACTGATTGGGGAAGAATATAGTTCGGATAATAAAAAAGCTGGATAGTTGGAAAAATAATAATTGACAGGATTATGACGCATATTTTTTATATCACTTTCTACAGAGTTGATGGATTTTACAAATGGTCTTTTAATTGGCACATATAAAGATCTTCAATTCTCTGCGGCCATGTTGCAACCAGTATTTTATATCACTTTAGGGTGTTCCCTGTCAATACTTGGTGGAAAGGCATTATGTTAATAAAAACACATTTATCATTTATGGAATAGTAAGATATACAAATAAATTATGATTATTTATTTTTTTAGAAATACTTATATACACTTTAATATTAATACATATAATGAAATAAATATCCTAAATTTATAAATGTTTAAATACAAAAAAAAAAAAAATAGGTCTGTTTTAAATCAATACATTTTAGTAATCACGGTAGAATCGTAGGCGTTTTTTGATATACCGTAGAGAAAACAATATTTTGTAGCCGTAACTAGGGATTCTGAAGTCTCGGGGTATTCAAAGTCCCGGGACTCGAGGCGTTATAAAGTCAAAGTCCCGGGGCATTCCGGGACTCGAGACTTTCGTTTTCCCTTCAATAAAATTATAATTTTATTAAAATTAAATATTTGCATCTATGTTTGTATGTATTTATGTATTACATATAGGGATTCCAACCGGTTTTCGGTTTTTTCCTGGTAATAAAACCGATTAACCGGTTTTAACCGAAATACAACGTATTTTGATTAGATAAGTAAATTTTTTTTTAGAAAATTTTAAACATTTGTCATAAATGCTCTAAATTTAATGAAAAATCGATATTAATCTCTAAGATGGAACACAGAAGGCTTTATATTATATATATATATATATATATATACAACAATGACAATCAAATGTGAAAAAATATTTTATGATAAAATATGTCAAATAAAAAAAAGAGCTTGATAATAAAACTCAACAAAACAGAAAGATCTTTAAATAAATGCATTTATTTTTGTAAGCATATCGACTAGCAGGACATCCATTTCGAACAAATGTATCATCAAATGTAAACCGGTTTTCGTTTTTTTTCAAAACATACGATAAACCGGTTTGGAAGCCCTAATTACATACACTCGGCGCCTTTTGAAAGTACGCAATAGTAAAAATCGAGTTTTATTAATATGATGTTTAATAATTATTATTTTTCTTATGTAATGGATATGTGCAATGCTTACGGTTAATTTTTACTAAGGGATGATAACGGTACATGTAATGAAAAAATATCAATGAAGCCGCCGTCAGGAGTAAATTTATGACCGTAACATCATAATACAGCCTTTAGACCTTTTTTGTCCTATTGAGACATTGGTATCTTTGTGTAATAGTGAAAAAACATTTGTAAATAAAACAACATCAAAAACAACAGAATTATATATATATTGAAACTACTTACTACTCGAATCTGTGGGCATTCCCATCAGCTTATCCTTTTCACCAGCAATGGCTCTAAACTCAATGATACATTTATTTCTTATATAAACACGAAACATTCATTTACTAAGCGTCAGTTCAAGTTCATTTGTGCACTTGAACGCCTGAAGATGCCGAAAGGCGAAACCCAGGTCGTTAGTGACAAAATCTGTGAGACTGTACATAGTTTGAACGATTCAAATTTAATATTGAAATTCCACCAAGCACCTTTAGTCGAAATCTTAAATTATGATTTTGTATTTGATCACTGCTTCGTATTAAACATAGATAATAAATCTATTATGTTGACATTGTCACACAACTTTTATTGTACATGTTTTTTTTTTAAAAATTAAAGGGTTAAGGGGAAAGACTATACATTTTGATGATTTAGAAGCGTGTAAGTTGTTAAAATTCCGCCAAGATTCTAGCCTACGCATCGTAGAGGTGAGAGATCTGTTGCAATACCTGCGTGAGCGTGTAGAGGTCTGCATAGCGGCGGCAAAGGTCTGGCGTAGGCGCATGATGGCAATGCTCCAAGCTCCTCTGCGGAGAGGTCCACTCCTCTGGCGAAGCCTGCGACCCTGCGGAAGGCTCGCAACCTTCAAGCATCATTGCTTTCATTCTGTATGCCACGTGGGCCGTAACATTAAATCGACGCACGGACATAGTACCATCAACATTTCAGAAAAACTTACTCTTATTTTGTTATCAATATTATATTTGATCTACTTAACATTAATAATAATAATAAATCATCGCTGCCTCGACTCAAGATACTTCATTGTTTTTGAGTTATGACCTGCTTCGTTTATACCACAGTAACAAAACTACTTGGTATAACTTAATAACTGAAGCTTTCTATTCAGTGAAAAACTCTTTACACCCATTGTTAATTAAGATCGGATACAAAGTGGGCGAGAAGAAATAAAAGCAATACAATCGTCCATGCTTTTGAAAACAAATTAATCAATAAAATATAATCGATTAAAAAATATATGTTTGAAAGTTTTCATTAGGCAGAAATAAACATTAACATTAACACATTATAGGCGGGACACGTAAAAATACGTTTATCGCTTACTGTCGGTTTTGTTGGTATATCGACTCATGATTTAATGGTTTCTTCAAAATAACTGCCGCGGCAAGTGATACTTTTTGAGAATAAACAATAAACCTCATAATTTAGTATGCCCTGAATGTTCGTTCACACATAGTATTTTTTTTAAAAAGGCGCACATGTTTCTCGAATATTTAGGGCATCAGATTTCACACTTCCAGTGATTGTAAATTTGTAGGAATGAAAATTTTATACTATAATTATTTAAATAATTGTATGGTATGGATTAATGTTATTTTTTGTATAGAATATTTTGAATATTTCATATTGATAACAAGTGGAGTGCTATCAACTAAATTGATAACAGGGTTTTATATTCAGCTTAGAAAAGTAGTGAAATTATGATGAATTCAAAATGTTTTCATTTTAGTTTTAATGATTAAATTTCACATATGATTTCATTTAAAATTTCAGCCGAAAATATTATTTTGTTTAGAAGTTGTGTTGATTTTAAGAATGTAATATATTTTTGCGCTAATCACTAAAAAACGACCGCTTACAAAGTGTTAATAGAAACTATCATTAAAAAAATCTTAGAGGAAATAAACGCTTCAAAACCAGTCTTCTCTGAACATTTATATTTATTTAAATACGAGGTTGCCTCAAAGCTGCAACGATGTTAATACTTGGATACATTATTATTTTTTACATTGCAAATGGAAAATTTGCTGCTATATATTAAACAATGATTCTCCATCAAGAAGTTATTGTAAACTTGACAAGTAAAATCGAAACATCGAAATTAATTTTAAATATATCATGGAGGCTTTGATCCATTGGTAAGCAAGGGGTTTACATAGTTTTATTTAAATTTTATTAAATACTTTGTCGATATTTCAATAAATACACACCTTTAATGGAAATTTAGTAGGAACTTAAGGCGACTCAGTAGGAATGCAAAACTTTAATTTGACCTACAGCATAAATATTGCACTGACTGAAATAGGTAACCACCACTATACGTATTTTTACAGTATCAAAACAAGCAAAACATTTTTATATTTCATTACAAAAATAACAATACCACCTAACACACGAATGGGTATATAGACAGTAATGAGGTATTGCAATGTAACAGTAAGCTATCGTATTTCATAAAGTAACGGTTTTCGGAGAAGCAAAACAAACCATACAATGCAAAATTCTCAAACTTTCTCTAATATATTGAAATAATTAATTTTTATTTTTAATTTTGTATAACCTATTTGTTATGATATTGTTTTAATATGATTTGTTATGATATTGATATTGATGAATACAGTTTTGAAAAATAATTTTGTTGCATAAAAAGATTAAAACATAAAAAATATTGACATAATAAGATTAAAATAGAAAAGTATTGAGTAAAAGAATTATAAGTTGCAATTGATAGTTATTTCTGGTTCGCGCTATAGTTTTCACTATGTATTTAATCCGAAAATTATCTTAACTTTGTCTTAAATTTTTTTGTGGAAAAAGCCAAATACGTGTTACAATTTGTAAACGGTCAGTGGAATAACAAAGTTTATTTGTTATAAAATGACTTTTTCTTAAGTGACTACCGAAACTATCGAAAATATTCATAATCCATGTTAATAATTTTTTCAAGCCATTAGCAAATTTTATTATGTGCTTATTTTTACTTCAAGTTTATATATAGCCTAACTCAATAAGGAAGAAACTAAATAAATATTATATCTATTCAAATAATTTATATCGAATGCATAAATATATTCGTATTTTTTTATGTTTGAGAACCTCCTCTCTGTCGGAGATATATAAGTTCAAAATTTAGGGTTGTGTAAAGAAAACATAATACTAATAATATTAAAAATAATTCAAACCATGCGATTGATTTGAATATTAATGTATTGTAGGTATAACATTGTAACATAATTTGGTAAGTTATCGAAAAAATATGGTCTTCAATCATTTAATATAATAGATAAATTAAAGTCGTTAAGTTATATCGGCTGCATCGGACTTACTTTGTTGGGTGGTACAAAACAATGACTTAAATGTATGAATAAAAATATTTCACAAGTTTATTATGTATCCATACATATGTATATATATTTGTCATATATAAATTTCGAATATTTTCTAGCATTCTGTTTTGTTCAATTATAAGTTTAAAAAAACACGTTTGACGGTAGAAAAATGTATTCAATTAAAAAAACTTAACGTTGCAAAAAACATGGTTTACCATCTGTATATTATGTAAAAAATATTTACTATTAACATCTTAGCTTCTCCGATAATTTTGAAGTTTTTTTTTCCATTTAGATGACTTTTATTCAACTACTGTTACGATTATATTGAATAGAATATCTTTTTAAAACCATTGCAGAATAATTATTTCAAAATGCTTATCCATAAACTAAAGTAATACTGGTCTTTACAAGTATTTCGACTGAACAAGACATTATTGTATTATAAATAATAATATTATTTATCAGCGCTTTGCGCAACCCTAACCCCAACCGATATTTAATCGTTTTTTATGGTAGTGTAAAAAATACATTGCTTTGATTCATATCTCTAATGTTCGTTAACCAGTGATTTAAAAATATCTAAAGAAATTTTCGACACATCCACTCCAGACCAAGCCTCATCTCAAACTGAGCTCAAACTGAAGAATGGTAGGTAAGAAAAAGACATCCCCGACAAATGGTTACCATTTATTGGTATTATAATTTTTTTTTTTGCTTTTAAATGTAAACAATAAAATGTTTTATCATTCCAATTTTTTGTAGAAGTATTTATGATCCAATTATGCTTTAAAAATCAGTCAGAAAAAGTGGGAGAAATGGTACATTTCAAATGGATGTACAATCATTACAAAACATAAATTGGAAATTCTGCTCAATTCACTTTCTTAAACAAACCTTTATCTGCATTTCTTTCTAAGACATTAAACTTCGGTATCTTATAATAATCTCTAAAAATGATCTCAACGTAAAGCAGTTTTTCAAATTCCGTTTTTTGTGTTTGCCGTGTTTCCTTTAAAATATGACTATTCTCATGAAAAAATGCAATAGTGTAAAATGCAATAGTGTAAAAAAGCGTTTGGAAAATGTAATTATTGAAAAAAAAAATTTTTGAGTGAACGGTTCACGAGATTTAGTCGACGGCAAACGATCGATTTACTCTGTTTTCAGGCGCGAAGGTACTGTATCCTCTTAAAGATGGTTCTACATTTTATTTAAGTGAGAACGATTATTTTAATTTATAGGTCTGACAAGCTAATGATAAATTCTAGTCAGTTTTTAAATTAAAGCAATCCTTAAATCTAACGTTACGTTTCACCGAACCAAAGTTTAATTTTACCACATAACAAGTGTACCCAATCATCAATTAATTAGTAAGAAAACTATTTTTAGATTAGTGTATAACAGCGGTTTTAATAAGTTGTACATATATGATATCGATGATAAAGATTTTTAAATGTCGCATCACAATTAGTTTTAAAATGTTCGTTAATTTAAATTGAATGAACCATTTTAATATAAACTTAAAAGATTCTATAAAATTTAGAATTTTCTTTATGTTAGCAAATTACGTAAAGATACACGCATAGCTTTTTATAACTAATAACGTATACGTCATAATGTCCGTGGTAGAGAATTAATTTAGTTTTATAATGAAAGTGTATATTAAACATATTTATTTGTCATTTTCTTTATTTTAAAATTATTATTGCAAATACAGCCCAAGTTTGCTTTGAAGCGAAATCAATAAATTGCCCACCTATAATGAAATATGTACTGTTGGACTAAACTCGTGCATTAAATAACTGATTAATGTTAAAGTAAGCGAACATCGAGTACGAAAAAATAATTAAAATTTACTTACCCCAAAGGTGGCGACGATGACGAGTCCGGTAAAGGACCCCTGCTAGTGGACATTTTGAACTGAATTTTGACGGATTTTTTTTGACAAAATAAAAAATAAAAAACGATGTATTGTGGCCACAAAGATTTTAATTATAAAATATGAACTCAAATAACCTTTTATTATTTTCAAATTTATTCCATAAATTAATACGAAATACTTGTTGATTGTTCCCACAGGAATGTTTAGCGATAAATGTCATCTCCCAAGGGGATGTTTTGCTTTTATAGAGGGTGATAAAATATTTCTGAGTGTGTGCGAGTAGAAATCTGAGTCGGATCTATAATATGACGTGGGCGGAGTCTGCACAGTGCCTTGGGTCAAAAGAGAATAAGTCGCGGGAATACAACATAAAAGGAAAATGGTGGAAAAAAGATTTAGCCGAGATAAAAAAATAACTGAAAAGTTGCATTTTTTATTGATTATTAATGTCACATTTCATAAGTAGGAATCCATTAAATCCATAAAAGTATAATACTGTACTCGATATCAATTGCTAATGTTCATAGATTATTAAATTATTGAAAAAAACAGAGTACACCTGTTTATCAATAGCTGAATTATTGGAATGTGTGAGTTATATAGGTATAAAGACAATTGTCAAGAGACTTTTCATTGAATCTTAAAGTTTCATGACACAGAAAAAATCAACAAAAAAAATGTTACATATTACATTTTTTTTTGATTTTTTCTTATAAGCTGGTAAGGACTATTTATAAGATACACTTATAAATAATCCTTACCAGCTCTAAATGTGGAGCATATTGACTACTACTGTAAATAATTTAAACTGGACTACCTAATAGAGGTATCTGGAGGTATAACGGATTTTTTTACGAACCCCTGCATTGTTACTCAACTGCTCAAACTCTTTTTTATTAAAAAAAAATATGAAAGAGATAAAAAGTATAGGACCAGAAATAGAACTGGTGGTTAGCTAATCGAACCGATTGGATAAATGGGAGAGATTTTTTAGACATCACAAACGTTCATGTCTTAAAAAAAATCTCGATAAATCAATTGAAAAAAATGCACCACTAACCTGTACAAATGCAACATTACTTATTGAGATCAGGACCGGTTTCGCTTTTCACGGGTGCCATCAACTGATTTTGTATAAGTTACCGTGTATCAATGTATTTTTTCACCAGTTGAAAATGATCGTGCTGAACGAAACCGGCCCTGGTCGTAAAAGAAAACGAGGAATAGTATTTCAAGCAAGCTGTGTATAAACGGTTTTATAAAATTAATAGTAAAAGTTTTATTTGTTCATATTTTCAACTTGTAATATTCAAAGGGTAAACATTATAATACAATAACTTTTTAAATATAATTGATTAAAGAATTAACTGCCAAAAGAATTAGTACATAAAGTAAGTCAAATAATTTAGATGAATAGCTTGTTGGTGCATTTAAATTCAACAACATAAAACACACTGATAATGTCAATATGTCACAATTAAATTGAATAAAAATAACTATTTATTAGTTTCATAGTTCATTTTGTATTTAACTCTACACCCATACCTCGCTTTACGGCCTAGATACGTTCCACGAAACTTGGCCGCAAAGCGAAAAGACGTATAAGGAATCAATTATTCTAATACAAATTCATACAAATTCAATGGGATCGTTTCCAAATTTTTTAAATATGTAACATGGTTTATCATTCAAAATTTTATCTTTTTATTTCATTTAAATCAAAAATACATGCAACAAAAATGAAACAACTTCATGTTACATAAAATTTGTGTATGTATACATACATATTTTTTAAAATGGCTTTAATCTGAGGACGATGAAGAAATGGAAACCTGCAGATCACTGTCATCATCATTTTTCGCAGGTAAGGAAGGGCCTGGCTTAAAAAATTGTTTCATTATTCATTTTTATGGAATTTTTTTTTCCATTTTTTCCATAAACCAGTTTCTTTGGCGTGTTAATCTCGAGATATTTAAAGGAGCAGCAGATTGCAAATATGTTTTGATGTCTTCTTTTTTATCACGAATAGTTTGGAATGGTAGATTTCAAGTCCAATTGCCTTGCAAAATTCAACAATTTTCTCTCCAGCTTCTACACGACGTGATACTTCTAGTTTAGTTTCTAGCGTGACTGATTTTCGGCATCTCCTTTTATCAGTCTCCCAAGTCGATCATTTTTTCGGTGGCATTTTGTCTAAAAAATAATCTATATTATTAATAGTCGAAATGTCCGTCCGTCCGTCCGTCTGTAGATTGTCCCCGATTTCCCCTCTTCCCTCCCTCCTCACCAGCTCCACTGACGCAATTTTTTTATTCATACTAAAGACATATTTTTCCAATACACTGTTTATTTGACGAAACAAATCAAATCGCTGAAAATACTGCATATATTTTCATGCAGTGTATTTTTTTAGGAAAAAGAGTTTTTGAAGAAAGAAGTGATTATTTCTTCTTCTACGAAATATATTTGTTAGCAAACTTAAACTTTACTCCAAAAATTACATAATTTACAATTAAAATACTGCAGGGCTGTCGATATATGCCCCGAGGTCGATTAATGCTACTACGAAAAATGATTGTTAGCAAACTTAAACATTATTCCAAAAATTAGATAATTTACAATTAAAATACTGCAGGGCTGTCGATGTATGCCCCGAGGTCGATTTATGCTACTACGAAAAATAATTGTTAGCAAACTTAAACATTATTCCAAAAAAAAATAATTTACGAAATTTCTGCTACAACGAAAAATGGTTGTTAGCAAACTTCAACATTATTTCAAAAATAAAGTAATTTACGAGGTCTATTTCTGCTAATAGGAAAAATAATTGTTAGCAAACTTAAAAATTATTCCAAAAATAAAATAATTATGCATTATTATGCTTTGTAAAACACTAAAAACAAGATCATGGTAGCATTGCTTAGGAAGAATTATTTTTTTTGTTGCTGTTCCTGCTAAGCAAACAGAGATATGAAGAAAAAATGAAATACTCTTATAATTTTGCAATTTATATAAAAAAAAAATCTTTCTTACTTAATTTGCATTCATACCAGATCGACCAGTGGTGACTTTTGACTTATGCGATTTGTACATTAAAAAAAAACATTCGGGGTCGTTAGTTTTTTCCGACTACGGTAACGACTCCAACTCTACAACCATGTTTTTAATAAAACAGATAAAATAGATGTTGATAACGTTACTTACGATTTTGTGAAGAGAAAAGCCAGAAAATTAAATTTTAAATATGTTTTTTTCCCTAATGTTATGTTTACAAAATAAAATCTGGTATCTTTGGTTATGAATTTACGTACAACTTTATATTCGTTTACTTATTTGTAAAACGAATAATTATAATAATAGCAATAATTTGTCACTTTTCCTCCAAACATAATAAAAAGACAATTGACTAATATTTTTTTTGAGACATTAAAAAAAAATCATGCTCTGAAAAAAAATCCAAAAGAAAAAAAAATAACAAAACACAATATTTTTAGAGAAATTGTATTTACAATTAAAAAATTGATTCACCTGGAGTATCAGAAAAAAAATATAAGTGATTTAAAAAAAAAAGTGGACAAATTATTGAGGGGGGGGCGGCAAATTCAAGAAACGCCCTGGGCGGCGGGACACCTTCCTACGCCACTGATATAATTACAAAAAATTAAAATGCTTAACACCTATAACATGCAATTAAAAAATCATCAGACTAATAAATATAAGTGGCAAATGATGTCAATTATAAACCCAATTAAAATTTGGGAAATTTTTAAGATTTTGTAGAGTTTCACTTTGTTAAAAATTTGCCACTTATATTTATTAGTCTGATGATTTTTAATTGTATGTTATAGGTGTTAAGCATTTTAATTTTGTGTAATTATATTATAATGTAATTTGTAAATCCTTTTCATTGTTAATAGTTGCTTACACTTTTTATTTAAATTTGTATAAATAGCACTGTTTATATATTTTTATTCTTATCAGTTGATAATGCTCGCGATGAGCGAAACCGGTACTGATCAAATAAATTTTATGTGGAAAAAGTACTAAAAATGTTTTATTTTTTAAATATTAATTTATCAATCGATTAAAATGAGAAATTAAAAATAACATTTTTATTGTATGACGCATTTTTTTACGTAAATTTGAAGTGTTTTTTTTTGTGTTCAACAGAATACTCACTCGCCACAGTATTTTCTTTATATTATTGATAAAAAAAAATGTAAGGGTATGTGGTGCTTACGTCATTTTGGGATTATACTTTCGCCAACAGCTAAGCCAATGGGGTGATACCGCTGAAGGCGTACCCTCATTGGGCGGAAAGCTCCCTATCTATGCCTGCTGTTGACAGGTCCATTGAGTGGAAAAGTGCGCGCTAGGGTAAATCTCTGGAAACTTGCCAAATCGACCCATAACCGGCAGCAATTAATTGCAGGCAGTGTCTGCAAAATATTCCGATTCAGTTGTCAAGAAGCTAAACCTTTTCAGGCAATGTTTCAAAGGATGATATCAGTATAGTGTCTCGAGATCGATTTAAAATCGATTATATGTCGCCTGCTGTGGCTCAGTTGGTAAGAGCTTGCTCTACCGATCACGCAGGTCTGAGTTCGATTCCCGGTCAGATCACAGTGAATTTGAGAATTATTCAATTCAAAGTTGTGATCGAAGACTGGGTGTTTGTGATGTCAATTCACATCATTTCCTCTCCTCCAATCCTTCTGATCCTTTAATAACTGGGCGTAGAATAGCGATTAGCCAACTACTAGTCCTGTTCTAGCCTTATCCTTCTTTCCCTACTCACTTTGAAAAAAGTGAGGTTGAGCGACTGAGTAACAAACAGTTCTCGTAGAAAAAACTTCTGTTAAGATACCTCCATTCGGAGGCCATATGCTCCACATTGGGAGCGGACATGGATTAAAAAAAATATATTAAATAGTTGAGAATGCTAGTCTATGCTTTATTAACATAAATAAGTATGTATCATGGAGAATTTAAAAGCAAAATGTTAAAATACAAATATTATAAAGCGGGTAAAAAGCTAGGGAAACTATTTAAGTATTTTTTTCCCGTTGGAAATCTTCTAGTAATAAAACAATAAACTTGTATTCAATGATGTAAAATTTTATAAAAAAAAATGCTTAAATAGTTCCTTTTCGCCAGCAATAGCTTTAAGCTCAGTGATGCATTTATTTCGGTTCGGTGATTCTACCGAACATTACTTTTCGGAACACGAACACTCCGAATACGAACTCTCCGAACACCGATTCTTTCGGACATAGAATCTTCCGCACACAGAACCTTCCGTATATAAAATACTTCGCACGCCGAATACTCCGAACATTTAAATATTTTTAATAGAAAAATCATTATTTTATTGTAATGTGGAATGTTTTATGGCAATAATGCTAAATATTTTTCAGAATTAAAACAAGAAACTTATTTTATTTTCATGTATATAAAGCAGTTTAAAATTTTGGCTTATTAATTTTGAAAATTGTGTTGTATTATAATTGGGCTGATACTTTTGATTATATTGAAAAGAAATACCATGCATATAAACATTTAAAATTGCAAATTGACATCCACAGTACTTTAAACATAATTTTATTATCTTATTGATTGATACACATATTTACATATTTTACATTCACTTGACAAATGCAAAAATGTGTACATCAATTTTTAAACATTTTATGTGTTATTTATTGCAATGGCTTTAATAATTAATTTTAACAATTATTATGAAAGTATAGTTGAAGTTATTCTTAGATCTGTTTATTACTCTGTTTTTTGATGATTAATGTTCTATTCCCCCCTCCCACCCATCCTATCTTATGAACGAGGCGTATCGAGAGTGATTAGGTTACCACTAGTCCTGTCCTAGCCCTATCCTTCTATCCCTACTCTCTTTGGAAAAAGAGAGGTTGGGCAACTGAGTAACAAGCAGCTCTCGTAGAAACACTTCTGTTGAGATAAACTCCATTAGGAGTACATATGCTCCACATTGGGAGCGGACATGGTTTAAAAAAATGTTATTTAAAAATAAATTTATTTGAAGACAGTCATGGTACTTTTGGTGCGAAGTATTCTATATCCGGAAGGTTTGAAAAATAAATAATGGGTTGAGGGATTCTGAAGTCTCTACCTTTTCCAAGTCCCAGGACACGAGACATGGAAATGTCATGTTCGGAGAAATTCTCGCCTCCCGGGAACGTTGAACTAATTTTTTTTTGTTGCAAATAATAACATTCTATAAATAGTATAATATATGTACAGTGGAACCTCGATTCTACGTTTTTCAAGGGACCGTAATAAATGAACGAATCATGCGGGAAATCTTCAAATAACACCAACAAGTGTTTAATTTTCAAAAAACTTATTTATTTATTACATTTTTTTTTATTAAAGAACAAATAAATATATTTTTAACTTGTTTAATACAAACTAACTAGCCTATTTGTAATTTGAACAAACACTTAGTTAACTCCTTTTTGCTATGTCGACTCGTTTTTCTCCTGATTTTTTTTCCAATGTCTTGAATTATTTTCAGTTTCTCAACTAGAGTTCTAGTTTTCTTCATTTATGTATTTAAGTTTTGACTTTTGAGTTAGAAAAATTCACGCAACCAGATGCAACGTAAGGCTATTTATGAGCAAAAAAAATATTCTACAAAAATGGTCAATCGGGATAGATAATAGTCAACTGGGACGGGACGACAATATTTAGATGATAGATCGAGGAAATCGGTAAATCGGGAAATGATTAACGTGGAATTACTAAACATTGTTATAATGGGGTCTTGGTCGAGTAAAAAATAAGCGATCCATGCAAAAAACGAAGATAGTGAGAACGGATGATTGGGGTTCCACTGAACCGAAACGAAATGCGAGGTAAGACTATTTATGAGAAATATTCAACGAAAACGGTCAATCGGGATAATATTTTTGACGGGACCAAAATATTTGAACGATAGATCGAGGAAAACGGTAAATCGGGGAACGATTAATGCGGGATTATTTTACATTGTTCTTATGGGTGTGTGGCCGGGAGTATGAAAAATAAACGAACTATGCGGGAAAACGAACAATGCGAGAACGGTAGATCGGGGTTCCATGTATTTTTTTTAAACAAATTAATGAAGATTTTTTGTAATTGTATTTCTATTACAAACATATAATAATAATATACAAATTAATTCGACTATTTTAAAATACGGGATGGTCAAATTGATCACTGGATCACGGCATTGGAAGCCCTCATAGCATATGCATTATCATGACATGCGCCTTTGTCTCCTAAAATGACATATCAATTACTGCAGGGGACAATCATTCTTTTGTCTTTGTGGGTATCAAAAAAAAAATTCAAATAGATTGAGTTTAATAAATTATTCAGAAAAATCACCTGTTCATTTTTATCTATTCTAATTATATGTAATGTCAACAATGAATTTCAAAACACTTGATTCGTACATGCTTTTGCAATGACATCAACTAAGAAAACGTTTCAGTTATTTTTTTACGTTGATGGATTTTCTTCAACACTGTTGCAAAAAAATATATAAATTACAACCATTTTTGCTAGAATTTGACACTAAATAAATAAATACATATAACATTTAATTCAGCTGATATTTAAGACACCGTAAAATTAATTAAACAAACTCAACGAGACTAAACACTACGCGAGCTCAGTACTACAAAGTTCTAAGTGTCGACTTTTGACCAAACTAAAGTAATAATGAGACAGTCTTAAGCGTAGCATTATCTACATGCTGTATTAATATGAAGTCGAAATTTTGCTTAAATTTCCAACAAGCCGTAGTTTTAGGTGCGCGTCGCAAGATATCTGAGGTTTCAACTTGAATTCCTGAAGATGCCGAAAGGCGAAACCCGGGTCGTTAGTGAAAAAACTTGTGTGAATGTACATAGGTTGAATAATATCTTTTATATTTTGATAATTTTATTCCTTTTTTTTTCTTCAATTATTTGATTTTGATCAATTATTTTTATTCTTCAACACAGTGGTGTTATTTTTTACCATTATTATGTTTTGTATTCTTGCAGTGTGGTATTATTACATTTTACAAACATTTAACTTAGTACATTAATGATATCAAACAGAAATTACAAAAAAAAAAACCTCCTTTTCCTATTTATCCTTCATTTTTTTATATATTTTTTCCAATAATAATGATCACATTAGATATCTTCCATAGAATTCGTTTTATTTTAATTTAAAAAGCGTAAGTCAGTTTTTTGAATCACCTGTGTTTTCATACAAATTTCACTTAGAACCTTGTAGCACTGGCGGTTTGTTTGAATTTCAGATGGACAAGGTTCTAATAGAAGTTTGGGTATTTCTAATTAACTATGAAGAACTATTTTTAACAACATTTTATTAATTAGTATATCATGCCAGTACTATCATTGATATATACAATCAAAAAGAAACTTGGAAACATTTACAAGCATTCAAAATTTCAAATGCCCATTTATTTTTTCATGCAGCTGTCCGCATAGAACCTTGTAGTACTCAGCTCGCGACTAGTCACCAGAAGTATAAAAAAAATATTAATTTCAATTTTATATAAATATTCAAAAACTATCCAGTGTGCAGTCGAGTGCTAAGTGTAGTTATTTCGGTTGCGATGTTCAAGGGATCGAATCTAAATAATGATAGTTTCATAAATATTGGTTTATGCAACTATCATTATTTAATTTTTTTTCCGTATCGATGGTTCGATTAAAAAAAACTGGGCGTTTCCGTTCGATAAGCTAATCATTAGTCGTATCTAAGACCCATTCTTCCATTCGTACTCTACGAAAAAGATAAGTTTGGCTACCGAATGACAAGCAGCCCTAGTAGAACGATTGTTATTGAGATAAGCTCTGATGGAAACATACATGATCAACATTTTTAACGGACGTGGTTACAATTAAGCTACTATTAGTTACACTTATTGTTATCAACCCTTTTTTTGTGTTATCTGCAATTTTTTAATGACGATTTGTCGTTGATCAATCGCCGTATATTGGATGTTAGTATAAACATCGATGCCTCGGTTCCAATGTGTAAAGACTTAAAAAACATATTTTTTAGATAATTAGGAAACAAGGTTTTGGGAAGGCTAAACCTTCTATTGTACATATATATCTATGTCTGTAAATTTTAATGAGATTATAGAATTATTTAAAAAATATATTTACATTTGTGTTTATAATATTATTACAAACTCGATCTTATTTTTTTATAATCTTAAAAATATTAGTTTTCAGAGGATTTTTTCGTTGTTACTGTTTGTATCTAAATAATAAAAAAACACTGCTATTCTAAAATTACTAAATTTTACCACTTGTCAAACATTGGAACTAATAGATGTCGGTAATTGGTATTCTAAGCATTGCCTAATACTGTCATAGTAGATTTTTTTACTTTGTATACTTTTTGGTATCTAAGTTATCGACTATATTACATTTAACAATAAATAAATAAATAAAATTTAAAATAAATATAATGTAATATAATTTTAACAATAAATAAATAATCAAAAACGTTAATGGCCTAGTGAAAATTTTTCAAACAGGTTCCATTTCAACATATTTTTTTGCGACGGGACCCATTGAAAGTCATAGAAGACTACAAAATATTACGGCACTGCTAATCTTTCCTGGTCAAATTTGTTCTCTTATACTAAATACTATTAATACGTCACGTTACTTGCGCGGTAAAAGATTTAATAAAATTAATAACATAATTTTAGTCACCGAAAACAATTTTCTTTCTGGATGTTATTCAATTTCATTACGAGTTTATAACTATGAAACTATAGTACTTAAATGTATAGGTGCATGAAATAAGAAACCATAGAAACGAAAAGCGTGTTTTCGAGTAAAAAAATAATATTCAAGTAATGCGATTTATTTCAAGGTATATTTCCAATACAGATAATTTTTTGTCATGAATGTCAACGAATTCAGTTAAGAAATCATTTTCCTTTGGTTAACGTTTGCCGCAGTTGTTGTTTTAATATTATATATAACATATTAAGTCTACCGATATAAAATATTGAGTAAGTTACTTTCATATTTTTCTTCGTAAAATATGTTTCATGGAAGTAAAGTTCGTAATTGATATTAAATCATATAATATATTGATGTTAAGATCAATTAATTTTACGGAAGATATGTTTGTAAATTGAATAATCGTGAATTGTGATTCGGTTTTATATGACGTATTGATTCATTTAAAGTATGTACATACATATATCGAGAATTATAAAACAGATTAATTTATGGTGAGTATTTAGTCATACAACTTCCCTATGCTATATATTATTAAATCCGTATTCGGTTGTTTGATCACAATTAGGTAAAATTTATTCAAATAATAGAAAATGAAACGAAATAAATTATTTTATCTTAATTAATACGCGAAGTATGTTAATAAATGATTAATATTTACATTTAAATAGTCATTGACATACTTTTGTTTGTTTGTTTAAATTATTAAAACAAAATTTATCATATTTCTACAGATATTTCAAGATATTTTGTTTATAAATAAAGCTATTGCCATTATCTATAAAGCAATAATCGTAAAATCAAAGACTGTTATTATTATTATTTATATGATTTGTGTATGTTTTGTATGGAGTTTTCATAACATGTGTAATACAATTTATAAAATATTATTGACGAGTTTGCTTATTTTATTATTATTAAAAACATAATGTGTTTTGAGTATTAAAGATAACATAAATTATTAAGAAAACTAGCACATTCACTGTTATTACATGTCTCTTGAAATCTAATATTCTCACTTTTCAAATAAACAAATATATGGAAACAATAAACATTTTTCCAGCATTATTAAATATGTAAATATTTTGAACAAATACAGATTATGTGCCAAACAATGAACACAATGTATGAATTATTTATCAATATTTAATTAATGTTTTGCATGAATATTTTTGTTGATATTCAATTGTTTGTTTATTGTGTTTTTGAATACTATAATATGTATTATATACGTAATCTCATTGGAATACAAAAATTAAGTCACTGG
Source organism: Himalopsyche anomala (assembly GCA_031772345.1). Lineage (NCBI taxonomy): Eukaryota > Metazoa > Arthropoda > Insecta > Trichoptera > Rhyacophilidae > Himalopsyche > Himalopsyche anomala. The sequence goes on from CM062844.1 coordinate 27,173,093, forward strand.
CAATAAATATTACAATAATCTGTAATGTGTGCATAACTTAACCAACAGAATACTTATTTTATACATGATAGCTTGTATTGAATAAAACGAGAACTCGTTGTATGGATCGGATGAGATTGAAGAAAGTTTAACATCTCATACAATTCATAGGCACCGCAATGGAAAAGGACGAACTGTCGATGGCTATATGGCTGGAAAATTATTGACAAAAAAAACTGTTTAAAACGCAAAATGTCATTTAATTTTAAACAACAAACATTTCTTAAATATTAGTAGCTATCCAAATATATTTATCATAATATCATTCATTGATCTGTAGTGGATCACATTATAACAATAATATTTATGTCGGTACTTAATACAGAAAATTTATCCCGATGCCAGCGAGCTGTATAATTTGTATACATTATACAGCTTTCGGAAAGGGGCGTATTTTTTGGAGCACATCTTTCGTTCTGTTTCGCCGCCACTGGCACGTCGTAGCAAAGCGTAGCGACACGTGACCGCTAGTTAAGTCACGTGGCACAGCTGCGCAAACCATAAGCTAAGCGTATAAAATAAAATAAGCTTTAAAAATACACGTGGGCATAGAAATAGTGCAGAGTGGACTTAAAAAAATGCAAATCATAAAATAAAATCCCACCGATTGGCAGCACCAAATCTTAGTCAAAAGCGTTCTCAGACAGTCGATTTTTTTTCACGGATTTTCGTTTATTGTTATTCTTACCAGCGGCGTTACTCGGCCCCCCTGCCCGCACAACATCCAGTTGAACCTATGTTGGAATATGGGTATTTGTGATGTCCAAAAATTCCCAACCACTCTTCCAATACAAAAATTACGAGACGTAGCGAGAGCGATTAGTTAAGCGATTACTATTCATGTCTCATCCTCTATCTTTATATTCCTACTCTCTTAAAAAAGAGAGGTTGAGCAACTGAGTAGCATAGAGTTCTCATAGAAAAACTTCTGTTGAGATACTGCAATTAGGAGAACATATGCTCTACATTCGGAGCGGGCAATGACTGAAAAAAATATATTATTGAAAAAACGCGACAGTCTAAGTTTTAAATGTCACAAAGATTTTTTTCACATCCACATTGCATTTATATAATATAACATATGCGTATTGAGATATAAAATTAAATTTGATTACTTTGTTATTCCACTTGTTGTCAGGGCCGGCGCCACTATACAGGCGAAATAGGCAACCGCCTAGGGCGCAAACCATTAGGGGGCGCATAAATGGGGTACTAAAATTATTTTTATAAACTCTAATAATAGTAAATAATTGTACGTCTTATTTTATTTTGAAGTTTGTATTTGTTCGTTGAAATTATGTATCTTATTCTATTTATTCGAAAAAGAGACGTCGAGTGACTGAGTACAAACGGTTCTCGTAGAAAATCTTCTGTTGAGACACTCCATTAGGAAGCCATATGCTCCGCATTGGGAGCGGACATGGACAGTTGTAAAAAATAATATTTTTAAAAAACATGGGACGATTTGTGAAAAAGGGGGCGCACCAATAACCGTTGCCTAGGGCGCCAAATAACCTCGCGCCGACACTGCTTGTTGTGTTACTAAACGTGACACAGATCATGCATTCATTCTCTCCGTCAACTCAGAAACACTACACATTCATTATTAACTGTATGCAATATGTTGCATTATTTTATTTTATTATAATTGTATAATAGGAAAAAGAGTCGCTTAGTTTTTTTTAGCAAAGCTCGATAACACAGTTCTATAACGCGAAATTCTCGCATTCTACTCTGATGTAAATTCTCGAAAATTGGGCTCCTCAATTGTAAATTCGGGGTGATAATCTCAGTCATGTTATGATAATGATCGACCTATTTAACCAACAGCTATAATTAATTCAACAGAATCGAGCGTATGTTTACCCCTGTGAAGTATTTCCGAAATCAATTGTGATGAAAATTTTCCACCCCTGCACGCGCCGACTCACAAGTCGAGCGGCGCTGCACTGTTGCCACCCATTTGAAGGGTGGTTAGTAAGATGCAGGTGGCTGCCTTCATTTTCGTCTCTGGGATCTGCGAGGAATTTGATGCACGTTATGCAGAAACAGTGCCGAAAAATAATATTATTTATAACTATCATTACATTAATATGGGTTATATAACAATTATAAGAATAGTAAAAATAATACATTTGTATGCATAGATTATGCTAATAACACTCGCGGTTCGGAGACTAGAAAAATACCTCTCTTCCAATGGGGGTCTTTTAGGGACCCCAGTGGTTTCCTCATTATTGGCCTTATTCTTATGAATTTCAAAAAAAAAATAGTCTAAGGGCTTTAAAATATTTCTCTGCATCATTCATTCCTCATACATTTTTTTTATAAAAATGCGTGGATTTTTAATAAATAATCATATTTTAAGTTGCGCGTAAAAAAGACGTCATCCCAGCACACATATGAAATCGCAACTGACGAGATTTAGCTCACCAATCATTGCACATGCTATTTTACGAGCGACCGCTATCGCACGCTTATCTCGTTATCGCGTATTTATATAAAATGAGGCATCGATTAGGGCATCCAATCCCGGGATCCCGTTCAATTTTCTGATCCCGAAATCCCGGGATTGACATGGCCGCGATCCCGGGATTTCGGGATTGAGAAATTTGGAGTAAATCTCGAAAAGTGAGATGAAATTGGCAAATTGTCGATTGAAATACCTCGGTGAGCTAAAAAAAAAAAAAACGAGGTTTTGTGAGAATTCGGGGAAAAAGTATACCAAATTGAGGATTTAAAATTCCTCGGTGAGCTAAAAAAAAAAAAAAAAACGAGGTTTTGTGAGAATTCGGGGAAAAAGTATACCAAATTGAGGATTTCGAATTCCTCGGTGAGCTAAAAAAAAAAAAAACGAGGTTTTGTGAGAATTCGGGGAAAAAGTATACCAAATCGGAGATTTCAAATTCCTCGGTAAATTTATCTCAATCCCGGGATCCCGGGATCCCGGGATTGAAAATTTATCAATCCCGAAATCCCGGGATTGGAAAAAGGCTCCGGGATTGGATACCCTAGCATCGATGTATGTAAGATATTGTGTATTTTTTGAGAATAGTATTCCAGGAAACATAAATTATTATCTTTAACTTCGTACACATCAATCCGTTTTTTGTTCTACTTCGAGGATCTTTTTTATTTAGTTGATTTTTTTCTTTTCTGTTTTATTTAATAGAGACGGAACTAGCGATCGAATATTTTTTTTTCCTCTACAAAAGGTCCAAAAAACTATGATATAAGAATACCTTAATTATAAACATTGTATCACCCATATTAAAATAAATATTTAAGAAAATGTGGGTATTGGGGTCGCATTTCTTGAGCTTAGAACAGGAAAAGATAAAAAAAAACATATATTTTTTACTGTATCCTTACCCTATGCGAATTATATGGACTCCTGATACATATCAACAGAAGTTGTTCTACGAGAATTACTTCTTATTTTTCAGAAATAGTATATAAAGATGGCTCCAAAAATAAGACTCGTAGTTAGGTAATCGCTTTCGCTATGCTCCGTTTTTAGAATCGGGTTGGTTGAAGTGGGGGGGGGGGGGGGCAGCTTAGACATCACAGATATCCATGACATCGCGCACAAATCTTAAGTCTCCGTACTGGGATTTGAACCCGCGGATACCACAATTGAAGAGCACGCCGTTGCTCACTTGTCTTTAGGCTTACAAATTTATTTAAAAGAAATGTCGATTTCAGTAGGATGGTACAGTCGCGTATTATTTATATTGAAGAAAATTTAACTAAAAATTTCGACATATTAAAAAAAAAACAAATATTTCGTGGAGCTAAACGATCCGTTTATTCTCCGACCCAGACAGGGCCGTTGCCAGACTTTTTTCGCCACACGTTGGACTGCATTTCTAAGCCATAATTTTATTATAAATATCACAAAATTATAGCCAATAAATTGTGCCATATTGTTATCATAATAATGAATAATGATTCAACTCTTTTCTTACATGTTTTTGAAATAGCATGGTCCACTAAAACGAACGAATACAATATTTTTAATCGAATTCTTTATTCTAGCACGATTCCTAGAAACAAAAAATAAACAAATAACAGATTTCCTAATAACGAAAAGTTCAACAACACAAGTCGATAATAACAAACAAAAGTCTTCATTAGATTCTAACACGCTAGACGTGTCAATAAATTTCTAGCGATAAGTAAATCTAAGTCCAGTTGTCTATGTTATCAAGTAGCGATGAATAATTTTTTTTTTAAATACATATGTTTGAATAATATTTTGAAGATTTTTTTATTAGTATCTTTTTTATACGATTTTAAAATTTAAATTTGTCTTATTTGTTTTGTTATATTCATAAAGTCTGTTATATTGAAATACTACTGTGTTTGTGATTTCTCTGTACGTAGCATTCGCGTAAAATTGGAGATCGCTTTATATTGAATTAAGTATCGATATACTTAAATAGTTTTTAGTTCTAAATTGCAACAAAAAAATAATTGATTGTAATTCAGATAAAGACTATTAAATCAAATAGACAAAAATTCTACCCTGGGAAGGGGATTTAATAGGATAAACAAAAATTTGATGTGATCACCATCGACGAGACCGGGTGAACGAATGTTGTGGCGATAAATAAAACATTGTTTGATGTGTGAGACGCGTGGCTGGTTTGTAAGTGGGTACGCAGTGAATGAGCACCCGTGCCCCGGTGGCCGGGGCCCGGGGCCACGCGGGTAACACCCACAGGCGCGTGCTGCAAGTTGACAAGGCCAGACCCACTATTATAAGTAGGGTGTCTTGCTTATTAACCCGTCAGACTTTGCGATTAATTTAGCGTCATGCAATTCAACAGTACACAAGGTCAAAGGCCTTGTTTCCCATACGATATCAAGCCATGAAACTAAACAGAAAATTCATCGTGATTACTCAGCACTCAAAATGGAAAATTTTACGTTTGCTCGATTTGTTTTAATAATTATTTTATTACTATAAGAAAAAATATAGGCAATAAAAACTCATTGGAATCTGCTTGACCTGAGGTTGGATAGTTCATTAAAAAAACCAACGTCATTATTGGGATTTTAATCAATTAATATTAATCTCGAAATTTATTTGTGCACACCGGTTCGTCACTCAATCTTTCCATAAGATTTCTCAAGTCATATCAGTAATCAAAAATCAGTAAGTCAAACTAGGGTAGCACAATTTACTTCATTTTTTTTTTAAATATTGTTATTGATTAAATCATCATTTACTTGGTGTATTGCCATCATTATATGATAAAAGACGCAGCATGTATTTCATAATATCACAATAGGCGTCAAAATCTTAAATAATATTTTATGAATTCCGCTTGTTACCGTCGTTTATGTAATTTATAATTTATGTTCTATATAACTGTGATACTTAATAGTGGGAAGTTAAATTTTATTGGTTTTTACCACACATCGCATTTCTTGCCAGTCGCTATATTTCTTACAATCATTACTTAATTTGCATATATGGCCCTTCCGATGTATCGTAAATTGTAAATTAACAACACCAACGAATCACAGAATATCCATACAAGACATCTTTCAAACATACATGTTACATTTAACGAAAAATAAACTCATAAATTGGAATTTAGAGTTGATCTACGTATAACCGCCATACAATTTGTTAGTAAAGACAGGGATTCAACGGCCCGCTCAGAATTTGCTGATTTTCTACAGCGATGCTTGGAACTTAAGACTACTATGACTATTTGCATTGCATTTATTAAGGTATCATTGTAGATTACAATAAATATCATCTAGATATTAGAATGGTTGAAATAAGAAAAGTTTTGCAATGTAAATTCACCCATAGAAAATCAAAGGTTAAAGATATTTTTTTACAATATAGTGTTCTGCCAATACATTATTTTGTGGTATTATCAACCAATAATTCAAGTATGTGGTGTAAACATAAAAATACTTGAAAAGTATATGAGGAAGGTGATTGGAAAAAAAGCCATTTTTCGTTATTTATATAAATTTTCTGCTGAGCAATGACGTAACCACCATACAGCACTATGCTAAGCATAAAATTGAATTATTCTTAAAAGTCGCTGCCGAGTAAATGTTGACGGTATTTTTCGCTTGCACGTGCGAAATAAAAGAAAATGTTTTTTGTTTTTAAAGCCGGTTAAAAATTCTCGTAAAAAATCTATACTGTCCCTAATCCGTTGACAGCTAGAATTTACAGCTCAAAGTCGTCGTTTCTTTTGCATACATTTTATTTTTGAAAACAATAGGGCCCTTTGCTAAATTTTGCATATGGGCCCAGATTTTCTAGTTACGCCACTGCTGTCGAGTGATTAGTTAAAAAAACTCCGATCTTATAAATTTAAAAAATCAAATTTAAAATTGTTGTGTTAGTGAGAAAATAAGACAATGATGTTGATGCATCATGATTGATGAAGAAGACCGTGCGTAGTTCCCCTACTGTTAATTGTTTTTTTTAGTAGAAAAGTTGCAAAGAAAAACATTAACATTCAGTATATTATTATGTACATGCCTACGTTGAAAATTTTCTATGACAAAAATTTTAAGTATCCTACCATTTACACTTGAGACAGTGACAATGATAAACACAATAGTAGTTTGATGATTTTAATCATTTTATTATGTGTAACCACAATTAGATTTGGATGTTTTGATCAATTCATAAATATTTTTGTCATTCAATAATATTACTATTTCACTCACTGTCAAAGCATTTGGTAAAAAAGAGTAATATTCCCCCACTATATTTATATTTGCATATTTTAAAAAATTAACAAGTTGATCTATAAAACATTCTAGAAAATTTTAATTTGAATTAAGAAAAAATATGTTTATATTTTTTTCTCTATAGCAGCTCCAGAACTTTTTGGGAATTCTATAAACATGTTGTGGCATCACTGTCTCGCGAATTGACACATCTAAATTGATCAATGGCGATGTCATTGTGAAAGTCCAGTGGCATAATATGTTAGAAAGTAGTCGTAGACGTTCAAATACATATTAACGAAACTATATTCCAATGAATTAATTACGATTCGTCTTTAGTACTTCTAAATACCTCGATTTGGTGTAATTCACTATGAACGTTCTATTTTATGTCGTGTAAAATAATTAGCCTATTTTTTTAGATAGTAAACATGGGGCTTCTTATCTCAAGGATTTGGAGTTTATTTGGAAACGAAGGTAATTCATTTACAATTTATAACTTTATAGCTCTAGTTTAATGTAGTTTGTATTAATACAATATGTTGACTCACCGGATTACTACATAGAGATGACAACATATTTCACTATAAATTATGTTCATGTAATTATGTTCCCTGTTTGTTAGTGATTTTAAAAGAACAATAATAAGGCATGTAGTGACAATTACTAACAATTTTCGTTGAATTAAGTCTCATGGTAAAAGTACTATAAAATCCTATTTAACAATTTTTCTAATATATATATATTAAGTATTTTGTTTTTGAACTTAATAAGTACAAGTTATGAACTAATATTCATAACTTGTATTAAGTTTAACCTGAAACAAATTAATAATTCATGAATTAAAATACCTCTACTGGGCTGTGAAATTATGATATAACGTTGGACGAAATGCATAGAGAACCCATTATTTCAGTCTAGTCTTTTTGCACTGACTCGTAACTTGGTTGATTATAAAATACAGATTTACTGTGTTCTCAAAAAAAATTCAAAGCTGTATTATACTTACTGGTTGATCTTCTTTAATTATCCTATATAAGTAATTGACTACAGTGAAATCATGAGAAATTGATTTCCTGTATTGTTGGGCTCATTTGATTGCAATTACAAAATTTAATAGTTGTTTGGGGTTCTCATTAATCTGACTATCTTATTTAAATTCTGCAGTTTTCTTTTAAAAATTTCCTAGTTTATGTTATGCATATGGATTTGATATCATTTGTGTCATAAAATTTTGAAAAATGGGGTTAACAATCTTTAGTGCAGATGAACTTGAATATCAAGATTATACCTTGATCGCTAGATAGAGACAGCAATTGCAAATATCTGAATAACACATAATCTATCTACACCATGCTATTGAAGGGCTTAATATACCTTTTGTTGAATAGTTAGTCAATTAAGTGTTCAATTTCAGTTGTCCTCTATAAAACAATACATAAAAATTCCACTGTTTACTGGCTGCATTCTTGATTGTTTTTCATGTGGCTATTGTACGTTTATAATATGTAAATATATATCCCAACTGAAACTATATAGAAACCAGTGTTACTTGATAATACTCAATTGACAACCTGATAAACTGTTGAAGATCTTGTATCAAAATGACCGGTTGTCGAATTTGATACTGAATCCTGTTTGTCTCTTCTTCCCATAGTGATTTCATCTTTGTGGAATAGCTCTTGTCCATCTATAGGATGAACAAGCTCGGTGGCCATATGCTTTGAATGGAGCATTATTTTTTAGTCGCTTGGAATAAAACTAGCTATATATATTAATACACACTTAATGTTTGTTTTTGCCATGTCCACTCCCAATGTGGAACACACATATTCAACCCCCCTATTTAGGAATGGGTAAGGATTGAAAGATGGTATTAGGGCAGGAATAGTAGTTAGTTCATCGCCCTTGTTATAACCTGATCTGTTTTAAACGATTGGATGGGTGGGAAGAACGTTTTAGTCGTCACACATCTATTCCTTCATACGCAAATCCATAAATCTTGATTGAATTTAACTATATATTAGATTTAAACCCTAAACGAAAAATATTAGTAGGCATATCAGTTAATTCAAGAAGTTCTTAGTTTGAAAATATTGTGAAAAATTTCCCACATACTTAACTATAGCTATTGCAATTATTTATTGGATTTTATTTATATTAATTTCAGAACATAAGTTGGTGCTAGTTGGTCTTGATAACGCTGGCAAGACAACTATACTTTACCAGCTTCTCCTAGGAGAAGCAGTTCATACTAGTCCAACTATAGGGTCAAATGTAGAAGAGGTCCAATGGAGAAACTTACGATTCGTCATGTGGGACTTAGGCGGACAACAGAGTTTACGGGCTGCATGGACGACTTACTATACAAATAGTGAGGTATGAAACACACCTTCCATTTTTCCATTATTTTCCATTCATTTCAAATTGCTCTTTTGTATTACTGCTCTCATAAGTTATATTTGGATTTCAACCATAGTCTACATTTCTACAAAATTTCATTCATTGGTTCTCTATAATATACAGTAACCTCCCGGTTAAGTACGCATATTGATTCAAAGGGTATTGTGCGTACTTAACCGGGAGGTGCGTACTTACGTATTTTAAGGCCCGCCCCCTTTCTTTTCTGCACCTCTCTCACTTACATTAAAAAATATGGTGGAATTGCACAAGCTGGAAACAGCCATGTGATATGGGAATCATTGCAGCCCTGAAAAAGCGATATAAATATTTGTATCTCAAAGAAGTCCTTAACTATTATGAAATGGATGATGGTTTAAAAAGCATCTAAGCAGTTCAAGGAAAACAGCTTTCAAGGGGTGCAGCTGGTGTTGCATATGAAAATGCAGCACATATATTAGATGCTGCCAATTTTGTTAAGGATGCATGGGACGCCATCTCAGCAGAGACAATCGCAAACTCTTTTGCCAAAACCGAGATAATGACCCTTACACCCGTTCCTGTTGAGAATTCTGAGAACGAATGGATCAATGAAATCATTTCAATGTTTGCAAAAGTAAGCATTGAAATTGACGTCAACGATGCTATAAACTTTGAAAGAATTGACGAGGAAAACACTGAAGAATATGTTCAGGAAATTCTCAAAGATGTGGACGATGTTTTGGAAGATGTGAAAGAAGTGCCGGATGAAAGCCACTTATCTGACGATTCCGATCTGGAAAACAACGAATGTCTAGTCAAGTTTGAAGGCTTTGACAACTTGTGTGAAATGGCAATAAATATAGAAAATCAGCTTTTATGCCCAGTTGTTAAAAATGCAGCAGGAGCTGATTACAACGATCTTCTATGCTCTTTTGAAAACTTTCAAAAAAAAAAAAAATATCATCAATTTCAAAAAAATCAAACAATAAAAACAATGTGCAGTTGACACTTTACGATATGTTTGTACCTAAATAAAAATGTAAAATTGTTTTTTTCTCTTTGTATAATAGTTAATTGTTATCTTAACTGTTTTCCATTTCATAAAATAATTGTGTTCAGTTTTCTTTAATTTTTTGCATAATAAATATTGATCCAAGTTTTTTGCCATTTTTCATGCGTACTTAACCGGGATGCGTACCACATTTTTTGCGTACTTAAGCGGGAGGCTACTGTAATATTATTAATCAAATTCACTGGTAAAATTTTGCAATGGAAATGTTACTGAGGTTGAATTCACATTATTGTTTATTGCTAGTTAATACTCATGTTCAACTTTTGTATTCAAGCAAATTTTTTAGATAGAATTTTCATTTTATTGTACCCTTTTCTCTTATTACATTATGTATTGATTTATAAATCAATTTATCAATTGTTTCAGTTTGTTATAATGGTTATCGACTCAACTGACCGCGCTCGATTGACTGTGTCACGGGAAGAGCTTCATAGAATGTTGGCGCACGAGGAATTGAGTCATGCTTGTCTGCTAGTATTTGCAAATAAACAGGTTACAAATTATTCTTGATGCTATTTATTATTATTTACAAAAAATCCTGGTCATTCTAATGGATTTCCAATAAAAATATTCTTTGCTATTCCTTTTGTTGTGTAGGAACTTACTGTTATATTTAGTGAATTTATGAATATCATTGTATTTTACAAATTTGCTAAGTTACATTTTTGTGTGACGTTAATTTTTGCTTTTTTATGCGAATACTCTTGCTGAAAACATATGTGAATCCACCTGTGTTTGTACTTTCACTTAGTTATCTTAAACGTCAATTCAATTGCGTTTTGTTTATTTATCATCGCATAATATGATTGTATCGCTACAAGATACTCTTTTTTTATTTTACACACTTGTACTATTTTCATATTTGTTCTTTAACACTCAATCAGCTAGCATTTTCTATGCGCATAACTTACTTGTACACTTGAAATTTTGGACACATAATAGTGTTAACATGAGTTTAGTAGCCGTAGTTAATTAATAGTAATTACCTAGCAGGCCGGCTATAATTTGCAACTATTAATTTAATCAGTTATTGACAAGATAACTCGTTTTTGGCCTGTTGAGCACGAAAAAATTTACGAGATATCTCGTCTGTGGCAACCATCGAGATAATAAATATCGTATCGACGCTGCGCCTTCGAAATCGGCTGTCTTTTTCAAAACAAACACATAGCTGATTAAAATTGCGCCTCTTTTTGCACATAGCCACACACACGCACATATATACCACATAACTGTTTTTTTTTCAAATGCATCCCTAACTTATTAAGTTAATGACAACTTATCCGATTTTCAGGAACGGCATGGTGAATTATTATTTTTTTTCGTGCAAAAATCCGATTTTGTGAAAAATTTGCACATTGTTGATTACAAAGTCGCAATGATAATTACACCTAAGTCCACTAAAAAAAAAAATTGCGATTTTGATGCCATTCAATTCTTTTTAAGCAGGGGAATATTTTGAGTTCAAACCAAAGTTATTTTTATAGAGTCCAAGCTATAGTTTAAATCTTAAGTTCTCAATATTTTTGAGCCAGTGGCCTCTTGAGTCTCAAGTTTCCAAAATAATTTTCAAATCCGTGAAAATTTTACCCGGGAATTTACGGATTTCCTAAAATGAAAAGACACGAGACGTTTTTTTAGAGAAAGTTTAGAAATGTATCTTGGTCGTAAGTCAAGGACTATCTGTATATCACAAAGCTTACACACATAAATATGTTATTGTATCAATGTATTCACAGCTTAGTAAATTTTGTAATTTGCGCGAAAAAAATGCTAGCTGCCAATTTTAAGTTATGTTTTTAAATATTTTTTTACCCCAGAAGCATAAGGCATCATCATGTCCATTTTGTCTATGTTACAGGAGAACAAAAAAACTTTTCCTTTGGTTAATTTGTGTTATATTTTTGGAAATTAAAAAAATATTTTTTTTTTTGTTAATATGTTCGATAAAACAAAAGAAGATGATGGAAAATGAGAAACTATTAATCAATTATGTTGTTGGATATACTGCTGTATGCCTCCGGGGTACAGATTTTATCTATCAGATAAAATTGTTTTTTATGTGCCACAAAGTAATCGTAACAGTTTCATATTTGCAACATAAATTACATTTATTTCAAGATTGGAAAATAAACATAAATATTTACACGAAGTTAGTCTCAATATTAAATAAGAATTTAGAATTTTTCAATATATAAACACAAATTAAGCAATATAAGCAATTGATAGTGATAAATTGATTTATTATATTATTAATAATAAATGTTATTTTATTTATTATTCGGCGGGCTCTCAACCTTTTGGATTGCAACTCCACAGCACAAGGAAATTAAAACATCAAAAATTAACTTTCAAATAATCCTTTTACAAATTTTATGTGAAGGCTTGTACTTGTATCTAGGTTAAAAGTTCACTAACGTGTATTTATTATATAACCTTTCTCAACTCTCAGATTTTTTTCTCGTTTTTATTTATGTGTAAAAAAGCATTGAAAATGCACTCTCCAAATAAATGAAATGACAAAGAAGTCTCGAAAAGCTAGTGTAACATTTAAATATGGCCAATACATAGCAGACTATAACTGGTAAAATATAAAGTTTGTGAATGGATGTTGTGTCATTGTCTGTACTTTTTTCTGTTTACTATTTACTGGGTCTGTAGCCAAGTGGTCAACAGTTTTCTCTTCGGTTAGGATGTTGGAATCACAATACGTATTTTTATAAATTGACTGTCCAATCGATTCATGGACTCATGCTCAAAAGCATGAATCTCAGTGGTGTTGTCTTACTCTCCAAAATTGAGAGACTCAGTAACAATTGGTTTACATATATTCTTTGTTAAGATAGTCTATCATTGGTTTATATGCTCCACATTAAAAAATATTATTGGCGACTCATTAGAGAACATTAAGCGACCCTGTGGTTGGTACCTCTGTATAATATTCCCGCGTGCATAGCACTTATTTTGTACTTCAGACTGTCCATAGCAGGAATAGCACTACTGACATTATACAATATACTGCGAATAAGTAATGCGAATGTATCAGTTTTACATTAAGGAACCTCTGTTTTTGATTATGTCTTATTGCCATTGCTCAAAATACGAAGGGAAGTAACAACCAGGGCCGGCTCGTAGCTCGCGTGCAGAGAGTGCGGCGTATACAAGCGTATAGGTGCCTCACTAAGATTTTAGCACTATATACTCAATTAGATCTACTTTTTGTAGGCGTAGAAATCCTTGAACCGGCCCTGGTAACAACCATTAGATTTTTTTTGTAATCGTAAGTTTGAATTATTAGTTATGAAGTTATGAAGTAAGTTATGAATTATTATTATCTGCGACTAGCTCTATATCTGAGGCTAGGAAATATTGCCGCATTAATGAATGTATAATTTTTATTTTATTCAGGATATAAAAGGTTCCATGAAGGCAGCTGAAATTTCTCAACAACTTCAGTTGACGGCAATCAAACGGCAGCCGTGGCATATACAACCATGCTGTGCCCTGACAGGAGAAGGGTAAGCATTTCTTCCAGCTAATACATTTCTTTTCTTCTGTATCTTTGGCCAATCATTCCTCCGGATGTATTATTTGTTTTGCTCAGTTTGAATTAATTGATTTATTTATAAACTCTTATATTAATTGTTAAAAATTCTACAGAATTTTAAATCACCATGATTGCAAACTATATTACCCATCAGCAACGTTCCCTCTAATTTTTCTATTGTCTGAACGGACCATCAACTGTGAGCAGTAAATTTTCAGTAAAATAAAAAATGTGCGCAAATATAAAAATTGGGTGAAACAAACTTATTTTTACAATATTTCTGTGTGCAGCCTTGTGCGGGGATTTTGGGAGGTGTGCACGCGCACACCTTAGCTGGAACATTGTCCATCAGTCACAGAAAGTGACCTACTCGTGTTAAAACCGTACACAGTTTTGCACATAAAATATCAACCATGTTATAATTTATTTATATTTTTTTACAGGTTGTTACTGGGACTTGAATGGATATCTAGTCGAATCAAAAAGAAGTGACAAAAGACAATCTATTTTCAATCTGAAATTTTGTCATTATTATGTGCATAAAAATTGTTTAAATGTGTTTGTTTATCTACTAAACAGTCTTCGTACTCGTACATTATTGTATTAACACTGTCCCATAATAATTTTACTGTCAATGTGAACAAGACAGTAAATAACTCACATAATCAAAATTATAATAATTTCATTTCATCTTTGTTCATGAAAACCACATTTATTGTAGTTACCTTTTTATTTTTTGATTTCTTGAATGGACCCCCTATTTCTGATTTAAGTAATTTTAATATTGTGTACATATCAAAATGCTTATAAAATAATTGTATGTTTCGTTTTTATTATTATTTTTGTGTATTAGGTACTTATTTTATATATATATATATATGGATCAGTTATTTTGTAGACTTGCTTATAAGGTACAAAATATTACTGAAAGACAATAAAATCAAATATTTTATGGGGTATGGTCCTTTTTTGACGTTAAAATGAATTGTATTTCACTTTTTGACTTTTTAACCTTTTTGTTATCACAGATTTTACATAAGGTTAGTTCATTTTCATTAGTTTGCCAATATGATATGAATAGTGGATCACTATCAACGTTATTTTATATAAATATACAAAAAAAAAAAAACTGGCATGTGTATGATATGTACATCGTAAGCAAATTATAGATGATAAAATATGCTTTCTTGAGACTGATGTGCCCAGTCAACAACACAATTTATTTATAGAGTAGAATCTTCACTTTAATTGATTTGTTGTGAAACGTGCCTATGCGATATTTCATTTTTGATGTTTTTCACTAAGATTAAAGTAATGTAGCTTCTTGATAGCGGAAAGGTTAAATTGTATTTTTTTATTCACTTAAAATAGTAATTAAACAACATTTGTTCATAAGGCCTCAATAAATGACAAGGATTTGTCTTTTCAAGAGACAAGTCACTAACCTCATAAAACGTTTGACGGTAAAACGCATGTTTGAAGATAAGTTGCAAAGATTTTATAAAATATTACAGGTATTTTGGCATAATGTAAACAATTTTTATGAATACTATAACATAACCTTAAAAAACATAACAGGGCATTTCAAATGTTTAGCCAAACACATGTTACTGTTAGTTACTTTCTTCGCGGAACTGACAATTTTTTTGATGGTTAATTGATGTTCTGAACGAGAAATAATGATTCTTCATGAATATTTCATAATTATTAAACCTCATTAACATATGCTTTTTAGCAGAAGCCTATCGGCATCATAATGTCAATTAAGACTGACTTAACGCTTCACTGAATAATTTTACTCCATTGGAAATTAATATATAGAAATAAGTGAAATCGATAATTGCTAACTACATATTTCATCAATCATGTTGGTGCAGATGAAATGTGGATAACTCTATAAAATAATCATAAATAAAAAAATACTACTTGTGTACGCTTGTTGTCATATTGTAAATGAAACATCAGTGCTGTTGTACGTAAAGATGTCATTTTACATACCGAAAAAACTGATGGTATGATGAATTATATTTTTATTGTTTTCATTAAAAATAAAGTTATTCATGTTTGATTTGTACCTTAATCTTAAATTTTCTTTTATGTACAAAGAAATCCAGCGTATAACAAGTATATAAGAAAAATATTGTAAATAATATACTAAGTATTAATAATTACTAAGGGTGAAGAAGGATTATTACTAGAAGATTAAATTTGTTTGGCTCGAAACAATTCATATTATTTCTTTTAAGTTATCAGTTCGTTTGAAGTTAATTCAAAACAATTGTTTATAATCTAGAAAAGTGTTCATCAATACGGCACTACAGTGAGTTGAACAGGTTCAAGAAAGTATAGAGTTTTTCTACTATTCGTATTGTTAATGATGTAAATATGAATTAGATCTAAGTACACAGTTCACATGGTGTGATAAATTAATTTCTATTTATGAAAGACTCCATTATTTTACTGCAATGCTGTGTATAATAATCTCAATTGATATAAAGCCAGGACACTCAGCCATGGCGAGCTTCCTATATTTTTTTTACTGATACATATATAAATGTAACATCCAGGAAGGGTGTGAGACTGTTGTGAAAGAGGATAATTGGTTGTGATAAGTCAAAAAAAAAACTCAATATAAAATAACACACGCTATGGTTACATACAGATAAAACAATTAAAACAAAACAAAAATGCAGATAGCTAATAAAGCAATGCGAGGAAATACACGCCACAAGCGGTTGTCTTCCGCAGCAAACTGATTGTTCATTCTGACTAAAAGATGAAACACGACTGACAAAATTTACAAAAATCTAAGCAATATTACAATTTCACGTGTAACAATTCATGTCTAGGGTTAGAAAATGAACTACAAAAATGATTGAATAGAACTTCTTGATTGAATGTTCTTTCCTTTATTATCTCTATGCTTGCTAATTATGATAGTGATAGTTGTCAAAAGTCAGCTCTTGTGCACCGTGCAAAACAGGGGTGTGTTAGATAGTACAAATCATTTCTTTGTGATATTTTCAATGAATGTCTTCTGAAAATCTTTAGGGAAATTTATGTTTGACATAAAATTTTAAATACATCTTTGCTATTCCTCTTGTTGTGAATCTTGTTGGGACATTACCAGTGGAATAACAAAGTCATCAATTTTATTTTAGTAGTCATGGATAGTTGAGTATAAGATAGTCATTCTCACAGATAAATGTTTTTAGGACGATATAGTGCTGCCTTACTTAATGTGGTGATACTCATTAGGGGTTTATATGGTTTTTGACTTCTGTAAATATCATTGCCAATTCATACTGTTGGTATTCTACTTATTGCCGTTTATTCGAAAATATCTCCCATGTGATAGATTTTACGTAAATGAGTTTAATATGACATTGCAGAAAGATTCATGAAATACTGATATTTAATTAAAAGTATTTCTTTGCATCTCCTATTATTATGACCACATCTTTATAAACATTTGGTTGAACAAAAAGAAACTAAAAAGTGTTTTTTTATGTTTTAAAAAACAATCCTTAACTCTCAAAAATCAGTTTTTAGTGTCTCCTGAACAATTACGTCTTTGACACAAAGATAGACTTAATTTATTTAACGATCTTGACATGTACATGAAATTCGAGTTAACAAATTTATTCTGTAGTGACTTCCTTGTTTCAGCCTGTTTTATTTTACTAGACTTACCTGACTAGAAATTTGTTCTAAACATTTAAAAGAGGGAGGGATATCATGGCCATGCGGTACACAGACTGACCACAATGGGTCAGATCAGTGAAGAAATGGTGTTAGTTTACATTATCTCTAGTCAGGACTAAGAGGTTGTCAGAATAATACAAAGTCTTTAGACAAAAATTGTTTTGAAATTGTATTTATTATTTCTTTTGTATTATGTTTTCTTCTTTATATCGTCAACCTAGAGCGACATTGCTAATCACACCTACAACCTACACATAAGACAATTATAAGTATTATACTTTAATAAACATGTATAAGAGATTCCAAAACTTTGTATAAACAATACAAATAAAACAGCAGTGTCTTGATTATCTTATCTTAATATCTTGATTCAATCTTAAACATTCAATTGTATGAATATTTTGTTAGTTGAAAGGCATTTTATAATCAGCTTAATTGAAATACATTCAACCCTCGTATATCGCTGAGATAGGGACTAAGCTATAGAAACTGTTATGTAGCAGAATAGATGCCCGTACAAAATTATGGGCTAGGTTCTTTTTAACTGTATTTTCTAAATTCAATAAAATCACCACATTAAACATTTTTTCATTCACATATTTTAACTGACCTTGTTTTATTTTGTTTCTTGCAACGCACATATTTACAAAATATGTAATTTAACTTTAACTGCTCTATAGCAGGGAGCGTTATAGTGACTGTAATAGCACCAGTGACAGTTATCTACTATATCTTTTCAATAATAGGATACCCATCTACTTCCACTGAATTGATACATGAGTTACCTTTTTTTAATACAATTTTTGCAAACATGTAGTATTAAAAGGTTAAAAAAAATGCATACTTTATCTGCGGTTTTTGTCATGAAAATATCGCTAGTCAAAAAAACCCAATTTTTAACATAACCCATTCTCGTTCTATGCATATGTTAAAACGCGAAAAAAGATCAAATTTGATCACAATAATCGAGTTGAATTGATTTTTTCAAAGTGTTGTGAGCATATAGCGCACTAGGATGGTGATATAAAAACCATTTTATATGTTGTGGTTTTTTTGTGACCTATTTTATATTGTGCCTAATATATTTTTATGGAATTTTTACGTTTCTGCTAATGGAAAGATTTAACATGATAAACAAATACCAGTGTTTTAAGTGAGGCGGTGATGAATTATTTGCGAGCAGCAAGAGAATGAATGTGTTACTTATAATATATAGTGCCAAAGATGTGAATCGCTACATCAAAATAATTTGTCCGCAATGGATGAATTCAATAATCATGGTGTGACATTCCAGTAAGATCAATCATATTTAAAAAGAATTATTTCAATATAGAAATGATTCATCTAACTCACAGTTCAAATAAATGTGTCCTAATTAAAAAAAAAAAAACATTGGCCTTATCATAACATACTCTCCTGTAGTTAATATCTATTGCATTTACTGATTCATCTGATGAATAAATACCTATCAAAAGTTGATTAATAAAAATGGTTCCCAAAATTCTCATAAGAATGCCGAAAATATGGTTAGTTAAATATGCAAAAAGATCGCTTATATTGATATTGTAATTGTTTACGTATCGTGGTAGAGTAGTAATTTGAAGAGTTTATTTTGCAATATATAAAATATGTTTTGCATTTTATAGTTATATTTCTCATTTCAAATTATGTACATGAATTGGTCAAAATCAAACTTATATCTCCCTGTATATCATTAACTTGGTAAAATGAAAAAACTTTTATGCTTTTATGTGTATACATTAAAGATAATATTCTATCAATAATTTTTGAAAATGGTGCATTATATTGTTGGTTGTTTTATGATTTTTTATATTGTAAAAATGTGACTTTGAATCTCATAGCGAATTCACTTATAGTTCAACTAGCATGTCAGTGAATCCTCCATTATGTTTTTTTATTGGTTAACACGTAGAAATATATATTTAAAGTGGAGTAGAATTTTTTATCATTTTGTCACCTTGGTATTAAGCAGTTCACAGTGGTGGACTGTCAAATTCCACGCAAATTTCCAAAACATTTTTATTTGGCCAAATAATTTTGAATGCGTTACATTTTATGGCGTAAATTTTTTTTTTTTTTAACATTCTCTAAATCTGCTCTAAATGATCCAACACACTTAATATGTGTGTAAAGAGATTCATGCAGTCTAAAACCCCATGCAATTGGTAAATGTTGTTTATTTTATTGTGAGTTGTGTACGGAGTATCATTATTTATAGCAGTCACCAAACAGATTAACACTATGATTACCACCTGTCTAAGATTTAAAAAAAATACCTATTTCTCATAAAATATGTAAGTTTTACACCAAGGCGATGATTTTTCACAAAATTCTAAATACATTTCTTTTTAACCAGACACATGTAGTGTAGGGATTCTCAACAGTCAAATTATTGAAATTAATGATAAATTAAATATTTTAATTGTGATTGGACTAAAAAAATAAAGTGTACCTACAAATATAAAATCTCTGGCAGCTCTGAAATTCATAACATTAAGTTAACAGTATGTTTTGGTTCCACTTACATTATCAAAGATCAAAATGCAAATTGCAACGAATTTTGAACAAATTTGTTTATTTTTAAATATTACCTGATTCATTCGTAGCATCATACTTTTAGAGTAAATTTTTTTGTTTGGTGCTACTATTAACATCTGTGCTAAACGTTGCTGTTGCTTTCCTTAAACATGTTCTAACACATTCTTCAGTCCATAGCCAGTTGTTAGATTTAACAGTCTTTGTGAATAAAAAAAATAGTGCGTATTTGACAATGTTTACTTTTGAATTTCATAAAGGCCGCTACGTAAAAAAGCAATGGTATTTGTTTATAAAGTATCAATTTCCATTCTCAAAAATATTGGCAGATGTCAATTTCTGTCCAGTCTCAAACGCGTCCGAAACCACAAAGCTGTTGAGAATTCCTGGTGTAGAAAAAAATACTAAAAACCAGGATTCATAACTAAGAGTTGTTATTGTTGGGAGGTGTGAGTTTAATTATGATCATAATTTTAATGTAAAACAATATTGTTTACTTTGTAAAGTAAGAAAATTATTGTTCAGTATAAACAGTTAAGAGAAGAGAATAAAGGAAAATGTTCATTTTCCATTTCCTTTAGTATTAAGTTTTTATAATATAATAGGCAAATCAATTGTATCTCTAATTAATTTATCACCTTTGTTAAATTTTGTATAATATTCTGAAATAAAATCAGCATTCAGAAATCATGCCTTTTTTTCTTGATACATTTTTCCGTTTTTTGTATTACTCTCAAAAATGTAGCAGGCATGGGGAACCTGCGGCCTTTTGGCTACTCTGGTGCGGCCTTCTGGCCAATTCTGTAATTCTGTAAATTTATGTAAATTCGTGACGTGTTCTGACTGTAAATTCCTGTTTCCGGCCAAAGATTCCCTAGTCAATGTTTAATGCGGCCTTGTGTCGAATCAGAAAAATGAATGCGGCCTTTAGAGAAGAAAAATTTCCCCACCCCTATCTTAGAGTATCAGCTTCTGGGAAGAAAGTAGTAGATTTCTCTTTTACGAAATTCTACTGGGTAACTACTATTAGGTAATGCTACTTATTTCAGTTACCCTATCACAAGCATCTGCAGAAGTCTGACTGCTCTTTTATTATGTATGTACGTATGTCCACGTATAAAACCATTAGAAATGACGGATAGACTTCATTTTCACTATTTTTTTAAACCATGACTATTGCTATTGTCGCCTGTGTGGTCAGCGTCGTTGGCTTCGGTTACGGAGGTCCCGGGTTTGAATCCCGGTACGGACAGTTTCATAAATTGATTTTTCAATCGATTTATGAATTTCAGTTCGAAGGCATGGATGTATGTGATGTCTTGAATTACCCCTCCCAACCATCCTATCCTATGAACGGGGCGTATCGAGAGCGATTAGTTAACCACTAGTCCTGTCCTAGCCCTATCCTTCTATTCCTAATCTCTTTGGAAAAAGAGAGGTTGAGCAACTGAGTAACAAGCAGTTCTCGTAGAAAGATCTGTTGAGATAAACTCCGTTAGGAGTCCATATGCTCCACATTAGGAGCGGACATGGTTAAAAAAAAAAAATTGCTCTTGTGGTGCATAGCATGGGCCCTATATCTTCACTACTTGGCTATAATGAGTATGATCAACAATATGTATATTGTGACTAGGGTCTCCAATCCCGTCCCAATTTTATGATCGGATATCGGGATTGAATGGGAAATCTGTGAATTCCCATGTTTTTAAAATCGGCCAGCAAGCAAAAATTTTTTGAAATGAGTAAGAGAGCTAAAAAAATTCACTTTTTCATAATGGGAAATCTATAAATTCACAGGTTTTTAAAATCTGCCAGCGAGCGTCAATTTTTTAAAGTCGTCGACCTAAAAATATCTCACAATTTCCGACTTTTTTCCCTGTGATCAATTTCGGGATCCCGAAAACCCACATCCAAATTAATTGTGGATTCCAAAATTCTCAAACAATTGTGACACGATTTTATGGTGAATGATCGATCCCGGGATCCAAAAAATTGTTAATCCTGAAATGTCTAGTCAAAATGACAAACTTAAAATTTATAATTTATACCATCGTTGAATATTCCATGCTTCACTTATTACAATAAGAGCACACCAACAATATTTTGATATCCAGAAATCGTCGATATTCACTAACACTACGTTTTACGTGGGCAGTCACTGCGAACACGATTCGAACGTGAATCAAAATAACAAATTAACTGATTGCAGCGTGCTTTTTGTCACATAAGACACTATAGCGGCGGAGACCATTTGATATTTTTGTGCCGCACGAGTTGCTTTGATTTCGTCCACGTAAGACATATAGTTACACTTGACAAAACCTTTCATAAAAAAAATTGTAAAAATGAAAGCTGCAAAGTAAAAGGTATGTAGGAAAAAACATCTTTATAATAAACAAGATTTATTTAGAAAAATTGGTTACAAGTAAAACAACAAAATAATATTTTTAAATTTTTTCTTCAGCCAACAATAAAAAAGAGATTACAAATGTTTAATAAAAAAAAAATATGACTTATGCTGTAAATCACTGATGTAGGGAACAGTATGGAGAAAATTGCTTATGAATATATCGACTGTGGAAAGGAAAAAAGACGTAACCCTCAATTTTCTAAAACAGCATTTTTTCGATAATCACAATGTATACAAATTGACACACATTCCATCAAAAGGATGGAAGCTGAAATTGCCGAATAAGTATCTAAATTTAGCTATTAAGTTTGAAAAAGATGACCTTGTAAAAAATTAAAACCCAGTAAAAACACTGAAATAAAGGTTTTTCCGAGACAATTTCTTTAATTAATATTAGGTTATGTCAATTTAACACCAGTTTAGAAGTATCCGTGCACTTCAAGGTTGTGCATAATTCATAATTTGCATATGTCACAAAATCATCAAAACACGTTTTTAGTGCCTCCTGTAAAATTTGATATGTGTGGGTTACGTCCTTTTTCCTTTTCACAGTCGATATGAATTATTAAACTAATATAAATAAAAAGAATTGCTCACTCTTGGAAATCATAATGAAATAATTTCATAATACTAGAAGACCCAGACCTGATAATATGTAATTGTTAATAGGATGAGAAATGCTGAAGCTTCTGTGACATTTACTAATGAGAAAAATGGTAAAATGAATTAATTATACAGATATGTTGATTAAAAATATATATATTACTAGCGAGTACCGGGCATGCGTTCCAATGCCACTCGAAGAAAGAAAGTGTTTTAATCATGTTTATTGAAGTGCTTTAAGATATTTTGTTTTTTTGTCTGGTGTGTAAACGAATAGGTCTGAAGGTTTTTCAACGCGTGAGCAGGCCAGATACAGCTGTTCATGTGAGAAGCATGGATTTTTAAAATTTAGTCCACACATTTTTAGCGATTGTCACTGTGCTTTTTTGATGGTTATTGTAAATGCGAGTCGCACCGGAAACTGCAAACATTTTAATTCGAATGGCATATCTGTCGGAATTATTGGGATGCGTTTCAACAGTACATTGTCTCCTTTAAATTTTCAATTTAAAATTGTAGCTTAGATGATATCGTTCATTATATTTACTGAAAGGTTGGTACCGTTGCAAAGTAGCGAATTTATATTACTGAATAGAATGATAGGTACGCCAATTTCCAATGTTAAAACGTGTGACCGTATGGCTGGCAAATCAAGTGAATTTAAGAATTCGGTTGGTTAATTGACAACTTCGTCTTGATTCATTACAGTATCGATGAACTTATACGTTGTCTCTTCGCCTGGTATTTTGTTTTGAATCCTGAAGTTGATGGTATTAACATCGTTGTTTTTGACTGCTAATATAACATGTTCACTGAGCCACTGATGATTTTTGTAATTCTGTGCGATATTTTTGGGAAAACTTTGTGAATCAATTCTCTTATTGTTTTTGTAATTTTACAGAAGTTTGTTGGCAATTTAATACATTGTGTGGATTCATCTATTTCCAATATCCAACAATTATTTAGCGAAACGTTCAGCGGATGTGTCATATTGTAGTTCTACACGCATGCTGGCCTTGAAAGCCAATTTCTGCACGTGTCGCCATGAAAATGATGATTTGAGACATGCATTTAATTCATCAACAGCTGTTGAACGTGGTATAACTGGTAGGGTTTGTCGAAAATCACCAGACAATAAAATAAATGCGCCACCAAAGACCATTTCATTTCCTCTCAAATCTTTCAGGGCATAGTGTAGAGCTTACAATGCCTTTTTGTGCACCATAGTACATTCGTCTCATATTATGAGTTGGCATGATTGAAGTACTTCACCCATTCCGATTTTTTTTGATAT
Source organism: Himalopsyche anomala (assembly GCA_031772345.1). Lineage (NCBI taxonomy): Eukaryota > Metazoa > Arthropoda > Insecta > Trichoptera > Rhyacophilidae > Himalopsyche > Himalopsyche anomala. The sequence continues at coordinate 27,197,415 of CM062844.1, forward strand.
TGCATGTTAGTGTCTCAGTGATTTGCATTAAAATGCAATGTGCTGAATGCGCTGTTCGACCATCATCCAAAAATGGTCACACCAAAGACACGCGAACTGACGCTAAACTATATGAAATACACACATTTTCTAAATTGAGAAAAGTCACCAGAAAAGGCATAATTCTTAGAAAATGCGCCACAGAGAATCCTTAAAATAGCCAATCAATGGGTCCTAATTTCACTTTTCGCGACCTATGATTTGCCATGAAACTGATAGCCGTGGCATGCAGTCGCTTTATTTGGCGAAACTTCTCATTGTAAAATGGCTGCACTCTGGGGTGGGCTGGAGGCAGGGTTGCCAGGCGTCCCTATTTGAGCGGGACTGTCCCGAGTTCAATCGACACATCCCGAGTCCCGCACTGCAAGTTCCTCTATAATCCCGACGAATACATGTATCAAAGCTTTCGAAATAGTGAATGTCCCGATCTGTGATTTTGGAAATCTATAGGAACGCATACCAGACAAACAAACAAATTAACGCATTAGCAGCCCACCGTTGATTCATAAACCTATTCTGGCGTCCGCACAACATGTCACCAAAATTTCATCGCAATCGGATGAGCAGTATAGGAGCGCATAGGTAACAAACAAACAAACATTCATTTTTATATATATAGATAGATAGAACAACTAACACCCCGATTCAACCCTATATGGAAGTGGAAATCCATCGAGCCCTGACGCCTTATTGATAGGGGTTCATTAATACATTCAGTACTGTTCTACTACAAATATTGAGTGCACATTTCTCCCGTAATCTTGTCTGTTGCAATTGCTGCTTCACAAAAATCTTAGCATCGTTTTTCCAAGTTCTTTGAGCCCTAGGTACAGAATTATTTGTCATATTAATTGGAGTCTTATTGCATTTTAATGTAACTCCAATATACTCCTAGATTATTTAGCAGTCAATGTGTTAAAAATTATTTATTTTTTAATAAATATTGGAATAATTTGTAATATATTTTAATTGTAAAAAACATCATTCACCAATTTTTCTCATTAACAATTATCACTGTCACAGAAATTTGTGTATTTCTTTCTATTATCTTGAAATGTGAAATTGTATTTCATCTATATAAATTAAAGTTATAATTTCATATTAGTTCTTTCAACGATCGAGGAAACTATAATAAATTAATAATCAATATATTGTATGTATGTGCAAGATTTTTTCTATATAACTCACTAATCAAGTGCCTAAGATGCAATTTAAAACAATGTTGAATATTAAATTAATATTTTAAATAATGATTATTGTCCTTACTTGTACATTTACACAATTATTAAAATATGTTAAAAGTCGAAGATTGGTTGGCTCATTGCCATTCACTGGGAAGTACAATTCTTTAATACAGTTATTGTAAAAGATAGAATAAATAATATTATATAAAAAAAATCTTTTAAAAGATTTAAAATAGTGGAAGGCAAAACATTTTGGATAAATCTAGCGAAGAAATAATCAAGTGAAAATAAGAGGGAATGAGGTATCCATACATAAATAAATGACAATTCTTTAAGTGCGCTAAATAAAAGCTTTCATAAATTTTCTTCCCTAGCAAAGTGTGGGTTAGCAACCTTATTTGATCACAATGTTGATATGCTAGGCTAATAACGTACAAGTTAAAATAAGGCATGTGCAGATATACATCAAATTAGCAATACAAAAAAACATTATAAGAAAAGTTAAAATATACTTTATAAATGAAATATAAAATATAAAATTTGAATTGTTCAAATTATGTATATTCACACAAGTTTTGTCACCAACGACCCGGGATTCGCCTTTCGGCATCTTCAGGCGTTCAAGTGCACGGATGAACTTGAACTGACGGGTCGTTAGTGACAAAACTTGTGTGAATATAGATAATTGGAACGATTCAAAATTAATATTGAAATTCCACCAAGCACCTTCAGTCGAAATCTTAAATTATTAAACATAACTTGAAAATTAAGGCCCGTCACATTGAGGTAACAATTTTGCAAAAACAAGACTCCTACTGTTGTTTATATGTGTTGTTATTTCAAGTTCAACTTTAAAATACAGTAAAACCCAACATAACAGACTTCAGATGACAAAATATCTTGTCAAATTTGAAAATTGTTAAAAGCATCATATTTAAATGAAAGATAACATAATTAGCAAGTAGTTTAGCGGTTTTTTGCATGTTGGGCCATGATGTGATACAAGTTAAGCCAAATCGCATCCCTCGTTTTAATAGTTAACAATCCCATATTATTATACTTTCAATACATTCGAACTTTTTCAAAAACCGGGTTTAAAAATCTGGTTTTTTTAGCTTATTTGCGACATTCAAAAGTCGTATTTTCAACTTGGCAACCCAGTTTCAAATATTACAAAATTAGATTAAATTTTTTAATTATTTGATTAGAAAGTTTCATATTTTGACTTACAACCGCTATGCTCACAAAAAAAAAACAAGTTGAAATATGTTTCACCAACACACAAAATAATGAATATAATTTTAGAATTTAAGTAAAAAAATTATGACTTTATTTTGATATTTTTTGTTTTTTTGAAACTTTGAAAATTGGGTTAAACCAAGTTTTAGGAAATATTGTAATTCGAAAACTGGTTTTTGTATAAGCCCTGCTTAATAGCTTTTGACAGATATTCCGTTATGTCAAGGATTTACTGTACCTTAAGACATAGCAGCATTGTTGTATTTCAAATGTTTGAAATACACAGATTTTGCCATGTCTAATTTCATCTTAGGACAACGCTCACCGTCCCACACCCTGGCCATCAGGTGATAGAGAGGATGTAGGATGGCGTTGAGACCACATTTCAGAAATTCCGAATGTATACCGTCTCCACCCGGTGCTTTGCCATTTTTAAGCCTCTTCACTGCCAAAATAATTTCGGCATGTGTGGGCGTACGGTCTGAAATACCGGACACTCGGGGAGGTCCATAAATGTAGCCTCTTCGGTTACGTCAAATGGGTCCGGGGGGGCGGTCGGTTCAGCACCTCGCAGAAATGATCCTTCCAAATCTTTTTAGCGCTTTCTGCGTTTGACTCTATCGCTCCATCAGGGCCGCGAATGGGCCTGGGAGTCGGTGGTCGCTTTCCGCAGACCTCACGCGTGATTCTAAATAACTTCTTGGTATCATTTCTACGGCCGCCACCTCAGCTGTCTCAATTTGCCGATCCAAGAATCGGCGCTTGTCAAGCCGCGCAGACTTCTTGACAACCTTGTCCTGATTACGATAATCAGCGCGACGTTCTTCAAATTTTTCAGGGTCAGCTTCACTGTCTTTCAGTGCTTTTAGCCTGGCCCGCTCTTCAATTCTCCTCCACATATTTTCGGACATCCATTTTGGTTGCCCCTCCCTCCGGAATCCGAGAACATCTTCGGCGGATGATGCAATAGCACGTTTGATACAGCACCAGTCCTCCTCGATGCGATCGGACCCGGATATAGGCCGCACGGAGACACAATCTATTTCCCTCCTTACAGCAATCTCGAATTTTAATCTCGTATTCACGTTTTCAAGCTTCTCGATGTCGATCTTTTTCCGCGCTGGATTTTGAGCTATGCGACTTAGTTTCAGGCGGATTTTGCCGAGAAGTAGTTCGTGGTCGCTATAAATGTCGGCACCTCGATATGTGCGAACATCGAGAAGTTCTTTTTTATGTTTCGTGCTGTAAAGAAGATGGTCAATCTGCTTCTTCGTGCGTCCGTCAGGAGAGGTCTATGTGTATTTCTGACATTCCTGACGAAGACTCAGAAAAACCGTATACTGAGCTTCGAGAACAGATGCTTGCATCGGATAATGGGCGTGAGGTGGTTTGATTTTGTGAGGAATTCAGAGATAAGGGAGCGTACAAGACAGCGTCCCATCACGTCAGTGGTTATGGAGAGACGTTGGAACTGGCTGGGTCACGTGCTGCGGATGCCTCCGGAAAGCCTCAATCCTGCCTGCCTTTTCTTTCGACCGGCGGGATTCCGGCGTCCCGGACGTCCGTCGGGTACTATCCATAGGATGTACTCAGCGGAACTGAGGGATGCTGGCATGTCATGGGAGGAAGCAAAGCAATTGGGGGGAGACAGGGAAACATGCAGGTGCCGCGTGGCGGCCATATCCTCCACATAGGAAGCGAACATGGCCGAAGAAGAAGAATTTCATCTTAAGTGCAGCTATGTGGGTTTCGTGAAATTATCCTGCAAAAGTCACTCACTGGAATTTCACTTCACAAACAATTGAAGAAAATCTAGTGACATACTCGGCAGAGAAAACATTCTAAGAGATTATTATTTTACATACAGTTAAAATAATTATTCAATAACAATTATCATTTACAGAGAAATTAAATCAATCGTATCAGCTTTAACCTGGACTCTATAGTAAATACTCCATCAAAAACTGGCAGAAATATATAAAGTACATTTTCAAATAATGTTTTTTTAAGCAAAGATAAGTTGCAGTGTATCTTGTTTACCAAAATTTACTTGAAAAAAAAAAAAAATAAAGAATGAATGACTTTCGGTAATTTTGCAGAACAAAATGAAGGTTTGAAAATTTTTCGCAAGCTTTGGATTGCTTATAAATAATAAAAACCTTAAAAGAAATCAATTGATAGTAAATAACATTCAATTTGCTCTCAAGCAAAATTACCAAAATTAAATACTGCTTCATTGTTGTTGGCGTCAATATAAAAGTTTTGTATTTATGAAATGCTTTAGTAATTATTTGACATTTCATATTACCTATATCAGTGTGGTTGCAAAATTAGTTTTATTTTTCTCCTAATTCAATTGACCTCTCAAGAAGTGAAGTGACCCAAGTAGTAAAATAGTAAAACTTTTCTATTTGACTTTGATGTACAATCACGTCTTCACTGTTTTTGTGGATTGTGTATGTTTATTTTAGGAATATAGTACTATTGCAGTGTATTTACTAAGCTCACTTCACTTTTACAATATTGAATAAAATATTAAAAACAAAAAAGACATGTAGAATATTTAAAAAAAAA